>CM048744.1:401558741-402176449 GCA_026315105.1 Locusta migratoria | reverse complement strand
CAGTTAAAATGAAAAAAAAAAAAAACCCTGAGACGAGAGAGATGCAAGTTGCATCAGGAGTTTCAGATAAACACACTCCTGGTCTTATAAACAGCGCCCCAATCGTAAATAAGAAAATAAAAAGACAATTACCTTAGCATCACTACGTTTTATTTTTATTTATTTATTTATTTTTTCAGCTGCACTGATAGATTTGTTGAATCGGTTATAGAATTTTCTCTGTATGTCACTCTCTGCAAGTTCCAATTCATGTGCAAACTGGCTGACCTTTAATCTAAACTCAAGTATGAATTTCGAGTCGTCATTTAAAAGGTTCCTGTTAATAAAAATGTTTCTACAGCTTTCATGGTCATTGTCACTAAAATAGAATCAATATATAGAAAAACCTAACAGTTAAAATCTGCAGTGACACAGTGAACTACACGGCAATGTGATGAAATGAAGAACCAAAACTTCCATCCCTTGGGAGAATACATACACAGCTTCATGAAGTCGCACATAGAATTAGCACTAAAAAACTGCCATTGATGATGCTTCACAAATGAAGAAGCGAAATATCTTTCATTTAGTTGCAATAGACGGAAATAAACCTCCATAAATGTTAAATATTGTTTAATTAATACCTCGTTTCATCGTAAAAAATTGTAGATATTTCTGTATACCTGTAGATAAAAAAAGCTTTGAGTATTAATGATTATGTAAAACATGAATTCCTTCCCAGGATATCATTTAAAAAAAGGGTTCAATACATTCAACAGTTTATAAGATGTGATGATTGTTACCTCCGCACAATTCAGGTTGCACGTGGAGAGACCTGGCGCGCTAGTCGGGACGCTCCCGTACCGTAGATCTACGAGCTAAAATCTCGAAAACGGAGACAGGTATCGTCCTGCTCTGAACTTTAAAAATAATTCCGAATTATTGGCTTCATTTCATCCACAACGATGCATGATTTAAAATGAACCATACGCAAAGTAGCCAGCGACTACTTTTTTCGATGTAAACACTTTTTTGTTTTGTTTAGGTGATATGTACAAGTGAAAGGAAATGCATGACAATGATGTTAATGTAATATTTTCACTACTTTCATTCATACGAATACAGTTGGTTTTGTGGCGCACTGTAAAAATTATCATATTTCATATGAACATAGATAAATGTTGTGGTATACAATTTAGATTCAAATGTCTCATGTACGGTATGGATTACATCTTTGATATTTTAAAATTTTATTGTTTTCCATATTTCCTGGAAGATGGTTCGGAACAGAAACCAGTCTGAATGAAATAAATTATAACAATACATCAAACATTCTTACAACTGTTGTTAATACATTAACGCACTACAGTAAAATATTTTGTTTGGTATATGTTTGCTATAGTTTGATCTCTCTTGGAATAAATTTCAACTATAGGTTTTCGAACAATGGGACTTATTTCAAAAGCAATACAGAAGTGAATCCATCAGTTAAAATGAAAAAAAAAGAAAAAAAATGCCTGAGACCAGAGAGATGCAAGCTGCATCCCGAGTTTCAGATAAACACACTCCTGGTGTCATAAACAGCGCCGCAATCGTAAATAGAAAATAAAAGAACAATTATCTTAGTCTCACTGCGTTTTGTTTTTTATCAGCTACACCGATGGATTTGTTGAACCGTTTGAAGGATTTTCTCTGTATGTATGTAAGTTCCAATTCATGTGTAAACTGGCAGACATTTAATCTAAAGTATGAATTTCATCTTGTCATTTAAAAGGTGCCTGTTAATAAAAATGTTTTAACAGCGTTCATGGTCATGTGTCACAAAAATATAATCAATATATAGAAAATGCTAACAGTTAAAATCTGCAATGTCACAGTGAAGTACATGACGAACTGATGAAATAAATAACCAAAACTTCCATTCCTCTGGGGAATACACAAACAGCTCTATGAAGCTGCACATGGAATTAACACTAAAAAACTGCCATTGTTGATCCTTCACAAAGATGTGAAGCGCTTATCATTTAGTTGCAATAGATGGAAATAAACCTCCATAAATATTAAATACCATTTAATTAATACCTCGTATCATCACACAAACCTATAGTTATTTCTATATACCTGTAGATAAAAAAAAGCTTTGCGTATTAATGATTGTGTAAAACATTAATTTCTTCCCAGGCTATCATTAAAAAAAAAGGGTTCAATGTCTTTAACAGTTTATAAGATGTGATGGTTGTCACCACACAATTCATGTTGCATTTGGAGAGAACTGACACGCTAGTCGCGACGCACCTGTACCATACGTATATGAGCCGAAATCTCGTAAACGGAGACAGGTATCATCCTGCTCTCAACTTTAAAAATTTATTTCGAACTATCAGCTTCATTTTATGCGCCACGATGTGTGACCTAAAATGAATCATACGCAAAGTAGCCAGCGACTACACTTTTCGATATAAACACTTCAAGTTTAATCCAATAGGTTACTTAAAAATTAAGTATGTGAATAACTATGAGGAATTATGAGAAAATATACACTTTATTATCAAGCTGGGGTATGACACTACACGATATGCAAAAACCAAATATTTTTGTGTGTTAGTTTCCTCAAACTAGACGGCTGAAATTTCTTCAAAGAGAGATCAAATTATAGCAAACACATACCGAACAAGATATTTTTCTGTAGCTCGTTAAATGTATCAACAACAGTTGTAAGAATGTTTGCTGTACTGTTATAATTTATTTCATTCTGACCGGTTTCCGTCATAAAACATCTTCCAGGGAATATGGAAAACAATAAGTTTTTAAAATATCGAAGATGTCATTCATACCATGCACGAGACATTTGAATCTAAATGGTACACCACAACATTTATCTTTGTTCATATGAACTAAGATAATTTCAATGGTGCGCCACAGAATGGACTGTATGAGTATAAATGCAATTAATGAAAATATTGCATTAATGTTGTCCTGCATTTCCTTACACCTGTATAGACCACAAAAAAAAAAAAAAAAAAAAAAAAAAAAAAAAAAAAAAAAAAAAAAACTGGTGACATTTATTATTTCCAAAACCCTAGAAGCGAAAACTGGACCTTTTCCAACCTTCATTTCCCTTTTATTTCTGTCTATTCTGGTACATGTCACTAGATTGCCAACTGTTCAACGTACAAAGGCAGTAGCTTAGTGGCAAGATGTGCTCGTATCTTATGAGTGGTTCATATCCGTTTTTCTTCGGTCTGTTTGGCTCGACATCTTTTTGCCAGTGCTTGAGTCATCGTGACTCCCATCGCAACACTGCTCACTGCTGCAATCCTGTGATTGCTGCTGCATCAGCCGCGCGCCACACTCCAAACTCAAAGTGCGCATGTGCTAGCAGCCAGCCTGTGACGTCACGAGACGACCCATCACAGCCGCAGGCATGAATCGCATCTTGGACAACCCACCTTTAAGGTAGGTTGTCCAAGACACGGCTGTTGGCTGCGACTGCGTCTCGGCCCCCCTCCCTTTCCCGGCCGTGGCGGATGGTGGTGTGGTCACAACACGACAGGATCCGCTGCTGTTTCCCAAGGCATGGCTTTGGTTGGCGTCTAAATAAATTCATGAGGAAAATAAAATTTACGATTTTCTTGCTGTAAAAAATACTGCATGTTAAGGGATCAAAGCTACATCAGTTCCTACATTTAGCTTTTCATTGCAGATTCTCGTTTTACTTTAAAAAAATTAAAAAAAAAAAACACTACTTTCGGTTGTGCGTGTTGTTTTCACTCCTTATTATATCCCTGTTGAGTTAGAGGAGACTAATGTGCAAAAAATTTTGTTTTTGTGTATCTTGTTTTTTCTTACCCCAGTTTGATAACAAAGTGTCTATTTTCTCAAAATTCCTCATAGTTATTCAGATACTTTTAAGTAACGTGTTGCATTAAACTTGAAGTGCTTATATCGAAAAATGTAGTTGCTGGCTAGTTCGTGTATGGTTCATTTTAGGCCGTACATCGTTGCAGATGATATGAAGCTAATAATTCGAAATTATTTTTAAAGTTGAGAGCAGGACGATACCTGTCTCCGTTTTCGATATTTTGGCTCGTATACCGTAACGATTAGCGCATCAGTTCTCTCCACGCGCAACATGAATTGTGTGTGACAACCATCACATCTTATAAACTGTTAAAGATATGGAACCATTTTTGAAAGGAATTCATGTTTTACACAATCATTAATACTTAAAGCTTTTTTTAGCTACTGGCATATAGAAATAACTATAGTTTTTGAGATGATATGAGGTATTAATTACACTGTATTTAATATTTGTGAAGGTTTATTTCCGTCTATTGCAACTAAATGAAAGGCTTTTCGCTTCTTTATTTGTAAAGCATCATCAATGGCAGTTATCCTAGTGTTAATTCCATGTGCGACTTCATGGAGTTGTGTGTGTACTTTCCAGAGGGATGGAAGTTTTGGTTCTTTATTTCATCACTTCAGTGTGTACTTCACTGTGACATTGCAGATTTTAACTGTTAGGGTTTTTCTATATATTAATTTTTTTGTGACACATGACCATGAACGCTGTCAAAAAATTTTTATTAACAGGCACCTTTTAAATGACGAGACGAAATTCATTTTTTAGATTAAATGTCAGTTAGTTTGCACGTCGAATGGATCTTATAGAGAGTGACATACAGAGAAAATCCTTCAACCGGTTCAACAAATCCATAAGTACAGCTGAAAAAATAAATAAATAAAAATAAAACGCAGTGACGCTAAAGTAACTGTTCTTTTATTTTCTTATTTATGATTGCGGCGCTGTTTATGAGACCAGGAGTGTGTTTATATCATACTCCTGATGTAGCATCTCTTTCGTCTCAGGCTTTTTTTCATTTTTACTGATGGGTGAACCCTTCTGTATTGCCTTTGAAATAAGTGCCAAGGTTCGAAAACGTGTAGTTGAAATTTCCAAGGGAGATCAAAATGTAACAAACACAAACCAAACAAATGATTTTTCTGTAGCTCGTTAAATGTATCAACAACTGTTGTAAGAATGTTTGCTGTATTGTTATAATTTATTTCATTCCGACCAGTTTCTGTCCTAAACCATCTTCCAGGGAATATTGGAAACAATAAGATTTTAAAATATCGAAGATGTCGTCCATACCGTATACGAGACATTTGAATCTAAATGGTACAGCACAACACATGAACGAATATACTTTTTACACTGCACCACAAAACGGACTGTATTGGTATGAATGAAAATATTAGATTAACGTTGTCATGCGTTTCCTTACCCCTGTACATATCACCTAAACAAAAAAATCAGTAATCAGCGGTTACATTTATTATTTTCAAAACTCTAGAAGCCAAAACTGGTCCTTTTCCAAGCTTCATGTCTCTTTTATTTTACCGAATATTTTGAATATGTCACTAGAGTGCCATGAAATCTGAATCTGTTCAACATACAAAGGTAGTAGCTTAATGAGAAGACTAGCTGCTACCTTATGAGTGGTTTTTCTTTGGCCCACCTGGCTCGACACCTTCCTGCCAGTGCCTTGAGTCGTAACGACTCCTATTGTAACACTGCTCACTGCTGCAGTCCTGTGATTGCTGCTGCATCAGCCGTGGGCCGCACCCCAAACTCGAAGTGCGCATGCGCGAGCAGCCAGCCTCTGACGTCACGAGCCGATCTATCGCAGTCGCAGGCATCGATCGCGCCTTGGACAACCCACCTGTAAGGTAAGCTGTTAACTGAATCTGCGTCTCGCCACCCTACCTTTTCTGGCCATGGAAGACGGTGGCGAGGCCGCAACTCGACGGGAGCCGCTGCCGTTTCCCTAGGCACGGCTCTGGTCGGCGACTAAGGAAATTCATGACGAAAAAAAAAATTTCGATTTTATTGTTGTAAAAAATGATACATGTTAAAGGAGCAAAGCTACATCAGTTTCTATATTTAGCTTTTCTTTACAGTTTTCCGTTTTCCTTTAAAAAAACCTAGAAGCGAAAACTGGCCCTTTTCCAACCTTCATTTCTCTTTTATTTCTGTCTATTCTGGTACATGTCACTAGATTGCCATGAAATCTAAATCTGTTCAACATACAAAGGCAGTAGCTTAATGGCGAGATGTGCTCGTATCTTATGAGTGGGTCATATCCGTTTTTCTTCGGTCCGCTTGGCTCGACATCTTTTTGCCAGTGCCTTGAGTCATCGCGACTCCCATCGCAACACTGCTCACTGGTGCAGTCCTGCGATTGCCGCCGCATCAGCCGCGCGCCACACTCCAAATTCAAATTGCGCATGCATGAGCAGCCAGCTTCTGACGTCACGGGACGACCCATCTCAGCCGCAGGCATCAATCGCGCCCAGGACAACCCACCTTTAGGCTGGGTTCCCACTGACATCGCCAGTCACATGCGACTGTTCGCCCGCGACTTTTCTGGAGCGACTCTTTGCATACGACACATTCGACAAGGTTGCCGTTTAATTATCCAAAGGAACGCAGAACAGGTAGCTACTCTGTCATTGTGTCATGTTCGTCTCCATAAAAAAGCGAAAACGAATTCGATGACAGTGTATACAAAAAAGTTTTTGGAACATATTACAAAATATGCTTTTTATTTCCTTTATAATAATTCACGAAACATAAAACGAGTTTTTAATTTTGTCAAGAATGAATGTGGAATCATTTGATGAACTGATACAACTTATAAAGGATAAAATAGAAGGAATGGGTACAATTTCCTCCAGAGCATATGCCATTACTTCCATTACCTTCTTACATCCGCTGGAGAAAGATACAGAAAGAATGTAATACTACGTTTCACACATTTCAATAGAGAGTAAATTTCTTTAGATTAACTGCGTTATTAAGTATGGATGGCACAAAATAAATCTGAATCGTATATTTTTGTGTGAAATCATATATTTAAAAAAAATAAAATTCATTTTTACGTACTTGAATGAGATAATGGACAAAAATATTCACCTATGTAATTCATTGCCCTCAGAATATTTAGAAATAGGGGATACCACAGAATGCTGAGGAGGGGCTGTTACTGGATGCCTCTTTAACAACGGAGCGTGGTCATATCCCTTATCTTCACGATATGATGAGATGGAGGTACCAGATTCATTGTAAACTGGGGAAAGTCAGGTGATGTTGCTGATAATCACAGAAGTCCAGTGGACGCTGGTAACGTTGAACCAGTTTAATTATGTCTATATTGACGCTGATACTACATCAGCTTTGTCTTGTTCTGGAGCGCGCGCTGCTGGCCGCGGCAGTGCGTTCTGTGCCATTGTTGTCCACTGTTCATTTAGCCGCGGGCGGCCGCTATGTCGCGTGTGCGTCGCGTTGAAAAACAGGGACGCGCTCGACTTGCCAGCTGCCTCGCCGCCACTGAGTTTTGTTTACATCGTGCAGCGCCATGTAATCAACAGCCACACGTGACAATGCGCGACTAGCCGCGAGCGACTGGTCGCGCCAGTGGGAACCCAGCCTTAATATAGGCAGCAGTGGCCGCAGCGTTGCAATGCGCATGCGCCGCTGAGGTTCCAATTCTCTTCTGAACCCCCTGGAAGCAGCACTTATGCAGTAGGGTGGCGCGAGGGGAAACGCCACTTTTAACATTGGCGTTGGAGCTGGTAGAGACGCAAGGTCCTAGCTACTTGAGCTCTGGCGGTTACATGAATGGTCCCGAAGCAAGACAATGGAGCAACTGCGCACTTCGCCTTGTATATGCCCAAATCCTCCAGAAGGTAACATCCGCCTTTCATATTTGTTTTTGGCACATTGAAGATTCATCAAAAACACATCATATTTGGTAAAATATCTCATAATTTGAAACACATCCATGTGTTCCATTTAATTGACTCCCCATGAACAAATGTTGACAAGCTTCAGACATTTTTTTTAGTGTAGCAAAAAATGTTCAAATGTTTGTTAAGCTTATGGGACTTAACTGCGGGGTCATCAGTCCCTAAACTTACAAACTGCTTATGAACTACTTACGAGATAGGACGGCACAAATATCCATGCCCGAGGGGGGATTCGAACCCCCGACCGTAGTGGTCGTGCAGACCGTGACTGGAGCGCCTCAGTCCCCGCGCCCACCGCGGCCGGCTAGTGTAGCAAGACACTCCACTCGCAATATGCGATATACCAGGCATTATATATTGATTTATCTGTATGTAAAATTCTAAGTGTCTGTTGTACACGAGACCCCAAACATATATTAGTGTGTACTGTGATGTGCTCCCACTGGCCCCGACTTCCATAGAATGAATGAAACTTTGTATGTAGGAAAGTTTAGCAAGTTCTAGGCGCGCCTCGTCTCGTCTGTTTTGTGTCGTCGTTTCTTTCAAACGCTCGGCGTTGAATGTCTCTGAGCGAGAGGTAGGTTTGCCAACTGCTGAGCAGAACCCAGTCTTAGCAAAGATTCCTAATGTAGTTTGCTCTTAACCTCCTTGGCTGGGGGTTGGTCAGGTTACTTGCCCGACGAACGGTGACACTCTCTGGGCTCCCCTCCACTACCACTCCTTGGTTATGGCTAGACAGTGGTGAAGAGAGCTATTTATTCGCTTCTTGGTTCCTGGTAGGGTAAGTACCTCTGGGTTTGGTTCTGCTGTGGCCTAGTGGGTCGACTTAGTACAGGCTCCATAGTCGCACTTATGCCTTTTTGCGAGTTTAATTCTGGGAGTAGCAGCTACACTATGTTTAGTAGTGAGATTTTGCTCAATTTCGTACAGGATTCCTAATTTTATGTCAATTTTTGCTGGAATCTGATTCTGAGGCTCTGATGGTGTTTCGTTAGCATAGTTCTTGCACTTTATAACTTTTAAATCATTTCTTCACCTGTTTAAATATGTTCAGTGCCTTCACGTTCTTATCGTAGTTGACTTGTAATATTTTCGGGGACTCGCGGTGCCTATACTGTTCGTACTTTGTCGACAGAACATGTGGACGATATCACACTAAGCCTTCAGCTTTTCCATCATTCAATGCACATGGGTGGTTAATAATTGTATAGCTAATTTGCTAAGATGTTTGCTAGTGAGTGTAGCATGATAATTTCCCCAAAAATTGTCCACTTTAACTTGTAATGTGTGTACTTGTCGGCCCACGTGTGCGCTGATTAGCGTGTTCCCTGTTGTGGTTATTACCATTAAATAGATCTGTGTAGAAAGAACCGTTGCACGACGTATATCGTGTTTTTAATTCTTATCTGTAACCTTGCTTATCTAATAGATATCATTTCTCTGATCAGAAAGAATGGTTACGCGATATAGTTCGCGATCTTATTCTCTTCGAAATTGATTTTGTTAACTTCATGCATATTTTGTGTTCCGATTTTGTAGAGTGCTGTATTGATCTAATAACTTTAACCTTCTGTAGTTATCTTCTCCCTGTGCTAAACGAACGCCAGAGCTACCGTTTTTAGATATTATTTAATGAAATCTTGACTTAATGTATAGTTAGAAGTTCTAGGGAAACTTTAACTTCTGTCTGTAAACCACACTTTGGGGTCTTAAACCAAGTGCGTTTGTTTCCGATGGTTGATCATGAGCCTAAGCCACTAGCTTGACACGTTATGGAAGCGAAGTACTATTTCATTGTATGCTTGGTAAGTACCTGCATGGCTTGGTGTATGAATCTGTGTGTGAATGTGCTGCAATTCCTCCGTCCCCCCCTATGAAACGTGATCGTAATTAATCTGTACTCAACTTTGCAGGTGGGCAATTTTAGGGCCATGTAATTGTGGATATTTTGAATATTTTGTAAGGTGTGTTTTTTATTGTAATTAAAAAAAAAGGTCTCCCCCCTTGTTGTTCTTGTTTTGAACAATAAATTAATTTGTTAAACTATAATCCTTTTGTGCTAATTTAATTTCTCCCATCATCGTTTATTTTGGATTAATGTGGGGTAATTTGTTCATGTATCTTGTGTCTATATTTGCGTTTCCGTTGCCAACATTGATTTAGATCCATGACTGAGGATCATTATTTGTGTGCAGTTTCCTCTAAAGATTGCAGTGAAGGTAGAACTGTTTGCTTAACTTATAGAATCAGAGTTTTGCTTAAGGGAACTGTATACTTCCGCCGCTGTGTGAATATCGCCGTAATTAGATTTTGTGAGCAAGCAGTCAATTGTTAACTTCACAAACACGGCTAGTTCGCAGTCAAAAGACAATCGGGCGAGTTTCAAACTATTAATTAAAGACGCATGAAGTGTAAAAGCCTACAGAAGATCCGATCATGAATAATAATAAAGTCACACTACTCTCCACCAAGCAAGTGTAGCTGTGTTTAGCGGCAGTGCCTTGCGCAGTCTAAGGTAATGGGTTCGAGAATGACTGCAAGCAACTCTGTTTAACACATTCTTCTTTTTAACCGATATGGGAACAACAGTGACTTTTGTATTGTTACTTGCCACATATCTTCTGAACGTCTTAGCAAATGTGTCGCGATTTTGAGAGTAAATGACATTTATACTTTTCGTTGGTGCGTCTCGGTTGCACAGTGGTAGAGTGCCCGACTACAAATCCAAAGGTCCCGGGTACGATCCCCGCCAGGTCCTCGGAGTTTTATCTGTCACTTTCCACTTCTTTCATCTCTAGCAGCATTGCTTACGTGAAAAATACCGAGTAGCACCGTGGTTCGGAACCCACGTTAAACTGTAGGTCCCCCTATAACTGGCTGGGTAAGTCAGTTCGAAGGTCGGAGGAAGGCAACGGCATACCACCTCCAAACAGGACCATGCCTAGTAAAGCACTGTGGTGTTCAAACCAATCTTCCGATTGTTGACTGCTTTACCTTTACCTTACTTTTCGTTGTAACAAATATTTAACTAAGACAATAATGATAAATCTAAAGCATAGAATTAAAATTTGTGATGTGCCCGGGAATCGAAGCCGGACCTCCATGCTTACTAGACAAACGTCTTACCGTTAGACCACCACACCACTAACGATTAAGGCGCCTCGGAATAGTCTAAATACGATGTCCCTCCATGTCACAAACTTTAATTCCGCTTCTGTGTTCCAGAGATAATTGCCACTACTGCCAAGGCTCTCCATGCAGCGGAATAGCACCTTGACCATGGACATATTGTAACAATCCTGTTAATGTGATATAAATATCAATTTAATACAAATAATCAATCCCTGAGACGGATTTTTCGTCTGGAATTTGTCAAAGACAATAATGATAAATCTGAAGTATAGAATTAAGATTTGTGGCGGTAAGACGTCTGCCTAGTAAGCATGGAGGTCCGGGTTCGATTTCCGGCCACATCACAAATTTTAATTCTAGGCTTCAGATTTATCATTATTGTGTTTGACAAATTCGAGACGAAAATCCGTCTCAGGGATTGTTTATTTGTATTAAATATTTAACCGTTTGAAAAAATATGCTTCAGGTTAGGAGGTGTGCTGCTTACAACGTCACGTGACCGAGAGGTAGCTAGTCTCTTCAACGTAACAGATTCATTTTGTTATAGTCACTTAACAGTGTAATCAATTAATTACGGTCTTTTAGTGTTCATGTGCGTTTCATATATTCTTGGCACATATTATCAAAGAAAAATGAACAACATTCAGTATCTTTTAGATCCAAATCACTCAGCTTTAAGTTTGGAACAAAAGTGTGAAATAAAGAAGCTTGGTAGGCCAACACCTCAGTTCGAGTTGAAGCAAGCGCATACAAGCCGAGATAAGACATTCTGCAAATCTCTTAGCCACTCGCAGTCGTGCGCCAAAATGAACTTTTCGGACGCCAAGCGGAACGGGGCGCGTGGTGGGGGGGGGGGGGAGGGGGGCGCCACTATGAGGCTCCCGACCCAAAGATGTGGACGCCAGTCATCTGAACGCCAGACGCCACTGGTTCACTCAAATACACTCTCGGATATCCCAAAGTATTCGGAAAAAAACTGTTCAAATGTTTGTAAAGCTTATGGGACTTACTGTGCAACATACTTGTAACACATTTACTTTTACGTCCCAGAATCAGTTACGAATGTAAAAAAAAAAAAAAAAAAAAAAAAAAAAAAAAAATTGCCCCAAGTGACTACTGATATGGTACGATTAAGCTTCCGACAGGACTGTCTCGCGGCAGTACGCACTCGCCTACTTTGAAATATGTTGACCGGAAATTGACATCACGTGACCAGTCAATTTGTTTCAAGATGTCTTCCATATTCTGTTCTGATCTTTGCTGCCACACTGAACACTTCGTTTAACTTTGTTGATGCTTCTTTATTTCCTTGTTAGTTTTTCTGTTATTTCGTTGTTACTGTCTTTCGGTTAACTTGACTGATTCGAACAAAACGTTCAAAAAGTGCGAGGAATGCAGTTCCGAGTACAGTATGCTGAAGAACCTCTATGCTCGCAAATTCACTTAACTGATAACATTCGTATGTCGAAGAATGGAAAAAGTTGGGTCCACAGTGCGAAACTGCATGATCAAGATGCAGTTCATTAAAACGCCATCAAATAAACAACTTACTACCATAAAATTCAGCGCGTTTACACGCCAAATATCTTCCGGAAGACGAAAACCGAGTTTTGTAAAGCGTTTTTCGCTGTTGTGTTTACATAGCCCGAATCAGATTTCGTATCTCACTTAAAATGGCGGCTGAAAACCAGCTGATTCAGTTCCTGATTTAGTCAGCATAATCTCAATTTTTCTTTACTTAAATACACATATTCATGCTCACTCTAATGTTTATACTTTTATTTCATGGTAGAAAATGTGATTCGGTCCATATGTGCCGAAAATTCTTAACAAGAAAGCTCAATCTGACAAGCCAAGAACGATTCAAAATCTACATCTACATCTACATGGGATACTCTGCAAATCACATTTAAGTGTCTGGCAGAGGGTTAATCGAACCACAATTATACTATTTATCTCCCATTCCATTCTCAAATAGCGCGCGCGAGGAAAGAACACCTGAATCTCTCTGTTCGAGCTCTGATTTCTCGTATTTTATTCTGATGATCATTTCTATCTATGTAAGTGGGAGTCAACAATATATTTTCGCATTCGGAGGAGAATGTTGGCGATTGGAGTTTCGCAAGTAGCCCACGCCGCAGCGATAAGCGCCGTTGTTGTAATGATTCCCATCCCAGATCCTGTATTATTTCCGTAACGCTGTCTCCCCTGTATCGTGACAATACGAAACGAACTGCCCTTCTTTGGACTCTTTCGATGTCCTCCGTCAAACCCACCTGATAAGGATCCCACACTGGGCTGCAATACTCCAAAAATGGACGGACAAGCGTAGTGTATGCAGTTCCTTTTGTAGTTCTGTTGCATGTTTTAAGGGTGCTGCCAATAAAAATCAGTTGCGTTTACATGGGCACGAAAATCGATTGTGGAACTGGAAAACCGCGTTACATGAAAACCGCCTAGAAGACAAGGCCTGACAACTGGCCGTGTCTACGTCACACCGAGAGGCGGCGGACTCAAGCTGACTGGCCAGCCGGTACGAGGCGGTGGGCGTGCCCCAGCGACCAGCCAATCAAATGGCAGCCGCCGCCTCTTGGTGTGACGTAGGCACGGCCAGTTGTCAGGACTTGTCTTCTAGGCGGTGTGGCTTACGTAAGTGTATTTCCAGAATAAATTTTGAAGTGTTTATCTGACCAACCGAAAGCGGAATTGGGAAATTGGTTTACGAAATCCGGTTTTGGGAGCCCATGTAAATGGGATGATTCTGTGGCATCTAAGTACTTGATATGAAACTGTACTGAACAAAGAAATACTGGAATCTCTCTACATGGGTTTGGACGAAAAAATGGCTAATTATGTCATGCTACGGAATTTGTGTAAAAAACTGATATTTTCAATGTTTTACTATCAAGTTTATTATGTGAAAATACTTTATCACAGAAACAGCAAATTTTTTTATGAAGCTGATTCGTGATTGTGTATTCCCAAGATAAAATTGCTATACTTAATTTCAATCACTCCACGTGCTAATTTACCCATTCTAGACACAACTGGAAACAGTTAATAGAGTAAACAAATCAGAAAATAACAGCAACCAGTCACCTTTTTTACGTATTTATTACCACAACCGATTTCGGATTGCCTGGCAGTTCATCATCAGGGGGTATACGGCAGCCCTCATAACACAGCTTTTGAGCACGAAAGTGCCTGAAGAACCACCTACCATCAAACAGCAATGTGAACCAACTGTAAGTAGCTGTTTGGAATACAATTTAAACTTGTAAATAGTTAAATTTAATGCCAAAGACAAAAGCTCACACGTAATTTTTTTCTATCTCACCACAGCCAAACGAGTTCCACAATGTTGTAAACAACATTTAAAACATGTATACCGCCTGATGATGAACTGCCAGGTAGTTCGAAACCGGTTGTGGTAATAAATACGTAAAAAAGGTGAGTGGTTGCTGTTATTTTCTGATTTGTTTAATCAACACAGTCGCAGGTTCCACACTTCCAGAATGGATACAAGTTTAAGTTAATAGAGTGCTTGTTAATAATTTAAGGATATTGCTGTTTTCGCCAAATATGACAGTAAACAGCGTACACCTGAAATCTTGAGTGTATTGGCAATCGTCCCTAGTGCAGGCTATTTTGAGTAGTGTAAGTGAACTAAGTCGTGGCAAACTAATCTGCAGTGTAGTATCAACGTTTTCGCCACATTTATTCCAAAGAAAGCCAGTGCAGACAAGTGTGAAAATTACAGAACAATCAGTTTAATAAGTCATGGTTGCAGAATACTAACACGAATTATTTACAGACGAATGGAAAAACATGTGGAATCCGACCTCGGGGAAGATCAGTTTGGATTTAGGAGAAATGTAGGAAAACGGGAAGCAATTTTCACATTACGACTTATCTTAGAAGATAGGCTAAGGAAAGGGAAACCTACGTTTTTAGCGTTTGTCGATTTGGAGAAACCTTTTGACAATGTCGAATGGAATACACTCTTCCAAATTCTGAAGGTATCAGGGGTAAAATTTAGGAAGCGAAGAGTTATATTCAACCTATACAAAAACTAGACAGCGGTTATTAGAGACGAAGGGCAAAAAAGGGACGCAGAGGTTGGGAAGGGAATAAGACAGGGTTGTAGCCTTTCCCCAATGTTGTTCAATCTGTACATTGAGCAGGCAGTGAAGGAATGGAAGGAGAAATTTGGAGAGGGCATTAAAGTTCAGGGAGAAGAAATAAAAACTTTGCAGTTTGCCGATGACATAGTAATTCTGTCAGAGACCGCAAATGATCTGGAAGAGCAATTGAATGGGGTGGACAGTGTCTTGAAAGAGATGAACCTTAACAAGAATAAAACGAAGGTAATGGAATGCAATGTCAGAAAATCGGACAATGCTGACGGGATTAGATAATGAGAGAATAAAATTTGGATAGCAAGATAACTTCTGATGGCCGAAGTAAAGAATATATAAAATGCAGAATGGCTACGGGGAGAAAAGCGTTTCTAAAGAAGCGAAACTTGTTAACATCCAAAATTAATTTAAATGTTAGGAAGTCCTTTCTGAAAGTATTTGTATGGGAGTGAGACGTGGACTATTAGGAGTTCAGACGAAAAGATGATAGAAGCTTTTGAAATGTGGTGCTACAGACGAATGATGAAAATTAGACGGGTCGATCACATAACTAATGAGGAGGTGCTTAACCGAATCGGGGAGAAAAGGAGTTTCTGGCATATCCTGACAAAGAGAAGGGATAGATTGGTTGGACACATTCTGAGACATCAAGGAATTGTCAACTTAGCATTAGAAGGAAGTGTGTGGAGTAAAAATCTTAGAGGGTGACCGAGGGACGAATATAGTAAACAGATTCCGAAGGATGTAGGTTGCCGAACGAATTCTCAGATGAAGAGACTTGCACGGGACAGGGTGTCGTGGAGAGCTGCATCAAACCAGTCTGCGGACTGAAGACCACAACAACAACAACAAGAACATTACAAGAATTAAAACTTCCACATAATCACAGGAAAAAAGAAAACAAACACGTCTCCGTTTTGATGCATCCTTTGCACATGCAATAAAAACAGTAAATTGCAATGACGGCCTACTGCGTAAGTTTTGCCCTTTCTTGTTTATTGTAGATGAACGACTACAACGTTAGATGGTAATTACACATTTTACACTAAACTGTATCCTTCAATAATCTCGACAACAAATTCTGCCAGGAGCAGGACTGCAGTCTTGTGTTTACATATGGGACAGTCACGTGACGCAAACTTCTGGCAGCTAAAGCCGGGTTCACACAAACAACTAAATTGAGTCTACAAAGCGTGTCTTTCTGCAGTTGTACTGTGAGCTATCGTTCACACAGGACTTCACAAATACTACTTAGTTGTGCAGTTTTCAACATGGCGTCCGTACTCTCAGCTGATCGCGATTTGCACGGCTCATTTCATTCACGGGCAAACGACCGTCACACTTTTTTCCACAAGCATACGAAGTTTTTGCTTATTTGGAGTCGATATTTTAGCCGCAAACAAAAACGCCAAAACGTAAACCTCGAACACAAACACACTGATACGAAATAAAGTGGTTCGAAATACCCCGCGAGGTGAAAGTCGAATGTCGATATTTGGTGGTGGGGAAAGAAAGTGGCGAAACAACGTACAACCAAGTTGAACTTTTTGTTGCGTGGAAAAAGTAGCGACTCGTAAGTGGCGCTACTAAAACCAGGAAGTTCACACTTGCTACTGAACTACAACTTCATTATGCAACTAGCTATTGCATGACTTTAGTTGTTTGTCTCAGTGGCGGGGGGGGGGGGGGGGGGGGGCACAAGCCTGAGTAGGGTGAACATGTCCTTAAGGGCTTTGTTAGACTAACTTTAAAACACACACACAGAAACAGGGTGTTTCACTAAGTGTGTTTGCCTCTGTAACTTATAAAATAATAGGTGCGGGAAATTTTAATGTTGTAGGTCAACACAAGAAATGTTACACTTTCTGCGGAGCTATGAACATAGTTTATTGTATCATTTTCCAAAGAGTTACAGCACAAAGATATAATTTTTTAAATGGAACGATAGTTTTTTTCTATCGTGCATTGGATTCATTGAAACCAGCTGCGTCCAAATCAATTTAAACTACATTCCTATCACTGTTAGTTTGGGAGCTACAACCCTTCAAAGTTTCTGGGGCAGATACAACAAGCGCTGCGCATAATGCAATGCGCCTTCTAAATGTGGTGCGGCCGAGTTGTAACGTCGCCGGTGTCACGGAGCGAGAAGCTTCCGGGAACTTAAGGAGGCTCTAACTTCCGCACCAATTCTAGCCTTACACAGAACTTCACAAAGACGCTAGCTTTTATGTGGTAGGTACAGTGCGCCAACAAATTCAGGAATGTACTGAGAAGGTGAAAGTCTCAAAGTCCGCGGTAAAATACAACTGAAAAGATGTCTCGCAGTTATCTGGGCTATCAACAAATTCCGGTTATATTTATTCGGCAAACCATTCACCGTCGTGACAGACCACGATTATTTATGTTGACTGAACAGTTTGAAGACCCCATCAGGTCTACTAGCAAGATGGACACTAAGACTTAAAGAATACGATGGCAACAGTGGTATTCAAACACGGGCGCAAACACAGGGACGCCGACTGCCTTTCGAGTAACCCATTAGCCGAATACAACAGCAAGGATGAAATTTCAGCCCTTTTTGAGTTAGGCGCCATTACAGCTGAACAGAGAGAAGATCCAGCATTATTACAAACCATAGAGGCCTTGGAGAAAGGAGAACTGACCAAAGAGTTTCAAATTATAAATGGGACATTGTATAAGAGCAACTACGATCCACTGTGCCCCAAATGGCTACTGGTTGTTCCAACTCATTTCCGGCCAGGTGTTCTCAAGTATTCCCATGATGCTCCAATATCCATACAACTGAGATTCGTGAAGACTCTAGACAAAATCAGACGCATGTATACTGCCAAGGTCTCTATCTTTATATCAAACACTATGTGAGTCACTGTAAGGAGTGACAGTGATGGAAGCATGTGTTACAATTACCTCCAAGATATCTGATACCTATTACATCTGCAGCAACTCCATTCCACTGGATCGGAATCGACCTCCTAGGGAGGTTCCCGAAGTTGACTAGCTAACCAAATGTGCTCTCACCAAAACTGTGGCGAATGCAGAATCTCCAAAGGTCACACAATTCATTGTAGAAGACATTATTTTCAAGCATGGTGGCCGGCCGCGGTGGCCGAGGTGACTGAGGCGCTCCAGTCACGGTCAGCACGGCCACTACGGTCGGGGGTTCGAATCCCCCCTCGGGCATGGATATTTGTGCCGTCCTAGTTCGTAAGTAGTTCATAAGTAGTTTGTAAGTTTAGGGACTGATGACCCCGTAGTTAAGTCCCATAGACTTTACAAACAAACAAGCATGGTGAACCGTGCGTGATGATATCTGATTGTGGAAAATTATTCCATCCAAAACTAGTATTAGAGGTAATGTCACATTGCGACATTGTCCATAGATTAACAACTGCCTACCATCCTCAGACAAATGGTCTTACAGAACGTTTTAACAAGGCATTGGCAGATAGATATGCTGCCGATGTTCGCTGAAGTTGAGCAGAAGGATTGGGATACAGTACTGCCAGTCGTGGCATTTGCTTAAAATACAGCAAGGCAAGACACCACAGGCTTCAAGCTGTTTTCCAGCTCCATGGTCGTGAAGGTGAGACTAGAATTAATACGCTGTTCCCGATCCAACTAGACGACACGCAGGATGACTATTTGAAACAGCTCATCACCAGGGCCAAAGAAGCAAGACAGCTGGCTCGCATACTGACACTAGGCGCCTAGGAGAATACCATCAGCAGTATAACAAGCACTGCCCTTTTTTGTACAGTACAGAAGATATGGTATGGGTTTTTACCCCTGTATGGAAAGTTGGACTATCAGGAAAGTTACTGAAGTTACATACGACTGTATACGTCATACGCAGCCTCTCATATGTCACATACGAAGTCAAGGATTATGAGCTATCCCCAAAACGACAAAAACGAAGAGACATTGTTCACATTTTCTGTATGAAGCCTTACCACGGTCCCAAACAGCAGATAGATAGAAAAGGTTTCTTGTTCAAGGACTCTGAAGACCGTTATATCAATGATGAAGTCACGACAGGAGGGTTTGTCGCCTGTCATCGTCATTGTAAGGAAGGCATGCAGACAGAACGGAAGGATTATTTGGAACTGCCATAGACAGGAACCATGACAAGTTCCAGGACACTACAGCTGGCCCAAAGAGAACGTAACAGCGGTCCCTGACTCATATCCCGCCACTGTCGGAAAAAAATTATTTCTTTGTATTTACTATTTCTAGAATGTTCTATATGTTCAAATGTTTGTTAAGCTTAAGGGACTTGACTGCGGGGTCATCGTTCCCCAAACTTACGAACCACTTTAAAAAGGTAAAGCAGTGCTTTACTAGGCATGGTTTGGAAGTGGTATTCCGTTGCCTTCCTCCGACCTTTGAACTGACTTACCCAGCCAGTTATAGGGGGACCTACAGTTGGACGTGGGTTCCGAACCACGGTGCTATTCGGTATTTTTCACATCAGCAACAATGCCAGCGGTGGAATAAGTGGAAATTGACAGATGAAAATCCTAGAATCTGGCCGGGATCGAACCCGCCACCTTTGGATTCGTAGTCTGGCACTCTACCACTGTGCTACGGAGCCGCACACAAACTACTTCTGAACTAGTTTATACTAAAGACACGACACAAACATCCATGCTCGAGGGGGGGGGGGGGGGAGGAATGAAACCCCTGACGGGGAACGGCATAGCGCCTCACTGCGCTTGGCCACTCCACCGCGGGTGTTCTATATGTTTCTTAAGTTTGATGTACTTCTAAGTTCCATAAAATGTTTTCTATGTATAAATAGCGTAGCACTTCAATCAAATGGCAGTCTGTTCTGAGTGTATGCTTGTGATAGACATAAACCTGATCTAAGTGTGAAGTGTTGTGCTCTATTAACGACCCAGCCTTCAAATTCCAACAAACCTACAGTGTTCAGTGTGACAATATTTAGTTACAGAAAATTCTGAAATCTCTGAACAATTACACTAGTGTAAAACATGGAACATCTTCAATGACAATATAATTTTCTTCACAAGTGACATTATTATAAGATGATTACAAATTCAACTCATATGAATATACGTCAAAAATATACTTACATTAAAATAGCAGGGGATTTAAATATAGATATGCTGAGAGAAAATGTCTACATGAGACGTTTCCATGACATAATGAGGACATGTAACCTCCAATTTGCAGGTAAGAGAGCCACAAGATGACAGACGCATAAAGCACATTTAGAGACCATATTCCGACAAATATACCTGCAGGCAAACAAAAAGTTCAGGTTAAACATACTGTTATTGCAGATCATTCTGGACAAACAACTGAACTGACCAATGACAGAAAAGGTGGTGTCTAAATACAAACAAAAACTGGAAATCTAAATAGACTAGAAACTTTACTAAAAACAGAAAAGTTGACTGATGTGTACACAAGGAACACAAATTGTAGGAAAAAGCTGCAAAATTTTCTGTGATACATTAAGACACCACATAGATGTGGCTTGTCCCAATGTATACAAAACTATTAAGGCAAACCAAAGATGGAACACAATGGAAATTAAAAAACCAAGAGAGGAAGTGATTGAAGTGATAAATCTCTACAAAGTTCTCCAGAAAGGTAAACAACAAGCCAGTCATGAGGCCTAGAAGTACAATAAGAAAGAATACAGTAGGATGATACAGTAAGCAGGGGCGGCTCGTTCTAAAGGGCCCCAGGGCCCCACCCACACCAGAAAATTTGCGATATACATTTGCAGTATTATATCAAACAGTTGGAGTGTGACATGATCCTCTCGATATTCTTACTCAATCTACTATGACACGATCAAGCGGTTTCGCTTGCCTCTCGCCACAGAATAGCTGAGGGCCCACTAGCATGTGCTCAGTGGACCCTCTCTCTTGCTTAGCCAGCCATGCCGACAGCTGAGGGCCTGCGGCGGTTGGCCCTTATCTCCCCCTGTAGTCACAGTGACGTCACAGAGCTGTTTTCCTTTCCCCTCCTGGCCCTCCCCCGTGGCCCTCTCGCCCCCCCCCCCCCGCCCTAGTGCTGCTTGGGGCCTGGCGAAGCTGTCCCCAGTGAAGCGGGCTGTACCTGTTGCCACAGACAAATGTATACAGACGGGAAACCTCCGTAAGGACCCGGTCCTACGCTCCTGGGTGCGAGAGGTTTCCAGCAGTTCTGTAAGATGTCCCATGATGGCGCTGCGGTCAGAAGAGCCCTTTAAACTGGCCAGAGCAGGCGGCAGGTAGCGGCTGCCCCCACCACCACCTCCCCTCAAACGCCAGCAAGCCGGACACAGCCGTGGCCTCGTGGCAAGCAGCGCGAGCTCTCCCCTCAGCCTCCCCTCCACGCTACCCTCTAATGTGCGAGAGGCACCCTCAGAAGCGCCTCTAGTGTGGTCTACCGGTACTAAGCCACGGAACGACCCGACATCTGCTGGCATCTTACGGAACTTCGAGGGGAGCGTAGGACAGAGGTTTAGGGGGCGCTTCTTCTCTGTATATGTTGCTCTGTGCCGCAGGTTCGCAGTTTGGGGCTGGCGACCCTGGGCCCTTAGCACCTATGTCAAATTGTATTGTGGAGCTGCGTCGTTGCAACTTAAGTGTTCGTAAACTAAGTATAAAATGAATAAATTAGACTATTCAGAACGCCCTTTCATTTATTTTGGAAGAGAAGCTAGAAATCAAGTGGATTAGGCGCACATCAACCAAAAGATTTCTTGATGTCTCAAATCGATGGAAAGAAGAAGAGAACTTTCTGCTATATATCGTTCTGCAAAAAGTCTTGGCGAATTGTGAGTGAAGAGAAACAAAAATTGTTTTGTTTATACCGTGTGTTGTTTGGTGGTGAAGAATTGTGGACAACATTCGGCTGCAATGATCTAAAGCATTTATGTGAATGAATTAAGAAATATGAGGAAAATGGAATTCATTTAGATTTCAAATGTTTGTATATCTATGGGACTTAGCTGCGTTGGTTATTAGTCCCTAATCTAAGGACATTCCCAACCCAAGGTGTGATGCGATCCGTGCCGAGGGGTGCGTGGCACATGGGTGGATGTGTCTCGAACGGAGCCTCAGGGATACCGGGCGACCTCCCTGAGTTGCACCACGCGGGGTTATCATGGTGTGGATCATATAAATCCCCAAATCTCGTGGGACTAAGATGAACACAGAGAAAGAAAGTATTTTAAAAGAATCTGAGACCTCAGATACTCAGACATCGGGATCAGGACCGATGGAGTGCACTCCTACTTCTGAATCAGGGTCTAGACCTGAGCAAGAAGTGGGAACTGTAACAGAGAAGTTGGACCAGATTAGGATTAAGGCCTTGTCTGCGGCTCAGAGGAGGAAACTTCTCAATAAACAGAAACAAAAGGAAGGAAAAGAATGGCTTCCTAAGCATAAGTGGAGGGAATCAAAAGGGCTTGAGCCCAAGACCCCCAAAAAGAAAATGCCTCAGCTCAAAGGGGATACACAGACCCCCTCGGCGTCAAAGACAGGTGGCAAGAGGGTTAGGGAGAAATCTAAGACTCCCTCCTCTCTGGACGAGCGTGATCCTAAAAGGCTGACACAGGAAATAGGAAAACAGACCTATAGTACTGCAGTCTCGGTCTTCAGAATGGCAGTTGTCCAAGAAGGATACCCACTGGTGAGCATCACCTCACAGCAGGAGGAGCTCGTGCAGATGGCCCTCTTTGAAGAGATTGGGGGGTACGCTGGTCCAGGACCCAAATTCAGGAGGGTCTATCTAGACCACGGTGCCCTCATTTTTGTCTGCGAGGGGGGCCACTCAGCGGCAAGGTGCCCATGATATCCCCGTGGGAGGATGCGAAGCTGCTGGTCAAGACAGCAACCGAACTCTTGTAGACCGCAAAGGTATCAATATGGGTACCAAAGATCCTTAAGGATGTCCCTCCAAAGACTCTGTTCGAGAAAATAAGGGTGCAGAACCCAAAAGTCTCGACAGAGGACTGGAGGGCAATTAAGCAGAAGGTCGTTCCAGAAGGACGAACCCTGGTGGTGGAGGTCGAAGTCCCTGAAGGCAATACGAGAGCAAGGCCTGAAACTGTTTTTAGGATTCTCGCAGGTCGCCGTCAGGGTAATCAAAGACCTTAAAGGCAATAATGGCAGCAAGATGGGGACTGGAAGTGCTGCAGATAAACCTGCAGACAGTAAAGGGGCCACTGCTGCCTTGAGCCGTCGCCTGGGGAGACAGGAGGTGGACGTGGCCCTGATACAAGAACCCTATTTATACAAAGGTGCTGTATCGGGCCTCGGTGGTACTGGAGATAAACTGATTTATGCTAGAAATCTAAATAACTCCAGAACTTGCATTTATGTTAGAAATGGAATACCTTTCATACCAATGATGGATTTTTGTTCCAGGGACCTGGTGACTATCAGGATGCAGCAACGTGAGGAAGGTATGACGAGGGAAATTGTTTTGGCCTCAGCATACCTTCCTTACGAAGACAGCTCTCCTCCTTCTTTGGAAGTGAGGAGATTGACGGAAACCTGCCATCGGCAAGGTGACGAACTGTTGGTGGGATGTGATGCCAATGCCCACAATCTATCGTGGGGCAGCAAGGACACCAACAGTAGAGGTGAGCACCTTCTTGAATTTCTCCTATCTAACAACTTGGAGACCCTGAATAGGGGTGATGAACCTACATTCAGGAATAGTAGAAGGGAAGAAGTAATTGACGTAACTTTTGGTTCCATGATGATGGGAAGTTACGTCAAACAGTGGCATGTGGTCCTGTAGCCATCCTCATCAGATCACATGTATATTAAATTCAAGGTTGAAATGGAACCAGACAGACCATGGCCTATAGGAATCCCAGGAAAACGGACTGGGAGACATATAGGAGAGACCTTGACTTCAGTCTATCGGAAATTAAAACTTCGATAAGGAATGCAGCAGAGTTTGAGGAAGTAGCAGAGGCCATAACCTCTGCTATAGTGACCTCATACCAGGACAACTGCTCAATCACCAAGAAGTGCACAAATAGGAGTATGCCTTGGTGGAATAATAACCTGGAAATGCAAAGGAAACAGGCACGAAAACTGTTTAACCTTCTGAGGCGCAAAGGACAATGGGCAAAGTATCGTGAGGCCCTTGTCAATTACAACCTTGCCATCAGACGGGCAAAGGAGGCATCCTGGAACGTATTCTGTGAGGAAGTGGAGGGCACGGCTGCTCAAGCGAGACTTCATAAAATCCTCACTAGGGTACCAACTAATCCAGGAGGAACATTGAGGAAGGAGGATGGGGAGTATACAAAGACAGCACATGAAACGCTGGAACTGCTCCTCAAGACTCACTTTCCTCAATATACTCTGGTGGATAACTCAGACCAGAATGCGATTCCTGAGAGACAACGGTTCTCAGGAATTCGCAAAGAGGACTGGGATTTGGCCAAGGCGTGTGTCAATTTCACTAAGGTCCGATGGGCGGTGGGAACATTACAACCGTTCAAGTCACCTGGCCCAGATGGAATCTTTCCAGCTCTCCTGCAACAAACGGGAGAAAATCTTATTAGATTCCCATGCAGGTTATTCAGGGTTAGCCTAGCAGCAGGAATCATTCCCAATGCCTGGAGAGCAGTGAAGGTTGTCTTCATTCCAAAACCAGGGAGAATTGATCATACCAAGGCCAAGGATATGAGACCAATCAGCCTGTCCTCATTCATTCTTAAGGCATTGGAAAAGCTGGTTAATGTGCATGTTGGAGGAAGGAGGTTAAGTAGGGCTCCTCTTCATTCAAACCAACATGCATATCAGCCAGGTAAATCATGTGAGACAGCTCTCCACCAACTCGTTGCGAAGGTGGAGAAAGCACTACACTTTCAGGAAATAGCCCTCTGTATCTTCCTGGACAATACGACCTTCGATTCCATGTTAGGGTAGCAGAGGTGCATGACCTAGGGACCAATATATGTAGGTGGACTAGGGCCATGCTCAGTGGAAGAAAGGTAGAGGCTACCATGATGGATGAAAAAATGGTAATCAACACCACAAGGGGTTGCCCGCAAGGATGAGTTCTTTCCCCTTTATTGTGGAATCTAGTGGTGAATGATCTCATTGGAGAATTAAACTCTAGGCAGTACTTTTGCCAAGGATACGCAGATGATCTTGTCATAGTAATACTTGGCAAATTTGCTGACACAGTGAAGAATATGGCACAAGGTGCTTTGGACATTGTGCAAGACTGGTGCAGAAAACAGGATCTGGGGGTTAGTCCTAAGAAGACTGTTGTTGTACCATTCACAAAGAAGCATATACAACATTCAAGTTGGAACCTAAAGCTTTTCAATGAAGCGCTACCTGTGAAGGGGACAGTGAAATATCTAGGGGTTACCCTAGATGAGAAACTGACATGGACCCCTCACATCAGGAATATTTGCTCCAAGGCAAAAGGTACTCTTGTGAGTACCAGGAGAGCTTGTGGCAAAAATTGGGGCCTGAGCCCCAAGGGTATGTACTGGATATACACCACAGTGATTAGACCCAGGATCACCTATGGGGCGGTCGTGTGGTGGAAGAAGGTAGAACAGCAGGTTGCTGCTAAGGAACTTGGTAAGGTGCAGAGATTAGCCTGCTTAGCCATAACAGGCGGAATTAGCAGCACACCAACTGCTGGGATGGAAAACATGCTGGATATGCCTCCATTACACCTTTGGGTCAAGATGGAGGCAGCGGCTGGTGCATACAGACTCAAATCTGGCAACAACTGGAACTCTTTGGGATATCCAGAATCACACACTAAAATAATGAGTGAGTTAAATATAGAAAAGGTTGGGGAAATACCAGCCGACTATATTGTAACCCCATACTGCTTCAACAAGCCTTTCAATATAACAATTGGAAGTAGGGAGCAGTGGGAGAAAATAGTTCGACACCGTACGGGGGATATTGTCTGGTTCACTGACGGGTCAAATGCAGACCAAGGTGTTGGGGCTGGGGTATATGGGGTGCAGCCAAGACTGGAGGGTGTTATCTCTCTAGGAAAACTGGCCTCAGTATTCCAGGCGGAAATCACTGCCATCAGGGCGTGTGCAACAAGGTCTAAAATTGTTGCAGAATGTCACAGGGTTCTAGTGGAGCTAGGGAAAAGCAATAGAGTAAACATATTGTGGGTCCCTGCCCACTCGGGGATCAGTGGCAACGAACATGCCGACAGATTAGCCAGGATGGAGGCAGAGACTCCATTTATTGTCCTGACAATCACCAAGGCAATGATCAAAGTGGAGCTACGTAACTGGCTCAGAAGACAGCACGTAGAATATTGGACCAAAATCCATCAACAAAAACATGGCAAAGCTATGTTTTAAAAGAAGCTCTGCAATTCTGGGTCTGAACAGGAGAGAGATTAGACTCATGGTTGGGTTGCTGACAGGCCATGGGAATTTCAAAAGACACCTACATAAAATGGGAATAACAGAAGAGGACCCTAACTGTAGGATCTGTGATGACGGTGATGAAACTGCATCACATCTAATCTTCGAATGCGTTGCATTGGAGAGTAAAAGGCACAGAACATTTGGGACAACCAGACCCGAAGAAATTGTGTCTAATAAAGAACTGGTGAAGGGACTCCTTGCACTGTTCAAGGGCATTGGTTGGCTTTACTAGACATACAGGGAGCGATACCGCACAATAAACTCAGTTTCGGTGCGGGTAATGGCGGGTTGGACCAACACTGTTTTGGCTTCCGTGAAAAAATCAAATCAACCTAAGGACAACACAGATTAGATTAGATTAGTACTTGATCCATAGATCATGAATACTATACTTCGTAATGAAGTGGAACAAGTCAGGTAGATGAAAGGTATCTTTACAAATTGTTGGCACAAGAAGGAGGAAGCTCCACTTTTCAGCTGGTGCAAGACAGAGGCAGCTCCGCCCTCTAGTTTCAACAGATCGTTCATCGATTTCCAGAACTGGGCCATAAACTTTATGCCATGCAACAGAGTGTTCGGTAATATAGAAAAGTGTTTGAGGAAGATGAAGAGTGTTTTTCTTCCAGTGGACTATGCTCGCATTATCAGAAGAACCGGCACCCCAAATTTCATGTCACTGAAGTGTACCAGAAATTTATTTTCATCTTTGTTTGCACTTTGAAGAAATTTTTTGTGAATAACCTTACGTATCATTATCAAACAAGAAAAGAGGAAAATATTGAATCACTAAGTACAAAATATTCCTCTATGAACAGTCATACGTCGGTAAAGGGGATTATCAATGCAGTGCGACCGTAGGGATGACTGTCTTCGATAATGCACAAATTTGCAACCAAGGACCTACGAGTTTCATAACAATGGACCACTTTTATCTCCTCACGCTTAAAGGCCAAAAGTTTAAAGATGTCAAAGAGCTGGCCAGAAAGCATGTTGGGGAAAACGAAATGTGGTTTTACGACCAGTTGACGTCAGATGCTTCAAACGATCCTGAGGAGACTGAAGTGGAGCTAGGAGACATAAGAAGAACTGTAGAATGAATGTATTATGTCAATAATGTTTTACTTTCTTTAATAAAAAATGTTTTTCAAACTGAAATATGTTTAATTATGAAGAAAATGGTCCTACAAACGTTTTTCATTCACTTTGGAGCATAAGGGAGGCAGCTCCAAAATTTAAAACTCTATTGCACGTACCTGAGTGCATGCATTTTTGTGTATTCTCGTCAGTAGTATTAAATACCACATAGCCTAAAACATTGCTGAAAATTTTTTCGTTTTAGTGTAAACTGAATTTTTAAAACGATTTTTTGAATTTGCCACAAACTGGCAAAAGTGGAGTTGCCTCCTTGCACCAAACCCTTCAATTATTACTTTGTACTACATATTACATGACACATTTTTAAATTTTTTTTATTGTTTTATTTATTTCTTCTTTTTTTCTTTTTTCCAGATTTACTAATTTATATCTAAAATTCATCTATAGTGTAGAAAGAGTTGCTATTCAGAATTTCTTTCAATTTATTTTTAAGTGCTAGTTGGCTCTCTGTCAGTCTTTTTATGTTGTTTGGTAGGTGACCAAAGACTTTTGTGGAAGCATACTTCACCCCTTTCTGTGCCAAAGCTAGATTTTACCTTGAATAGTAAAGAATATCAAAGGACAAGAGGAAGTGAACATCTTCGGAAACTATGACGGCAGCAGTACTGCAAAGAGAAGAAAGAATACAGCACAGCTATTCAGAAAGTTAAAATACAGTCCTGGAAACAATATTGCAGCCTGACACCAGCCAACAATCTTTGGAACGCAGTCTATAGAATTGCATCTGGGAAAATTAGAAATAATATTCCCCTGACAATCCTACGGAAAAGCGATATCACGCCAACAAAAGACTTAACGGAAACTGCCACCTACATGCTCGAATACTTTGTACCTAATGATGACCACTCACAAGACACGAAATATCATAAGCTAATTAGATCGCAAACGATGCGACCCAACAGAAAAATAGATGGTGTAGCTTTTACAGAGACAGAAATAGAAAACATAATAAAGAACTTGCCCGCAATTAAGACACCTGGTAAAAATGGTGTTACTGGTAAGCTTCTTCGTCGAGTTCATACCATTTTCCTCAAATATCTCACTGCTTTATATAATAGTTGTCTAAAGAACGCTTGTTTTCCGAGATCGTGGAAAAGAGCGAAAATAGTAGCCATCTTTAAACCTGGTAAGGGAAATAGCATGGAAGTGTCGAAATTCCGTCCCGTCAGCCTTCTGAATACGGAAGAAAAAGTATTGGAAAAGCTTTTAATCAACAGAGTTATGCATCGCGTCTTCTCTAATAATCTTCTAAGCAGCAATCAGTACCGATTTATTCAACAGAAATAGACGGTTAATGCATTGTTGGTTGTTAAGAATTTCATAGAGGAAAGCATATCACAAAGACAGTATGTAATAATGGTCAGTCTCGACCTTCAAGGAGCTTTTTATGCAGCTTGGTGGCCCAGCATCCTAAATGCGTTATAAGAATTTCATTGCCCTAGAAACTTATATAACTTAGCTAAACATATTTCAGTGACAGAACGACGGTATTGGTATTTAATATCAGACTAGAAAAGAAAGTGACAAAAGGGTGCCCCCAGGGATCTTGCTGCAGACCAGGTTTTTGGAATATTCAGTATAACTCTCTACTGAATTTGAATTACACAGCTAACACAAAGGTCATAGCATTTGCAGATTATTTGGTTGTGATGACTAAAGCTAAGACAGTCGCAATCGCTGAGGAGAACTGTAATAGAGAAATGAAAATAATCACAGCTTGGGCTCAAAACAACAAAATCCGATTTAATGACCAAAAATCGAAAGCAATATTTATAACGAAGAGAAGACAAAAAGAAAATACCGTATACCTCTAAATAATAATATTTTGCAACAAGTGCAACGATTAAAATATTTGGGCGTAATTATTGATACTAAATTTACATTTAATGAACACATACAATACCTGACCGACAAATGCATGAAATTAATTCATCTTTTATCTAAATCGACGAAGTTCAACTGGAGGATTGGTTCAGGAGCAATTACAAAGGTTCTATACTACCAACATTGGCATATGCAATTCCTGTTTGGTTTGACACACTAAACAAAAAATATAACTGTATGAAGACTGAAAGAATCCAATGCCTGATCAACATAAAGACTGCTAAGGCTTATAGAATTACTTTTACTGAAGCGTTGTGCATTTTAACAGGCCTTACACCGATAATTATTAAACTGCAAGAAATCGCTGAAGAATATAAAACCATAATAATTGCACACGTGCCTAATTCGATAGTCCACTCAGATTACAAAGAGTGGCCTCATCCGGCAAATATAGTAACTTTGAAAGAAAATTACGAACACAAGGAATATCCAAAGAGGTTTATACCTATGGTAGTTATACGGAGAACAGAACAGGTTCTGGAGTGGCAATAATTATTAACGGGACACCTGCTTGTCATTTAAAGTATACCTTAAGGAAAGGGTGCACCGTTAATCAAGCTGAAGAATTAGCAATCTTACGAGCCTTAGAGAAACTGGATAACATACGAGAAACAAATATTGAAAAGGCAGCTGTAATACAGATAGCCGAATTACACTGCATTCACTAAACAATTCTACGAAACATAAATATTTAATAGACAGATCACAAACAAAATTGGAGACTTGAGACACAGGAAATGATATATCAACTATCAGTGGATAAGAGCCCATGTAGGAACTTCTGGAAACGAACTGGCAGACAAGCTAGCCAAAAAAGCTTGCAAGATGCATTAACAAGCTACAACAGAATTTCTCCACCTGTGATTATAGGAAAATTAAGTTGCTCATCTAAAGAAAGGTGGGAAAGAGAATGGGCTGAAACTACAAAGGGGGTGATGACAAATATATATATATATATATATATATATATATATATATATATATATATATATATATATATATGACTGTTCAGATTGATTATCCATAAAGTTACCACATTCTACTAATCTCACAACAATGTTAACTGGTCATGGAAAACTAACGTCTTACTAACATCGGTTCACTTTAGCCGCAAGTGGAACTTGTACATGTGCGGGAGGTGATCAAACAGTATATCACTTATTATGGGAGTGCCGAGAACTCAACAACAAGAAATGTGCATTGAAGAACAGTATACCACAAAGGGAGGCAGTTGGCCTGTTCATAAGCCAGTCTTAGTAAAGCAATACACAGACGACTTTCACAAGTTTTGTAATGCAATAACCTTTTACAGACTATGAATAATAACGTTACTGAACTGAAAAAACAATTATTCATCTTCAAACCTGATATCTGTTTTGTACTTGTAAACATCATTTTCCAGTCGGTAGTTTACAGTTCTGAAAATTTAAATTGAACACTTTTCTCAACCTCATTGTATACCATAATCACAGATACTGTTTATGAAACTAGTTAATATTATTTATTGATTTCTAACATGCTCCATTGCAATATGTAATGTAACTACATGTTTAGGTATGGACTTCACACAACCTGTCACGGCACAACAGACTGATCAAGAGTTAAGTAACCTACTAGAGGATACATCTACCGCAATGGACCTTCACCTAGTCGGCATATAAAGTAACCTACTAGAGGATACATCTACCGCAATAGACCTTCACCTAACATCATTTTACAGTCGGTAGTTTACAGTTCTGCATATATTACTTATTGATTTACAACATTCTCCGCTACAATACATATATTATTTATTGATTTCCGACTGCTCCATTACAATATTTGTAATACTACATGTTTATATATTTTTTAAACTAGTTATATAAACAACAAGTGTAATTATTGTATACAATGAGGTTGACAAAAGTGTTCAAATTAAATTTTCAGAACTGTAAACTACCGACTGGAAAATGATGTTTATATATATATATATATATATATATATATATATATATATGTGTGTGTGTGTGTGTGTGTGTGTGTGTGTGTGTGTGTGTGTGTGTGTGTGTGTGTGTGTGTGAAGGTCCATTGCGGTAGATGTATCCTCTAGTAGGTTACTTAACTCTTTATCAGTCTGTTGTGCTGCGACGAGTTGTGTGATGTCCATACGAAGTGTGATGCTGCTGACAAGAGAAGCACAGTCGGCCATTATGTTATCAATGCCTGAAATGTGCCTGATATCCGTGCTGAATTGTGCTATGTACACCAGTTGATTGTGCTGCCAGGTGAGCAATTGATGTTGTTTTGATGGAAAGCATATGTAACAGGCTTATGGTCTGTATATATTTTAAACTCTCTGGCTTCCAGTTATGGCCGGAAATATTTAATAGACTCGTAGGTTGACAGGAAGTTTCTGTCATAAGTGCTCCATTTCCGTTGCGACGGTGACAGCTTGAGGGAAAAGAAGGCAAGTGGCTACCATACACCATCACACAGTTGTCGTAATGACGCACTGATCTCAGTCTGGCTCGCATCAACTACTAATGCCAAATGCGTGTTAGACTCCGGGTGCGCGAGTACTGTTGCATCTGATAAACTCCTTTTGGCTGCCTCGAATGCGACGATCATGTTGTCTGTCCACGTAACTGGTGCGTTTCCTTTTCTCTTGGGACCTGTCAGCACTGCATTCAATGGTTCCTGCAACTCAGCTACACGTCGCAGATGTCGACGGTACGAATTAATTACACCGAGAAAACGACGTATTTCTTTGAAGATTCTTGGGCGTGAAAGTTGCGAGATGGCTTCAACTTTCTCGGGAAAGGTAGTGAACCTGACGGTGAGACCTTATGGCTCAGGAAGTTAATTTGGGGCTGACATATTTAGCAGTGTTCAAGCCGACTAAATACTGTTCTAAACGTTCAAACACTTCAGTCAGATGTTGTGTTCTTCTGGCGATGTAGACATAACCAAAATGTCATCGAGATACGCAAGCAAAAGGAAAGACATCGGTGCACTGAGCTGAGGAGCGGTGATTTCGCCACTATAATCCATGGTAATTTTCAAGAAAGCTAGCAGCCGAAATAATCGGAAATGATTCGATATATATCGAACGTGCGATTTTGCTACTAATTACGAGAGCGCGTGTTTCGATGTGTTCACCTAGGATACCCGCGACTTAGTCTGTCAATTTTCGTTCGTGGTAGCGCATGTATATTTCTATATACATTTGTGATGAGTGACAGCGTTTTTTGTTCCAGAAATTAGCTTTTAACGTGGAAAAAATTAATTCCATGTTTATCAAGTGTTGAAAAGAGTGTTAAGTTTTGTATAAAATAAGGTTTACTACCCGACGACAGAAAGAGAAATTGTGTACATTGCCATGGTATTGAGTATGTGAGAGTAGGTGTAAAATCATTTGATTCTGAAATCCCATTTCAATTGTTTTGTAATAAATGCGGAAAGAGAACTACTTTGAGGAAAATCACCTGGTTCGAGTCGTCAAAATTTTCAGTAGACAAAAACATAATCTTAATTGCTTGTTGGATAAGAAACTACATCCTGCAAGAGACAGCCGCAGAAACCGACTTATCTTTAAACACCATATGTGACTATTTTGCTTTCTGCCGTGAAGTAGCATATGTAATCGTGACTAATGAAAGTGTTCCCATAGCGGGTGCAGGTAAAACAGTGGAAGTGGACGAATCTCATATATCAAGAAGAAAATATCTAAAAGGATGACCACTCATAGACGAACTAGAACATATTTGGGTATTTGGGGGATAGAGAGAGAAAGTCGGAAGTGTTTCATATTTAGGCTGTATTCCAGAGGAAAAGAGTGTTTAGTGAGCCTGATGAAGCATTTTATACTATCAGGGACTAAAATAATATCGGATGGGTTCCAGTCGTATAGGAAGTTGAAGAACGAAGGATTTGACCATTTTTTTGTTAATCATTCAGTTGTATTCATTTCGTCTCAAGATCCTGAAAATCGTACACAAAATATTGAACGTCTGTGGAAATCTCTGAAGTGTACCATTAAAAAAGAGGGCTGCCCAGGAGACAGAGATCAATTGTATTTATTTCAATACCTGAATTTCCATAATTTAAAATTACGCGGCATCACTGACGCTCCCGGAACACTCCCTATTATTTTGCAAGATATCGGTAAAGTCTATCCCGGTTATGGAAGAAAAGGATTACAGCCACTTGCGTATACGACAAATGTAGTCGTTGAAGAGGATTTCGTTGGTCAGGATTAATGTAAGTACATTACCCACATTTGTTTTACTTTCCACAAAAGGCAAGTAGTCATAGTAATAAATATAATCACATGTTCGATATACATATTATATCGCACGTTCGATATATATCGAATCATGTCCGACTATTTCGATTGCAATTTTTCTCGGAAATTACCAAAAAAGTTATCACAGGTTACTGTTAATGAAAAGACAATCAGTGACCTAGAACATCATTTACATGGGTTAGTGGGGGGAAAGGTAAAGAAACAGGTAGATAATAAAGTAGTTTCGTCAAATACGGGGCCGCGGTGGAGTAGCCGAGCGGTCTAAAGCGTATCGTTGCGGAGCGTGCGGTTGTTCGCCGTGGAGGTTAGAGTCCTCCCTGGGGCATGGGTGTGTGTGTTTGTCCTTAGGTTCGTTTACCTAGGTTCAAGTACTTTGTAAGCTACGGACTGATGACCACGCAGTTTGGTCCGATAGAATTGCAAACATTTGAAGATTTTTTAAAATACGAGTATGAAATGGCTTTATCGTTATGAAGTAAACATTAACTTTAATTGTCTGCATATGTCACTAACAGGGATTTGTGAGGTGGCTCTATGTCATTTATAAACACTAGAAAAATAAAAGGGCCCAAAACTGAGCCCTGTGGTACACCTTGTGTGACTTTTTCATATCGGGATTGGCTATTTACAACCTGATCATTGATTTTGAAGGTCAACTTTGTATACCGTTTATGGCTAATGAGGTTCGTTATCAGCATTTGAACAGATATCACTTTTAGGTGGTATGACTCCAGTTTGCTTAAAAGTAACTCATGGTTTACAGAATCAAAAGCTTTAGTGAGGTCTAGAAATATACCTGCTGTTTGCATTCCTTGTTCCAGGTAATTATACAATTCATGGGTAAACTCCGTAACTGCCGTGACAGTGCTGTGATTCTTTTGGAAGCCATGCTGAGTCTCTGTCAGTAAGTTATTTTTGAGAAATGTTCACTAAGTTGCGTTAGCAGCACCACTCAAATACTTTGCTGAAGACTGGTATTAACGATATAGGTCTGAAGTTAAAAACCTCTTCCTTAGAACCTATTTTATATACTGGTTTCACTGTGCCCCATTTCAGTACATCTGGAAAGGTGTGTTCTCTTATGCTGCATTAAATAAGATGTGTTATTACTTTATCTAATTCTTTACCACTTTTTTAAATTACGACACTGCACAAACCATCCCAACATGATGAGTATTTATTCTTTAGGTTGTTTATGACCGTGCCTATTTCTGTCACTTCTTTGAATCCAAAGGGTGGATCTTCAATGGGGCATAGATTTTTCTTATTACTTGCTTTTGTGGGATTCACTGTATTCATAAGTGACAGATATAAAATATTTATTAAAAATATTACAGACCTCATTGGGATCTTTTACTATCTTTCCTTCATGTCTGATGTTTATAACTCTAGTTTCTGGCTCATGGATGGCATTTTGGAATTTGTATATTATTTTCCATGACTCCTTGGCTACATGTACATCTGTTTCCTGAGGCTTGAGAGCTCTTTCTGAAAGGTTTTCTTGGTTTCTTTGTACTTAATTTTGAAAATCTCCAGATTTGCTAACTTAGGTAACACATCCAGGTCATGGATCTTTACTAAGTTTGATCATATTTGCTGGTAGTGTAAATATGGTGTTGTTTCCACCTTTGCCATGGGTTAGTATCCTCTGTATTTTCCTCACAGGTCAGCAAAAGTCAAAATGTCTCAGTATAATATTATAGAATGTGGTACATTTGTATTCTGACACTTTCGTTTGATAGACTTGTTCCCAATTCCTCAATGGATAGTTTATTTTTTAGGTCATAGATGTTACACTAGCTTTTAGATTTCGTCTATTTTCTATAATTTTTGTTACATTTGGGATGCTTGTGTTTTCATGATCAACAAGCTGACATTTGTACTCAGAGTGGTAGATATCCACATTTTTGCATGTAACATTGTCTTTAACATGTTTTCCAACTATAACATAATCTATTCTGCTAGATGATGTTATTCTGGTATCAGAGTTGATTACATTCACTAGATTATATGAGTTAAGAGTATCTGTTAACCTTATATTAGTAATGCTGCATGCTTTAGCCTCATGTTATCAGATCACCAAATATAGTGAGTTCACTGGGACCTGAACATCCCACTATTTTACTCAATATGTCAAGGAAACGTCCTACTTCAACTATTGCTGGGTGATAAATACCAATAATTTTATGGTTTCTCAGAAGTTTTCTGTACCCATTGGAGTGTAGTTCAATGCCTGACACTTCAATCAATCCTTCTTTACTGTACTGCTCTAAATAGTTCATTTTCTTACACTCCAAATTATCACTGATATAAACTGCTACCCCACCACCCTAATGGAGTTGTCTACAAAAACTATTCGCTAGGATTTTAATCCATGTTCAGTTAGCACTAATATATGAGGTATATGTTCATATACAAAAGTTTGTAATATATTAAGCTTATTTCTAAGGTACTGTATATTTAGGTGCACAAGTTTTAGATGTGTTTCTGATTGGTGACTTCGATTATCTTCCTCTGTTGAGCACTGTGGTCAGTGTTGGCTTCCTGTCTATCTTAACTACGATAATGCGTTCACTATGCTGTTTTTAGTAACTTACCCGCATTCCTATTTTCTTATTTCCTTATCAGACCTACTCCTGGGTCACCACCAACTGATTTTGTATTGATAACCCTGTACTCACCTGACCAGAAATCCTGTTCATCCTCCACCGAACTTCACTAATCCCTACCATATATAACTTTAACCTATCCATTTCTCTTTTCAAATTTTCTAGCTTACCTACGTGATTAAGGGTTAGAACATTCCACGCTCCGACCCGTAGAATGCCTGTTTTGTTTTTCTTGATGATGACATCCTTCTGAGTAGTCCCCGCCCGGAGATCCGAATGGGTGACTATTTTACCTCCGGAATATTTCACCCAACAGGACGCCATCATCATATAGTCATACAGTACAGCTGCATGTCCTCGGGAGATGTAACGACTGTAGTTTCCCCTTGCTTTCAGCTGTTCGCAGTGACTGCATGGCAAAGCCATGGTAGCTGATGTTACAAGGCCAGCTCAGTCAATCATCCAGACTGTAGCCCCTGTAACTATTGAAAAACTGCTGCCCCTCTTCAGGAACCACACATTTGTCTGGCCTCTCCACAGATACCCCTCCACTGCGGTTGCACCTATGGTACGGCTTTCTGCATCGTTGAGGCCAGCAAGCCACCCCACCTCGGCAATGACTTTGATGCATAATATGTATAGAACTAAGTCACCGACTAATGACAAATGGAGTTTGATGATAATTTCCAAGAAAGCTTACACTCGAAGTAGTACGGTCAGAATCTATATATATATTTAATGTCAATTACCCGGCTATTCACGCTCGTCATGTGAAAATATGGGTATTTACTAATGTATCATAACGTAAAAATACATTTTAATACTAGAAATGCACTTACTTAATTAGATCACATTAATGAAATACGTTCTGCACAGTTAATAAGTCATGTGCCAAAACTGACATAATCGACAATCGATTTGGACGTGGTACCAACTATATACGTGCGACAATTAATAAAATTTAACGTTGTGCGATGTGTATCACGCTACCAACTGTTGCGCATATACCAAGTAGTCAAATTTAAGGCTGTGTGACTACAATTACGTAACAGTTGACTGATATGAAATACGCTGATGCATATTTATAAAAGACTGCGGAACTAGAAAAATTCTTTTTTTATCTTTTATAATACATAGTGGAGATTATAAATTTTTAAGGGGTTTGGTACATTTTCTGTAAGATAATGATATGCTTAGATTGGTTTATATTATGTGATTTATAGGGGTGGATATGTAGACTTTGACACAAGACGAACTATGACTGTGACTGATGGATTATTAAACTATGCTTATCATGCAGTTCAATAGCGGCTTATTGGAGGTAATTTTCGGGGTTCTATGGAGCGAAACACTGACGTACCATACTGGTGGTTCACATCTAGCCTGCAATCTTTTGCCCTCCGGTGTCACTGTGAAGTACAGAAGTGAATGAGGTTTCTGGGGAATGGGGGTGTAACGGGTTTCCAATCTTTGGGGTCTGCCATCTTTCCTTCTTAGCTCCCGATTTGGCCGATTCTTTATTTTCCTTTCTTTCTTCTCATTTGAGTACCAATCTATCTTTCCCTCTTTCCATCTTCATACGTGTTTATTGCTACCACCCTTCTTATTTAAGTCCACATTGTGATTTTCCATGTTCGGAGTTGTAAACCTCGTTTGATTAGGTGTGCCAAGGTATGTTTAATCATTCTTGACGATGTGACTTGGACATAAGATGTATAAAACATACATGAAAGATGTAACTCACTGGTTTCGAGGTAAGTGGAAAACTATGAAGGGATGATACCATTGACCGACTTTAGGTTACGGTAGTAACACTTTGCGATCGTCTTTTGACAGCTCGAAATTTAAATGAAAATAACGGCTTAACCATTCATCTGACACGAAAATTGAATAACTGAATTTGTAGAGGAGAAAAATCTCTACAACTTTGCTCTCTTATGTTTGTTTTCATATCTCGTATTGTTTCAGAGATATTTCCAAAAATAACGGCGATTTTGAGATGTCTGTCTGTCTATCTGTCCGTAACGTGTTCCCACTTTTTAAGACGAACCGTTCAATCGAAAAAAATGTTCAAATGTTTGTAAATCTATCGGACCAAACTGCGTGGTCATCAGTCCGTAGCTTACAAACTGCTTAAACCTAGGTAAACTAACCTAAGGGCAACACACACACCCATGCCCCAGGGAGGACTCGAACCTCCATGGCGAGCAACCGCGCGCTCCGTAGCGAGACGTTTTAGACTGCTCGGCTACTCCACCGCGGCGTTCAATCGATCAGCACCAAATTTTACAGACATAAGTGTAGGCCGCCAGAGACCAGAACCTACCTTTTTCAAATTTTTCAGAGAAAAAATACGGTAGTAATAGCAAAAAGGCGTTTGTAATATAATTGTAATTGAAAACGAGCCGTTGATCCGAGTCGAAAATTGTATAACCTAAATGATAGAGGGGAAAATTCTCTACAACTTCGCTGTATTATGTATTTTTTCGTATCTTGCAGAGATATTTGCAGAGATATTTGCAAAAATAACGGCAATTGACGATATCTGTTTGTCTGTAACGTGTTCCCACTTTTTAGGTCGAACCGTTCAACCGATCGGCACCAAATTTTACAGACATAATTGACGGCTACCACAGACCAGAACCTCGCTTTTTCAAATATATCGGACAAGAAATACGTTAGTAATACCATAACCAGCAGTTTGTAATGTAATTTTAATTGCAAATAAACCGTTCAGCTGACGCGAAAATTGAATAAACGAATTTTGTAGAGGAGAAAATTATCTACAACTTTGTTCCCTTATATTTGTTTCATATCTCGGATCGTTTGAGAGATATTTGCAAAAATAACGGAGATTTGACACCCTCCATTGAATTAACAAAAACCCGCCGTTCGGAGATGTCCCGTGACATTCCTTGCCCAGAACTCTCTCTGGGCTACGCCATCTTGCATTGCGTATTTGATGATGTTCTTATTGTAACTTACACGTTGTCATTTCATAGTAATGGCGCGCTGAAGAATTAAAAGAAAACACGTCTTCGTACGCTAAATGATAATCTAGTGTCTATAGTGCCATATTAGCATCAGTTGTTAGGCCATGAATATTACGAAATTTAAGAACGCATCTTCTAATTGTTAGCTGTAGGGTAGTGGGTAAGACGTTGGACTGTGATGCTGAAGGCTAGTGATTCGGAACATGCCACTAACTAAATTTTTTTCTCGTAAAAGGGTTTTAGACACTCTTATTAATTAAAAAGAGCTATGTTCTTCAATGTTTACAGTTGTGCATATGTAAGAATGGTCCCTCTAAAATGCGTGTTTGTTCTATTTCGTGAACATGCCGTGAAATACGTAACAACTAATTGAACAACGGTCTTCTGAAGCATATGCACGTAAACTGGGATGATACTGTAATAATGAACATTCTGCACAAAGTTCTGATACAGATAGTTTCGTATATAAAGGCAGTCCCAGATTTCTCTGGAAAGTGTAGTTCTTTAATCAAACAGAAGGGAAGGGTATACATTGCAACAAATTACCTGGTGTACTATTTTTTCTAAGCGTGTATTCACTATTTGTGGAATATATTGAAAGTCATTAATTAGGATCAATGCAACTACTAAAATATTAGTTTTTGATATGGTTACTATGGAACTTTTAACGTAGATAGTATTACCTTTTCTGTAGTTCAGCTATGACTTAGTTCATATTACACTGTTCTGCACTAAAATAAAGAGCAAATATTCTATTTCAAACCGTGATTGCGTTTTCTTTTACAGCTAAAATGAAAAACGGAATAAGTGTGGTAATACTGAATTCCACATAACTCTAGTACTCAATATATACATATTGAAAGTTAGTACTATCAATACTCATTGACAACAGTCATTGTAACAGTATCTCCCCAGTTTATGTACAAGTGTTAAAGAAGTCTATGTTTACAGTTCGTTGCTATGTATTTCATGGAATGTTCTCGAAATAGAACAAATGTGCTTTTCAGAGAAATTGCCGTTACCTTTGAACAACTCAGAATCTTGCAGAATATAGTTACGTTCAGTTAACAAGAGTGTGCGAAAACCTTTTACGAAGAAAGACGAAAAATAAAGTGGGCTAAAAAATGACAGTGGTGGTTGTATATAATTAAAATGATAGTTCAAAGAGGTAAAAGCTCAAAAACGAGTATGTTTGTCAAATCTAAACTCAAACATCATTTAGGCTGTTTGTTAAAATAAGGTCAGAAAGAATATTTTACATGTTGGGTGCATAGATATTACCACAATAGAAAAGTCGTAATCTTATCACCATAATTTTTTATTACTTAGATTATTATTTTGATCCAAAATGTTTGGAAAACCTTATAAAACTACGTCAGTGCGATTTTTTTCCCTATGAAATAATCCGAGTGTGCTCGTTCGTTCATTGAGGTATGTAACAGTAAATGATATTAGGATATATATATATATATATATATATATATATATATATATATATATATATATATATATATATATATATATATATATTCTGTGTTACTATTTTAGTGACCCGAGTACAGATATTATACCTGGGGAGGTCAGAAGTGTACATTAGGGGAGCAGTGAACACCAACCATGCAGGGATCATTATATATTTGATTGTTGTATGATGGCGAAGGAAACGGCCTTGAGGTAAGGTCGAATTCCGTATTCAGAGACTTATGTGTAAGGATCTGTTCCGATGGGAGGGTCAGACAAGGTAGGGCTTGCTTACCATTGTTTCCTTCTTCTGCATAGATCAGCGGGGAAATGATATACTATATTCTATTGCATCGAGTCAGGTAGTAGCAAAGCACTCCAAAATGTGATGTACTAGTCCCTCTGGTGATGTCTAAGGCACAAAAGTGTTGCGCTAGCCCCCGAATAATCAAAGTCAGATATGTCTCTGCAGCTCAAGATCTTTGGAGCAGAACGTTATTCATTTCATTCTTGTTTTGTGCGTAGTTCAGTGAAGAAAGGTTGTGTTCCTGTTTTCAAGCGTATCAAAGATTTTTGTCGTTTCGTATTTCTTCAAGAAATGAGTAATTCGACATGTTACAACTTGAAAGTTAAAGTTTTTCTCCTCGTTTCTGAAACCACCAGAACCCTGAAGATTTTCAAACACATCTCAAATGTTGCAAACACACAAATGACAAACCACGAATTATAGTGAACTAGGTACACAACGTATTCACATTTAGGAAATGACACACAGAAAACAACATATCACTTTACTTTGAGAGTACATTATCGTGTGTAAGAGAATTTTTTAAAAAAAGGATACTTTTGCTGTGTTAGGGAATGGTTGAAGGTTTCTTACACTGAAATGATATATGAAAAGTACTATCATATCATAAGTACCAGTACTGTACCTACTAATACCATACAGGCAAACTCATTTTGAGCATACGTTTGCAGTAATACGGGTTAAAGAGCGAGTGTACTAATTTCACGTGACTTGCGATGGTTTGATTTTTAGAAATTCCATTTCCATGTTTTACAATTGGCCATAATATAAGTCTTCGATTTGCGAGCATTTCTCTAACTTCTTGCTTGGGTTAAGAAGAAACATAGATATTTCTTTGTCGCAAATCAGTTGGAAAAAAGGAAAAGACACCTAACATCCAGCTTTAAGGTATTAAACTGCACAACCTTCTCAAATAATGTGTTTGAACTGAGACAGAAACGCGAAAAATGAAATGTAAAACTGGTCTATTCCACATTTTCCCAATTCGTATACATCCTGTGATTACATTGTTGTAAGCATAACAAAAACTACCTTGACACTGAAGGAATGTATGTATAAAATGAGAGTATTTTACAGGCGAGCTATGCAATTTCGCAGATCCTCCGTTTGTTTCGTTTTAACAGCTGTACTGCATAACACGTTTTATAATGTATCTCTGGAGTGACATCTATCGGCAACACCAGGTACTTCTCATTTTTATCTCTGGACCTTTCTGGCGGTATATTCGGGGGTGGGGGGGGGGGGTTAGACACATGTGCACAAAAGCATGGCCTCCTTGTAGGAGGCTGTGACAAAAGATAAAGCAAGGATAAAGCAAAGATGGGTGTTAAAGTAAACCTTAGTTTTTTTGGCATACTATGTTCCTTTTCGAAAACTTTTATTAGTATGGTTGGTAAATCGTAAACTACACTGCGATTATAATTGAAGTTGGTATGGAAACTAACAATATGAAACTTCCTGGCAGATTAAAATTGTGTGCCGGAACCGGGACTCGAACCTGGGACCTTTGCCTTTCGCGGGCAAGCGCACTACCGACTGTGCTCTCCCGACACGACTCACGATGCCGCTCTACAACTTTACTTCTGCCAGTACCTCGCCTCCCACTTTCCAAGTGACTCCCAGTGACTCCGCCTGACTGTCCTGCCACCAGGCTAGAGCGACTTTTCCTTCTCCTTTGACATCAGCCAGCATTCGCGACGAGTTGGAGATGACCGCGGGCCCAGCGACTCCGCCTGCGATTATAATTGAAGTTGGTATGGAAACTAACAATATGAAACTTCCTGGCAGATTAAAATTGTGTGCCGGAACCGGGACTCGAACCTGGGACCTTTGCCTTTCGCGGGCAAGCGCACTACCGACTGTGCTCTCCCGACACGACTCACGATGCCGCCCTACAACTTTACTTCTGCCAGTACCTCGCCTCCTACTTTCCAAGTGACTCCCAGTGACTCCGCCTGACTGTCCTGCCACCAGGATAGAGCGACTTTTCCTTCTCCTTTGACATCAGCCAGCATTCGCGACGAGTTGGAGATGACCGCGGGCCCAGCGACTCCGCCTGACTGTCCCACCACCAGGCTAGAACGACTTTTCCTTCTCCTTCGACTGCAGCCAGCATTCGCGACGAGTGCAAGCTGACCACGGGCCCAGCGGCTCCGTCTGACTGTCCTGCCACCAGGCTAGAGCAACTTTTCCATCTGAGTCGTGTCGGGAGAGCACAGTCGGTAGTGCGCTTGCACCTTTGCCTTTCGCGGGCAAGCGCACTACCGACTGTGCTCTCCCGACACGACTCACGATGCCGCCCTACAACTTTACTTCTGCCAGTACCTCGCCTCCTACTTTCCAAGTGACTCCCAGTGACTTCGCCTGACTGTCCTGCCACCAGGCTAGAGCGACTTCTCCTTCTCCTTTGACATCAGCCAGCATTCGCGACGAGTTGGAGATGACCGCGGGCACAGCGACTCCGCCTGACTGTCCCACCACCAGGCTAGAACGACTTTTCCTTCTCCTTCGACTGCAGCCAGCATTCGCGACGAGTGCAAGCTGACCGCGGGCCCAGCGGCTCCGTCTGACTGTCCTGCCACCACGCTAGAGCAACTTTTCCATCTGAGTCGTGTCGGGAGAGCACAGTCGGTAGTGCGCTTGCACCTTTGCCTTTCGCGGGCAAGCGCACTACCGACTGTGCTCTCCCGACACGACTCACGATGCCGCCCTACAACTTTACTTCTGCCAGTACCTCGCTTCCTACTTTCCAAGTGACTCCCAGTGACTTCGCCTGACTGTCCTGCCACCAGGCTAGAGCGACTTTTCCTTCTCCTTTGACATCAGCCAGCATTCGCGACGAGTTGGAGATGACCGCGGGCACAGCGACTCCGCCTGACTGTCCCACCACCAGGCTAGAACGACTTTTCCTTCTCCTTCGACTGCAGCCAGCATTCGCGACGAGTGCAAGCTGACCGCGGGCCCAGCGGCTCCGTCTGACTGTCCTGCCACCAGGCTAGAGCAACTTTTCCATCTACTTTTCCTACTTTCCAAGTAGGAGGCGAGGTACTGGCAGAAGTAAAGTTGTAGGGCGGCATCGTGAGTCGTGTCGGGAGAGCACAGTCGGTAGTGCGCTTGCCCGCGAAAGGCAAAGGTCCCAGGTTCGAGTCCCGGTTCCGGCACACAATATTAATCTGCCAGGAAGTTTCATATCAGCGCACACTCCGCTGCAGAGTGAAGTTTCATTCTGGAAACATCCCTTAGGCTGTGGCTAAGCCATGTCTCCACCATATCCTTTCTTCCAGGAGTGCTAGTCTTGCGTGTTTGCAGGAGAGCTTCTGTGAAGTTTGGAAAGTAGGAGGCGAGGTACTGGCAGAAGTAAAGTTGTAGGGCGGCATCTTGAGTCGTGTCGGGAGAGCGCAGTCGGTAGTGCGCTTGCCCGCGAAAGTCAAAGGTCCCAGGTTCGAATCCCGGTTCCGGTACACAATTTTAATCTGCCAGGAAGTTTCATATCAGTGCACACTCCGCTGCAGAGTGAAGTTTCATTCTACTAACAATATGGTTTAGTAATGGAAATGATCATAGGTGTAATGGTTCATATAAAACACCTTCACCCTCCTTATACGAATGCACGTGTTGAGAAAATTGTATTGATAAATAGTACAATAGTAATGTTATAAGGACATATAGTGCAAAGAAGTACTATACAAAAAAAGAGAACAATTAATAGATATGTGGAGACTGTGATAGTCTGGCATATACAAATGTGGGAAAATTAATTTAGAAAGTAATTATGATTGTGTATAAGAGTATGTAACACAATTATGAGTGAAGAACCTGCATAAGAATTATATAAAATATTTAACTATGTATTAATATATTAGAGGCTGTAAGTGATCTAGCATTTCATGGCTAAGGGTGGTGATCTGTATTGTAACAGCTAATTTAGGTGTACACTATGGGATTGTCCTGCCACAAGATGTGCAGATCTACCATATATAGATAGTAGATATTTAAGGATTTTACTGTGGGCCATGCGCTCGTGTGCGCAGGTACGCGGGAGCGAGCAGGTGAGGCGGTCCAAAGAGAGTCAGAGTGGCTGAAGAAGAGGCCGTCGTGCAACATAGCAAAGCATAAATGAGCGACAGAAGAGACGGTGTTGGCATGGAATTTATACATACATTGTTTGGATAAATGAACTGAGTTTGTCGATGTCGTTTCTAGTTAAGTTCTTCTCGAGACTTGATCCAGTATGGATCTCATGTAATTTTAGCCTATGGGGCATAATACAAGATTTTCGTAAAAGTTCTAATCATCCTGTGTTTTTTTATTCAGTTAATGTGTATTCTCACTGAGTGTGTTCCCTCCCTGCTATGGAACAAAGTCCTAGCCTGAATTCTAGATGATAACTACAACTCAGAGCTTTGCATAATCATAAACTATCGAAGAATAAAAGATTGCTCAAGTTAATTTGATGAGATGTGGTGCATAAATAACTAACCATGTAATAATTTGGGTGCTGTGTTTTAGGAGAAGATTTCGACTGTGACAGCATGGTCATCACAACTTTTCTCTCACCAGGAACACTGCACTGTATGATATTTCCAAACAATTGTTCTTTTTATAGAAACTGCTATATTTTGCAGATCTAGATTTTGGCAAGTGTCTTGCCATTCTCAATGCTTGGTGCAAGGTTATTTGAAATGCACATTTTGTTGAATGTTTTATGCTTGATGCAGACCACCAGACATATCTTCATCTTCTTGTATTTGTAGAATTTAGTGCTGGTCCAGATAGGCAGAGATTTCATCAGATTGCATTCCATAAATAAAGTTTATTGCGTGCATGACTGTATATGATTTCCAAACAGGTGTGACTCCATCTGCATGACAAAGTGTAAAATATTTATAATATTTCCAAATTCCAGTAATAAAATTTCTAAGTTCTCCATTAGCTGATTGTGACTTCATTTGTGTGACAATGTATATTTTAAGGTACATTAGAAAAACTACATAATGACAGTAATAAATCATGTGGCAAAATCTGAAATAGCTCAAAATTTGATTGTTGGCAGCAGCAAATTGAATGTAAAAGTGTAACGTATTGCTCACAGATAACTGAAATAAAGCATATTGAGGGAAATTAACTCCCAGCACACGTTTCAGAACCATGCATTCTGAGCCATGGCGTTCCATAAGGCTCCATGTTAGGTTAATTTCTTTTCTTGGTGTACATTAATGATTTCCCACTACGTGTTAGGGGTCCAGAGTCAGTACTGTTTGCAAATGACACTAGTCTACTGATTGAAGCAAATAATGAAGAAAACCTTACTGCATCTGTAAAGGATATTGCAGATGATGTGTATGAATGGTTTAGCAGAAGTAAATTAATAGTAAATCCTCAGAAAACAGTACTCATAAATTTCCAAAAAGATCAGAATAAAAATGTTGTACAACCAAAAGTACGTATGAATACCCAAAATATTAGTGCTGCTTCTGAAACAAAATTACTTGGGTTCACATTCAAGAAAATCTCAAATGGAGCACTCATATTGCCGCCCTAAATTCAACAGTATTTAAAATGATGTATGCAGTCAAAATTATTTGCAACAACATGTTTCCTGAAACATTTAGGTCTGTATATTTTGCATGTGTACATTCGTTACTGAGGTATGGTATTATTTTCTGGGAAAGTGCTCACCAGGCCATAACTGTTGTCAGGAGGCAAAAGGCAATCATAGTAATAATTAAACAATCTAGCAGCAGCAAATCATGCAAACCTTTATTTAAGGACCTGAAAATACTACCTCTTCCCTGTGTGTACGTTTCGGAAGTAGTTATGTTTGTAAAAAAAATTCAACTAAGAAGAAAAAATCATTTTCATCAAAATAATATTCTCTATGATTGCAGGACAAGCTCAAACAATGTCATACACATTAGTCACTGCAACACCACATTGTGCCATGCAGCTACAAAATTGTACAACACATTATCCAGAGACATCAAATCTTCTCCTGACCTACAAAACTTCAAAAAGTCTGTATCAGCCTACCTACTAGAAAACTGCTTATACTCAGTCACAGAGTATCTTATGCATGGAAATGTAATTGAATTTGTAATTGTTGAAATAAGTTTGTAAAGATTCAGTGTATACCCAATCTTCTTGCTATTAATTATGTAAATCTAGTTACTATTGAAATTTAACTAACACATGTATCTTTTGCAACTTGTAAATCCAAAAGAAATAATTTTGTTCAGTATCTTGTGTACATCATATATACTGAAAATAGATTATAAGGACAAAATAAATAAATAAATAAATCCTACCACTTCATCTAAAGAAACGGACAATCTGCTTCTCCAGATATTTCATTTTCCTAAACGCTTTCAAACCTGTAGCATTTTATCACAATTCTCTTTATATCATGCTATCACAACCTCACATACAAATACTGAATGTAAAAAATTACTGATGTAATTTACAGAAAGGTACTGTACTATAATTATGTTAGCTATCTGGGTATTATACTGTAACAATATTCACAAAATTAAACATTCTTTCAACATAAAAATTGCTTAACAAGCCATTAAAATCAGAAAAAATTTATTTAATTGCCTTTAGAAGTAAAATTTCTTTAGAAGAGAAAAATCAACTATGTCATGTAACAAATAATACTGAAATTTATTACGTATTGTAATTTCATTATCTTACATTTCAGTAAGACTGGCCATTATCTTGCATATTTTCTCCCTTATTGTGAAGGTAATTACAAACATATTTATTTACTTCAGACATGGTAATACAAATAGTTCTACAGCAGAATTTATTTTACTGTGAATGTTTTGTACAGAAAGTAATCTACAAATGCAATTATTCCCTCATACAGAAGAGAATGAAACAGGAAGACGGATCAGTGTATCAGACAATTGATAAGACCAGAACATGGTCTTGCACATCTCACAATCTTCAAAGATCCAGCATTCATGACCTTTCCTTTCCATACCTGTGAACAGTAACAACAAATTTCAAATGGTTGATGATTAAATAAATGAAAATTTACAAACTTTGATCTCAATAAAAAATAAATATATAAGAGCAGTCTTTATGTAAACAGTTTGATAAATAAAAGTGCTAGTAATCAAAATGGCTCAATTTATTGGTTTATTAAAATTTTGGGGATGATTTTTTCAGTGATTTTCCGACCTGTAAAACAAAAAGAAGGAAAAAAATGTTTCAAGCTCATTCAAATATGTTTCCATGTTTCAATAACCTCTTATTAGACAGCCATTTCTTCACATTCAGAAACAAGAAGAAATCACATAATGTCATGTTCATTGAATAATGAAGTTTTGTGGTGATTACTGCAGGTAAATTTATTTCTCCCTTGTCTTACTGTCTTGTCTTCCTTCTTTGCCAAAGTGTTCAAGTTACCTTCAGTTTCTTATTATAGTGATGCACTATTGCCCATTTGGAAGATCAGACAGCTTTTGGTGATGATGCAATGGGCATTAACAGATTAAAGAATGGTACAACCAAGTTAAAGAAGGCCACACATCGGTGTAGAGTGGGGTAACACTCTGGTTGACCATCAACATGGCAAAATGAATGCTATGGTGATGTGGGCCCATTGTGTGACTATTGAGAAATTGTGGAGGAGTTAGGCACTGTGACCTTTGATGTGTCCATGAAGAGTGTCGGCAAAATATAAGCTGACAGCAGAGCAGAGCTAACTTCATATTTAAATCTCAAAGCACACACTGCACTCCACAAACAGAGACCCCGACTTCCCAGACACCATAATTGCTTCTGAGTAGTCCTGGGTGTATTGGTATAATCTTGAAACCAAATCCCAGCCATCACAGTGGAAGCATTCAACACAAAGACCAATATAGGTCCACCAAGTACACCTCAATATCAAAGTGATGCTAATGGCTTTCTATGACTCCCATAGTGTGGCACATCATGAGAACACACCACAGGGTCAGTCACCAAAGAGTACTACAAGGATGCCCTCAGTCACTTACGTGATACTGTGTGACAGGACTTGTGGTCAACAGGTAATTTTGCATATCCAGCACATTTCTAACAGTTGTTTCAGACCAGACCTTTTTTTGGTGAAAAACTTGACTCTGTGCTTCAAAAAGCTCCTTACTCTCCTGATATGGCACCCCTCTTTCTTCTGGCTATTCTCCAAACCCGAGAGGCAATTAAAATGTAAGTGATTTCAGACAAGAGATGATTATGGTAACAATGAGAGTGTAGGTAAACTCTATTTTGAAAGTGGCTTACAACAATGGCAGCACTGTTGGAAGAAGTGTGTGGAATCTGAAGGGAACTATGTGGATGGTACCGATAGAACTTCAGTTTTTCATAACATCCCTTTGTTCAGGCAGCGCTCTGCTGCTGCTGACTTACTAGGTTGTCATAAACATTTGTGGCATTGGTGTTCAGTGCAGCACTCTTGCACAGTTCGACATGTCTGCCCTACATAAGATTTTCCACACTGACATGGTATGTTGAGCTGGATATATGGATGGAGAAATGTGGGTAATGTCTCTATTCCGTGACGCGACACCACAAACGTGTCATCTATGTACCGCCAGAAACAGGAAGTTTTCAGACATATCGTTTGTAGTGCTTTCTAAATTGAGACCACTTGTAGGCAAATCTGAACACCACATTCGAAATTTGTAAGACTTCATACAATGCCTGAGGTCTCTTAAACTACAATCAACAGATCTCTTGGTCACCTTTGACATTGTATCTTTATTTGTGAAAGTAACTATACAGGGCTCATTGCAGCTTATCAGCAGTACATTTGAGAAAGACATTGTGGCATTGTTTGACCATTTGCTTACCTCAACATACTTCTTATTCAGCAACCAGTAATTTGAACAAGTGGATGGAGTCACCAAGGGGAATTGTCTATCTCCCATGGTAGCCATCTATGTTAGGGCACATTTGTGGCGTGGCCTCATGGAATAGAGACATTACCCACATTTTGCCAGCATCTGAACTCGCTCCTTCCAAATATCCAGTTCACCATGGAGGAGGAAAGAGATAGAAGTTTACCCTTCCTGGATGTTATGGCAAAAAGAAAACCTGATGGTACTCTAGATCACAGTGTCTACCGAAAAAGTAACTCACACAGAGTTATATTTTCAGGCCACAAGTTGTCACCATCCTGTACAATGCAGTAGTGTCTTATGCTCTTTTCGAGACAGAACACATATTGTCTCAGATACTGACAGTATGCCAGGTGAACTACATCACCTGAGAACTGTTATTTGAGCAGAATGGTTATTATGAGCAACAAATATGCAATGCATTTTGATTGAATCAATTTAAACAATAGGATGCTGATGAAGATGCGGAGGCAGCCACTGCAATGATATTTTTGCCATATTTTGGTTCCATGTCATAAAGAATAGAATGAATCCTCAAGAGACATGACAGCAAATGTATTTGTGATTTTAGGATCCAGATGTGTTATTCAAATATATATTAAATTTTAAATGTATATAGCTTTTGTTGAAGTTTATTATCATAACTAATGTATACTGTAGTATTGTTTAGTTTGTTAATGCAAATTTATGTAATTTATTATTTATGTATCTGAGTAATCGTCAGTAGTGAAAGTAGGAACGGAGTGTGCAGCGCCATGCTCTCTGCAGTTACCAGGCCTTGTTGCCAGAGTTCCATAATTAGCACACGTTTCCAATATGAACGAGAGCACACGGCAGTTCATCTGTGTATGTCAAGATTCTGCCCTCAAATCGTTCTCCGATTTGGATCCATGCCTATACTGTGACCTGCAAACCCGTGAAGTGTATTTTCAGTTTTAAACTAATAGGCGTGAACAGTAGAATGGTTGGTTGAATGTTTTAGGGTGACAAAACTGTGGTGTCATCATTCCTGTGAACAGTAGATATGGAATGAATGAAAAAATTTAATGGGAGAAAGCTGGAAGTGTTTTTCTAAACCAATTCTTGATATGAGAATTATTTCAGAAGATCTAGTTAAAATTGTTAGGTTTGTGATGAAAACACAAAAGAATAAAATCTATGTTCCAAACCCTGAACACCTACAAAAGCTCATGTGAAGTTGCATATCTTTAAAATGAAAACCAAAGTTCCTGTACGCAGGAAATCTTCCTCAATGGCCACTAATCACGGATGAAAGAGACATAAAAGTGATAAAGTACATAAGTGAATAAAATAAGTATTATTATTATCTAAAATCTATTTTAGCTTCCACTGTGTACAAAATCTGCTATCAAACACAAAGATAAATAGACAAACACAGACGAAGGATGTCTATAATAATAGTGGATTTAAACAAAGTAATTTTCAGTGGAAAGGTTTAACTGTCATAGCACATTTCATCAAAATACTTCTAAATTAAACATGGAGATAAGTTTGTGATACATAAAGGGTCTCACTGGCATTAAAGGCAGTATCAAGAAGCTTATGGATAATGCGGTGACTGAAACTGTCAAGAAAAAAAAGTGAAACTCCATTTCCATATCTATTTTTCCAAAGAAAAATCCAAGAATAAGCCAGATTTAATCCTTAATAGACTATAAAGGAGAGAGATAATACAATTTAAAATCAGATGAATCAAGAATCAACTGAAATTTTCAAAACAGAATAACATCCCATAGTCTATGGAATTGAATTTTTCAGATTATAGCTATCAATAATTTCCAACTTACGTTGCCCCCCTTGCCCCCACCTTGAATATAATAGGTCTTTGGTCAAAAATCTATGCCCTCTAGTTGGAAGAAACGATAGGTCATCCAGGTCTCTACAAACTGTATAAGATAAATTCCACTGAAAGACTGCCAAATATTATTGGCATTGTAGAATCTTAGAGTGCAGGTACACCAATACTCTGAGTGCAAACTTGCTTTGGTAGCTCAAACAGAATGACCACCCCATGTCATGCATTTCCAAAACATTATTTATTTGAAACCAACTCACATTTTCTGTCCTGACTCAGAAAGTTCATATCACCTAGAAAAAATAATGTGTTCAAAACATACTGGAGATTCTGGTAGTATACAAATAAGAGCAGTACATGTAGTCACAAGTTTTTGATATACCAGAGAGTATTACAGAAATGCTGAAAACACACTTGCTGAAAGTACACTTGAAGACCGACATTACCTCTCCCATGATACCCACTTACAGAAAATCAATGACAAGTATTACATAACAAGCACACAATATGCTCCTATAAAGGCCCCAAAGAAAGGATTAGACAAAACAAATATTGATATTACCATTGAAGCAGACATTCCTCCCATGTTCCATTCATAAAAGGAACTGGAAGAAGTATGTCTGTTATGTGTGATGAGAGATATTCTATCTCAAGAACTTTAGTGGTTTACATAGTTCAAGAGTAGGAACTCTATACAACTCATATCACAAATATATGATAAATGAATAATAAACTAAATGTATCTAAAGGTATTATTCTGTTATGAGTAACTACTTACATTTGAGCTGCAGAATGGTTGCTAGAAGAACGTCTTGTTTCAGAACTTGACTAGTAGTAGGGATATGGTTGAAAACTGTGGAAGTTTGTTTGGCTGTTGGGGCAGTTTGACTGGCAGTTCGAGTAGTTTGGTTGATAGCTTTGTTGATGGTTAGGATAGTAGGATTGGTAGCTGGGGCAGTTTAATTGACAGATGGGGCCACTATGTCTACAGTTATGGAAGTATGGTTGATGATTGGGATAGTAGGACTGGCAGCTGGGCCAGTTAAGTTGACAGTTAGGGCCATTTTGTCTACAGTTAAGGCAGTTTGGTTGACAGTTAGCACTGTATGATTGACAGCTGGGGTAGTTAGCACAGTTTAGTTGACAGCTGGGCCTGTTTGAGTGACAGTTGGGGCAGTTTGTTTGACAGCTGGGGCAGTTTGATTGACAGTTTTGGCTGTTTGATTGACAGTTGTGGCAGTTTGATTGACAGTTGTGGCAGTTTGATTCAGAGTTGTGGCTGTTTGATTGACAGCTGGGGCAGTTTGTTTGACAGTTGGCACTGTCTGATTGACAGTTGACATTGTTTGACTGTGAGCTGGCACTGTTTGATGCTGCATTTTCACTGCATAGTCGACAGTTATTGCTGTTGGCTGGAGTGCTGGTACTGTATGGATGATGATAAATGTTGCCTGTTGGGTAGCTGCTGCTGTATGCCTGAGAACTGGCACTGTATTGATGATGGTTATCATTGATTGTTCCATAGCCGCTGAATGGCTGAGAGTTGGCACTATATGATTGATCTGTATCACTAACTTGGTGACGGTTGCTATTTGGGTAATTGTTATTGCTATTTGGCTGATTTGTATTCCTATTTGGGTGATAGTTTTCATTGTGTTGTTGATAGTCGTCACTGTCTGGTTGATAATTGTTGCTTTTTGACTTATAGCTGTCACTATTTAGTCTAAAGTTCTCAATAGTTGATAGATGGTCGTTGCTATTTGATTGATGATTTGGACTGTATGGTTGATAGATGTTGCTGTTTGGTTGATTATTGTTAGCTTGTTGTCTATAGTTGGGCTTGTTTGGTTGTTGCTCGTTGTCATTTGGTTGTTGGTTCTGGCTGTCTGGTAGAGGGCTGTGGCTGTTTGGTTGATTGTTGGTTTTTGGAGAAGGTGGAAGAGGTGTTCCTTGTCTTGGTTGATGGCCAGTATTGTGCGATGTGCTAGAATGAAATAAAACGACTGATAAATATTCAAAACTTTTCACACAAGTATGAAGGACAAAGAATAACTGACTCAAAAAATGATGATGATATTTAAAAACTTTGTATATTATATATGAAGAAGCATAAACATCAAAATTTGAATTCAATCACTGTGAAATCTCTAGAAACATTAAAGGTGAATAAAATGATATAATAGGAGGTTATCTTTGAAATATTACAGACTAATATGAGTAGCCATACTTATCAAAGTCACAGAGTGTTTATCTTAAATGACAAATACTAGATTAGGACAGTTTCACTGGGCATATGTTGGAAACTGTGACTATACCAGTACTGAAAGCAAATATACGAAATGTGAAGTAATGGGAGTGAACATTAGGCATGTTATCTTATGATCAGAAGAAGGTACATAGAAGACAAAAATTCACAATTATGGAATAGGTGTGGTTTCCACTGTAGTGATACAATATGTGAGGCAACTAGAGCTATGATGCAGTAGAACTTGTATCAGTGGAGTACATAAAAACACAATCATCATTTGTGTACTGCCCAAAGATAAGTTTCCACATCAGAGCAGTCCTTGCTGTCCTGTCTTGCGCCATCTTCTTCAGGTATGTGAAGCATCCACAACCCTATCAGTCACTTAGTAACTTGAATCTCCTCTTTCCTTTCAAGTTTCTCTCACAAAATATTTCTTCTAAAACTTCTTGTATCAATTATTCCCATCTCAATGAATGTCCCTTCCAATTCTTCTTCCTTGCTCTTATAACTTTATTTAATTGTTCACTTTTTCAATCCTACATGTCTCCTCCACTGTACTCCACACACATATCTCAAATGCTTATAACTTTTTCTCACCAAATGACCTCATTTTACACACTTCTGCCCCACAGAATGCCACACTCCAGACAAAATATTTCCCAAGCCAACTGACTGCCATGAACAACCATTTTTAGGCACTTTTTTTATTACCCCCAGTATATACTCCTCTTTTTCCATTTAAACACGTTGTTGTTGTGATCTTCAGTCCGCAGACTGGTTTGATGCAGCTCTCCACGCTACTCTGTCCTGTGCAACCCTCTTCATCTGAGAGTAAGTTCGGCAACCTACATCCTTTTGAATCTACTTACTGTATTCGTCCCTCGGTCTCCCTCTACGATTTTTACACCACACACATACTTCTAATGCTAATTTGACAATTCCTTGATGTCTCAGAATGTTTCCAACAAATCTATCCCTTCTCTTAGTCAGGATATGCCGGAAACTTCTTTGCTCCCCAATTTGGTTAAGCACCTCCTCATTAGTTACATGATCTACCCACCTATTTTTCATCATTCGTCTGTAGCACCACATTTCAAAAGCTTCTATCATCTTTTTATCTGAACTTCTTATCGCCCACGTTTCACTCCCATGCAGCTACACTCCAGACAAATGCTTTCAGAAAGGACTCCCTAACATTTAAATTAATATTGGATGTTAACAAGTTTCGCTTCTTAAGAAACGGTTTTTTTCCCATAGCCATTCTACATTTTATATTTTCTTTACATCGACCATCAGAAGTTATCTTGCTACCCAAATACCAGAACTCATCTACTACTTTTATTTTCTCATTACCTAATCTAATTCCTTCAGCGTCACCAGATTTTCTGACATTACATTCCATTACCTTCGTTTTACTTTTTTTAATGTTCATCTTATATCTTCCTTTCAAGACACCGTTCATTCCATTCACTTGCTCTTACAGATCTTTTGCAGTCTCTGACAAAATTACTATGTCATTGGCAAACCGCAAAGTTTTATTTCTTCTCCCTGAACTTTAATTGCGTCTCCAAATTTCTCCTTGAATTCCTTCACTGCTTGTTGAATATATAGATTAGACAACACTGGGGAAAGGCTACAACACTGTCTTACTCTCTTCCCAACCTCTGTGTCCCTTTCTTACCCTTTGACTCTAATAACTACTGTCTGGTTTTTGTATAGGTTGAATATAACTCTTCACTCCCTATATTTTACCCCTGATACCTCCAAAATTTGAAAGAGTGTATGCCAGTCGACATTGTCAAAAGCTTTTTCCAAATCTACATATGATAAGAATGTAGGTATCTCTTTCCTTAGCCTATCTTCTAAGATTAGTTGTAATGTGAGCATTGCCTCCTGTGTTCTTACATTTCTCCTATATAAAACTGATCTTCCCTGAGGTCAGATCCACAAGTTTTTTCCATTCGTCTGTAAATATTTTGTGTTAGTATTTTGCAACCATGACTTATTAAACTGATAGTTCTGTAATTTTCACATTTGTCTGCACTTGCTTTCCTTGGAATTACAATATTCTTCTTGAATTCTGATGGCATTTCCCCCGTCTCATACATCTTGCATCAGTGGTCTCTCAAATTCTTCTCACAGTATCATATCGCCTATCTCATCTTCCCCCACTTCGTCTTCCATTTCGAGAATACTGCCTTGAATTTTGTTTCCTTTGTATAGGCTCTCTATATATTCCTTCCATAGTTCAGCTTTCCCCTCTTTGTTTAGTACTGGTTTTCTGTCTGACTTCTTGATATTCATACAGCTGATATTCTCGCCTCCAAATATCTCTCTTATTTTCCTGTAAGCAGCATCTAACTTTCCCCTAGTTATACATTCTTCTACAGTTCTGCATTTGTCACCTAGCCATTCCTGCTTAGCTAGTCTACACTACCTGTCAATCTCATTTTTCAGACATTTGTACTTCCCCTTTATACCTGCTTCGCTTGATGCATTTTTGTATTTTCTCTTGTCATAAATTAAGTTTAGTATATCTTGTATTATCCAGGGATTTCTATTAGGCCTTGTCCTTCTGCCTATGTGGTCCTCTGCAGCCTTCACTACCCTATCTCTCAGAGCTACCCATTCATCTTCTAATGTATTACTTTCCCCCATTTCAGCCAAAGCTTGCCTAATACTCCCTCTGAAACTCTCAACCAATTCTGGTTCTTTCAATGTGTCTAGGTTCCATCTCCTAACCTTTCTACCTTTCTGCAGTCTTTTAAGTTTTAATCTGCAGTTCATAACCAATAATCTATGGTCAGAGTCTATATCTGCCCCTGGATATGTCTTACAGTTTAAAACCTGGTTCCTAAATCTATTCCTTACCATTATAAAGTCAATCTGATACCTTCCAGTATCTCCTGGCCTTTTCCACGTATACAGCCCTATTTTATGATGATTAAACCAGGTGTTGGTGATCATCAAATTGTGCTCTGTGCAAAATTCTACTTAGCGATCCCCTCTTTCAGTCCTTTTTGCCAGTCCATATTCATCTACTACATTTCCTTCTCTCCCCTTTCCTACTACCGAGTTCTAGTCCCCCATCACAATCAAGTTTTCGTCTCCCTTAACTTTTTGAATTATTTCTTTTATCTCTTCATACATAAGCATATGGCAATATTTTTTTTTCCATATACAAGTTAAACAACAAAGGAGAAAGCAACAGCTTTGTCAAACACCCCTTCCAAGGTTGCTTCCTTCTCACATTACTCTACTCTTACTTTCTGTTGTAAATATAGATTTTAGCATCAATAATTTTTCTTTTAAATCTGATAGCATCTTCTTCAACACATTGTAGAGTAATGGGTAGATTAAGCCTTTATGCTAGTACTCGATGCTAATCTGTGCTTCATCGCCATACCCTGATTCTTTTGTTATTTACCTCTCTTTCAACAAGCTACTTATAGTGTAACTTGCTATGCTTCACCTACTTTTCCATATATAATTTTCCATTTGTAATTTTGGGCATTCCTGGCAATTATATGGCATTTTTGAAGTTAAACAAGAGAATATAATTAATGACTCTGTTAATGAAATCTATACAGTTATCATTTTCAATGATAGAATAATTGAGATTCCTCCGCATTAAACCCTTCTTATTCCGATAGTCAGGTGAATGAAAATTAATTAAAGTTCAAATCACTTATTGATTATATCATGACAAATATGCAATGTTGTGGAAACCTAACCATACCATTAATACTGTTCAGAACCCAACATATTAGTTTTGGCAGCAATAGCACATCAACTATCATCCACCTCTATTAAAGTCAAGGAGGTTAGAATAAGAGGAGATGCCCTTAACGCCACAGAAGTGAAGCTATTGTTGGATGATGATGATGATTGGCGTTTTAGGGCGCTCAACAGCGAGGTTTTCAGCGCCCACTATTGTTGGAGCAAATAACATTTGTGGTGTCGAGTGTGTAAAACAACTGTTAACATTGCCTACATTTCCTATCGATGTGCAAGCAGAACAAAGACCTGGTGGTACAGAATTTTACTATGAATATTTAATGATGTGGTATCTGCAGAAAGAATTTTCAGTGTGTTCAACACAAAAAATTGTCTCTTCATTACTGAACTTACAAAAGTGATACACCTTGGATCTGTTATTGTTGAAAAAAAAACTTTTTCTACATTTCCTGTGAACTACTGCAGGTGGCAATTACAGGGTATTATCCTACATGTAAGTCATACTTATCAATTGAGATTTTGCGTCAATAAATCACAGTTCAGTTATATGGAAGGTCTGTATTTGCCCATAAAAGTATATTACATAAAATATGTACTCAGAAATGACTGCCATTTAAATGTATGAAAGTTAACAGGGCAATAACACACAGTGCTTTAATCTAAAACATTTTTTTTGGCTCTGCAAGATGGCGGACTGGCTTTAATGAAAAGCTAAGCTTTGCATACTAGCACTGTCTCCCCTTATTTTAACCTCCTTGATTAAAGTGGTATTTCTGTACTAACATCTTTGGGTGAGCCACCTCTCAGTCAACATACTTTACTTTGAACCAGTCTGTTATATGTTTTTGTGCAGAGTAGGAATAAAGTTTATTCTAACAGTATTTGGTGCCTTTAGTGGGGTCAGAACACCTCTATATCCCATAAGTTAAATAAATAACTCATGTCATAATGAATTATATATATATATATATATATATATATATATATATATATATATATATATATATATATATATAATTTTCGATGTATTTAGCCGCATTAATCCTTCATGATCACCTTGAGATATCTATCTAAAGTGTCTGCAATCGTTGAATGTATCATATAATCCACATGTGTTACTTGAAAATTTTTAATTATTGGTGTGTTAAGAACCATGAGCAATTAAACAAACATTGTTAACAGACTTATTTATAGTAGGCATTGTGTGCCAAGAGTTAGTCAGTTCCTAATTTAGTGAATCAGTTTCTGAGACAGTTAAATACTTAGTGTGTATGAAGTCTGAAGTTCGTAATCAGTTTAGTCTGGAATCTGCAATTGTCAGTTGTAAATTTATTATTAATAAATTTCATGAAGATGAAATTAGTTTCTGTCACATTTCTACACTTACCCCACTCCCAATACAAAAAAACTAAGTAAAATATTAATATTAATATTAATAAATTTCATGAAGATGAAATTAGTTTCTGTCACATTTCTGCACATAACCCACCTGCAATACAAAAAAAGTAAGTAAAATAATTGATGACGATCCCACAGTAACACAGGGATTGTTAAAACATCCATTAGTTTGATCACTGAATACTTTAGAAAGTTTTTTTACAAGTCAATAAATAATTTGTAATACACCGTACATACTCGTGTAATCCACACCCTTCAGCAATCTGTGCACCCTCAAATTTTGACGATGGGGAAAAAATTATCATGCGGATTTGTATAGATAAGGATATCATCTTTGTATGTCAAGTCTGTTAAATTTCAAAATGACACATGAATATCAAAACAATTGATGCCGCACTGACAGAGAGAGAGAGAGAGAGAGAGAGAGAGAGAGAGAGGCAGCACGATTGTCATATCCAGAATGTGCAAATCTCGTACCAACCCCATAAAATTCTCTTTTTTTAACTACAAAACGTACTCATACAAACAGAAAAATATTTCATTTGTAACGTATTACTGTGAAAACGTACTCGCAGTTACACACATTGAGATGAAAGCTTATAAAATCTGAACAGTTAATTAATAAGGATACCGTGCCCACGGGTGCGGTTCCTGTAGGGAGATCCTTGTCCACTGTAGGTCGAGCTGATCTCTACGAGATTACGAGAGTAACTCGTGCGTTCGATCCTTGATTGTCGTGAGTGCATTCGTGTTCTCTCGATAATCCATTTTTGTCCGGGGCAAGTCCCGGAGATAATTTAAATTGGTCCCAATCCCCCGGCTCCGACCAAGGTTTTCGGGAGGTTTTCCTTGGTTGTAAGGCGTATGCCGGAGCTGGTAAGCCCCTCCCACTTATTCCCAATTGGGATCCCCCTTTGCCCCACTATCAGCTTGTCTGATATTGGCTGAATAGAACCGCGACTCTTTAAGGGCCGGATCTCAAACAGCCCGCTCCACTCCTCGGAGTGGAGAATGAAAAGAGATAAGTTTTTTTTTTTTTTAATTAATAAATGGAGCTAAAACTGGTATTATACAATCATACATCTTTGTCAAAGTCGATATGTCATGTAGTTACATCAAAGATATCAGATAGAGTAATGAGGAACTTTGACTTACAGGTATCTTTCATCAAAGAAATATCATAAAATAATGTATTGCTTCGCTGTATATTTGATTATAAAAGTTGCTTGTCTACTGATCGCTGCAATGCAAAATGTAACTGCTCTGAGTGCTAGCATCGCTGTTGCTAATCAACATATGCGTGTGTTTGAACATAAATGCAATGCCGCACCATAATTAATGTTTAACCCCAGTGGATTACATTAGATTAGATTAGATTAATACTTGTTCCATAGATCATATATACGACAGTTCGTAATGATGTGGAACGTGTCAGTTTAATAAATGTTGTCTATACTTGACAATCAGTATTTTAAGGATTTTTTGTTTTTATATTTTTATTTTTTATTTTTTTTTTATTTTTAAAGTTTTATCTAAAAATTCATCTACATTGTAGAAGGAGTTGCCATTCAGAAATTCCTTTAATTTCTTTTTAAATACTAGTTGGCTATCTGTCAGACTTTTGATGCTACTTGTAAAGTGACCAAAGACTTATGTGGCAGCATAATTCACCGCTTTCTGAGCCAAAGTTAGATTTAACCATGAATTGTGAATATCATCCTTTCTCCTAGTGTTGTAGCTATGCACACTGCTATTACATCTACATCTACATCTACATACATTGTCCGCAATTCACCGTAAGGTGTGTGGCGGAGGGTACACTGTACCACTACTAGGCATTTCCTTTCCTATTCCACTCCCAAATGGAATGAGGAAAACAAGAATGCCTATATGCCTTCGTACGAGCCCTAATGTCTCTTATATTGTCTTTGTGACCGTTACGCGAAATGTAAGTAGGCGGCAGCAAGATCGTACTACACTCAGCTTCAAATTCCGGCCCTCTAAATTTACTCAACAGAATTTCACGAAAAGAACGTCGTCTTTCTTCCAGCGATCCCCAATTGAGTTGCCGAAGCATTTCCGTGACACTCGCGCATTGGTCGAATCTACCGGTAACAAATCTAGCTGCTCGCCTCTGAACCGCCTCTATGTCTTCCTTTAAACTGATCTGCTGCGGGTTCCAAACACTTGAGCAATACTCAAGACGTGGTCTCCTTTACAGGTGAAGTACATGTTCCCAAAATTCTTCCAATAAACCGAAGTTGGCTGTCCGTCTTACTCACAACAGCTGTCCTTACATGTTCGTTCCATTTCATATCGCTCTGCAGTGTTACTCCTAGATATTTGAACGATGCGACAGCATCAAGAAGCTCACTAGTAATACTGTATTCGAACATTATAGGATTGTTTTTCCCACTCATGCGCATCACCTTACATTTTTCTACATTGAGAGCTAGCTACCTTCGCACCAACTACAAATTTTGTCTAACTCATCCTGTATGCTATTACAGTCAGTTACAGACGACACCCTCCCATACACCACAGCATCATCAGCAAACAGCCGCAAATTACAACTTACTCTGTCCATCAGATCATTTATATACATAGAAAAAATAGCGGTCCTATCACACTCCCCTGGGGCACGCCTGACGATACACTCGTCTCTGATGAACACTCGCCGTCGAGAACAACGTACTGCGTTCTATTACTTAGGAAGTCTTCCAGCCAGTGAAAAATCTGTGAACCTATTCCATAAGCTCGTATCTTCGTTAGCAGTCTGCAGTGCGGCACCGCGTCGAACGCATTTTTGAAGTCGAGAAAAATACAATCCGCCTGTTGCCCTTCATCCATGGCTCGCAAGATGTCATGTGAGAACAGGGCAAGCTGAGTTTCACATGAACGATGTTTCCTAAACCCGTGCTGATTCATGGAAAGAAGCTTTTCCGTTTCAAGGAAATTTACAATATTCGAATTGAGAATATGCTCTAAAATTCTACATGGAACTGATGTCAACGATATTGGCCTGTAATTGCTTGGGTCAGTTCTGTTTCCTTTCTTATAAACGGGAGTCACCTGCGCTTTTTTCCAATCACTAGGAACTTTGCGCTGAATTAAAGATTTGCGATAAATGCAAGATAAGTAGGAGGCCAATGCCGCAGAAGAGTCTTTGTAAAACCGAACTGGTATTCCATCCGGACCAGCAGACTTTTTCGTATTTAGCTCTCTCCGCTGCTTCTCTACATCGGAAATACCTATTGCTATGTCCCCCATTTCGGAATTAGTGCGTTGATCAAATGATGGTACATTTGTGCGGTCCTCCTGCGTGAAAGATTTCTTAAAGGTTGAATTTGGAACTTCAGCTTTTCTTCTATTACTACGCCGGAATGATCAACGAGTGACTGGACAGTGGGCTTTGAACCGCTTATCGATTTTACAAAGGACCAGAATTTTTTCGGATTCTCGGAAAGATCTTTTGCTAAGGTATGGCTGTGATAATTATTGTATGCTTCGCGCATCGATCTTTTTATAGACGCACGAATCTCTACTAACATTTACCTGTCATCATTTGCGTGTTCTTTTTTGAACCGAGAGTGCAACAGTCTTTGCTTTCTCAGCAGCTTTCTAACATTATTATTATACCACGGTGGATCTTTTCCATCCTTAATCGTCTTTACTGGCACATATTCTCCTAACCCTTTAGTTACAATGCACTTAAATTTAGTCCAGAATTCCTCTACATCCATAGTCCAGGAATTAAACGATGCCCATTCATTTTCTAAGCGCGATCCTAACATTTGCTTATCGGCTCTTCCCAACAAAAACACGCTCCTAGCCTTCTTGATTGGTTTATGAACTTTGGTCACCATCGACGCTATGACGATATCATGATCACTAATTCCTGTCTCAACACAGACATCGTTAATAAGGTCAGTCCGGTTTGTGGCTATAAGGTCTAGAATATTTACACTGCGCGTGGGTTGCCGGTTTAACTGCTCAAGACAGTTTTCGGAGAATGTGTCCAAAAGTAGCTCGCAAGACTGCTTGTCTGTACCGCCTGAAATGTAACTAGCGAGGTCCAATCTATACTCTTAAGGTTGAAGTCTCCTCCGACTAATATTACATGGCCCGGATACCTATGCACTACCTGGTGTAGTTTTTGTTTGAATGATTCTAAAACTGCTACAGCAGCACTGGGGGGCCGGTAAAAACACCCAACTATTAATTTTACTTCTTTTAGATCTGTTATACGTGCCCAGATAACTTCACAGTTACTTTCAACCTCGATCTCAGTAGAAACAATATCTTTGTCCACAGCGATGGACACTCCTCCTACAGTTGTATCCGACCTATCTTTCCGATAAACATTCCACGCTTCGCTAAATATTTCTGAACTTGCCACACCATGATTTAGCCAGTTTTCGGTGCCTAAAACTATCTGAGCGCAATAACTTCCATGCAGTGCAGCAAATTCGGGAACTTTGTTTCTAATACTCTGTAAGTTTGCGGCTAATATTTTGATGTTCGAATTTTTGTTCCGAACATGGCCTTTATTCGCTGTTTGAATGCTGACAGGCGAGTGATCATCAGAGTTAGCGCGTAGCCTAAAAAAAAAAACCATGTGCACTCCACAAGTATTCTGCTATCCGAGTAGCCGCTTTCTTAGTGCAGTGCACCCCTGATCTATCTAGGGGCACCCAACAATTCCCCACCCAATAACGCAGATCCAGAAATCTGCAGCCATGACTGTCACAGAGCCGGCGAAGCCTCTGGTTCAGACCCCCAAACCAAAGTACCCCAATCAACCATGGGAACAATGCTACAAATCGACAGCTCTGCTTGCACCCCGCGTGCAAAGGCAGCAGCCTTCACCAATTCCGCCAGCCGCTCGTAGGACCTGAGGATGTCCTCAGAACCCAAGCGACAAGCGTCGTTGGTGCCGACGTGAGCTACGACTTGCAGTCGACTGCACCCCGCACCCTCGATAGCCGCCGGCAAGGCCGCCTCCACATCTCGGATGAGATGCACGTTGGAATAATTATTCTTTCCGGATCTCAACGCTATCTGCCTAAGGGGCTCCATCACGTGCCTAACATTGGAGCTCCCAATAACTAATAATCCCATCCCCCTGTGCACCGGCTCGGACTCTGCTGAAGGAGAGGCCACACGTTCACTCACAGGACGAACGGGCGCGGACGGACGTCCAGCCTCCACATTGGCCTTCTGCCTCGAGCGACGCGAAGGCCGTTCAGCTTGCCACTCCCCTTGCGGAGAAGGCGGCTCGACGACGTACGGTACACCTGAAGGTGCCTCGGTAGCAGGGACAGAGAGCGAAGCATGAGGCACCTGAGGTGTCCTACTCGAAGCACCAGACTCCCCACCATCGCTGCACCCCGAGACAGCAGCCTGAAGACGGCTGACCGTAGCCAACAGCACGCTCAGCTGTTAGCGAACTGCGGCCAACGCCTCCTGCGTCCGCACACAGCAGGCACACATTTTATCCATGCTATCGATACAATTGACTGTAGAAAGTAGAAAACTAAATAATCAACTTTTAAGTAGCCTAGTACTCTAATAAAGGCGGCTGGCTGCTGACTGATCTGTGGTCAGTGGTAACTGCACTGTCAAATCAACAAAACTGAGTCCGGCAGTTTTCAAAATAAACAATAATATCTGTGGAATACACTGTTATCAAAAGCGCGGGAATATAAGCTTAGCGCTGTTTACGATGTGGCACTGGTGGTAGCTGGCACTGGAGTGACTGATAACGAGCTTCAGTAACGATGTTCAAATGTTTGTATAGTTTATGGGACTTAACTACGGGGTCATCAGTCCCTAAACTTATAAACTACTTATGAACTACTTACGAACTAGGACGGCACAAATATCCATGCCCGAGGGGGGATTCGAACCCCTGACTGTAGTGGCCATGCAGACCGTGACTGGCGCGCTGCAGTCCCCTCGGCCACCGTGGCCGGCCTTGTCTTATGTTGTGTATGTTGAAAAGAGCCTGTACCTAACCTATGACGTTGAAGCTGTAAAGGAATTGTGTAGAGAAACAAAATTTGAAGCTGCAGCCATCCGGTTGCCTAAACTTGAAACTGTAGTAGCTTCAGTGTATCACCCACCAAATCATGATGAAAACCTATTTATAGAGCTTGTGGAGACACTGATACTCATGTTAATCAAATACAAAGAGCACAAAATATTAAAATTTGGTGATTAGGAATAGATGTGTTAGACATTTTCTAAATACATTTTTGCATAAATGAAAAACTTACAAGGACGGAAACTTGAGTAACAGTTAAGTAAAATAGAATAATAATGTTACTGTGGCGGCGATAGCCGTAATCGACTCCAAACAGACAATCATATCTTTACGATTGTCTTTGGGCAAACCGCTTTTCTGCCACCACCAACAACTACAATCAGTCTGTGTTATGCTTTTCCACTGTTGGTTTAATAAAGTATTTATATGCAGACAAGTATGTTTTCTGGGGCTGACACCCTGTCACAAATGCACATTGGTGACTCTGTACCGAATTTCTTATACTACTGTGCGTGTTTCATAGCATTTCCCTCGCCTGCACCAGATTAAATTGTGAAATATGGCAGTACATGATCCAATGGTTACGGACACAATGAACACACTGGTCCAACTAACACCAGGCTTCACCATGATTTTTGAACAATCATTCAACTCACCGCTACCCCACAATTCGTCGAGTATATTTGTTTTCAGGATTCAGCACACAGCTCAGCAATTTTCTCCGGACTTGTTTAAGTCAGCCCAGAATAACAATGCACACAATGGACTCCAGCTTTGTGACCCTGAACTTGAATTCCGGTGCTCAAATGATAAACAATACTCATGTATCAGAGTACCTTCTTTGCTGCCTGGACGTCTGCCCAAGCTGCCTCCATTTTCGTTTGAGGCACCGAGTTTTCGACAACCATTCCCTGTATGTTGCTTCTCGCTATCTCTGTCTTATCACATACCTGCACGAGCACATCAACCTAATCTGCGATCTGATAACATCACCTCCGATGACTCGTCGCTACTTTGTGCTGAAGCAGACCATCCTGGAACGAGTCATGTGCACTCCTCAGAAAGTCATCTGGTACATTCTGCAGGAGGAATATCTCGGCGACAGGAAGCTTTCCCAGTTGTGGAGACGTCTTCGACTGCTGGTCAGCGAGCAAGCAATGCCAGACTCAACTCTGATGGCAGTCTGGAGCAACAAGCTGCCTTTACCAGTCCAGACGGCTCTGGCCTACAACATCCTTGAGTCGGCGAGAGAGCGCATCTGCATCGCTGATCAGGTACTCGCCTGGCATCCCATGTTGCCTCACAACCGAGACACCACAGTCGGCCTCCGCCGCAGAGTCCAAGGATGGACCTCCGCCCCCCACTCGCTTCCCCCTGGAACAACCTGTACTGTTTCTTCCACAGTCGCTTTGATGCAGCTGCCAAGAAGTGCCGTCCTCCGTGCTCAGACCCAAACGCAAATTTCGGGGGATGTAGGCGTCGTCACGCCCCCCCCCCCTGCTGCATTCTGTTCACCATACTTCTATTCAGGAGCCAGTCGCCTCTACTTGCACGACTGTGTTTCCGGCACCAGATTTCTCATTGATACCAGCGCGGATGTTTCCCTGCTTCCCACTATTATGGCATTCGGCCCTCTCTGCCTGCATCACCCACTGCTGTGAGCTATCAACACAACTTCGGCGCGCGCTTTCAATCTCTAACTCTGTGCATCTCTCTCCTGATTGCAATCTGGTGTGGAAATTTTTAGTGGCAGACCTTCCGGAACCTATTGTAGGTATATATTTTTAACACATCACAAACTTTCACCCAATGTTGTGCACCGCTATGTTTTCCACCATCCCTCAAACAAACATTTTTCGTTTGATTCATCAAGCTCCGGTTCCGCTTCCACGAGTGCTACTGTTGTTAGTGAGTGTATCAAATTGTCTGATGACTTCGACATGCTGCTGAATAAGTGGTTTGACAAACATAAACTAGTGCTTGACCTCAACAGTGAACGGGAGAGCATTTTGTGCCATCTTGCCCATGCTGAATCGCAGCTGTCTGCGGCCAAACAACGTCTTTCTGCTCCGTGGGTTGAATGCAAGGTTTGCACCAATATTTCCTCTGATATTAGTGTTTTCGCACCCGCAAGTAGGCATGATTGTGCTTCTGACAGTTCGCCTAACCTTGCTCCTCGCTCCTATGCTGATGTGTGCAAACAAACTGCGGTTGCCGGACCAATCGCCACAACCGTTAAAACTGTATATTCACTCTGCCCTATAGCGCCTGCTCTGCACACTATTCACAACTCTCAGCCTACTGATCTAATAACTGAGACTTTAACTTTCCCTGTCTCTAAGCGACCTGTCAGTCACCAGCCTATGGGCAAACATACATCCAAGTTTATCTCCACTGGCAGCAATTGTGCTTCTGTTCAAGCTAAAGACTCAAACGCTAGTGTATGCCCACATATGCCCAGTGTTTCAAATGTTCGTTCACTTGCTGCCATGCCTGCACAGATCAGCCTTCTGTTTCTGCGACGGTGGCGCACCTGTGTGCCTCTGTGGCCACTGCCATAACTTCTGTGTCAGCCGACTTCCTGGCTGCTTCGGTTTGGCTGCCATCTTGTGTGGTGCCACGTATGGCGCCGCCACCTGCCACAGTGGTTGAAACGTCAACTACTCTGCCGGCCGATCATCTTGCTCACGCACCAGTTGGCACCCTCACCATCTCCCACGGCTCTAGCGCCTTTTATTTAGTAAAGCCCTTTCTACACAGGAAGTGAGAGCTTGCGAGATTACCCATGATGCACTGGTCACGCCGTCTGCGTAGTGTAGATGCGTCCACTTGCTCAAGATGCACGCATATGATCGCTAGTAGACGGTATGGGATGGATCCTATTCTCAGGCGTATGGAAGTGCTTCACGCATGCGCAGACGACCAAATGGGGAACTCAGCTAACAAACGAAGCCAAGTTGGGAATTTGTTTGAGAGTGTGTACTTGTCTCCTGCTCAGAGCAACGGAGTTTTTCGACTCAGTCGTATTTTAGGAGGTGATACTATAGAGGAATTGCATTAAAATCTAATATAACCTACGTACAATTTTTACTGAATACAGAGATATAGCTTTTAATATGAAATCCAAACAAACGTAGAGCAAATGTAAATCATGAAATTTTCACTGATTTATCCGTCAGTTCTTGGTAGTACAACATCACACTTACTTACAAGTAGAATTTTGTGTATCTTTTACACGTTCATTTCCACTAGTTACCCAGTTCTCGGCTTACTAGGACATATTCAGACTTTAAACTACATCGAAAACCGGTTATTTAAATAACAGTCAATATGGTGATCTACCAAGAACCGACAAAGGAATCAGTCAGAATATCCAAATCAGTTTGTTGTACATACTAAGAGCTGTATCTCTGTACCCTATAAAAATTGGACACACATTATATGAAATTTTAACAGCAAATCGTCTTTATTACCATCTTCTAAAATGTTTGCTTTTTTTCCTGAAACACACTGTAGTTAATAGATGAAATATTTGTTTTTGATGAGCATTATTTGAAACTTTATCACAGTGAAAGGTCTACGTATAGACGCCTGAGACAGTTCATCATATGCATAGAAGCCTCAAACAGCAGGGGCTGGAAGTATGTAATCGCACTTTATAATGATGATATTAACACATGTGAGCAACGTAGTTACGCATGAACTGCACGAAAACAATTAAATACAGTTTCACAGTGGCAGTCTAAAACACAAATATATGTTTTAATAATCACAATATGTCATACAGTTTCGAAAAGTGATGTTAATGTGGCCATTCACTTGCTGTAAGCTGACAACAAACGAAATAGACAAGTGAATCAGGCGACTCAAGAAATGGTTACATTTGAACGCTTCTTTGTAGTACGATGATCAATCGCAAGGGGCGCTGCTGCTGACAACGACTTCCTTGTGTGTGTTGCACGTCTCGTATAGAAAGTGCTTAAGCCTATGCTCCGGCGTCAACTACTCTCACGGCTGACCCGCACGCCCAAAGAGGTATATAAACAACATAGAGAGGTTACAGGCAAGTTACAGCGCTCTGGGTGGCAGCACTAAGCAACACTGGGCCACAGAATAGGGAGCATACAGAAGGGAAAGCTGGGGCGGCGCCTTTGATATGTATGTTACCAAGGGTTGCGCTCGACGCCATATTGGAAAGCAGTAAACGCGGACCTATAGCCACTTAGTACTTTGGCTGGAAATGGACTTTTCACGAACTCACCGACTTTTACGAAACGAAACGGCTTTTCATTAAGCTCTCACCTACTTTGCGACCTCTTCTTGCACCTAATTGTAATCCAACGAAAAAAAAAAAACAGACCTAAATTTTAATATAACTACAAAATGTACGGTGGAATCAATGATCGTTTTATTGGGTGCTTATCTCTAGAAAAGCCCAAATAACGCAGAGTTATGTTTGGTAAATTAGTTATAAACAAGAAAGTGACTTTACAACTGCTAGGTTTTATTTTTCACGAATAAATTCGCACAAAATATTGAGTCAGACTTAGCAGTACAACGTGATTACACAGAACTAATGACGTCTGGGCATATATAAAAGTTGTATTTGCTTTAGGAGTATCATTAATTTACTGAACGGAGAATGGCATATAGAGGAATCTGCCAACCACAGAGCAGGAACAGCATAAAATAATTATTTCCCTTAATCTATTTATTTGAGTATTCGAAGAGCATTTGTTGACAACATTAGCACCCTACGCCTCCAACGCCGTAAGTAAAATTTTACCTGCCTACTTACGCACTATTCTTTGTCATTCATTTTATATTATTCCCTGCAACGTTAAACTTATAAAATATAAATGTACTTCAATATTTTGATGCTGTTGAACTGCTGCAGCAATAGCAACGGCGAGAGTTATCGTCAAGAGAAGAAGCGAAGCTACTTTTAATAATTATTCCCACAGTGCTCTCATTCGAAACGGATAACATTTAACTTTCACTACACATATAGCGACGTTCACTTACTGCTCAGCGTCTTTTGGGAAGGTGAAGAAACTTTATCCTTATTTGTATTCGAATTAATGCGGCAATTAGGTGCTGACCACCATCGGCCGCCTTTTCTTTTATTGCTGCTCATAATAAAAACGGAACAGCTCCAACTACTGACACACAGTTCGTTCTTTTCACTGCACTGCACTGTACCAAATACTTGTTCACTTTTATGCGATTCAGGCTGTTAAAATAAACAATTAACAAACAAAGACGACGCATTACCACACCACAGAGTAGGGAGTGATCACACGTTTACTGCTTTTCAATATGGCCGATTCCGCGCATGCGCACTAAATTTTGGACGACAGACTGCAGCGGGAGTTTCCTTTCTGTATACTCCTTATTCTGTGACTGGGCGCCATATTTGAGAACGTCAGTTTGAAGCAGCAGTGTGAGCAGACGCTTCTGTTTGTAATCTAAAGTGACGTGTAATCGCTATTATTAGTGGTAAATGAAGCCCAGTGTATGTTCGGCGTACAATTGCAGCAACTGCAGTGATAAAACTGTTGGAATATTATACATAACTAAAGAGATATGTAATTATATAGCTTGTTGTGTATCAGCGTCTGTCTATAAACATTCGTTATACTTAACTTTCGCAATTACCAAGTTTTAAAATTATGTTTACATCACGAGCATCTAAAATCTAGGCAGATGACGGTTGTAATTGGTGTGTTTTAATGTAATGACAGTTGTTTATATAGTGTACAAAAGCGTATTAACCATTGGGTAGGTAGCCTAGGTATATGAACTGTAATTAAACTATTCTTTATACAGATTTCCTTTGAAAAACAAGGAGTTGCTAACCCAATGGGTGACCACTATGACACGTGATAAGTGGCAGCCTACAAAGTATAAGTTTAGTTGCATATGCTCTTGTCATTTTGAAGAAAAGTTATGGATGCTACCACCGATCGAAAGCGGCTATTTGCAAATGCCATTTTAACACTATTATCGTTTCCTGAACACCTACAGAAACCAAAAGCTGTAAGGAGAGTCAAATTGTGGAGAGCTTGATAAATACGTAATGTACTTCAAATCGTTTCTCATTTGAATCACAGGCAGAATAAAGGTAATTAAAGATTTAAAGAAATTCGTCTGTATTTATAGGGAAGATATGTCGGCAAATACAAACGATTATTAACATAGTAACATCAAATAATGCAGCAGTTCGACGATTGTAAACATTACAGGTACGATGCAGTGGTAAATGAGAAATGCTATTCGTAGTGGGAATTACTTTCCGAATTGCGTCGCCCAGAAATTGAGGAAAAATCAAGACTGGCAATGATTAATATAAAACCTATGAAAGAGTGTTAGCAGATGCCCAGTAAACACCTGGCGTGACCCTGACGTTCTCAAAGATGGCGGCAACCTTTTCAATTGGCTTCAACTATGGCAGCGCTGTGGCCAGTCTATGTTGTTTATATAGGTCTTAGCGCACGCCGTTGCAGACTGGCGGCCATCTTACGCTCTCCCGCTTGTGGCGCCTCCAGCGGCACCAGCGGATATCACAGCTGGCCAGGACAAGGGTACATTACACGGAGCGTATTTGGTCGCTAGTCGCTGGCGTCTGTTGTCGCTCGGCGTATGGGCGAATAGCGAATGAATACCACGTGAATACGCTGACGCAATGACACGCAGCAGCTTCAGCCGCTGGCGTCTTCGTAGAAACAATTGAAACACGACGTAGCATACGATACATTGTTTTGGAGGTTAGGTGATACCAAACAGTTCTGTTTCCCAAGGTGCGACATGATCGCGAATTTATATCAGTGAGCCATTTTGTAATTACTTTTAATATCTTCATATACGTCGATCACAAAATTTCTCGTCGTTTTGACGACCGGTTTCCGTCAGTGATGACCATTTTCAAGTCTACAGCAAATCGGAAACGACAAATTTAGTATTAGAATACGGTACCTTATAAACATAAAAACATAAACAAGGGATTACAGTCATCAATATAAAAAAAACGTGTTAAAAATATTATACATCATACCTATTGTTACATTCCTTAATGAAGATACACTTATGCTGTGACGATGCCATATGGCTATATTACATGTATTGATGACTGTAATGCATTATTTGTTTTCTAAGGTAGTCTAATACTGGATGTAGCCTTGTTTCTGATTTGTTGTAGACTTGAAAATGGTCATCCTGCCATAAACCGGTCGTCAAAACGACGAGAAATTTTGTGATCATAGATGTAAATAAAGATATTAAAAGTTATGTGTCCCACCAAACAAAATATGAAGTGGAATTGTAATCAAATTTCTGAAAATTTATCGAAATTTACCAGTATTATGGGACAGTAAAAATAACGATTATTTAAATTTTATTCTTGGCGAGATCGTCATCCTCATGATGGTATTCTGTTTCCTTATTTTATCCCCTACCATTTAGAGTAATCTATCAAAATTTTCTTATGTGATCCTCATGATAGTTCTGTAGGCAGAAGGACGTTCACACGATAATTCACCCAAAAGATTTGCAGAAGCACCATATTTATCCCTCCTTGCAATCCACCTTCTAATCAACTTTCTTTTATTCTTTTCTACTTTCCCGTTTTGATTTCGGTTCATTAATTGTTCTTTTAAAACTATTGCAAGGAACACAACGCCAGCATTTACAATTTCCTTCGACATTTTGACTCGACTGGTGGCTACTTTAGACTCTCCCGTAGATGACACGGGGCGACCAAAAACGCCAGCGACCAGCGTCTAAAGTAGCCTACCCTTCAACTTTAGACGCTCGCGTTTCGAAGCAGCGACTTTGTTCGCTGTCCCTGTTTACATGGAGTGAATTTAGCAGCTGCGTCCAAATACGCCAGCGACTAGCGACCAAATTCGCTCTGTGTAATCAGTCAGCTGTCGCCTCCCGTCCCCACGCCATGGTCCCCACGAGACGCCATGCTCCCCACTGCCTCCCGCCCTTGGCAGTAAATTTCTGTAGTAACTAGCGGCACCGTCCACAGACTCAGACTCACCGACAACATGCTCGTATGCCCCCTTTGCGCTGAAAAATTCGCAGCCGTGGATGCACAGATCATAGAATTACTAGAGGAAAGGCATAATCAAACCTTCTTATAGCAGTTGGTCCTCCCCCATTCACTTAGTAAAATAAAGCAATGGTTTTTGGAGCATGTGTGGGGTCTACCGTAGGCTCAATGCTAAGATGATCATGGACAGGTATCGTATTCCTAATGTAGCCGATTTCAAACATACTCTCGCTGGTGCTAAAATTTTTTTCTGTCATTGACTGCAAACGTGCTTGCCATCAGATACCCATAGCTCTGGAGAATGTTGAGAAGACTGTCATCTTGACTCCAATAAGTTTATACCACTACCGCTTCATGCCATTTTGACTTAAAAATGCCACACAAACCTGGCAACGCTTCATCAATGAGATTCTCCTTTCCCTAAAGCTTTGTTTTGTTTAATTAGACGGTATTTTACTATTCAGCACCTCTGTTGAGGATAGCAAACGTCATTTACAAATTCTCTGTGACACTTTGACCAAGGTAGGGATTGAGTTAAATCACAGCAAGGACCAACTCCACCTATATTCCATTACGTTTTTGGGGTACACGTTTTCGGCCTATGACATTCCCCCCTCCCACCCCCAGAAATGGTTAATGCCATCAAGGAATTACCACATCAAAGAATTGAGGCGGTTCTTAGGCACTATTAAATATTATCGTCGGCAGCAGTGCTGCTGACATTCAAAACCTCCTTACTGTTGTGCTGGCAGGCAAGAATACCTCAGGCATTCAACCTGTCTGTTGGACCCCTGCAATGTCTGAAGCTTTCTCTTCCCTTAAAGACCTTTTATCAAATGCTATTACTATCGCTCACCCTCACCCGAAGCCAGACTCTTTATCACAACCGACGCCAGCGACACTGCCATCAGTACCATTCTTAGCCAATGTCTAGACGGCAATATCTCTCCTCTCCAGTTCCTCTCAAAACAATTAAACCATGCTCAGAGCAAGTATTCGGCCTTCGACCGAGAAGTCCTTGCCATTTGCGAGGCCTTTAAGCACTTCCGCTCTAAGATTGAGGGCCGTCCTTTCTATGTCCTCACTGACTACAAACCTTTAGCCACTGTAATACAAAATCCACCGGCCGATCCTCCTCCTAGACTAATACTTAGATTTGATTTCCCAGTTCACCACTGATGCCAGCTACATCAAGGGTGCTGACAACATCGAAGCCGACTTTCTCTCCCGAGTCGATGTCTTGTCTTCCCTGATCGACCTTTCTAACCTTACCTATCTCCAATCAGCTTATGATGAGCTCATGCAACTAGTTTCTGATTATTCCTCCTCTGTCCACCCTGTCCGCACCTCTTTTCCTGAGATGACAGGCGACATTTGGTGTGATTATTTCACGGGCAATCCATGGCTCGACCAGACTTGACACTGAACGTTTCATCTGACGAGACTGTCAAGCTCGGGCCCAGGCCTGCATTCCCTGCCAAAGCAACAAAATCACCTCCCACACCTCCCCTCCTTTGGGCTCTTTCCATACCCCCACAGGCAAATTTAAAAATTTCCATATCGACATCTTCCTCTGGCTGATGGTTTCCAATGTCTTGTCGACTATCGATCGGACGACCCTTCTCACCAACATCACGGCAGAGACATTGGCTAAAGCCTTCCTTCATTCTTGGGTTTCTCAGTTCGACTGTCCCTTGCTCATCACCACAGACCAAGGCCGGCAGTTTGAATCCTCTCTCTTTTTTGACCTTTGCCACCTCTGCGGCATCAAATGCATCCACACCACCGCCTACCACCCCAAAGCAACGGTCTGTTAGAGCGGTGGCACAGAACCATTAAAACGTCTCTCCAGTGCCATGACTATGAATGGAGGCACTTCCCCTCGTCTTGCTTGGGTTACGAGTGACCTAGAAAGAAGACCTCCGTGGCACTGTATCCGAATTTGTCTATGGACAATCCTTACTTTTACCTGGCGAATGCATCTCCTCCTCTCCCATTTCTCACCCACCCTCATAGACCGGGTGTGTCGGCATTGCAAGAGGATCTGACCTCCACCTCCCTCCAGTCACCCTCCTCCACAGGTCATTGTTCCCAAGAGCCTGGAATCTTGTGAGTTCGTCATGCTACAGGACGATACGGACCGACCTCCGCTCAGCTCTCCTTACACGGGCCCGCATCAGGTGCTCAGATGCTCCCCCAACACCTTCACCTTGCTTATCAATGTGTCGGTAAACAGCATTAAACCTGCTCCTGTCAAGCCCTTCTGCTCACCTCCAGTCAAGGGCAATTCTCCTCCTCTCATAACATTCCAGCCTCTTCGGCTCCTCCGCTGTCACCTTCCGACACGCCTCTGCCTTCCCGCCCCTCCCCCTTCTGCTCGAGTTGCCTCTCCAATACCTCCTTCCCCCTCTTCTCCGTTCGAGGTGTCTCCACACTCTCCCACCTCCCCGTTCTGGGGCTTTGGCATTCAAACTCTTCCTGAGGCCCCGGTCCTGAATTCGAGGTTTCTATCCTTCCCCAACTCTCTTCCGACATTGCAATTCTTTTGCACGAAGGCTCAATTTTCATACTGTGTATGGCCGTCAGTTCTTTTCCCCTCCCCAGCAATGTAGGTATGAGTTACTGAAATGTTTCTCCCCTCCTGCTTCATTTAATCTGGACGCCATGTGAGCTTTTCTGCTCCCCTCGGGTGTAGTTAGAGTGGTACTTCCCTCCTGCCCGCGCAACCCTCAGCCTCAAGCCATCTGGTGCATCAGGTTCAGCAGTCCCCTCAGCTCAGGGATTTTGAGGTTTTGGCCCCACAGCTCGACGCCTCGATGGACTGTCGTCTCTGCCAGACAACTCCATGGAGCTATCCATTACTCGGTCTCCTTGCACACAACCATTGCCAGCTGTGCCCCCCCCACCCTCATATCAACAAGAGTATTCCATACTGCGGGGGGGGGCTGTGTGGCGGCGATAGCCATAATCGACTTCAAACAAACTATCATACCTTTATGATTGTCTTTGGGCGAGCTGCTTCTCGGCCACCACCAACAGTTAGTTCCTCCATATCAGACCTAACAATCACAAATAATACTTCCATTTCAACAGCTGTCATCCATTGCTTATCAACAAGTCCTTTCCATACAGCTTAGCACACTAGTGGTCATTGCATACACAGTGACAAGCAGTGGAAAACCCACACTTGTATATGATGATAGGTGACAACGTAACAGTCCTGACAAAGAAATGTGTATAAAAGTGAAAAAGATTTGCAGAGCAAAATCAAGGCAACAAAGTACAATTATTGTTGCCAGTAAATCATAAAAATATAGCTATATTTTTCCTTATCCTTATAATCATTATTTTTTGTCTCTGCTTGGCTATAACTCCTGTCCACCAAATTCCCACAAGTCAGTCCCTCAGTACAGCAGTGGGCATCCTTTTTCATGCTCCCTAAAGTCCATAAACTAAAAATGCTAGGCCTATACGCCCCTTTATGGCCAGTTACAGTGCCCCCACCACGAAAAAGCCCTGCTTCCATGGACCAACACCTTCAGCCTATTTCTGATAACCTATCCTCATGTATAAAAGGCATTAACTATTTCTTCCATTATCTCTCCACAGTTCTCATCTCTTTATCACCTGGTACCATACTCATCGTAGTGGATGCCACATCTCTCTACTGCCCATGGCCTTTCCATTGTTTAATACTACCTTTCACAACATTCAACTAACTCAAGCCCACGCCCTCTTTCCTTGTCACTATAACCAATTACATCCTCACTCACAATCACATACAAACAAATCTGCAGTACATCAATACAGAATAATACTAAACCAAACTATTCGTGGGAAATACAGAGTAATCCTTAACTATCCAGAATCTCCACCCCGTCATCCAATTCAGATGCATTAATGACATCTCCATAATTTGGACCAAAGGTGGGAACACTATCAACATTTCTCCAAAACCTCAACACTTTCTCTCCTATTCACTCCACCTAGTCCTATTTAAACCAACACATCACATTCCTCAACAAATAACTCTTCATTAGTTCCTCCATATCAGACCTAACAATCACAAATAATACTTCCATTTCAACAGCTGTCATCCATTGCTTATCAACAAGTCCTTTCCATACAGCTTAGCACACTAGTGGTCATTGCATACACAGTGACAAGCAGTCCCTTACCACATATGTCAAAGGTCTCACTAAGGCCTTCACATACCACAATTAGCCTCCCAACCTCGTACAGAAACAGTTCTCACATGCCTTGCCTGTTCTGTCACCCCCCACCTCCTCTACATCCACTGCCCATCCACAAAAGAGGAATTCTCTTGTGACCCAGTACTGCCAATGACTGGAACAATTAAATCACATTCTCCAATAGGGTTTGACTACCTCTCATTCTATTCTGAAATGAGCATTATCCTACCCACTATCCTCCACACCTCTACCACAGAGGTATTCTGCTACCTACCAAAACTACACAGTATTCTTTTCCATCCCTATTTCTTCGCTGTTCCCAACCCAATGCACATGGCCAATATGCCTGCAATAGACCTAGATGTAAGATCTGCCCTATTCATCATTCCCGCCACCACCTACTCTATTACCATCATCATAGGCACCTCATGTCTCATAAAACGCTGGGCAACCTGTAAAAGCAGTCATGAGATCATCAAACTGAATTGCAATGACTGTGTAGCTTCCTACATGGGCAAGGCTTCTATCAAGTAGTCTGTCTGCATGGATGGCCAAGGACAAACTGTGCCTAAGAGACAGCTGATGACCCAGTTGTGGGACATGTGGCCATATATGATCTTGTTCAGTTTAATGACAGCTTCACAACTTATGCTTCCTTGATCCTCCCTATCCAGCTTTTATGAACTGCACTTTTCCTACAAAATATTCTTTGTTCCCACAAACCCTCTACGCCTCAAACTCTACTAGTTCCTGTCCTCCACCAACTCTCCCCTTTCCTGCCCACATTCCAGTCTCATGTACACCTTCCATTGCATCAACCCACTCCAATCTTTTCCCCTTGCTCTCCTCTCCTCTCTCTCCAGCAACCTCCCAATTGAATGAAGTGGCCTGTCCTGGCCTATATGGTCAGAGCACACTATGTACATCCATCCCCTACTGTCTCCCTCCCCTAGCTGCCTCCTCATCCCCACCACTGTTTGCTGCTGCCATAGACCATCCGTTCAGTGCTGTCTTGCCAAAGTGGCTGGAAACTCTCGTCTTGTATGAGTGTGTATTTGTTGGTTTGTGTGTGTGTGTGTGTGTGTGTGTGTGTGTGTGTGTGTGTGAGAGAGAGAGAGAGAGAGAGAGAGAGAGAGAGAGAGAGAGAGAGAGAGGAAGATAGAGAGAAATGGGGGAGGGGGTCATGTGATTTTACATCTGCCAAAGGCTGTATAGCAAGTTGGAAACTTGTTTTCTGATTTGTCAAAGTATCTGACACAAGGTTTTTTCAAAGAGTATAAACTGTCTGGACTCCTCCTGCAGAATTTCATGGAATTTGTGTCCATGTTAAGAGAAGGAAGGGTCAGATCAACTATGTTTGATTTATAGCATTCAATGGAAAAACCTATTACTTCCTTTCCTTTTGAAGGCGGCCGTGGTGGCCGAGGGGACTGAGGCGCTCCAGTCACGGTCTGCACGGCCACTACGGTCGGGGGTTCGAATCCCACCTCGGGCATGGATATTTGTGCCGTCCTAGTTCGTAAGTACTTTGTAAGTTTAGGGACTGATGACCCCGTAGTTAAGTCCCATAAACTACACAAACATTTGAACATTTGAATTTTCCTTTTGAAGTTTTTGAACTGTAAATAATAAGCTACAATAATGTCCTCTGCAGAAAATATCACAATTGCAACTGAAATGGAGGTAGAATGTGAGTCATATTATATTATTTCTTATAGTATGGTGAATCACTTGTGTTACCATATTTCAAATAAGTATCAACCAATTTGGATAAAGAGCGTCACAATGGGAAGCATCACATCATGCTCTATTACATAACATATCATCTTAGTGTGAATCGTATCTAAGGGAAAAGTGGGATTATCTTGGAATAGGCAAAAAAGCAAAATTTGAGTAAAGAGTATAACATACGATTCAGATCAGGAGAAAAGCATAGTTATCTAAGGAACAAAGTAAATATGAAGAACAAATAGAGCAAAAGAAACAGATAAACATGCATATTTACTATAAATTATTCTTCAAAAGAGATAGATGGGCTGACTAGTACTTGCCTTTGTGCTGTACTGCCGATAGACACTCAAAGAAAGAAAACGGATGAAAAAATAGGACAAGCTTTCGGAACAGAGTTTCTACATCAGGTAGGAGAGGATGGAAGAAAAGAAAAGAATGGGAACAGAAGGGGAAGGTAATTCACGACCTAGGTCATGAGGATGATGTTTGAGGATTGTGGAAGTCAGAGATACTGTATATTAGTACTGAGCCATACCAAAAACAATAACCGAAGAGTTTAGATCAAGCAGTAGAGAGAAGTAAATATGAGTGAACCAAATAATGCTGAGTGGGGGGTGGAGGATAGGGGTTACCTAAAACGTTTTTGATTAACACACACACACACACACACACACACACACACACACACACACACACAAACATACTCGTAAATTTGTATGAGAGGAAGGTAAGGAGCGGGGAGGGGATGAGAAATGAGCAATGGATAAGTGAGTTGAGGATGGAGGAAGGAGAGAAGTTAGTTTAGATTTAGGCCAGGAGAGTGGCGGGAGGAGAGGATACGTTGGAGGGCAAGTTCCCATCTCCGTAGCTCTGAGGGACTGGCGTTTGGTAGTAGTATCCAAATTGCACGTGTGGTGTAACACGTGCCAAGGTCCCTGGAATTATGCTGGAGGGCATGCCCTGCTACAGGATATTGTGTGTACCCCACGTGAACAGTCCATCTGTGACCATTCATCTGCTCAGCCAATTTGTTGGTTGTCATACCAACATAAAAGGCTTCACAATGGACACATGACATGTGTTGTTTAACATGTGAGCCTGCCTTGATTAGAGTAGGTTTTCCTGTGGTGGGACTGGAGTATGTGGTTGTAGGAGGATGCATTGGACACACTCCAGCTCCATCACAGGAAAACCCAGCTTAATCAACGCTTCGCCACATGTGAAATAACACGTGTCATTTACCAACTGACATGTGTGCACTGTGTGGCCATTTATGTTGGTATGACCACCAACAAATTGGCAGAGTGGATGAATGCTCTCAAATATCGTGTAGCATAGCATGTCCTCCAGCATGATTCCAGGGACCTTGGCACATGTTACACCACATGTGCCATTTGGATACTACCGCCAAACACAAGTCCCTCAGAGCTATGGAGATGAGTACTTGTTAGTGTGTGATTACCTGTAATTACCTTATGACTTCAATAAATGCTCAAAATGATGTCCTTCAACTACAATGCATTTGGCAAAACTCGTAACTAAATTCCTCTCAACAGCGAGTAGTTCGCCTTCAGTAATGTTCTCACCTGTATTGGCAATGTGCTCACGCATGTTTCCAGCAATTGTCAGTAAATCACAATAACAAATATCCTTCAATTTTCCCCACAGGAAGAAAGCCAGGGATGTAAGACCTGGTGATTTTTCGGGCCGTAGTATGGAGCTTCTACGACCAATCGACCTGTCATTAAATATTCAATTCGAGACCGCTTCAATTGCACGCGAGCCATGTGCTGAACATTCATCATGTTGAAAGCACATCGCCATTCTGTCATGCAGTGAAACATCTTGTAGTAAAATCGGTAGAACATTATACAAGAAACCAGCATACATTGCACCATTTAGATTGCCATAGATAAAATAGGGGCCAAATATTCTTCCTCCCATAATGTCGCACCATACATTAACCCGCCGAGGTCGCTGACGTTCCACTTGTCGCAGCCATCGTGCATTTTCCGTTGCCCAGCAGTGCATATTATGTGGGTTTATGTGACCTCTGTTTCTGAATGACGCTTCATCATTAACATACCACATACTTATATGTTTGTGACTATTACAGCACCATCTATCACTAAGCGAAAAAAGTGTTCCAAATAAAACATTCATAATTATTTCACTGTAAGGTTTTTAAAGTAAACGCCTTTTGCTACTGCGAATGAAGGGTTTTATTTTTATATTTTTAAGTCACCCATACGGGTTTCGCCTTTCTCTCAAGGCATCATCAGTGGGTGTCCTGAAATATTTACATGTTTCTGTTTACATATATAGGTTAGGTTTCTTAAATGTCTACAAAACATTTCATTTCTGATTTAAAACAGTTCGTTGTTTGCTATAAAATGGTGTACTTACAGTATTTGCTACTCCACGTCAGTCTCAGTATCACGTCAGTCAGTATCCCAAAAATCAAAACAGATATCTTCCAAAGAGCTGGAATATACCAACTACAATGCAACTCATGTGATGGAAGGTATGTAGGACAAACCAGCAGAACATTCGATACCCGATACAAGGAACACATCAGGGCATGGAAATACGGAACAAACCACTCCACTTTTGCAAAACTTCTAAAAGCATATAACCACAAACCCACCACAAAAGAAAAAGACATGAAGGTAATTAGAATAAATAATGAAAAACATCTCCTAACATTACAAGAAAATTATCACATATATAAAACAAAAGCTGAGAAACAGTTGCTACTAAATGACCAAATAAACCTGACCAATCAATCATTGTTCTCACTGATTGACCATATGATAGACGCAAATCCCAACACATAATCACAAGCCACTCGCCCCCACCACACACACACACATACGCAAACAGGGATGAAAAAAAGAAAAGAAAAATTACTAACACTCATACACACACACACACACACACACACACACACACAAAGATACCTTCAACACACTTTCAATGAAACAGTTGAATTTCAAATAAGCTAAGATTGTCAACACTACAAAACAAACAGCAGTGAACACAGTATGGCAGCAGGTGACAGTGGAATCAGAAACCTGCTATGTGTTTCAGAAAACAGTGTAACATTTCGACCTGGTTGCCAGAAAGAGACTTACGTGGAGTAGCAAATGCTGTAAGTACACCATTTTATAGCAAAATGAAATGAAATGTTTTGTACACATGTAAGAAATCTAACCTATATATGTAAACAGAAACATGTAAATATTTCAGGACACCCACAGAAGATGCTTTGAGAGAAAGGAGAAACGCGTTTGGGTGACTTAAAAATATAAAAATAAAACCCTTCATTCGCAGTAGCAAAAGGCGTTTACTTTAAAAACCTTACAGTGAAATACAATTCAGCTTCTGCTCAAAATGGCCACTGCAAGCAACGTATTCATAATTATTTACGTACTAGACGAATATATATATATATATATATATATATATTCGTTAGTCTCGCTAAAACTCTAGAACGGCTGAACCGATTTGGCTAATTTTAGTCTTGAAATATTCGTGTAAGTTCAGGGAAGGTTTAAACGGTGATAAAATATGGGAAAGTTGTCCGGAAAAGAGGAAAATCGGGAAAAACTGAAACAGCTTTATCCAGTGAGCTATCAATACCGTTCGTCCAATTGCGATAAAATTTTGTAAATTTCATGTTGAAAGCAAGAGGAAGGTTCGCATCAAATAAAAATTTGGAAAAGTCGCCCAAAAAGCAGGAAAACTTAGGAAAAACCGAAAGCGATTTTTTATGAATAAAAATCAATTGCCACTTGGTTGTGAGAGCATCACTTAAGTACGGCTTTACAGGAAAGGTTTCTATGAAATAAAATTTTTGGAAAATCTACCGGAAAATTGGAAAATTTGAGAAAAACTGAAAGTGCGTTTTTCATTGTGTTTTTGATTGAATTCAGCTCGGCGGAGAGGGGTAACTTTTTGTTTTCATTATGGTCTTGGAAAAGTTTTCAATAAAACAAATAGAACAGTTAAGAAGGAAAGTCGCAAAATTCGAACCAAATTCCTTTTTCGATGTGTTTCTAAATGTACTCAACACTATAAGTTGAGAACCGTTCATCCGATTGCGATAAAAGTTTGATCATGGCAGCGCCATCTTGTGGGCCAATAATAGCGCCATCTGTTTTCTCCTTTCAAGCTAGAAAAGTATTTTCTCTGTAGTTTTTTTCGTTTGATGCTTATTTCGTGAGATATTTGGCCTAGTCACTTTCAATGGACCACCCTGTATATATTTGGGTGTTTATGTTTGTTAGTATCTCTGACTGCCACAATCTTCAAACATCATCCACATGACGTAGGTCATAATTACCTTCCCCTTTTGTTCCCATTCAATTTTTTCTTCCCTTCTCTCCTACCTGATGAGTGAACCCTGTTCCAAAACCTTGTTCTATTTTTCATCCTTTTTCTTTCTTTGTGTATCAGCAGTACAGCACAATAGTAAGTACTGGCCAGCCAATCTACCTCTTTTGAAGAATAATGTATTTACTATAATTTAGTTATTAAAATTTTTCCTATATTATTCATGGCATTTAATTTTTTTCTACTGTTCCCCTTGCATCTTGTGAGTAATTTTATCCATGTCAAAATTACATCTTGGCTTCTACATTTGAGTTATGAACAGTGGATTTTTTTTATCTAACGAGGTAATTACTCAAGACTCCATTTTGAAACTGTTGTGAGTTTACAACCTAAATTTGCATTGCTACTAGTATAAAATTTGTGATAAACTGTTTTGCTGAAGGAATGATGGTACCTTATATTGTCATATAGATATGATCACTTTTATTTTCTAGCAGAGCAATTTTTTTCTATTTCTGGTTTTAATTTCGGTGATAGTATAAGTTTGTCATGTTAGGTATTGTTGAAGGAAATCAAATAATTGTGGTTTACTTGTAAACTTTACAAATCCAGAAACTGATTTTGTGCTTTTCATTTCAATCACAGCAGGTCGCATTAACTTACCCCATGTCATGTCTGTTAGCTTCTCCTCGTCTTGTATCAGGGACACGTCCACCTAGTGAATCAAGGTAGTCTTCTGCAAATTCAGAAAGAACTGTTATTTATAACTGACTCACAAAACATTATATTGTGAGAAGATAGTAGATGATGTAGATAAGGTTGTAGCTGTTTACTTAGATTTACTTTAGATTTACAAGTGTCAATACATTAATGAACAAATTTGTAAACTAGGATGAGCATTTAGTTTGTAGTACCTTTCAACACAATGAAAAATTGGGAAAGTTTGTTTCGAATACTACTAAATGAAAATACATAATTCAAGAATCTCAATCTATTAATGCTGATAGCAAATAACATTTTAATACCGAAATGAGGAAATTCTTTTATGACTTACAATAATAAAATTATAAAAATAAACATTAAGAATTAAACAAATTAAGGAGGTAAATTAGTTTATAATAAACCAATTAATCAAATAAAAAATAAAAAATAAATTAAATTAAACACTTAACAAAGTTGTTGCAGTGGAATCCTACACAGAGAGAATATGCTACTTGGCTTGACATAACAAACAGTCATGCTGTTCAAAACACACACCACATGGGTTTTTGGTGCAGGACACTACATTTCAGCTTTCAAAGGTATTTTGATTTTTGTAAAATTGAACCTCTTTATTTTTAATTGAACAACTATCATAGAAGTGTCAACTATATGGAGACGGCTAGTTTACAACTACTTTTAATGTCTCATTTTTCACGATATTTAATCCACTGAAGCATCAAATAAAGGAGCATCGTTGCACCAGTACCGGTGCATAAAAAAAGGGATCAAAGGAAGAAGTACCAAACTATAGACCAATATTATTGATTTATAAAGTTAGTAAGACACTGGGAAAAATTTAATTCCCTAAAGAACTGAATTATCTATAGAACTGCTTCAAATATCTCATTACCTTCCAAATGAGTTAATGTGCTAAATATTTGACTGTAAGCATATAATCAAGAAAAAAGTATAAAAATAATTTAAAATTGTGTCCTAAGGTTGTTGGAAGCAAGTAAGTGCTCTCATTATCAAACACATGACGAAAGAGGGCAATTACACTCCTGAGCTATGAGCCCTTATATAATTTTGCAGGGAAATTCAATTATATATAAGTGGGTAATGCCTTCAAAATGTAAAGGAGTAATGAATTAATATTTTGTGCCTGATGGTCCAGATTTACTGTGCACAATCGTAAGCAGAAGGCAGAGTCTGAGGGTATAAACAATGGGGTGTACTGATATTTGAGTAATTACAAAAGAAAGTATTTTCTTTACTGCTTGTAATGAAGCATGTTGGGATTTATTTCCATCTGCTTGCAACGCGGATCCTATCGATACCACTGCTACATAATAATAAGTATGAATGTAATAATAGTCTATTATCATTTTGTTTTCCAAAACTTTTCTTATTCTTTTTTCTAACGTGACTATCTGAAGTTATTTTCTGTTATTTGGTGTCTCAGAAGTTTGTTTAATATGCAGATATTAAACAGTTCATGCCAGAGGTGTATTGTTAAAGTTCTGCTAGTATGTAAATTAGTATTTCTGATAAAGTTTTTGTCTCATATTATTATTATTATTGTTGTTTAGAGGGGACTAGACCTCATAATATTAATGTAGGTATTACTGTGTTTCACAAGTAATGTTAGGAAAGTTTTACCCTCATTATTTTCTGTATAATTACTGTTAATTACATAAGTGTTATTGATAAACCTATTTCATTAAATATGTAAATTAAACACAATTATGCTAATTGAGATTTATATATCAGGTAACTCAGTATTATTTACGCCAGTGGCGTAGCTATCATAGGGCTAGGCGAGGCAGTGCCCCGGGGCCCCCGAGCTCCAGGGGCCCCTCGGCCTTCGTGAGCGAGGATCGAAAAACGTTACTGTAGAGCGTCGAGTTTTTTATGTATTTTTTTTTACCCTCCCACCATATCGTCCATCATACCCCCTTCCCCTCAAACCAAGTTTCCCACAGTGGGCCACCGGCTGGCGGAACAATGCTTCTAATTGGGTCTTCACAAGACGCCGCTATGTGGCGCACCTGACAGCCGAAGCCGCCAGTCAGTGTGTCCAACAATCGGCACACTTCAGTCGGCAGACGTAGCGGCAGCATCAAAGCTATTCAAAGCAACAGCTGCGTCTTCCAAGTGTTGCCGCGTGCCGGCCCGGAGCAATGTGAAGGATCGCGCTCCTCCAAATACAGTATAAATACATTTACTGTAGAGTACTTCTTGTTGGCAAATAAAATAAACCGGTTTTCCGAATATCCATGTCCCCAAATTACTTCGGATATAATATTTTAGTTGAATGAAGGAATTTCGACTTTTAATTTTTTCTGCCGAAATTGACCCCCAACATGGACAGTTCGACAATTATGTATGGAAATTATAACAAAATATGCATTATTAGAATGTGAGGTTACGGAGGTATTTACCGCAGTTTTATTGTTCTGCAGCAGCCGAAAGGTCGTTCAGCAAATTAAAAATTATCAAAACGCATCTGAGGAACAGTATGGCTTAAGCTTGACTCGGATAATTGGCACTCGTAGCAATCGAAAACAAGGCTGCATCAAGTCTAGATTTAACAGACCTTATTGATGATTTTGCAGAAACCAAAGCCAGAAAAGATTGTAAAATAACTGCTAAAATAAAATTGACTACTTTTAAATTGTGTACCCATATTATTACTATAATGTACTGCAGTCACTAAAACGCTTACCGAAATTAACGATCAGAAATCATATATTTGCCAACATCTGCAGTCTGACAGTTTGAAGCATTGTATTACTCCAGTTGGTATTTTTTCATTCTGACTTGGGTGCGTGAGGAAACACGAACGAAATCCTCACGACTTGAAAAACGCCACTCATTAAGTTCGTGATACACAGTCAGGTGCGAAAAATAATTATGAAATTTTTTCAAGCACTAATAGTATTCGTGTTACAAGAAATAGGAAAATTCCCAACTTTTAGAAAACAATGTTTTAAGACATTGACTGCCACGTGAGTTAAATATACGTCGCAGGAAGTAAATACAACTCACGGACATTTTCTCATTTAAAGCTCCGTGTTGCAGTTGTAACAGTAGCGTGCTGTGACTTGGTGTTAACAGTACGTTATGGCCCCAGTAAGAAATCATGTTCGTGGCCTCCTGTTTTCAAGAGCTCAAGAGTAGTTATTGACACTTGAAATTGTGAATTACATATAACTCACATGGCCCAGTCATATTGGAGTTGCCTTGTTTTTATAATTTATTATTTGGTGTTACTTATTACTTATACAGTAGATTGTATATCACATACAGTTTTTATTACATTCTCCAACTCTAATTGCAACAACAATGAAACAGATTGAAAAAATTGGGTAATTTCACCTTGTATCTCTAACATCTGCATGCACTGTGCTTTATGAAGAAACACTCTTCGCAAAACTATGACTCACAATTTCTTACATTTCCATGTAGTTTGTTTGCATTTATTGACAGCTTGGTTTCGTCCAAATTCATTCTTCATTTTTTCGTAGCATCCGTACACCTATGACTTACTGCTCCCACGTTCACAAGAGCACAATCTGCAGTCAGGTCGGTGGCTACGGTGAGAGATTTCTCAGGCGCATCGGCATCTTCTGTATGGAGTAGTCTCGAAGTCACTTCCTCTTTGAATTCTGTGATTGAGATGATCTTGTTGTTGATGTATCGGTAAATCACAAGAGCATTTACCAGTGCTGACCCTGTCAACAGTTCAATTGCAAGCTTCCTGTGCCATTTCACACCCCGCCTTAGACAATATAGGACTATATATATATATATATATATATATATATATATATATATATATATATATATGAATGACTATAATCAGTTATCATTGCTGGTTTTTTCTTTGGGCCCCTCTTGGTTTGAACTTCACCTTCTTCCTCTCCATAACAGTACTCAGCATCAACACATTCCTATAATTTCTCCATTTCAGAAGTATCTTCATATTCTTCACTTCATCTAAAAGCTTCTGTATATGCCTTTGTTCATCTACATAACTTCTACGAGACACTTTCTCCTGCTACAATATCACTGTGTTACGAAGCAAACAACACTGAATAAAGACTGTACTAACAATGCAAAAAACAGTAATGGAACTGTACGCAAATAATGTTGTGGAATGCAAGACTTACAGGAGTACCAATCCAAAATTATTAGCGACATAGCAAATTACACATCTGGCACTTTACTCTGGCGCCATGCAAGTCATATGTAACTCTCTCTCTCTCTCTCTCTCTCACACACACACACAAGAAAAGAAAAAAAAAGTAAACTAAGGTACTAAATAGCAATATTTACAACTTATTTGTACGTAAATAGCTTACTTCAAGCAAACTAAAACAGAATATGGAAAAAAAGTAAATGGTCCCCGGGGGACGGTGACCCAAGTTTTCCTTTGGCAGCCAATATGTTAATATAGTTATTGTTAAACAGTATGGACTAAGACAAAATATTAAATGTTTGCAGTATATTTAAGTGCAGTAGAATAGTATTGGGCACATGATTTGTTGTGGGGATGTGACAGGTGCCAGCAGGAAGGGGTGGGAGGGGAAGGGGTTGGAGGGCAGAAGGTGCGGGGAAGGGCAGACCGCTAGACTGGTCAGGCATTGCCGTTCGTTGTGCGCCTGCAAAACAGCCCCCACTCTGTATACCCCATTACGCCGCAAAAGGAAATTACAAGGTGTTTTACAAAGCTATACCCACTCTTCCACAGTGCACCTCATAAATCACAGATGACGCAATGCGCAGACAGACCTGGAGAGTGCACATTTTGCACAAAATGCGTTGAGCCAGGAAACAGGCATGTTTATTTTCCACAAATGCGTTAATACTGAAAGGAATTCCGAACAGAATCTACATACCTTTCTACACACTACCTTGCAATGGTAGGCGGGAAATGGATTCGGCATTCTGTGGCTTTTTTCTGGGAACGGCGCCTTCCCATACCATAAGAACTATTCGCTCTTCAATTTACGTTCATACTAATATTATACCCTCCGCCGCATTCTGCTCAGTTCTTCTACGTGAAAAACAAACAACTTCACTGTGTTTTAAAGTAATGGTGAGAATTCAGCATTTCACGCAATCTTTTAAGGTACGTTTCTACCCGCACACTGTTTATTCTGCCATTTAAAGGTTTAATTACATTCACGGATCAGAAGTTTCATGTAATAATTAATTTGTCTCAATAATGAATTGTGCATCTAGACGCTGCCCTCTACCCCACTGTCGCGATAATAAGCGAAGATCTCGACTTAGTTATTTTACTTATTATTTTTTCCTGGCCAGACACTAATATATACTTCAAGAAGCCTGGTAGGGGCACGGCTCAATCCAAAGTGTTTCAACAAGCAAAATCCGGCAACTTAGTTTTGATGAAACCATCCTACACGAATATTTCCCCTATTTTCTTTCTTTGACTGGGCTATCAACGAAATGAGCTAACAGCACAATAGTTTAGCGAGAGTGAGTTGTCGGCACTGACATAAGTCCGCCTGCTGTGACCGCTGACGAAAAATATCCCATGGGGCATTTTCATCTGTATGTCCTACCCAGGTCCAGCTTTATCTCTATCTCTCTACAAAATTTCATCCAAATCAGCTAGTAATTTTTGCGTGAAAGCATAACAAACAAATAAACTTTCACACTTATATTAGAGTGTACGATTAAATATTATCTGCTGCGTGACACACAATAATTTACTTAGTAGTATTTAGGTTTGTCTTAATATGTCTTCCAGTGGGCGGTAAAGAGCTGATGATGAAGTAGTTTTGCATCTGTACAGTAGTAGGGTAAAGAGGGCCCCAATGTCATTTTTGCCCCGGGGCCCTTGGTGACATAGCTACGCCCCTGATTTACGCTATCTTTTACTGTAGCTAGTTGGATGTAATTATTTACTTTTCCATTATAATTAACGTAATGAACTCATTTAACTATACGTAATTTTGAGGGAGGTTGTTTGGATGATATAAATAGGATGTGTTCGCGCCATATATATGAGTACTGTTACGTCTGTGATCTCAGGCACAATCCCCCTAACTTTGAACTTTAATTTTGAACCGTTATGTAAAATATATTCAATTTTAGCCGCGTAAAAAGTCTATCTACAGTGATTAATCCATATTTGTGGCAGACTGTACGCCTCAGGCTTGTGTATTCCACACACGAACTATGTAAATTCGTGTTATTGATGTGTGGAATGTACGTATCTGTTCCTAATGATGGTAATTTATGAGACTTGTGCGCTGCCCGTAAATGTGGACAATTGGGCACTAACAATAAACCGTTAAAATGTCAATTGTGTGTATCCCCTACGTTATTTGTAGTAGATTAATTTTGTCCAATGAAATTTCAGTCAGTTGCTATCGAGAGCGCCGACCAACGAGAACATCAAGAAACAACGAACTACGACAAGGTATTCCTGCATAACTACATCCCTGGAAATCACAAGATATTAAAAAAATGACAAATAATGGTGAAGATTGAGAATGAAAATGTCATTCCTGGTCTCAAATCTAATGTAGATTTTAAGATGAAATAAGAAAATATATTTGTGTGCCGTAAGATGTGAACGCACGTCCTTATTCTCTTTACTTCAGTACCATGAATCACTTGGCTATGTCAAATATACAGGGTGCCCAGAAAAGGGCTCCCTGATTTCAAAATTAAATATCTCAAAAACAAAGATCGATAGAGGAATGCAGTAAACGGTATGTTTATTGTGAAAGCTGTAAGAAGTTTATACAGCAGTTTGAAATAATAGTTACAAAAGCTGCTAACAAATGGCGCTGTACGTTGTACAGCTCATATCAGGATACATAAGTGAAATAATCGTGAGAAAACACTCTTTGCAAACAATCACATCACATTGTTTTCAAAATGTTCACCATTGGTACTACAGAGGTGGCGCAAACAAAGAATGAAATTCGCCATCACATTTCGTAATGTCTCAACCAAAATGGATTCACATGCCACAGAGATCGGCGATTCAAGCTCGTCCAGCGTGGCGGGATGCTTCGGATAGACCATGTCTTTCACTGTACCCCACAAAAAAAGTCACAGGTAGTCAAATCCGGCGAATATGGAGGCCAATCCATGCCTGCACCATGCCTGCACCAGTAAATTTGGGATATTCCAAAGCAATGACTCGATTCCCGAAGTATTCCTCAAGAAAGCGAAACACTTGTTCGGGTCCGATGTGGTCTGGCTCCAGCTTGCATAAACCATTCAGTACCTGGTCGATCCTCTAACACTTGCTGTGTGGCGACAAATTGTTCCAAAATTGCAACTTAACGTGCACCAGTGACCGTTTCTCGAATGAAGAAAGGGCCAATAATGCCTCTGCTGCATACTGCAGCTACACAGTAACTTTAGGGGTTTCGCTTCACACCAATATGGCTTTTCGGAACCCCAAAATCGCCAGTCCTGCTTATTCACGTATACATTCAGGTGGAAGTGTGCTTCATCTGTAAACCAGATGCAGCCAACATCAAATCCTTCACTATCAATCATTGTGAGCATCTGATTATGAAAGGCAACCCTTTGTTGCACAGCTCGTACGGGTATGGCCTGGTGCGTTTGAATTTTGAATGGAAACATGTGTAGGCTTTTTCTCAGTATTTTCTGCGTACTGGAACGCTTCAAACCAGTCTCAGACGCAATTCTACGAACGGATGATATTGGATGTCGCTGAATAATTCCAGAAACTGTGGCGATATTTTTAGGCGTAACTGCGGTCCGCTTGCGGCCAACATGCCCCACTAGATCATCCGTTACGCTGCCTGTTCATTGAAATTTTGCGAAGAGCGTACGAATGGTTTTCACATCGAGTCCTTTTGGAACATTAAATCGTGCTTGAAAACTTCGCCTTGTTGCCGTAGGACTCTCTTCTATCCTGTGGTACTCTAGCACCAGAAAAACGGGTATTTCAATGGAGTACATGGTTTTAATCTCTTCCTTCGGTACGCTAACCTTCTTTCACGTTTCAATAGTGGAACTGATCGCTCTGGGCTTCGGATCACTATTTATACTAGCCATTACGTATGGCGATTACGGCGCCATCTATTAGCTGCTTTTGTAACTATTATTTCAAACTGCTGTATAAACTTCTTACAGCTTTCACAATAAACATACCGTTTACTGCATTCCTCTATCGATCTTTGTTTTCGAGATATTTAATTTTGAAACCAGGGAGTCCTTTTCTGGACACCCTGTAGATAATTAGCATTTATGTTAAGATTTCCAGAATAATTTTGTTGTCACTGCATGATTAACTGACACGAATCTGAAGAAGGCTGACATTATTTTGCTAAATCTACAGCACACCAAAAACATCTGTTAGGCTGCGTTTATAGTGTGCAGTTCGTCCGCTGAGGAGGAATCACAGCGGTTTAGCCGTGCGCAGTTTGTTACAGGGCAGCGTGCGACCTGTTTACAGGCTCGACTGCGGCCCGCCGGCCGCGGTGGCCGAGGGGACTGAGGCGCTCCAGTCACGGTCTGCACGGCCACTACGGTCGGGGGTTCGAATCCCCCCCTCGAGCGTGGATATTTGTGCCGTCCTTAGTATTAGCTAGTTCGTAAGTAGTTTGTAAGTTTAGGGACTGATGACCCCGTAGTTAAGTCCCATAAGCTACACAAACATATGAACATTTGATTGCGGCCCCTCCGCACTCCCGCTGCGGCGGCGTCTGTTTTATGGGTCTGTCAAGTGCGTGCGGCCACAGACAAATATATACAGACGGGAAACCTCCGTAAGGGCCCGGTCCCACGCTCAGAGGTACGGGGCGGGGAGTTTTCTGCAGTTCCGTAAGATGTCCCATGATGGCGCTGCGGTCAGAAGCAGCCCTTTAAACTGGCCAGAGCAGGCGGCAGGTAGCGGCTGTCCCCCACCACCACCTCCCCTCAAACGCCGTTACGCCGGACACAGCCGTGGCCTCGTGGCAGGTGGCACGAGCTTTCCACTCAGCCTCCCCTCCACGTTACCCTCAGAAGCGCCTCTAGTGTGGTCTACCGGTACTAAGCCAGGGAACCGCCTGACACCTGCTAGCATCTTACGGAACTACAAGGGGAGCTTAGGACAGTGGTTTAGGGGTGGCTGCTTCTCTGTATATGTTACTCTGTGGTGCGGCGGAGTCTCAGGGCACACTACTGTGCCATCCTGCTGCCGCCCTCACAGTACGTGTTCCACCACCTCATGGGCTGTACACAAATAGTTTCAGTAGCTTGTGGGTGGCACATAGCACCGATTTAATTTTTGAAGGTTTCAAGTTAACTACACCGAAAGAAAGTAATCTTCTTCTATCTTCTATATCTATAAATGTGAATGTCTGTTCGGTGTACGTTTATCACATCTGAGCCACAAGACATAAAGAGCTAAAAATTTGTACAGTTACTAATGTCTACCCGGGGAAGGCTTTAGGCACGGTTTTATGGCGATTGGATAGCTATTTATCTATATATATTAATGTGAATGTCTGTTCGGTGTACGCTTATCACGTCCGAACGACAAGACGCGGAGACTTAAATATTTGTACAGTTACTAATTTAAACCTGAGGAAAGTTTTAGGCACAGTTTTATAGCGATCTGATTGATATTTAGTAACTTGAAGAATATAACGCGGAATGCGGAACAATAATTACTCTTGAAAATTATATTTACTCTTTGAAAATGGTTTTATTGGTTGCACTGTTGCTTGAGGATTGATAATGACCGAAGGGTGGAGAATATGGGATAGAAAGTTACTAATGTCTACCTGGGGAAGGCTTTAGGTACAGTTTTATGGCGATCGGGTAGCTATTTATCTATATGTATTAATGTGAATGTCTAATCATCCCATGAAGGCTTTCACAGCCGGCGTCTTCATCAGTAAACACTTCCAGGCTGAGTTGCCGTGGTCGATCTATAAAACTTCCTCTCCCTGACGTATCGTTCTCGACTAGGGAGAACATCTTCCGAGGCTGACTCGATGACTGGCTGCTGGGGTCTGAGGCCGCTCCTTATATAAGATCGTAGAGGGCGCCACCTCATGTCATGTAGCGTAGATGTGTGACTATCTCTGGCTATTGCCTGTTCTCTCGATTGCGGGCAATCGATTGTCATGTGATTCATGCAACGTCGATCGCCATATCTTGTCTAATTTTAATCCTTCTTCTTTACGATTGAAATTGTATTGATGTTTGTGTATTTCAATTGCCTCCCTATACATACGTGTATAATAGTGTGACATCCTCGCCAGCACACTTGTCTCACCAAATGTTATTTCGTGATCTGCCTCCGTGAAAACATGTTCTGCCACTGCCGATTTGTCGATCTGTCCCAAGCGACAATTTCATTTACGCTCTGTCAAACGTGTATTAATGCTTCTTTTTGTGGTTCCTATGTAAACTTTGCCACAACTACACGGAATTTTATATCCCCCTGGTGTGGCCGGGGGATGACGAGCATCTTTTGTTGATCTAAGACGCGGAGACAGGGAGACTTAAATATTTGTACAGTTACTAATTTAAACCCGAGGATGGTTTTAGGCACAGTTATATAGCGATCTGATTGATATTTAGTAATTTGAAGAATATAACGCGAAATGCGTAACAATAATTACTCTTGAAAATAATATTTACTCTTTGAAAATGGTTTTATTGGTTGTATTGTTGCTTGAGGATTGATAATGATAGAAGGGTGGAGTATATTGGGATGGAAAGTTATCGGTGGCTGTAATATTCTACGTGTGTGTGTGTGTTAATTTTCGCTCTGCAGCGAAAACTACAGAATGCAGACGAATGGTCTGTGTGTAATTGTTGTCCGAAGTCTCTCGTTGTACACCATAGCAGTACCATGCCGATAGCTATAAGGGGGTGGAAGATATGGCGGTTGAAAGTCGTCAAATTATAAAAAAATTCGGACTGAAGGCCAGCGATGACGTTTGCGACTCTACAGCAAGGAGGTTACATACAGCGAAATGTGATGCCACAAACCATATCTTTGGTCTATGCGTGCTACAAGCTATTGCTCTGTAAGGATAAGCATACGAAGAAGGAAATATAAGAATAAATAAATAAAGCGGTAAAAAAGAATTTTTTAATACATCTCTTTTAAAGAAATCCATTTGACGTTTCGTGCATTACATCAAGTGATCGGTCTGTGATATTATTACAATCATTATTGTTGAATTTCCTGATTGGATTTCATGAAACGAGTGCATTTTTATGTGTGATTTGATCTACACTACTTACTTTCCTGATAAACGGTAAGTAAATAGACGTCTGCAATCTGATAGAATATATTTTACTTCCTTCAAACCCAGTTTCATACCACAATACTGAAAGATCATAATCAACCAACACGCGAGCGGAGCCGCGGGTTTAAGCTAGTCGTTTAATAATTTTAGATGCTGTGTTGATAATACCGGGTTATCAATTCTCAGCGCAACCGCCTTTGCGGCGTGCGACTTGCCGGCGATTGCAGCTGCGTTGTCCGCTTAGCGGGCCGCGCGACTTCCGCACTAAATTTATTACGCGTTGTCGCCCAAGTTATTTCTGACATACATAACACTAACACGTAGAAAGAAAAGTTTGTTATTCACTATTATTAAGCAAGGATGTGCTGGAACTGCCACCCTTCGTTATTCGAGCATTTCTGACACCTGCTGAGGAAGTTGCTCATTACACACTGAAGTTCCCGCTCAGAAATTGCAGTGATTTCGTGACGAATGGTCTCACATCGAATCAGTAAACCGGTCGAAACCCCGATACACACACGCCCTCTGATCATAATGGTGTTGACATAAAAGGCTGAAATATAAAATGTCTCTCTCCAAAGCTGTTTCACGGAGGAAGACTACATGTCAGTGCCTCCTCTAAACCATCGCAACAAAGTGGTAGAAATAAGTGTCAGAGAGGGATGGTAAAAGCAATTGAAATAGCTCAGCAGAGGAAAGGCTGTGATGTCGCGCAAGTCTGAAGTGCGCGCCACATACTTTCGCCGCGCGCCGCCATGCAAGCACGGCGTGGCGTTCTTACGACGTCGGCCACGAGCGCCCTCTGCTGCAACCCCGCTCGTGGCCACCAGTGAACTGCATCGGTCACTTGGGATAAGGACAGGCACTGGGACTCATCAGTAGGCAGGCCATTACCTAGTTCAACTATGTATCAGCATTCTGCAGTCATGAAACTTGTAAAAGTTAAGTATTATCATATTGATACGAAATACATATCTGGTTCTAATCTAGTTTAGTGTTTCTAGTTTCTGCTGTCCCGCTGGCTGGTCACCTCAGACTCTGTACCCGCACACGCGTGCATCCTACTTTCCTGTGTCGGTCTCTTTCTACTCGGCCACCGACACACAGGACAACCGGCGGAAACGAGACACAAAAGTGACGACGAGGATGGAATACAAAAAAGGTCACTGAACCTGATGGTATACCAACATCCCAATTCGATGTTACACAGAGTATGTGAAGCAACTTGAACCCCTTCTAACATCAGTGCTCCGAAGGTCTACAGAGGAGCGAAGTGTTCTTAAAGCCGACGGCACATGGAGCGTTTAGCTGAACGAGTGTGGCCAAAGTGGCGAATTTCTGACGTCACAACGTGAGTATCGCAAGCTGGCGAGGCTTTCCCAGCATGTGGGGCAGTATCAAGAATGCCAGATATTCTCAACGTGCGTCTGAACGATCACCAATCAGGTGGGAGAACGCCACCGACGTCACATCCCGTGGCTATCCGAGGAGGGGGGCAGCTCTTTTCGGTAGAGATATGAAGACTCCATATTGGCCATTGTATTTCGTGGGATTTATGTATATAATTTAGGTCTTATGAATGTAGGGCATTTTAAAGCAAGTAAAAGTAACTGAGTAAATCGAGAATCTCTCGAAAACCGGCCATTAGAGGTACTACATGTTGGAATAAATGACTGGAAACCTCTTATATGTGGTTAAAAAATTTCCGTATTACATTAATCTGCCGTTTCAAGGCAACGCGGACTGAAGATCTATCAGCACGAATTGTTCTTTATATAATTAGTTGTAATGGCATGTCAGCAACCGACATATCTACCAGCAGTGTATATGACACATCTAATACCTTCATCACTGGTACCCATATACGATAGTAGTCATAGCGTAGGTAGCAAAGTCGTGGATTGTCAAATGTAAAATGTCCCATGGCGCTGGTTCAAGGCTCCTTGGAAGCAAGTACATTTTTTCTTGTTGTCGGGTTTTCTTATAGACTCAAAGACTTTTCTAAAAATTTCATAGAAGTGTACTGCATAATATTCGATACTATGTAAACATAAGTGTGCATTCTCTGAGGAGTGAGTTATGAACAGGACAGTTTGCACCGTATTTTGAGTAATATACGCACTTTATTATTTCACGAATTGCATTTTACAAGTTCTTAACATTCTTTTACTGAATAGTTACATTGACCGTGGAAGAATGACCTTTAAGTTTTACTAAAAAGCGAGACTGTTGCAATAATGTTTGCCTCATGTGCAAGCAGGTCTTTTCTAATTTTGTATCACACAGTATGTCATGAAACTTTAACAATTCTCTGCACTTATTGACGTAACCTGCAACTTTTATAAGAGTCTTATGTTCATAGATACTTTGTTGTTACTTATGTAAGCCTATATCACAGAACATAACGAACATACACACAAGCGCGGAAATAAGCGATTTAATAGAAGTAAAGCAGGAATTCCACACTTGTTCATTTCGTAAACAGTGTATTTCCAGAACCTAATGCCGCTGACAACTATCGCTGGAGCGCGCTTCGGTCGCGTGTAGCCCGTTGAGGCACACGTCTCGTATGCACAAGTCGCGCCGTCTCCGAGCGTTCAGCCGCACGTTGACCACACACGTTCAGACACACGCTCCGTGTGCCGACGGCTTCTAACTGTGTTTCACAAGAAAGATACTTTCTGAATCCGTGTCGACTATGAATCAATACGTCGTTCTCTTCAAGGTAGTTCATAAAGTTTGAAAAAAGTATATTCTGATATCCTGCTGCAAACCGACGTCAATGATATAGGCCTATAATTTTGAGGAACACTCCCATTGCCTTTCTTGAATACTGGAGTGACCTGTGCAACTTGCTAGTCTGTGGGTACGGATGTTTCGCTGAGTGAGCGGTTGTATATGACAGCTAGGTATGGGGCAATTACATGTTTAAATTTGGCATGCTGTTTCCTTTGCTTTTGCAAGAGCGATCTGACCTGTTTGTGTACCTTTGGGGATCATCCACCTCTTTTGTTAACTTATTTGGTAATAATAATAATAATTTCTTATGGCTCATTGGCCTAGTGCAATTCTTTCAATTGGACGCCACTTCGGCGACTTGCGTGTCCCTAGCCTACCACAGTTATCCAACCGGGGAAAGGGGACATTCAGCTTTACCTGAAATCCGAACCACATGTGGTTTCTGGCGACTCCTCACATCGTTGAGTGGTAAAGGCTGAGTTAAAACGCAGACTGAAAAATTCTGAGATCCGACTGGGTTTCGAACCCGCGACTCTTCGGTTTCCAGCCGACATCTGCCGATATTATTTCTTTGCCTGCAGGCCACGTCTGAGCTACACTCACATTGTTAGTTTCGAAAGACTGTAGATTCTCACACAGAACAGAAAAGCGTTAATTGAATTTTTAACTCCCCCTTTTTTTATATAAATATAATTTTGGATGAATTTTGGTGGATTTGGAAAATTCGATATTTAGACTCGCTATGATATATCTGTGTACACTAATCCCTATAATATATTTTTATGCTCTTTATCAGCTCAAGATTATTTGCTGCACAGCAGTAAGCAACCGTGCATCGCTTCAAGGGGGCTCATTACCGCGTTTCGTTTTAAGTCTGTTATAGGTATGATAACTGACAATGAAATTCATAATATTTAATGATACAAAACTCGGGGAACATTTAAGTGCGAAACATGGTATTTTTACGGATATTACATCCTTACTAAATTGCCATTTTATGACGAAATTTAAATTGACAAATTTATGTTTCATTATCAGTAACATTAAACATAAATACAAATAAAGTCAATGAATATTACCTATTTTCCGTTTCACTAAAGGATAAATGTCGGATGCCACTTTTCCAATAATGCCAATTCGAAGAAAAACTACTAAGTTGAAATATGGCAGTGAACTTCTGTGGGTGGATTTCGTTCTCCCCACTGCACCAAAAAGAAGAAAAAAAGAAAAGAAAAAATGCATTTAAATAATTCAACTCTAAAACCGTAGCCGCAAATTTACATTGAGGAAACAGAAGCCTACGAGACTAAGAATTTTTCTAGAACGCTGTAGGCATGCAAAAGTTCTAGATGTAGACAAGTATGCACATTATCAACATAACAGGAAAGTCAGTGAAATTGCACAAGCCTTTGCAAGCTGAAGAGTAGCATATTAACTTGATCTAACTAGACATTAATTCGTTGAGTGTTTCTCCTGAAAACAAAACTGTTTTTTCATAGTGAAAATGTTTGGAAAGTTTATGAGATATTTATTTGTCTGGTATCACATGATGGTGTCATTTTTCTGTCATTCATCTTGAAAGCATTTCATTCAGAACACTAAGCATATCCAGACACCTTGGCATAGAATAAAAATATTAGGCTTACTGCACAGATATGTTAATGTGTCTGACCACCCTCTAGTTACTAACGTATCAACAATCATACTACTTCCACCTCTTTAAAATCAGCTACTCTCCATTTTGACAAGAGACTCCAACCTAAGGCTACAATTTTATAACAATGAAGACTATTTTACATATTTTTCCTCTTAGATTCCAAAACCCATATATGTCTAAGAAATGTTCATATATGGACTGTGTAAGGGACTGTGGCACACTCAAAGATGTCCAAGATAATTTCTGTCATGATCAAACGAAACCATTTTTACTCCATACTTGGCATAAACTCAAATAGGGAGAAACAAGTTGCTAGATCTCCGGGAAAACTGAAGTGAAACTACTGGCAGCCAATCGTTGGATATCATTTACGTTGCCTGTTGACTGAGTGAGTATAAATTAGGCAGTAGGCTGAACCCCTGTTCAATACAATCAAAAAGCTCTAAGGAAATAGATAGTGACTTACAATCAGATATCTCTACCACTAATCCTCCTCAAGAAGGCTGTGAACAGATTTTGATTCAGAAAATTCAAGAACAAGGCTACTCTCGTGTTAAAATTACAAGAAGAAGCCCCATATTATCAGGAAGGGAAAACATTAAGGTGCCGGTAAATTTTAATGGATGTATGTGTTGGAGTAACATTCCTGTTTTTATAAAATATTAAAATCAATTTAAAAAGAAATTTGTTTTTTCTAAACTCAGTGCTAACTTTCTTAGAATCAGTGTTAACTAATCTGGATGAAATTTTTGCAGGAAGTAGTCTTGTCGTGTTTGCATATTTCTATGCATTAATACTATCCAACATGTAATTTGTTTACTTTTTTATCACATTTAAGTGGCAATAATTAAAGAAAATTTATGGCTGAAATTTGAAATAAAGACTGATAAGAATGATTAATATTTCTTGTAAGATGAATGCACTGAACCGCTGGACTATGTACCTAGAAACTCTGGCATGTGCAAATTGTGGAGTGAGTACTAAATGATGTTTTTGTAGGATGCCATTAAAAGCCAATTGAAAATTCAGAACTCGAAAACCAAAAAAGTTAGAGACTTAAAACTTAGGGTATCGCTACATCTTTACATCGATGATATAATTTTACAATTACGTTTCTATCGTCAAAGTAGAAGGAAAGTTAATTGAAACCTAGTTTCAATATTAATGAAACTTACTACACAAAGAGAAGATATCGCCACTTTACTCATACATCTGGCGTTGGTTCACTCAATCGAATTATTCTCTCTGACGATCATCAGATTATCTAAAGAAAGAACCCACGTTTGTGATTCGTAATATTGTAGTAACAACTATTTTTAAACAGAATAAACGTGAAATTTTTTGTGTTTCGAGATTTTATTTTAAACAAAAACTTGAAACAATCAGTTGGGGACGTTACATGCGTATATGATGCAATTAGCGACTGTAAATACAGACACAGCTATATAACACACTGTCAGTGTTTTGGTGTCATGGCGGCCATGGCTGCAAAGCGCAGTACGACTGGGATACATAGCGCCATCTCGTTTTATTCTTACTTCCATCTTTACAACGGATTTTATTTACAAACGTCTTCATTCGAAGATATAACACTATTTGTACAGGGATGTTTGCTTTATTTGTGTGACCGAATCGATCAGTTAGCAAATAATTTCGTTAATATTAAAGTGCAAAAGTGGGTAATAAATTATGTTTATATTGTTTGCACAGGTTTTCAGCCTTAATACGTATGTATATAATCAGTTAAAAGGAAAGAACAAAATTCTTACTAATGCTTACATTTATTCAAAGACTAGTGTGTCCTAGAATATTAGTAAAGACTAGGTTTGTTTATTGTGTTTAAATGACGGTAGGTGATTATTCTGTTGTTGTGTGTAAATGACAGCAGTTGTATGTTATTCTATTACCCAGCTATAAGCAATAGTAAAATTTTTGTTGTTGTATTTGTATGTTATTCTATTATTCTGTTATAAGCAATAGTAAAATTTTTGTTGTTGTCCTTTTAACTGATAATATACAAACATATTAAGGCTAAAAACCTACAAAAACAATATAAACTTATTTTATTGATTACTTTTGAACTTTAATATTAACGAAATTATCTGTAACTGAGCTAATGGAACACAGACAAACAAAACTACTTCCTGGTACAAATAGTGTTACATCTTTGAATGACGACGTTTGTAAATAACATCAGTTGGGTGCTGGGAAGTGGTGTTGACAGTGTGTCGAAAAGAGTAACAGTGAAAAATGAATTAATGTGGTACCATCATATAATCACAAGGAAACCTGTGAAATTGAAGTTAATTATAAGAAGCCGACCAAACAGTCACAGTAAGTAAAAGAACAAGTTTCACGTAATTTCCAGACACAAAAAAACGACGTAAAGAACATGTAAGTCGATTTATTAAATCATGTTTCCATCTACCCACCACAAAGCCAGCACCCAAAATCATGTTTGAAATGAACCTGGAAAGGTTCTAAAACCGGTTAATGGAATAAAACAGTAGCATTTCAAGTCAAAGTGACTGGTTGCATTTTTCTTAAATGATATTTAAATAAAAATATTCGTAAAGGATAATCTAAATAATACAGAACTTTGAAACGTGTCGTAACAGGCGGTAAAAAAGGCCGTATGGATATGATGTCGAAACTAAGGTTAAATGGTCCCATTGGAAGCGTTCTGGACCGTTCAGAGTGAATAAAACTAATTCTGTGGCGGTTATATACTCATGGATTCTTCGGTATTGAGAGCCCAGTGCATCATCAGATCTTACCAAAGTCTCTAACCTTGAATAAGGAGACCTATATACAAAATTAACGCCGTAACATCCACATTAATTGTAACAACACAAACCATGCGATTTGGACTATGATAATACATTTGCTCACCCATCGTTACTTGTTCGTGAATTTTTGACCAAGAAAGGGAACGTAATAGCAATTCAATACCCAAACCCATTTGACTCTCTTTCTGTCGGGCCGCGGCGGAGTGGTCGAGCGGATTGAGGCGCTGTGCTCCGATGCGCGTGTCCGCTCTCCGTTGGGGCGTTCGAATCCCCCCTCGGGCAGGGATGTTTGTGCTGTCTTTAGTATAAGTTAGTTCATAAGTAGCTTGTAAGTTTAGGGACTGATGACCCCGCAGTTGAGTCCCATAAGCTTAACAAACATTTGAACATTTTGAACTTTCTGTCAGCAAAAATAAGAAAACCGTAAAGCGTCGTAGTTTTAGAAACATAGAAGAGATTAAAGCAATTAGGGAGAGAGCTAAAAGGTACCGTATCCCAAACATATAGTTCCCAAAGTTTTATGGGGATTCGAAAAGGTTCTGGCATAAATGTCTAATATCTGCTAAGTGTTCCAATTATCGACCAATCAGATTGCTGAGCTATGCAATGAAAATATTCGAACACATTCTCTACAAGAGGATCCAGGAGATAGTGCAGACCATAGAAGCCAAGATGGATTGGTGAAAAATTGTGGCACAACTGACGCAATCCACGCTGAAAAGAACAATCCACTGCATCTCGCTTTTCTAGACCTTGAAAAAGCTTATGATTGGGTACCGCACGAACTAATCTGGTTAGCGCTTCGAGAACATGGCGTCCCAGAGTATCTTGTAAATTGGGCACAGCTGCTGTATGTTGAAGCAAAAAGCTATGTTCAGGCAGTTGCAGGAACGTCCAATGACTTCCACATCACCCCACACGTCCACGAAGGCTGGGCTTTATCACCACTTGTGATGGACACTGTCACATCTGGCCTGCACATGCCACTACCATAGACACTTCTCTATGCTGATGATGTCAAGCTGGCTGCAGGGAACAGGTGTGATCTCCAGCATCAAACACAATAGTGGAACGACCGACCTGCACAATATGGCCTGCGCCTCAACAATTAGAAAACTGAGTACATGATATCAGTCCCGAAAGAGAAGCTGGGACTATTAACGTTGGTGGAGAAGATCTACCGCGAGTATCCAAATTTTAGTATCTCGATTCTACAATCAGTAGCGACGGCAAGCTCACAGACGAGGTCAATGCAAGGGTACAGACAGCCTGGATGAAGTGGCGAATGACAACATGAGTGACCTGCGATCTTCGGATGAAGATCTACTGGACTGTCATCCGCCCTGTCGATCTCTATGGTAGCGAGTGATGGCCAGCTACGAAAGATACAGGTCATGGAGACAAAGATGCTTTAATAGACAGATGGCATCACTCGACTGGATCACATTTCAAATGACTACATAAGGAAACGGTTTGGAATTGTACTCTTCCAAGAGAAAATGCGGGAAAGTCGTCTGCAATGGTTTGGACATATACTGTGTGCAGATTACAAGTCAATAGCAAAGGCAGCTTACTCAGTGGAAGTCTTTGGAAAGAGACCCAATGGACGACCGAGACAGAGATAGGCCGATGCCCTGTACAATGACCTGAAAGCTGTGAACCTACACCCAGACATGGCCCATGATCAAACAAAATGAAGACAGCGAATCCACTCGACGGACCATGCCACCAGGCGGGACAAACGCTAAAGAAAAAGAAGATAAGAAGATCTAATGGGTATCTTAGAGGGGATAACTACCTAAACGCCGGCAGCGGTGGCCGAGGGGACTGAGGCGCTCCAGTCACGGTCTGCACGGCCACTACGGTCGGGGTTTCGAATCCCCCCTCGGGCATGGATATTTGTGCCGTCCTTAGTCTTAGCTAGTTCATAAGTAGTTTGTAAGTATAGGGGTTGATGACCCCGTAGTTAAGTCCCATAAGCTCTACAAACATTTGAACAAATTTTGAACTACCTAAACCCTGACACGCTTCACTGTGCCTCACTATAATATGAATGTGAATGAAAGACGTTTTGCGAACATCGGCACATCGAAAAAACACAAACTCAATTCAGTATCCTTTTGGCGTTTTTCTAGCTATAAGAAAAGAAAGAAATTTTAGAAAAAATATCTTCTCAGAAAAGCCAGTGGATTAACTAAACCTATTCTTTATCCTTTATCTGCATACACACACACACACACACACACACACACACACGACATGCAATGCATAATTGCCGTCGAGAAAATCAATTACTTTTCTACATTCTGTCCATCTATTCCCCATTCCCTCTCCTGTTCATCTCGTTTTTATTACCCCCCCCCCTCCACCTTCCTTTATCCATCTTTGTCTCTGTCCATCTCCCCATTGCCATTCATCTTCTCCTTTCTCCTCTCTCTCTGACCATCTCTTTCCTCTCCTCCCTCTCTCTACCTATTAGCAGAGTAAACATGTAGATATAGATTTGCTATTTCCCTAGTCGTAGCGATTCAGAATTTAATAAATTAAAAATTAGGAACTTATTTTACTTCAAATTATATGCCAAAGATGGCAAGCGACGAGAAAATTACACTTACAGAAAAGTACGCGAAATAACGAAGTCAATAAGCAACGTTATTTAGATACATCGTTGCTATGATACTTTGATTTTCAATGCTGACATAATAGATCTAACATTTGTAACGTTACAGTTGCCCAATATGTGTGCGTTACTGCAAATTAACGATTTTAACTAAACGCGATTTTTCGAAATCTTGCTGCTTTTGTGTCACTTCTACAAGTAGAACCTGATCATTAAGCAGTTGGTAGCACATCAATTTTCGATGTTCGCATATTATTATTGGGCATTTCAATGCAACACCAGGGTCTTAGATAAGAAAGCATCTAATTTCTTTTACTACTCTTAACGGCTATGTGGACACATTATTTTTATTTTGTGCATGTCTGTGACAAATTACGTCTTGAATTGTATAAGTTTCATTGTCTTCCTTATATAATTATCTAGCTGCAGATACCTTAAATCCAAATATCGGAAATTCGACCTTGAGCCTTAAAAATACTCATACAAGTCGATAACTTTCAACCACCCTGTCTTCCGCCCTCTTTTCGCTACCCACATGAAACTGCTATGGTGCACAACTGGAGACTTGGGACTACAACCACAAACAAATACCATTGTCTCCGATGTGTAAATTTTGATGTAGAGCGCAAGACGGGCAAAATCACGTTGAATTTTATATAAGTCAACAACTTTCAACTACCGTATCTACCACAAGCTTTGAGCTATCGACATCGAACCACTATGGTGCACAATGAGAGACTTCGGATTACAACTCCACAAAGACTCCATTCCTCTAAGTTGTATAGTTTTTACAGCAGAGCAAAAATTGACAATCACACATATAATTTTATATAAGTCGAGAACTTTTGACCCCTATATATTCCACCCCGTTACCGTTAACATCCCTCAACCACGATAGTACACAACGGTAGACTGATAAATACTACAACATACAAATACTAATCGTTTACGATGTGTAGTTTTGGCTGTAGACTGAAAAAAGACACGAACAGTTGTGTATACACCCCCGCCATCTTCCCTAGGAACCGCCCATGTCAACACAATTTCCTGGGATGCTCTTGAACTAGAAGATGATGTTTTTTCCTCCCTGCCAAGAAATATTGTCTGGTCTCAAATATCCTTTCCTAGTCCAATAACCTTCAGGTCACGAAAATTCATTTTGGGACGAGACTTCGCATGTTACCAGTATACGTGAAGGGTATCCACTCACAGATATTTTAAAGCGTAGTACCCAACAAATTCCGATAAAAAGTGCTCTAAAGTTTAATAGCATATATACATTATATTATCAGTGATATAAAATGTTATCAATTACAACATGAAGAACTTTATTTTATTTAGGAAATGACGGCTAGAGTTAATTAAAATTGTAATTACAAATTTTCTTTTTATAATGTCGAATAATTTCAATTGATTTTTACAATTAATGAAGCTAGGTGACAGCGTTAAATACTATTGTCATTACAATTTATTACAAAATTAGGCGATATTGTAAGCTGTGCAAAGATAATAAAAACAATTTCGTGTGGCTGACTGACCTGGTGCAAGTCTTTCAATTGAACGCCACTTCGGCGACTTGCGTGTCCCTAGCCTACCCCAGTTATTCAACTGGGGAAAGGGGACCTACAGCTTAACGTGGTGTCCGAACCACGTGTTGTTTCTAGCGACTCCTCACATCGTTGAGAGGTGAAGGATGGGTTAAAACGCAAACTGATTATAAATATTTAATCGTTCAATGGGTCTTATCTGAAAAAAAGTGTGTTGGAAATAGGACCGAACCTTGATCGTCTACATGACATGCGAACACGCAACTGCCTGAGCTGTTCACCAGGCTTCAGGACAGTCTTTACTGACAAGTTTATCAAGTATCTACATTTACATCCATACTTCGCAAGCCACCTGATGGTGTGTGTCAGAGGGGATCTTGAGCACCACTATCGGTTCTCCCTCCTATTCCAGTCTCGTATTGTTCGAGGAAAGAAAGATTGTCGGTATGCCTCTGTGTGGGCTCTAATCTCTCTGATTTTATCTTCATGATCTCTTCGCGAGATACACGTAGGAGGGAGCAATATACGGCTAGACTCCTCGGTAAAGGTACGTTCTCGGAACTTCGACAAAAGCCTGTACCGAGAGACAGAGCGTCTCTCCTGCAGAGTCTCCCACTGGAGTTTATCGATCATTCCGTAACGCTTTCTCGATTACCAAATGATCCTGTAACGAAGCGCTCTGCTCTCCGTTGGATCTTTTCTACTTCCTCTTTCAACCCCACCGGTGAGCAATATCCAAGCTGTACTGTACTGTAACCTACTTCCATCGTTTTCGGACTGCTTTTCCTTAGATTCTTCCAATGAATCTAAGTCTGGCATCTGCTTTACCAACGATTGGTTTTATATGGCGTTCCATTTTAAATCTCTCCTAATCCCTACCTAAAGATAATTTATGTAATTAACTGCTGCCAGTTACTGTCATGCTATAGTGTAGCTAAATGATAAAGGATCTTTCTTTCTATACATTCGCAGCACATTGCACTTGTCTATATTGATATTCAATTGCCATTCCCCGCACCATGCGTCAATTCGATGCAGATTCTCCTGCATTTCAACATAACTTTCTATCATTACAACCTCTTTATATACTACAGCACTATCCGCAAAAAGCCACAGTGAACTTCCGATGTTATCCACAAGGTCATTTATATATATTGTGAATAGCAACGGTCCCATGACACTCCCCTGTGGCACGCCGGACATTACTCTTACTTCGTAAGAATTCTCTCCATTGAGAATGTCATGCTGCGTTCTGTTATCAAGGAACTCCTCAATCCATTCACACAATTGGTCTGATAGACCAAATGCTCTTACTTTGTTTACTAAACGACTGTGGGGAACTACATCAAAGGTCTTGCAGAAGACAAGAAACACGGCATCTAACTGAGAACCCATGTCTCTGGCCCTCTGAGTCTCATGGACGAACAGCATGAGCTGGGTAGATATGTGCGACGCTATTTCTTGGAATTTTCTGGATAGTGCGCATTAGTACTTCTATGAGTGGACCGCCTTGAGGTATACTACTATCCTGCGAAGTCTCATCCCGAACTGAATCTCCGAGGCCGGAACGTCTCCTTTTTAGTGGTGCTGAGTCAAATGCTTTCAAAAGTCATCAAATGCTCCAGTATCTTCGCGCGTCACAAATGTTCAAATGTTTGTAAATCTAAGGGACTTAACTACGTTGGTCATCAGTCCTTAGGCTTACAAACTACTTTAACTTAAAGAAAGTTATATTACGGACAACACGAACACCCATGCCCGAGGGAAGACTCGAACTCCTGGCAGCAATCGGCTGCACGCACCGCAGCATTAGTGCGCACGGCTATTCTGCCGAGGCACGCGAGTCGCATATTGGCTTGTTAGGCAAAGAGGAGAGACATGTGATAAGAGAGAGGAAGTTGTAAGTAGTAAGAAACAAGTGGTACTGTTCGGCTGTACTCGACCTGATAGTAACGGCGAGTCACCGGTGAGCGTCTGCGCCGACGCGGCCACTGACATCAGTAGGAGGAGCGTCGCTCGCAGGGCCGATCTCATGCTTGCTGCCACCGTGACCATCAGCCAAACATGCCGCCATCAGCGACCGCGTGGTCCTTAAGTATCCCTGTGGTTGTTTTGTATCCCTCAGCATCCGCCCGACTTGCGTAAGACGTGACGGAAAAAGGAAGTGGTAAGATTGGAGAGGTAGTCCGGCAAATGGGTGTACGTAAAAGCGTTTAACTTCTTGATGCGGCACGATAAGTGGACTACGGTTAAACCTCACACTTTACAGCTACATACGAGCTTTGGAAGGCAGTGTGAAGTGTGGGGCAGAGGGTGCTTCACATTGTACCATTGAGCAAGGCGTCTTTCCGTTCCATTCGCGTATGAAGCGCGGGAGACGGATTATTTAAATACTTCCTTGCGCTTGTTTGAGTGGCCATCTTCCGCAGCAAGCGTCGAAATTCTTCGTTTTTCAGTACAAACACTGCAAAGTTATTGTGGTATACATTAAAATGACAGTTAACAAAACTTGTACATTACCTTAGAGGCATATGTAAAAATAGAGACATAACCTTCTAACGTAAGTAAACATTAAAATTTTTTCCATCACAGGGTGGATTGACATAATGAATAAAATGTGGTCTTGGCCTAAGCAAACAGGAGATTGAACAGGAAAACATTGCACAACAGAGTTGCTACAGGTTGCCACTAGGTGGCAGTAGTGTCAACAAAACAGCGTGGATGCAAATTCAAGTTCAAAGTGTCCTGTTTGCTTAGGCCAAGACCACATTTTATTCATTATGACAATCCACCGTGTGATGGAAATTTTTTTTAACAAGATGTTTACTTGCGTCTCTATTTCTACATATGACGCTAAGTGTTTGTACTGAACCTTCTGAAGATGGTGACTGAGATCACCGAAACCGGTTAAGTGACAAAAAACAATTTTTAGCGATCTTGGCTCAATGAATTGTTTTATATAAACCGTTGATCGCTCTCCAGTGGCGTAAAAAGCCTTTTAAATATATCAAAACAATACATCTCACAAAAAAAGAAAAGAAAAGAAGAAAAAAATTGTGTAGTTATAGACCCCACTCAATATGCCTTTAAAATAAAAGGCTAATTTGGCTGGGAGAACTAAAATCGATTGCAGCAAACTCAAGGCGTTTTTTTCACCTTCAAAAACAAAGAACTTCCTTGCGTGTTTAATCTTGTCCTCTCCATCTCAACGGCGGCTATATACAGGAGATTGCAGTATATCCCTGAATCATCATATAAACCTTGTTCTTACTATTCTGTAAGAGATTTTTATTGCCTCTACTCTTCAAGCCGCCTGTCAGTTTCATATTCAAGTATACCCATACATGGGGCCAAGAAGTCTGTGACTACCGTTCTATGCATACGTCCAATGTCCCCTGTTAGGCTAACTGGTACGGGTCCCACACACATGAACAATATTCTAGGATGGATCACACGAGCATTTTGTAAACACTCTCACTACTGATAGTATTTCTTTAGTATCCTACCAAAAAATCCAAGTCATCTTCACATTCCGATGTACTTATGTGATTGGTCCATTTCATACCTATAGGTATTTGTCACCCCCATGAACCACAGACATTACCGAGGTGGGGTGGCTTGCGTGCCTCAACGATACAGATAGCCGTACCGTAGGTGCAACCACAGCGGAGGGGTATCTGTGGAGAGGCCAGAAAAACGTGTGGTTCCTGAAGAGGGGCAGCAGCCTATTCTGTAGTTACAGACTGACTGAGCTGGCCTTGTAACATCAGCTATTGTGGCTTTGCCACACACTACGAACGGCTGAAAGCAAGGGGAAACTACAGCCGTTACTTTTCCCGAGGGCATGCAGCTTTACTGTATGAACATATGATGATGGCATCCTCTCGGGTAAAATATTCCGGAGGTAAAATGGTCCCCCATTCGGATCTCCGGGCGGGGACTACTCAGGAGGATGTGATCATCAGGAAAAACAACACTGGCATTCTACGGATCGGAGCGTGGAATATTAGATCCCTTAATCGAGTAGGAAAATTAGAAAATTTAAAAAGGGAAATGGATAGGTTGAAGTTAGATATAGTGGGTATTAGTGAAGTTCGGTGGAAAGAGGAACAGATTTCTGGTCAGGTGAGTACAGGATTATAAATACAAAATCAGTATAACAGGAGTAGGACGGATAATGAATAAGAAAATAGGAATGCGGGGAAACTACTATGAGCAGCACATAAGTGAAGTCTCTGGGAGAGCCAGCCATGACAAAACTATTTCACCTGGTGTGCAAGATCTGTGAGACAGGCGAAATACCCTCAGACTTTAAGAAAAATGTAATAATCAAAAATGTCTGTAAATCTATCGAACCAAACTGCGTAGTCATCGGTCCGTAGCTTACAAACTACTCAAACCTAGGTAAACTAACCTAAGGACAACACACACACACCCATGTCCCAGGGAGGACTCGAACCTCCACGGCGAGCAAGCGCGCGCTCCGCAGCGAGGCGCTTTAGACTTCTCGGCTACTCCAATGCGGCAATGTAATAATCCCCATTCCAAAGACATCAGATGCAGACAGGTGTGAAAATTACAGAACCATCAGTTTGATAAGTCATGGTTGCGAAATTTTAGCACTAATTATCTACAGGAGAATGGAAAAGCTGGTAGAAGCTGACCTCGGGGAAGATCAGTTTGGATTCAGGAGGAAAGTAGGAACTCGGGAGGCGATACTCACCTTAGGACGTATCTTAGAAAATACATTAAGGAAAGGCAAACCTGCAGTTTCAGCTTTTGTAGATTTGGAGAAAGCTTTTGACAGTGTTGACTGGAATACACCCTTTCAAATTCTGAAGTCAGCAGAGGTAAAATACAGGGAAAGGACAGTTTTTCACAACTTGTACAAAATCCAGACCGCAGTTATTAAACTCGAAAAGCATGAAAGGGAAGCATTAGTTGAGAAGGGAGTAAGACCGGGTTGTAGCCTTTCTCCGATGTTATTCAATTTGTACATCGAGCAGGCGGTGAAGGAAAGCAAGGAAAAATTTGGAATAGGGGTCAAAGTTCAGGGTGAAGAAATGAAAACAATGCATTTTGCTGATGACATTGTAATTCTGTCAGAGACAGCAAAGGAAGAACAGTTGAACGGAATGGACAATGTGTTGAAAAGTGCGTATAAGATGAACATTAACAAGAGCAAAACAAGGGTAACGGAGTGCAGTCTAAGAAAATCAGGTGATTGCTGAAGGAATTAAATTAGGTAACGAAACAATAAAGGTGGTAGATGAGTTTTGTTTCTTTGGTAGTAAAATAACATATAATGGCTGCGGTACAAAAGATAAAAAATGAAGAATGGCAATGTGAAGAATAGTGTTTTTGAAAAAGAGAAATTTGCTAACATCGATTATTAAAGTGTAAGGAAGTCTTTTCTGAAGGCATTTGTGTGGAGTGTTGCCTTGTACTGGAGTGAAACATGGACGATAAACAGTGCGGACAGGAAGAGAATAGAGGTTTTTGAAATGTAGTGCTACAGAAGAATGCTGAAGATTAGGTGGGTACATCGCGTAACTAATGAAGAGGTACTGAACAGAATTGGTGAGAAAAGGAGTTTTTGGTATACCTTGACTAAAAGAAGGGATCGCTTGGTAGGACACATGTTTAGTCATCGAGTAATCGTGAATTTAGCATTGGAGGGAAGTGTGTGAGGTAAAAATCGCAGAGGGAGATAAAGAGACGCATATAGTAAGCAGATTCAAATGGATGTGGGTTGCCGTCCTTATGAAGAAATGAAAAGGCTTGCTCAGGATAGAGTAAGGTGGAGAGCTGCATCAAACCAGTCGCCGGATTGAAGACCATAACAACAACATGTATTGTTGCTTCCAAGTCTTTGTATGAGTTTAAGGATTCCAGTTTTGAGTCGTTGATATTCTAGTCATGTGACCAGAAATTCGAGAAAATTTTCCTACACAACCCAGCCCCCCCCCCCCTCCCTACTCGTTCCATCTATTTCGACCATACACTTCAACACTTGTCAGTGTCACTGTATGACACGAGATGTCCTCCGTCCTCTTCTCAAGTTTGGCGCCCCAAACGGGCAGTATTAATTCGGTCTGTAGGAAAAATATGGGGAAACAAATGTATCGATACTTTAAAAAATTGGTTCATAAACAATGAAATGCACAAAAAACTGTTTTATTTTGAAATGTTAATTTAGATGTCAAAGGTTTTTTTTTAAATATTTTTACACAACATTTCTAATGTAAATCTTCCCATCTTTATTAAACTCTCCTTGCACAGGACCATCAATAATTTTTGTCTTTACGCAATTTCTTTCACAGACTCTTCAGTGCTGTATTTTGTAAGAGGCACGTTAAAAATAAATTACGTAAAGACGTAGTTATTATTTAATACAGATTATTGTCAATGTAAACAAATCTTCACCTTCCTCCTGACAAACGCAATTTGCATTCAGTCTTAAATCGGTTGAATCTGATGTGTGTCAGTTTGTCGCCGATAGCTATTATAAACGTGATTGTGACCCGTTGGCAGGGAATTAACAAACTATGAAGGCGGGAATGGTAGTTGGAGATAGAGGCATGGGACATTTCCTTTTGGAAATCGTTAGGGAATTCGCGGTCAGTTGCTTTATGGGTAAACAGCATACGGAAAACCGTAGATTCGTCTTTCAGTCGCCTCAAATTGAACTAATGAAATTCTATTCGACGTTCGAAATCAAGGTATTCGAGTGCTTGATGTAGTGACAGAATACAGAACTGGAATTTATGTCAACGCAACATGCGAATGACACTCGACTAGTTGATTCAGATTTCTTGCCCACATGTCTCGCGTCAACATGCGAATTCATTAATGTAGTAATTAGAACAGCTTCCTCCAGTGCTTCGTCAGTTGCAGTCTTCCACCTTGTTCTCTGTATAACGTTCAAATAATTTGTTATCACTAGTGTCTCAATAATTTATGCTATGGCCTGCCGCCTCGGGTATTGGCGATGGCGATAGATAGCCCTATATCGCTGTACTGTTTTGACAGCATTCCTTTTACATTAACCAAACAAAAGTAGTATATCTTAATTTCTCCTATTTGGTGTACATGTCAGCGCACAAGGAATTTTGAAGGAGAAATGAGTAGTCTCAGCACATACAGTACAAGTAAGTAGTTGGAACAGTGCAACATGAGGCGTTTGCTTGGGAGTATTTACGTTACTATGTCCGATTCCGTCCGCCACGCTTTCAGATTCTGTCCCATTTTCCTAATGGCTTGAGAAACGATTTATCACTGTAATTGTCCCTTCAAGAGCTATCAAACGCATCATAAAAATTAGACATACTAATGAAAGAAAGTAATTTTTCAATATCTCAGTTGACGTCAGGTGTTAAAAAAACGTATACCACACTAAAAATAGGTGCCTCTCAACCTACTGCCGATAACCTCGTGTTGATATGTGTAACGGTTCACGAAATAGAAAGGGTGTTACATCTTATAGCCTCAATCTGTATTTATTACTATGTATACGTTTTATTTAATCACTCTTCTTCTGTTCTTTTTTTAGATAATATTTACACATATTTCTGTAAGTCTTAAGTTATCTAACTGACGGGTCCCGACGATTTTTTTTATTTATTTTTTTTAAAGAAGATCACCTTTAATAAACCAGGTTGTAATGTTACACGTGCCTCCACGTACCAAAAGGTTCTTGTTTCCGATATTTTAGAATATTTTATTGGAATTTTTCGTAAATATTAATATATTACTCGCAGTCGTAAGGACTTAATATTCTTTGAAGATTGTACGTAAACCTCTGTGCAAAGAATACAAAGACAATGAAACATTGAAACGTTCAATTCTTACCATCTATAAAGACAGGAGATGCATCTCTATTTTCCTTCTTCTTGTTCGAACATTGAGTAAAGTCGTAAATGAGCTGTGCTCTGTAATTATTACTAATTTTTGCAGGATTTCTATGAGCTATCTAAGTGATGTAAGTTTTATGTAGACATGCCACTTCTTTAAAAATCCAATTATAACCTCTGCAGTTTAACTGAACTTCGAATGTGTTCTCATTTAGTAGAAAACTGATTCCTTTAGTTTTTCCTTCTCACATTTTACAAACTGTGATGCAGTTTATTATTCAGGACAACGGATTCCGCCATTGCAACTAATTACGAAAATAATTGTTGGAGATGAGATCAGAATAGTAACCATTTTCATTCCTTTCTTTCACTAAATAATTGTTCTGAATACGATCCTGAGATTTGTGTCGACTTATTAAATTTCAGTTTAAACAATTTGAGCTAGCCGTGGACTTTGTTAGTAAACGATAGTGACTGTAAATGATGTCTCCAACTGTTAGGTTCACTGCGGTTTTCCATCTACAACAGGCTTTTAGTTCGTAGTTTGCCTATTCTTTTACAGTGTAACATTTTTTTATTTCTTTAAAAACACACGCACGTTTCATGGTTCACATAAATGCAACGACACCAATTTGGAATATTTCTCCTGTTTAATCTTTATAGAGCTGTCAGTGATAGTTATTCAAAAATATAATCTGGCTTTTACAGTGATTTCGTTTAAATTAATATTGCTTTAAATTATCTTTATTATAATCGTGGATTAGTTTCATTTGCAGGAGCTATTCCATTTCAAGAATATTTGCATAGAGATATTAATTAAATAATAGTCATCTCTAAAAATATTAACAATTTGGGAGAAATGTTTCAAGGTGTTGATGCAAACTCTGTTTCCTATACCCTTAACTCTCTTACTTAACTTTATAGGCTAGGCTGCAAGTCTTTATAGTTTCTCATCTAACACAATACTTTTCTACCTCAATCTATAACTGTATGCCGTTTAACAAACTCGTCAATTGAGACATTTTCCACTTGACCAACAGTTTTGTTAAGAACTGACTGAGAGATGCTTTCAGTGACAGGTTTTAGTTTTTCTTTGAAATATTCATCTCTAAAATGCTATCCTGCATTTTTGATGGATAGGTTTACGTGCAGCAATAATTTTCTGTTTTGCCAACACGTGGTTGTATATTAGAAGTAGTATTGTGAGTGTACGCATCAGTGGGCGCTCCCGCTGGTGGTTCAAGTCCTCCCTCCGGCATTGGCTTGTGTGTTGTCCTTAGCATAAGTTAGCCTAAATAGTGTATAAGTTCAGGACCGATGACCTTAGCTGTTTGGTCCATTAGTAAAGACAGAAAAGAGTATGCGCAGTTTATGAGTTTAGACTAGGTTTTTCGTCCTTCCTATTTCACTACAGATTCTTGTATTTTTAAATTTTAAGGTAGTTGCAAACTGACTTTTTTCTATATATAATTTATGACTGTGTACTCTATAGGGGTACATATGTGAAATCCTTCAAAACCTATCCACGAATGGCGTAATTACCCCTGTACATCGCTAGAGCTCATTGCTAGATATAGTAAGTCGATAATCATTAGTGGGTCTTTGTGTAACATTCTTGGAAATTTACTCTCTAGTATCCATTATTCAGTTTCTGCATTTCATCAGTATGAGGAAATCCAGTACTTACCATGGTTTCAAAATTCTGCACACGTACTGACATAGTTTTTGTAAATATGCTTCATTAATGTTGTTCGTTTTGAATGCGAAAATAAAATTTGTGATATAACGACGATATTTTGAATATGCCTGTAGATATAAAACACACCTGAATTGTTTGTCTACCATAGCAAAGTAATTACTTATCTGGACCTATTTTACATAGGAGATGTCATTTACGATGCGCGTCCAGAAAGTAAGTTCCGTTTGGTCATATAAAACGAACGGGTACAGATACAGAAAAAATATTGATTGTACACAAATCTACAACTGTTAAACTACTTTTGTACATAGCTTCCGAAATTTTGTAGACAATTGTCATAGCATGGCACAAGGTTTTGTGTGCCTTTTTCATAGAATGTTGCCGCCTGTTGTAATATATTTAGGCAGGAGGGTTCCGTTTGTTTAAATAACTGAAGTATTCGATACCATAATTGGTCATAGTATTGTAGCCTAATATTCTATGTTTATATTACATAAGCATTTTGTCATGAAACTGGCTAAAATATCATTCTGCAAGCTAGGTTCTTTTTCATATTTTTCTATGCACCCTGCTTCTTGGTAAAAGTGTCTTAATACATAGTATGCACCCAGATGTGCTTTCATATTTCTGTAAACTGTAAGAATGTTCATTGCTTAAACTGATTAGGTTTCTGTGATGGTAATATTGTTTCTGAAGTACTTTGTGAAAAATATTTTGAGATTCTAAATGTCATAATCGACTTTATCTTTCTGTTATGAAACTATTTGGATAAGATAGTATTTTTCAAATCACACAGTCTTGTTCAAGTAATATAAAAATTTTCTGATAGTATTTGCAACTGTCATAAAAATATTGTAACAGCCATTAGTAGACACTTTCATTGGAAGAATACTCTTGAATTAATTTAGCAGCTGACTATTTCTCTCATACTAAACTAAAATTGTTGCATAATCCCAATGATCTACTGTCATAAAAATATTGTAACAGCCATTAGTAGACACTTTCATTGGAAGAATACTCTTGAATTAATTTAGCAGCTGACTATTTCTCTCATACTAAACTAAAATTGTTGCATAATCCCAATGATCTACTGATGACATAGGCTATAGTTGTGAAATGTTTGTGTAAAGGAATAGTTAGTTTATGATGTCATGATTTGTTTGCCTAACAATGTGCTTTATGTAGGATACCCTGGGAATCTTTAGTCACAATTGAAATTAATGGTATGTAATATTATTCTTTTGCTAAAACAGTACTCCCATGCTACACAGTCTATTGTTTGAGTAATCTGAAATACTTGTATGTTACATGCTTCTGTTTGATTTTTTCACTAAATCTTGAGATCTTGAATAACTAATACTTGTGATTAGGTATTTTAATTTCATAAAATTTCTCAAATTGTTTCTGTACACAGGCTGAAGGTTCATGCTTTACTACATATGTTGCAAATTGGTTTCTGTAAGTAAAATGTTTCTTTCATGCTTTACTAAATCCGACAGATACCATAATCATGAAATGTTCTTGAACTGTATGAGCAATAGATATGTTTACTATTAGGTGCTTTCATGAAATTTTTCAAATTAATTGCTGACTTTTGTGTATTGTTGCAATTTTATGTTAACAATGGTCTTGTACAAAATTATTTATAAAGTTGGGGTTAAATGATCTTGGTGTAAGAAACTTGATGGGGTACCTGTAATTTAAAAATTTGATTATGATTACTTAACTGATCTGACACATTTTATATTAACTTTGACTAGGACTTCTATGTACCAAACCTGACTATACATTTTGTGCTCTGATTATATGGAAAGTTTTGATGTGGTTAACGTTGACTTTGACGGCTGGAGTCTTTTGTTGTTATTCATGGAGGTTATTGGAATGAGGATTGTATTGGATACTGCATTTATAAAATAATATGAAAGAATTATGCATTCATGAAACAATATGAAATTAATAATTTTTATAGGTGAATTTCTATGGTAAACTCAACAGCCGTGTATTTGGTGGCATCATGCCCATCTGCTGTCCTGTAGCTGTGCAGGCTGTGGATGTAAAATTTACAGCAGCATATTTTGTACAAATTTGTAGGTGCTTGTATGCAGTTTGTACAAGTGTTGAACTGGTAGGGTTCATGTTTATAAAAATTCTGGTCACACTTATGTCATAAGTTAGCTTTACACATTTATATTGTCATTAAGTCATATTACTGATCATTTTGCTGTTAATATTCACATAGCAATAATCCTCACTTAATTACCATGATTAATGTTTTTGTGACTGTTTGCTAGGTGTGCTATGGTAAAGTTCTCATATATGTATGCAATTTGAAAATAGTTAATAATTTTGCATTGTCAATTGATTTCTACTGTTTAAAATTGTAATAACTTTTTAAGAATTTACTCAATGTACACATGCATTCAAAAGATTGTTCTAGTAATCATTCTTATAATGTCTTTTTTAAATTGTATGTTTTCTCATTTTTTGAAATTTATGTACTGTTTACACAAATGTAGGGTATACCTATTAACATGCAACTTTATTAAGTTTATCATGTATAACTTCAGACTGTACCTGTGCTATGTAAATTTGGTTCAGCACAACTTTGTCTGTGTGTTCATGCTTGTTCCATAAAACAATTTGTTCTTCTGTATCTAAAGTCATGGCAGTTATTTTAAAGAATTGTGCATTTCAGTAATCACTTAATCAGTAGTAAAATGTTTTTTTGGTAACTGTTTTCTATAAAATCAGTCATATTATGCTTGAAATGCTATAGACTGTCACATGATTTAAAATTTAATTTTTACAGACATGTAATGTAAAATCAAAATTTTTGCTGATTGTAAATACTCCCCAATTCTGTTGTCACACAATGTCATACACATGTGATGTCTGACATTGTGTGAGGGGGGTATTGTAATATATTTAGGCAGGAGGGTTCCGTTTGTTTAAATAACTGAAGTATTCGATACCATAATTGGTCATAGTATTGTAGCCTAATATTCTATGTTTATATTACATAAGCATTTTATAGCACTTCTGTCAAGTCGCATTATCATATGCATTACTATGGTCTTATAACAAACTAAATTAATTAATTATTGAAAGTCATAACAACAATGTAAACATATATTAACACTGCACTGATTGTTGTTTACTTACGATCTTTTCTATTGTTTTGTCTTGATAGGAAATATTATTATTACATTTGTCATAATATTGTGTATCTCCATTATAATACACACACACTTTGGAACAGATCTAAAAGCTAATTTGTTTGGATAAATTAAATATTATGCAAACTAGGTAATTGAACGTTTTTCTTGATATAAAAAAAATAGAAACAAGAACATTATTCATTCATTTGCCATTTTATAAGAAATAATAAATAAATAGTGTAGTAAAGACTGTACAAGTAATACGTAGTGTTACTATTCTTAGGATATAGAAATCCTATGCTCTCATTAAAAAAAGCGTTCTGCCATTGTTTTTTATTCTGTGTTTTTGTTTCTTAGTGATCGTGTCTTGCTGAAGTGTGTTTGTTGTATTAAAAATCTAAGGTGAGAATATATTTGAGAAGTGATCTTAAAACTGGTGTTTCAAAAACTTATTAAAAAAGCCCTTTTTATTATTGACATATTAGTATGTGTGTCGCCAGAGAAAGTAATTGTGGCCCAATGAATTATTTCCAAGGTATTATTCCCGGAACTGTTTTGCGTGTTCTATGAGATTTACAAGTCAATTGAAATTATTTTATGTGGAAAGGATACTTCATAAAAGACATTTAGTAAACTTTCGTGGACGTTCTAAGTGAATATTTTACAATTGACAATATTTCGACTGATGAAAAAATCGAACAAACAGCTAGAATCGATTTCGTTTTTTCTCACGAAAGAATTTGGTTCAAGATATACAGAAAAATCGTCGGCTGCGCCACGAAGTGTAGCATAATCAGCAAGTAAGAACTGTAATATTATTTTTGATAAACACTGTGGTTCTTTTCTTCTCTATACGAACCTGCATCTGTTATTCCATTAGGCACAATACACGCGGTCAATTCAAATAATTACTTACAGCAGAAATGGGACTTAGATATTTTTCAAGAGTTTGTTAATTTCAATGCATAATTTAAATTCAGAGATCATTTATTACTGACTATCTTAAAAAAAGTGGCACAATAATATGTAATAATTAATCTTTTTTATTAATTATTAAACCATGTAAAGCAAAATATGCATATGTTTCATCAACAAATTGTTAAATATTTAAATGTTGTACTTCCGTGTTCTAGAAGGTTCTAGAATATACACTACATATTAATATGTGCGAATTGGCGCGAACTCAGTCAGTCTGGAAGAGTAGTCAGCCTGTAGTAGTCTGGAGTAGTTTGAAGTTACTAATGGAGTTGTTAGCATTGTTGTCAGTCAGTCTTAAAGGAGTAATCAGTCAGTAGTTAGCATTGTTGTCAGTCTAAGTGTTGTCATGCAGTGTTACTTTTGTGCTTCATCAATAATGGATAAATAAACATACATATAAAAATGAAACGTGTCATATTAGTAGTTTCCACAAGACTCCCAAGAATCCGACGTCTTATTATTGTGTTATTGGCAAGCGAGCAACGAGATCTACGAGCATTCTACCACTGAACATATATAACAGGCGATGTATAGAAAAATGTGGTTTTAATAAATATCAAGTAAAAAAGAAATGCGCCACAGAATGTATTCAACCATATGGTAACATGTTCTATCAGCTCGTCATCATCGTTGAAGTGTTGTCCACCAAGAAGAGGATTACTGTCAAAAGATTTTTGTTTCTCGTGATAATGCTTGACCTCAAACACCGAATGTGACCAAACAATTCTTACGGAAATTTCAATGAGACCTGTTTGATCATCCTCAATACAGCTCGGAGCTCTCTCCTAGCGACTTTCATCTTACACCTAAAATCTGTCCTTGATGGTCAACACTTCGACGATGATAAAGAGCTGTTACCACATGGTTGAATTCACAGGCGGCAACCTTCTGTGAAGGATTCATGCAAAAACTTGTGGCACGCTATGTCAAGTGCCTACAAAATTTCGGCCGTTATGTGGAAAAGTAGTTTCAGAGTTGTAGAATTTTGTGCAATAAAACTTTCTTCTGTATCTGTGTACAATTTCATTTTATTACCAAACGGAACTTATTTTCTGGACGCGCCTCGTATATAGGAAGAGTCAGGAGGAACATGCTTTGAAGGGTGTAGTACTGGTAATTCTGAACGAAAACTCTTAGTAAACATGTGCCCTTTTCTTAACCCTTTCCGGATAAGCCAATCAAAACATCTAGGATCGGGAAAAGTGCAGGTGACTGTAAATTAATATGCTGTTATATCATGGTTTCTTGTTTCATTGTATTTATCATGGGATAGAAAGAAACGTCTCTCTCTCTCTCTCTCTCTCTTACTGCTGCCAATCAAGCTAGGATCACAAACAAACTACGTCACATCAAGTAATGCAGCTTCGGAATAATTGGTGACGTTACAGCTTCCAAACAAACACTTCCAGAAAAGACTGGCTGATACATTCGTCAAAACAATTATGGGATCAGTTGAGACAGCCAAGATATGAAGTATTGTCATCGGCAGAATGAACTAAAATGGTTCGACGTCTTACTGTCGGTTCTACGGAGTGAAGACAACAACATTATGGCAGCCGAGATAGTGGTAATAACAGAAAATTGCTACAGAGCGGTTTGCTGTTGACTTGTCTTTACCAAACACATCCAAATTACAGTAGCAGCTGGGTTCGGATAGTGTAATGAGCAGGTAGTGCAATGCAATAACAACTTGATTTACTCCTAGCTATTTCATGGAGATTCATAGGAAGGTTGGAAGTGGGACAGAGATAGAGGGAGGTAGCTGCAGCTATTCGAGTGTCACAAACGGTAATTTGGAGGACATAGACGCAATTTCAGACGACAGAAACCGTTAAAAGACCGTAAAGCCAAGGTCGCCCACGGGATATATCGCAGGAGATGACCGTTATTTACGAGTAACAGCCCGTCGAGGCAGGAGGCTGAATGTAACAGCTGCAACGTACTCTACGGGCAGCAACAGAACGCACAATATCAACAATCAAATGTTCAAATGTTTGTAAAGCTATGGGACCAAACTGCAGTGGTCTACAGTCCCCAGACTTACAAACTACTTAAACTAGCTTATGCTAAGGAGGTCTCGAACCTCCGATGAGGAGCAGACGCTCCCTCCGTAGCTAGGCGCCTTAGAGCTCACGGCTGCTCCCGCGCGGCAAATATCTATGCAAAGAGTTCGAAATCGCCTTCGGGAATGTGGCCTCGACGCGTGGAGACCTTTGGTGTGTGTCTCAGTAAAATCACGACACCGCTTAGCCAGAAGAAAGTGGGCGGACGAACATCGGGATTGGAGTCGAACGAATGGCGCTGGGCTCTGTTCACAGGTTGTAGTGGGACGGATTATTGTCTCCACTACTATCTTATGTCAGCTCAGATTCGCAGAATATTATGTTTACATTTTATGTTTTTAAATGATTTTTAGGTAAAAGTTTTATGTTATGTGATTCTTAAAAGAGTTTTCGTATGTTTCTTGTGTTTCATGTGCTGTGACGGCGATTCAACCTACGATAGCAACATCTTCGACGCCGAGCTCAAGGAGTAAACATCTGGCCACTTCAAGTCGCGGGTCGACGGCCACGAGGCAAGAAGATGCTGATCTCTGCGGTTATCGTCGCGGATATTGACATTATTATAGAAACATTCGTGGAAAATAAAAAATGGCCATAAAATCAGTCTTTGTTTAACTGCCATTGAGTCATGATCTGTATTGTGAGAGCAATAAATGTCTTTGTGTCTCGAAAGTTAACCAAGTATCAACGTTCATTATATTGATATTTATACAAATTTTACAAGAAATATATTCATTGACAGGAACTGAAGAATTATTTATTGTGAAACTAGTTCACGATTTGAAAGAAGACATTTACGGCAAGTTATTTTGTTTGACAGATAAAGCAAGAAGACTTTAATCAATTTTTAGTATTTTAATCGATCGATCTTACATATCAATCGATCATGAGTGAACAGGACTTGTAATATCTGTGTCTATGGCTATCCAGCACAACTACGAACTTCTGTTTGACAGTTAGATCTTTAAGGGAACTTTAAAACATTTATTTCAAAGTGACAGTTTTAAAGAAGTGCAAATCTAGAATCATATGCTTCTTCTATCTGCGCAAGGATCTGTCGTTGAAATTTTACAATACAGGAAGATTATATTATTTGGAATTTTTTTCTTGTTGACGAGCGGACGACTTCCGGATCCTGAAGTCTGACACGACACATTAAAAATTTGGTATTTAGTCCCATGCAATAATAGGTCGTACCGCCGCAAGGTGAGTCAAGATTTTGGTTTCAGTCGGCCAATAGTCGTTCCCTTATATGGAGACAACGTGAGTCCTTCTTATGTACAAGAAAATCATCATATGACGGCGGTGGACGAATGGTATGGACAGGAGTCAGTATTCACGGACCTACGGATCTCTATGTCGTTCAGACTGGCGCTTTGAGTGTTCAGAGGTACGGAGAAGAGATCCTTTGACCTTTTGTTGTCCCTTGGTTGGTGCCCATAGGGGATGGGTTCTTTATGGTGGACGATAACACTCATCCCCGCAGGGCTGCAGTGGTGGACAACATGCTTTGAAGCTGAGGGAATTGAACGAATGGAGTGACCAGCTTGTTCACCGGACTTAACCGAATTGAGCATGTATGAGATGCACTTGGCAGACGCATTGCAGCCAGTCCAGCAGCTTGAGTTGGATATTGCACTCATGGAATAATGGCCAAATATGCCTCAAGAGCTGACTGATAACCACACACTGTCCTTACCACGCAGTTGTGCAATTGTACTAACCGTCCAAGGTGGCCGCGTTGGAGTAGCCGAGCGGTCTAAATCACCACGCTGCGGAGTGCGCGGTTGCTCGCCGTCGGAGGTTCGAGTCCTCCCTGGGGCATGGGTGTGTGTGTAGTTTAGATTAGTTTACCTTAGTTTAAGTAGTTTGTAAGCTACGGTCTGATGACCACGCAGTTTAGTCCGATAGATGTACAAACATTTGAATTTGAACGTCCGAGGTGATAACACACCATTTTAGAGGGTAACGAGAAAAACTTTTTTCAGTATTATGGTAGCGCCACGGTGCTTAGCTGTAAGCAAACACCTTGTGAATCTCAAGTAACGAGATGGCAAAATATCGTACTGTATCACACACAAATTACAAGTGTAACCTGAATGAAATACGTCACCGTATGCATATTGTGACTGATATCTCACCTGATCCCCTAATTGTTTTGAGCAGAGTAGTTAGCTTTGATCTCGATGTCGAAACCTTCTCCCTCAAAAAGGTTTTTCTTACTATTGCCAGCCCACATTTAAGATGTTCTTCTGCCGTCGTAAGCTGCGGGATTTGCGGTGATAAAATAACAGGACGTGGGAAACCACATCCGCAGGGCTCACGTGTGATCCGTCTTCCTGGTCATCTTGAAGACTTCTCGCGTTACGCAACGTTACATAATACGTTAAGAAAATACGATAACGGTGTTTTACTTCAGATTTAAGCACCTAAAGCTTCAAATAGGTGTGCATATTAATTAGGCGATATGACAGTTCACTGTTACCACAATACGTTCACAGTGTAATTATTAATTGTAGTGCTGTAATTAATTCGAGATTTTTTTTATAGTGAAAGTTTTTTCGAATAACGTTCTTTTCTTATTGATTACATATAGCAATAAGCTAATTTTGATAAGAATGTGAAAAATCTCAGGTTTGTCAATTCCTCAGTAAATGCGTTTCTAAGATGGGTCTCCACATCTGTGTTCTCTTCACTAAGGCAACTTTAAATCTCGCATTTAAAGTTACAGGGACTATGAATCCATCTGTTGTGTTAAAAATGGCTGAACAGCGTTGTGTGTGTGTGTGTGTGTATGTGTATATATAATTCGTAAAAGTACATTACATTAGTTTCCCAACTCTCATTAAATCCGCGACTTCTCGCCGAATATTCCAGGGCTAATGCTTCCTTCTTTGCATATATGGATAAAAGTGTCGAAAGAAATATACACACGGGAGTTGAATAGCAGCTATAATGGTGCATAAGTAAAATACACACTGGCCAAGTCTTATAAAATTTTAGCTGTGAAAATTAAAAGCAATACTCAGTAACAGTTTTCTTTTTCTCATCTCTCTCTCTATTTTGCAACTAGTCAGCTATAAAAATTAAGTGTACCTGCCGAAATACCAACATCGGAATACAGTTCTACAAACCTTCAGAAAATAATACAATTTAGTGATTAATGTCCCGTGGTCGACGTGGTCTTTAGAGATCGAGTACAAACTCGGATTACATTTATTAAGGATGGGAAAGGATATCTGCCGTGCCCTTTCAAAGAAACCACTCCGGGTAGTTGCTTAAAGCCATTTAGGGAAATCACGGGAACCCAAATCTGGATGGCTGGAAGCGAGTTTCAACCGTTCTCGCGAATGCGAGTCCAGCGTGTTAGCCACTGTACCATCCGCTCAATCTTATTGCTTTCAGTAGATTTTTGTTCAATCCTCGGCTTGCCAAACAGATATCTGGTTACTACAGTCAGCCAGATCAGTCCATACGAATGCTGAGATGATTCCTTACAAAATCTATGACCACTTCCTGCCCCTCCAGTGGTAACATATCCGGCCAAAATTCCGTGCCTAACAATCTTAGTTGCGGGCGGGATATGACAATAATGTTCCTCCCTATATTCTTGTTGTATCTGAGTATTAAGCTACCAAATAAAAGATTATAACGCAGACGTTTGAAATTTGACTCATAGTGCCCAGCAATATCTTGGTCCTGACGACGCTTCTAATAGCAAGGAGTCGAAGCTTGCGAAAATCGAAGTTCGAAGCTCAGAATTTCATGTGAGGTTTCACGTGTGTCAAATGGGTCATATTTTTTGTGTCTCGTTTCCGCCGGTGGTCGTAGGTGTCGGTGGCCGATTAGAAAGAGACCGACACAGGAATAAAGGATGCACGTGTGTGCAGGTACGGAGGTGACCAGCTAGTGGGACAGCAGAAACTAGAAACACTAGAGTAAATTAGAACGAGATATATATTTCATGGAGTCTTGGTAATATTTAACTTTTACATAGTTCTTGACTGCAGATTGCTGATACATAGTTTATATAGAGGCCTGCCTACTGATGATTTCTGGTGCCTATCCAAGTCTTAACTGGTGCCTATCTGATTCTCAAGTGGCCGATGCAGCAGTCGTGGCCACGAGCGGAGTTGTAGCAGAGGGCGCTCGTGGCTGACATCGTAAGAACGCCGCGCCGTGCGTGCATGGCGGCGCGCGGCGAAAGTAGGTGGCGCGCACTTTATACTTGTGCGACCCCAGAATATTGCTTCCAAAATCTCATCACAATTCTGCCCATCCCCATCGTGCACTTGTCTAAAGATGAGAAGGTCGTCACATCACCCGCTTATCACTTTTGACCCAGGGTTGTGGATGCCCTAGGAAAAACTTTAGTGTTCTTACAACACGAAAGTGCTTCAAGTGGTTGTATAAAGGGCGTGTGGTGTTAGAAATTAGAGTTGTAGAATACGGGACGTCTGTTAATTGCGTGAGGTGTTTGGGGAGGGGGATGGAGTCGACCTGGAGCTCACCTAATCGCACGTTGCGGAGAGGGGGTCTAGGCAAATGTCACATAATTTTTTTCGGCAAGAAAAAATGTTAAACTGCTAATAACTGGTTTGAATAAAGTAAAACACGTCTGAAATATGGCTAAATCCTCCACAATAATATTTTTCGCGGTTATGGAGACATGACGTAGTAAATAAGTTTGGAAAACGAAGTTTCCATTTGGAAAAATAGACAACTGGTATATTTTTTAAAAATGAGAATAATAGTCACGTTCGCAAAAAGTTTTAACAATTTATTTGATAGTGTGACCGTTTTCGATCTCTTCTGAGACCATCATCAGTCGCCGCACGCTCATCGCCTCGGCATCAACAGCCCTCTATATTTCTCTTCATATGATTCTTCACGAGCATTTTCTGCCAGCTCCATACCATATGACTCAGGTTAATAGGCGTCCAACGGTCCCTGAAATAATAGCTCCACGAAATAATCTTAAAGACGAGAAAAAATAATTAAACATTAAATCCGGAAAACAGTATGGAAACATTTACTCCCTTGTTGCTCCGCCACTGCCTACCAATCCTAACTTCTCACGCCTTCATCAGCATGCCCTATGGGTTCTATTACCCACATGCACGTGTTGCTCTAGAAAAGAGATGCTACACCAGTCGCGGTGTCTACTTTCCACTTTCCGTCCATCACCAGAGCTGCAGAGCACCGGGAACGGTTTACAGCGCACCAGCTGCAGCAGCCAGCAAATGTGTCGCCGTCACAGATGCTCACACGTCGAGGTACGAAATCTTTGTGTGCAGGCGGGTCGGGGTTAGATTGGCAGCGTCAGAGCGAGGTTGAAGGAGCAGATGATTTTATTGAAAATCATATGTCAGCTCCAGTAGTGATAAGAGACCACACATGCGTCCCCGTGAATAAATATTGTTGCACGAATGCTAGTTGTTCCTTTTATTTATGTCATTGTTCGATTTTTACCTTGCTTCTATACGTTCTGTGTAAAATACTAGTCTAAAATAAAGACAAGGGAGTTGTGTGTGTTTTTTTTTTAAATAAATCAAACGTAGTCAAACAGACATTAACGTTGTTGTTGTGGTGGTCTTCAGTCCGCAGACTGGTTTGATGCAGCTCTCCTTGCTATCCTGTATTGTCCAAGTCTCTTCATCTGAGAATACTTTTGGCAAACTACATCTTTTCTAATCTGCTTACTGTATTCGTCCCGCTGTCTCCCTCTCCGGTGTGTACCCCACAAACTTCCTTCTAATGCTAAGTTGACGATACCTTGAGGTCTCACAATGTGTCCTACCAATCTATCCCGTCTCTTATTCAGGATATACCAAAAACCCTATTTTCTCCCCAATTCCGCGAGCACCTCCTCATTATTTACGTGATCTACCCATCTAATTTTCATCATTCATCTATTGCACGACATTTCAATAGCTTCTATCATCTTTTTGTCTGAACTCTTATCGTCCATGTTTCACTCTCATACAATGCTACACTCCAGACAAATGTTTCAGAAAGGACTTCCTAACATTTAAACTGATAGTGGATGACAACAAATTTCGCTTCTTCAGAAACGCTTTTCTTCCCATAGTCATACAATATTTTATATCTTATTTACTTTGGCCATCAGAAGTTATCTTGCTACCCAAATAACAAAACTCATCTGCTACTTTTATCGTCTCATTACCTAATGTAATCCCTTCAGCATTGCCTGATTTTCTGACGCTACGTTCCATTACCCTCGTTTTACTCTTGTTAATGTTCATCTTTTATCTTTCTTTTAAGCCACTGTCTATTCCATTTAACTGCTCTTCCAGATCCTTTACTGTCTCTGACTAATTAATGTATTTAAATTAAAATACACATTTTTAAAACTGTCATGTGAGATTTGGAGTTGGGCGGGGGGTTCGAGCAAAATCTCACAACATCTCACCAAGGGGAATCATAATAATGCCAAATCACGTCACGTAAATAATGGACGCCCAATTAGGTGAGTAGATAAAACAACTAACGAAGAGGTAAAGAACCGAAACTGAGAGAAAAGCGATTCTGTTTGACCTCATAGCTATGCGGCTGGCGACTTGTCCAATACCCAAAACATATGGACGATGCAACATTTCTACTAACGAAACCGCCTACACTAAACTTGTGAATCATATTTTGGAGTATTGCACATTGCGCAAACCACACTCAGTGGGACTGACGGAGAGTAGTGGAATGAGGGGAGAGATGGTGAATTAAGTGCCAATATTTCGATTTTGTGCCATCACGTCCACTGAAGTCAGCCATGATGGCTACCATTGGCGGGAAACCCCCCCCCCCTCTTCCTATGAGAAAGTTGGTCACAGGACGAGATTCTGGAAGTTTCTGGAAACCACAAGCACATCCCCCACCCGATATGGTGTCATTCAGGCGGGAAATTCAAAGCCAGGACTATGTCCCCCCTCCTGTGACGTCGTTCAGGTGGGAAATTCAAAACCAGGACATTGTTATGGAAACCAAGATCACGCACACGCCCTCCTTTGCAATTAGTCATCACGGAAATTCAAAACCAGGACAAGAGTCTGGAAACTAGGGGAGCCAATAAAAGCGCAACATGTTCCCTGTGGCATCATTCAGGTGGGAAATCTGAAGGAGAGGAATGTGGGAGCAACAGCAGAGCATTGGGGAGTAGCCCCTACTGTCTATGCTGTTGGGGAATAGGTTGTGGGCACTAATTTACATTTATAATCATACACTGTATAGCATGGTCAGCACAAAACTGCATATTAAAGTCTTGCAACTGTGCAGCATGACAAAGAAAAATATGGGTGGCTAACCCAGCTGCACATTTTTTTTTCTTTATTGTTATTTTAAGCCGAAGATACATTCGACAGAACATAGATTCAACAGGCTGGCAGCAGATTCGGCGCCGCTCTATAGCCGAACGGTTGTACAAAATGAGCATGAAGATTAAAAGTAAAAAGAGTAAAAAGCTCGGAGTATTTTAAAAAATTGACGTTGAGAAGTTTTTAGCGAAACAATACATAGAAAGATGATAAAACACAGGTAATCAATTAAAATTTTTGTGCCATAGTGACTTTAAAAACAAACCGAGAGAAACACAACACTGTACAGTTGAAGAATCACTGATGACACTGTTTAAAACGTTCGGCGGCGACACTTGTTTGAAGGCAGTGGGTGCACTGTTAAAATATACTGATACACAGGAGACACAAAATACTAGATGAAGTACTATTTAAATGACAGCAATGAGAACCCAACAGGGGAAGGAAGAGGGAGAGGAGGCGTGACGTGCAGGAGGGGAAGGAGGGAGGGGGTGGGAAGGAGTGTAGGGACTCCAAGGAGGGGTGGGGAGGGGGATGACCAGGCGGTGGGAGGGAGAGGAGAGGGAGAAGGGACGTTGCATCTACAGTGAGCGGATCAGGTTGGTGGGAGGGATAGATTGCAAGACACAGGGCGGTGGCCAGTAGGGGGGGCGACGGAAGTTACCCTGGGAGAAGATGTGGAGCATATGCAGGTGGAGGGAGGGAGGGATGCAGTGGTCAAGGCGTGGTAGAGGTCCGGGATTTGGAAGGCTGGGGCACACTAGAGGGTTTCGGAGAACCTATTTTGTGGGTGACAGATCTGTTCGAGGTATTGAAGGAGATGGAATAGGATAAAGTTGTAAAGGATCCACATGGGGAAGGGGAGCTGGATATGATAGTCGAGGTGGATGGCATGCATTCAAGGATTTGTAGGATCTTATAATGGGTAGGGGGAGCGGAAACTCTGGCGGGATACATGAGGGATCGATAGGTGGACAGGATGGTGGAAGGGTTGAGGCCCCTTGTCTCGCCAGTGAGGAATTTGAGGAGCTTGAGGCAGAATAATGCTTTCTGACGGACGGTGCGGAGTTGAGGGGTCCAGGAGATAATTCGATTGAGGGCGAGGCCGAGGTATTTGAGGGTGGGGTTATTACGGATATGACAATCGTGGAGGATAAGGTAGAAGTCGTGGGGTGGAAAGAAGTGGTGATACAACCTATAATGATTGCCTGGGATTTATCAGGATTGATGAGCGACCGGTTGCACCACTCAGAGAACTCGGTGAGGTGGGACTGGAGCAAATTCTGGGAACAGGCAAGGGAGGGAGCGAGGGCTAGGATGGCGGTGTCGTCAGCATATTGCAGGAGATGGACAGGTGACTGTGGTTGGGGCATATCTGTGGAGTAGATGAGGTAAAGGAGGGGAGAGAAGACAGAACCTTAAGGCACCCTGGTGGAGTTGCAGAAGACATAGGAGGGGCAGTGGGTGAGGAAGGAAGGAAGCAATGGGGCGGATATAATTAAAAGGAAGGGCGTAGAACTAGACCTTAAAGAGGAGACCAGAATGCCATACATTATCGTAACCTTTCTTGATATCGAGGGAGGTGAAGATGGCAGAGCGACTGGAGATAAGATTGCTGGAGAGGAGGTGAATAAGGCAAAGGAGCTGATCATCAGCAGAGAAAGACGGTCGAAAGGCCCCATTAGAACAAGGGAAAGAACTGATGTTGGCAGAGGTGTTGATAGATATGGTGGGAGAGGATGGTTTCCAGGACCTTGCTGAACATGGAGGTAAGACTGATGGTACTATAGGATGGGGATTTGTCAGGTTTAGGGAACATGAGGATGTGGGAGTATTTCCACAGATTGGGGTAGAAGCTGGTGTAAAGAGGGAGGGCAGATCCAAAGGTGCCTTTAGGTCACCATTCACCATGGCAGTGTTGCATTTGGTGTAGTTTCAAAGTGAGGATTGTCAGGAAGGTAGAAGCCTTACTGGAACCGTCAGGAAAGGGATGGTCATCACGGAGGAGTGAGAAATGGGGCGTGGGGTGACTGCCATTAAGTCGGTGGAAAGCGCTCCAGTACTTGGAGGAGTTGACAGGCAGCACAGAATCAGGTGCATGTCTGACGCCTGCCCCAGCGTTTCTTCATGGACAAGAGGTTTCTAATATGACACTGGAGTTGTCAGAGAGTGTATCCCGGACATGGGTCCAGAGGAAGGAACGGTAGAGGCGGCGGGATTCACGCAGGAGGAGGACGACCTGTGGAGGGAGAGTGGGTCTGTAGGGGTAGATGGCTCTGGTGACCGTGTCAGCAATGGTCTGGAGGAGGAACAAGGATGCATGGCGTTTGTCAGCGGATGTATACAGGGGAAGGAGGTTGCTGGCGACTGAGGTATCTATGGGGAGAGATTAGGCATCCCAATTGGCTAAGGAGTAATCATAGACTAGTTTGGGAGGGGGCCTAGGATGGGGAGTGCAGGCTGGATGGAGGCAGTGGTCGAGGGTGAGCAGGACAGGTGTGTGGTCACTGCCTATTAGGTCTAGGACTTCTGCCATAAGGTGCCCAAGAAGGTTAGGAGACCCGAGGACGATGTCAGGGGTGGTGTTGCTTTTTGGGCAGGTGGGATGCGGAAGGGGAAGGCTGTCACCCTGGAGCGAGGTGGTGACGAACTGACGCCACTGCCAGAGTTCGGCAGGCTGACAGTAAGAAACATAGGTTGTGAAGGAGCGATTTATATGGAAAAGGAAGCCTCCATGATCAATGGGCTGAACTTTGTGAGTGTGGCAGTGAGGGTGGGCGTTTGGGGGAGGGAGGGAGGCGGGCAGGGAGAGGAAGAGGTGTAGTAAAGGACTCAGAGATGTATGGGGGCCAAGCCTGGGAGTGGACGAAAGGCCAGGGGATTTTATGAGGACAGAGTCTCCACAGGTAAATTTGGGTGATGGGGGCAGCATGGTAGTACTTTCGGATTTCCAGAGAGAAGAGTTTAATATCCAGGAAGTGGACATTGAGGCGAGAGAGGCTGAAGGAGTGGAGGGTAGGTTGGGTGGGACAGATGGGAGCTGCGTCCATAACATTGGTCAAGGAGGAGGTGGAAAAGGGGAGCCATTTGCTGGATGCAGGAGGGGGTTCCACACTTAGTAGGCTTCTTCCGTGTGCTGGTGGATGAGGAAGAGAAGGGGGAGGGAAGGGAGACGGGATCCGGAGGGATGAGGCGGGGGACAGGGCCCTGTTTTAGTGAACTGGGCTGTGTTGGCCATTGTGGTGCAACAAGTTTCAATAGAGGCAGGGGTGATGGATGGGAATTCATGGAGAGAGTTGAGGGGTAGGTAGACTGTTGTGAGAGGGGGAGAAGGAGGGAGCTGGGAATCAGCTGTGGTGGATAGTACAATGGGGAGGGTGATGTTTTGGGATGGGTGGACATATATAGAGCTCCAAGTGGTGGTGTTGGGTGCGGCAGTGGGGGTTGTGTAGAGGATGGTGGTGGTGGTAATTGGGATGTTGGTCATGGTGATAGACTGAACAGAAGGATAAAACTTCAAGAGAAAGAAAGGGGGACAGTCCGAAAGGAAGGTAGATGATGGCAGTAGGCAGGGGCTCAGCAGGACATCTCATATTGGAATGCAGAACATTCTACCTTGTAGTGGGATAGCAGGCCGCTGGCTGGGCGGGGGCCGGCGGCAGCGGCGGCGGCGGCAGCGACAGCTGCGGCAGCAGCAGCAGCTACGGTGGTAGGCAGCAACGGCGGGTTGGTGGGACAGGGGTCCTCTGACGGCAGGTCTCAAGGAAAGTGGCGCCGAACCTGGAAGCAGACACCTTGTTAGTCGCATTGTAAGAGTGTTGCCTGCTACCAGATGGGCTGGATCACTGCACAAATTTTTTCCTTTATTGTTAATTTAACACCTATGTACAATATACTACACAGGTAAGCTGGCAGCAATCTCAAACGCTGCTCTTCAGTGGGGAGTCGTTACATAATGGACTTGATGAAAATAAATAACAATAGAGGATTTAAAATGGGAGAATTCAAAACTCTGATAAGAAGAAGTATAATGAAGGACTTGAACTTGTAAGACAGTATAAACACATGTGATATGATAAAAATGTCGGTGTTACAAAAACATTGAGAATCAGAGCACTGGACATGATGAAAATCACGGAGACACTGTCATGACTGACAATTGCGACACTTGTCTTGGAGCGGCAGACACTGCCAAACAGGAGGACTCCACAGTGGGAGGGTGGAGAATCGGAAGAGTAGGGGAAGGAAGAGGGTGGGGAGGATAAGAACCGGAGCATAGGGACTCCAGAGCAGAGGGGGTGCAAAGGTGAAAAACCAAGTGGTGGGAGGGAAAGGGAGGGGAGGAGGAGAGAGGGTGTTGTGTCCATGGAGAGAGTATCAGGATTGGTAGGAGGGATAGGGCGGACGGATGGCATTATCTGGGAGAGGGAGGAGGTGGAGGGAGGGAGGGATACAGTGGTGACGGCGTGGCAGAGGCCCGTGATTTGTAAGGATGGGGTACACCAAGGGGTTACAAGAATCTACCATGTGTGTAGTGTAGAGGAGCTAGATGGGTTCAAGAAACTTTAGGAGGTGGGAAAATAGGATCTGCGTCGAGGAAGGGAGGCAAATGCGGTAGGCGAGGCAGAAGGTGTGGCGTTTGAGGTTTTGAGGAGCCTTGTAATATGTTGGAGGAGCTGAAACCTCGCTGGATGGAAGCTGCAAAGGACAGGACATATGATGGATCTGTAGGTGTAGAGGATAGCGGAGGGGTTGAGGCCCCATGTCCGTCCAGAGAGGAGTTTTAGGAGTTTAAGATGGGACATTGCTTTCTGACAGACAGTGCGAAGACGGGGGATCCAGGAGACGGATCGATCGTGAGTGGTGCAGCCAATGTATTTAACGGTGCAGGTGTGACAAATGGGACGGTCGTGGACAGTGAGGTAAAAACCATGGATGCAGAACAAGTGGGTGGTTCGACCTATGTTGATTGCCTGAGACCCCATAATACTAGACACGGTCGTAGGCTTTCTCAATACCGAGGAAGACAAAGATGGCAGAGAGGAGGCGAGTGAGGCAAAGGAGCTGATCATCAGTGGAGAAGGAAGCTCGGAAGCCAGATTTGGTAAAGGGGAAGGAACTGATGTTGGCGAAGGTGTTCATTGATAAGCTGGGAGAGGATGGTTTCCAGGACCTTGCTGAATATGGAGGTAGACTGATGGAACGGTAGGATGAGGCCTGGGATGGGAGGTTTTCCGCAGGTCATGGTAGAAGCGGGTGTAATGGATGACATTGTAGAGAGAGGCCAGAGAGGCATGGAAAGAGGGAGGGCAGGCCCGGTTGTATATAGCTGCACATTTACGCTTGCAGCCTTGTAAAGAGAAGAAAGGTGAACTGGAAACGAGTTATATTTTCTGCTAGTTACAGACTAATTAATGCTCTAAAACAGCATATCAATACGTTTGCTAGTATGTGGTTGTTGTTTCACAGTGGTATTGAGTTAAACCATACACTCACTCTATGATAATATAAGAATAAGTTTTTACGTTTGTCTAACTACATTTGTAGGTAGCGAGAACTAGTGAGGAGCATACGAATCAGCAGCCCCCTACCTCCCCCAATACCCGCGCCGGTCCAGGGACCGTTCCTCCATCATGTCATCCCCGAGCGCCAGTCTCGTTACGGACATAAGCGAACACCACCTAGAAGACAAGGTCTCAAAACTGGCTGTGTCCTCGTCACATCGAAAGGCCGCGACCGCCAGCTGACTAACTGACCACTGGGGACCACCCACCACCTCGTAGCGGCCAGCCAGTCAGCTAGCATTTGCGGCCTCAGTGCGAAGAAGGCACGGCCAGTTCTGAGACCTTGTCTTCTGGGTGGTGTTGCATAAACGGGGTCACCGCAATGGTGCAACTGCTTCTCGCCGGCTGGCCATCCGCAAGGTTTCATTGAACCTAGTTATTACCAGCTGAAAAATGCTCCTGCCGGAGCACAGAAAGGGCGAATATGTTCTCTGACACAAAAGTGTAGTAACTACAAAACTCTCATTGTAGATAGGAGCGCTGTAATTCACGAAGGTTACATGCGAGAACGGTCAGTAGATGCTGGAACTACACCCAGAAGAGTTACCAAAGTGTACAGATAACGAAACCATAAGCACAAACGAATTGTGAATATTTTTGCAGTTCTACAAGAATAAATGCTATTTCAGTAGACTAAATAATAATAATTATTATAATCCAGTACCAAGAACCACAGACATTACCGAGGTGGGGTGGCTTGCGTGTCTCAGCGATGCAGATAGCCGTTCCGTAGATGTAACCACAGCGGAGGGGTATCTGTGGTTCCTGAAGAGGGGCAGCAGCCTTTTCAGTATTTACAGGGGCAACAGTCTGTATGACTGACTGATCTGGCCTTGTAACATCAGCTAACATGCTTTTGCCATGCAGTTACTGCGAACGGCTGAAAGCAAGGGGAAACTACAGTGGTTACTTCTCCCGAGGACATGCGGCTCTACTGTGACTAAATGATGATGGCGTCTTCTTGGGTAAAATATTCCGGAGGTAAAATAGTCCCCCATTCGGATCTCCAGGTGGGGACTACTCAGGAGGACGTCGTCATCAAGAAAAACAGAACAGGCATTCTACGGGTCGGAGTGTGGAATCTTCTAACCCTTCTTTGCTTAGGTAAATTAGAAAATTTGAAAAGAGAAATGGATAGGTTAAAGTAGGATATGGTAGGGATTAGTGAAGTTCGGTGGCAGGATGAACAGGCTTTCTGGTCAGATGAGTACAGGGCTATAAATAAAAAATCACACTGGAAGGTACCAGATTGACTTTCTAATGGTAAGGAATAGATTATACACCAGGTTTTAAACTGTAAGACACATCCAGGGTCAGATATAGACTCTGACCATAACTTATTGATTATGAACTGCAGATTAAAACGTAAGAGACTGCAGAAAGGTACAAAAGTTAGGAGATTGAACCTGGACTGAAGGAACCAGAGGTGGTTCAGAGTTTCAGAGGGAGCATTAGGCAAGGATTGTCTGAAACGGGGGAATGTAATACAGTAGAAGAAGAATGGATAGTTCTGAGAGATAGGGTAGTGAAGGCCACAGAGGACTGTATAGCCAGAACGACAAGGCCTAATAGAAGTCCCTGGAAAACACAGGATATACTGAACTTAATTGATGAGAGGAGAAAATATAAAAATTCCGCAAGTGAGGCAGGCAAAAGCGAGTACAAACCTCTGAAAAATGAGATTGACAGGAAGTGCAGACTTGCTAAGCAGGAGTGACAAGAGGACAAATGCAGAACCGTAGAAGAATGTATAACTAGGGGAAAGATAGATACCGCCTACAGGAAAATAAAAGGACATTTGGAGACAAGAAAAACAGCTGTATGAATATCAAGAACTCAGAATGAAAACCAGTACTAACCAAAGACGGGAAAGCTGAATTGTAAAAAGGAGTATATGGAGGGCCTCTACAAAAAAAACTTGAAGGCAGTGTTCTCGAAATGGAAGACGAAGTGGAGGAAGATGAGATAGGTGATACGATACTGCGAGAAGAATTTCACAGAGCGCTGTAGGATTTGAGTCAAAACAAGGCCCTTGGAGAGATGATATTCCCTCTGAACTGCTGATGTCGTTAGGAGAGCCAGTCGTGAAAAATTATATCAACTGGTATGCAAGATGTACGAGACAGGGGAAATACCCTCCGACTTCAAGAAGAATATTGTAATTCCAATTCCAAAGAAAGCAAGTGCAGGCAAGTATGAAAATTACAGAACTATCAGTTTAATAAACCATGGTTGTAAAATACTAACAATAATTGTTTACAGACGACTGAAAAAACATGGGGAATCCGACCTTGGAGAAGGTCAGTTTGGATTTAGGAGAAATGTAGGAATACGCGAGGCAATACTCACCTTTACGACTTATTTTAGAAGGTAGGCTAACTTATAAAGTTTGTGGATTTGGAGAAAGTTTTTGACAGTGTCGACTGAAATACACTTTTTTTCAAATTCTGAAGATAGCAGGGGAAAAATATGGGGAGCGAAGAGTTATATACAACTTCTAAAATACCCAGACAGCATTTATTACAGTCGAATGGCAAGAAACTGAAGCCGAGATTGGGAATGGAGTAAGTAGTAGTTTTCGAATACAGTAAACCGACTCAAAAGGATGTAGGTTGCCGAACGTATTCTCAGATGAACAGACTTTCACAGGACAGGGTAGCGTGGAGAGCTGCATCAAACCAGTCTGAGGAATGACCGCAACAATAACATAATAATAATAAACACACTTATGATTTCTTGAACTTTTATAGGCCGATTATCTACACTGGCGACTGAAGAGTTCCCGAATTGTGAGTTGTTTTACAACAAACAAGTACCAATGTCACATATATTTATTGTTATAAAAATAGTGGATTGTGATGAGTTTCAGTGTTACGCACAAGAGTTCTAGTGACAGAAGACGAGGAAGGAGAAGAGAAGACGTGCCACCCAGGTTTGGAGGAAGTAGTGGTAAGAAATTCCTAGAAAGTACGTACTTTTCATACATCAAAATAAAATCTCTGCAGCTTATTTCATTTTATTAGCAGGAAAAGTAAATAAAATGAGGTCTGGTACTACGAAATTAGATCTGTAGAAGAATGTATATCTATGGGGGGAAAATAGATGCCGCCTACATGAAAAATAAAACAGACATTTGGAGTCAAGAAAAACAGCTGTATAAATGTCATGAAATCTGGTGGAAAGAATACATAGAGAGGCTTTACAAATGAAATGTATTGTAGGAAGCGAAGAGGACGAAGATAAAAACAAATTAGGAGATAATATACTAAGAGAGAAATTTCACAGAGCACTGAAAGACGTAAGTCACAACAAGGCCCCTGCAGTAGACAACATTCCCTAAGAGCTGCCGTCTCTAATGACCAAGCTGTCGACGGGACGTTAAACCCTAAGATTCCTTCCTTTTCCTAAGAGCTGTGGCAGTGCCAGCCATGACAAAAGTGTAAGATGTTTGAGGCAGTTGAAAGGCCCTCAGACTTTAAGAAATATTGTAACATTTGTGCTGGACTGGAAACTGAACCTGAATTTCCCGATTTGGGCCAGCGGTCGCAGTTTTAACAAGAGGGAATAAAGCACCAAATTTTTCAGACGGGTAATTCTCGATAATGGACTGTCCGGAAAAAAACCCTAAAAAATAATCAAACTCAGGTACTCACCCGGGGATACTTTTACCTCCTTCAAACTTGAGTGGGATGTCTCCTCTCCTCCTTCCTCGTCTTCTGTCTCTTGAACACCTGTGCATAAGAATGAAACTCATACAACACAATCCACTATTTTTATAAAAATAAATATGTGTGAAGATGGAATTTGTTGGTAGTAAAACAACTTACAATGCGTGAACTCTTCAGTCGTCGCTGTACATAGGGTATCCTCCGCTTTATCGGCCCATATAGGAGCATCCAAACAACCATCATCATCATCTAAGCAAAGAGGAACGTCATCCGGCTTCATTGACGAACTTAGTTTCTCCATTGGAGCTACAGGAGGAAAAAAAATAAAAGGATGAATGAAACATATATTATCACCAAACCATTAAAGTATTTACTTTTACTGAGTAACGCTGCGGCAGAGTAGCCAAGCGCATTGAGGCGCTATGCTGCGATGCACTCCCAATTGGGCATGGCTATTTGTGTCGTCTTTAGTACAAGGCAGTTCAAAAGTAGTTTGTACGTTTATGGGCTGATGACCCCGCAGATAAGTCCCTAAAGCTTAACAAACATTTGAACATTTTACTGAGTAAATTTTCGTGACAGAAACTCACGACACAGTCGTAGGACCTTCGTGCTAGTTCACTCGCTGGTGAGAGACTGAATTCCTTGAAGGGGTGTAGGTTGAGTTTTTTTTTTTTTTTTTTTTTTTTTTTTTAAAGTGGAGTACAGTTGAAGCGGCCCTTTTCGTAGGATGACTGTTTCCACGTAAAATAAAATATACTGCAGGTTTGTCTACAAAATAGTTTAGGTCCATCTACTTGGTAGTAGTGTTTGCGGTATTCCCTAACGAGAGCATAGCAAGTTAGTTGTGCTGTACAGTTCACTTTACATTCGGGTCTGATGACACCAAGGCAATGTATGGGGTGCGAGAGAGATTTGTTATTGTGCGTCAATCCATTTGGACATCAGTGATACGGTAGGATATGTTAATGTAGGAGGAGTAAGTCTCTTGATGCAACGAATCATACACCTGTTTAAGAAGCAAATACATTGTTATCAGTAGTAATAATAGACGAGGCTGCAATCTTGTGAAACATTTTTGTGAATGTCGTAAGACATAAAGCAACCAGATATGTTTTGACCAATGTTGATGATGAGCAGATCTGTAACACTTCTTTCATTTTGTCGCGCGAAATTATTTATTTGATTTATTTTTTAAATAAATATATGTAAAGTTGGAATTTGTTGGTGGTGAAGCACTCACAATGAGGGAACTCATCAGTCGCCACTGTAGATAGGATTTTCTCCGTTTCATCTTCCCGTAATGGAGCATCCAAACCATAATCATCTATCAAAAGAGGAATCCCATCCGGCTTCATTGGTGATCTTCGTTCCTCTATCGGAGCTAGATGCAGGATAAAAATACAAGGATGAATTAAACATTTATTATTACCAAACCATAAAAATATTTACATTTATTGAATAAATTTTCGTGACTTTCGTCCTAGTTCACTTGCTGGTGAGAGACTGAATTCCTTGAAGGGATGTTGGCAGAGTTATTTTAAGTGGAAAACGGTAGCAGTGTAGTACTGTATTTTCACTCACTAATGAGGAAATGTCTCGTGTACATGGAGCCCCGTATTCTGGAGAGCCTACTTGTAGAAGAGTGTAGCCTTGAGTTACTTCAGTCCCGAGGCTTACAAACTAATTAAGCTTTAAATATATACTTAGTAGTGGTAGTATTCAGGAAATATCTATCATGTAGTCTAACCAAGCAAACAGGATGAGTTATATGATGCAGAGCTCAACTAGAGACAGCATTTTGCACGATCTTCGATAACCGCAACTAGCTCTGCCAGAATGTTGTGGTACTAAGCAAAACACCTGACGTATGTGTCCTAATGGCAACTAACGCACAGACGATAAGCGAAAGAAAATATATGTGTTCTGTTATAGCAAGCAGCTCTGTTGTTATAGTCAGAGGAATTCTTGCATTTTGGCTAATACTGAATTGAAGAAATATGCATTTTACAATTTAATTTCGTAAGTGTGAGGAACTTAGAAGTTTTTTTTCTCATAGTCACGATAGATCGTCGATAAGTACGATGTAGATCTGCGATGAGATTCAAAGTAAGTCGACATACATACACACACACACATACACACAATTGAGTAATAGCATCACAATAGTTATTTGAAAACCAGTGTAGGTCACTGTTGTAAGGTTTCGTTGTAATTCTTGTCAGATCACTACTTGAGCTTCCGACAGAATTATCCATTCAGTAACATAGTTGTCTTGACATAATCTTGGTAACCCTCTGTCCCTCTGTAGGAAAAATGTTTGTTAAGCATCGGTCTCTAAACTTACAAACTACTTATAAAGTACCTTATACAGAAGATAGCACAAACATCCAGGCCAGAGGGGGGGTTTCGAACCCCCGATGGGACGGCTTCGTGCATCGGAGCATCGCGCTTCAATTCTATCGACCACTCCGCCACGGCCCCTGACTGGTTCCAGTAAAATGAAATATATTGCATGTTTGCCTACAAAATCCGTTCAGGTCCATCTGCTTGTTAGTAGTGTTTGCAGTATTTCCTAAAGACGGCACTTCAAGTTAGTTGGGCTCTACAGTTCGCTTTGCATTCAGGTCTGATGAGAGCAAGGCAATGTATGGGGTGTGACGGAGATTTGGTTACCGTACATCAATCTATTGAGGGCGTCAGTGATATGTTAGAATATGTTGAAACGTAGGAGGAGAAAGTCTCTTGATGCAAGAAATAATACATGTGTTTAAGAAGCTAATAGATATTTATAGGTAATAATGATATGCGAGCCTACAATCTTGGGAAACATTTTCGTGAATGTCGTAAGACATAACACATGCAGTTAGGTTTGGACCATTGTTCATGATGAGCAGATCTGTGACAATTCTTTCGTTTTGTGGCGCGAAATATTGAGTCACCTGTTGATGAGTTGTTTTGTTGTTGTGGGAGGACAGTAAACGGTCACGTAACTTGTATGAGTCTATCTGTTCACAATGATTGGTATTTTCGTTGCAGTATACTGAGGCGTTGTTTCACAAAAGTGTCCTTCAAATGACATCAACAACAATTTTTCATTTTGACATGGCCCTGACCTTATCAATCAGAGTTTCATAGCTGTATTATTTATTTATTTTCTTGACTTCTGCAGATAGCATTTATTCTCATAGCACCGCCAAAATATTCACAATTAGTTTGTGCTTACGTTTTTGTTATCTGCACACGTCGGTAGCACAACCGGGAATTGAGCAATCTGTATAGTCGCAGCATCTGCTGACCATTCTCGCATGTAAGCAGCGCTCCTATGTATCCTTGTAGTTATTGTGCACACAATCTTCTGTATAGCGTGCGTCTCCATGAAAGTCCAGCTAATGCTATAAGTCGATATTGTGTGTGTGTGTATGTGCTTACCTTGAATCTCAGCATATATCTACATCGTAGTTATCGACGCTCCATCTTGACTATGAGCAATAATACTTTTCGTATGTATATAGTTAACAAAGTGTTCATGAATACGTCGTCAGCGCAGCATTTGCCGACATACGAGAATTCATCTGACTACAATAGATCTGCTTGCTAAAACAGAACACCAATATGTTCTTTCCACTATCAAATGTGGGTTAGTTACCATTAGGACATAGGCGTCAGGTTTTTCACTTAGTAATAATCATTGTGCCAGAGCTATTTATTGTTTTCGAAGCTCACGAGATGTCATCCTACCATTGAGGGTCTGCATCGTATAACTCATTTCTTTTTGCTTGGTTAGACTACATGATAGATTCTTCCTGAATACTACCACTACTAAGCATATATTTATTGCTTAAGTAGTTTGTAAGCGTAGAGACTGGTAAAATTCAAGCCTACTGACTTCACAAGTGTGTTCTCAGGAATACGCGACACCATGTACACTAGACATTTCCTCATTAGCGGAGAAAATACAGCATATATGTCAGGTCATCTAGTCATAAGCATAAGTTATCGTAAATCTCTATTGTAATACTATAGTATAACATAATAATTTATTCAACCTAAATACTACATAAATTATACCGCAGTCTCTTGAAAGCGACATTGTAAGCCGAAATGGGACCACGGGGGTTAAATAAATATAATATATTAGCAGTGTTTTGCTTAATTATTACTAGGAGTTTCATCGTTACGCACAAGGGTCCTAGGGATAGAATACGAGGAAGGAGAAGAGGAAACGTCTCACCCACGTATGGTGGAGGTAGTGGTAAGAAATTCCTAGAAAGTACATACTTTTCATGAATCATCATGTAGTCGCTGCAACTAATTTCGATTTATTTGCAGGAGGTCAGGTACTACGAAATGATGTCTGTAAAAGAATGTATAACTAGGGAGGGAAATAGATACCGCCTACACGAAAAATAAAAAGGACATTTGGAGACAATAAAAGCAGCTGTATAAATGTCATGAACTCATGTGGAAAGAACATATAGAGGGACTCTACTAAGGAAATTAACTTCGAAATTGTATTTTAGGAAGTGTAGAGGACGTAGATGAAGACGAAATAGGAGATACTATACTGAGAGAAGAAATTGACAGAGCAATGAGAGACCTAAGTCGCAACGAGGCCCTGTAGTAGACAACATTCCCTCAGAGCTACTGAAGTCTGTGGCAGAGCCAGCCATGACTAAAGTGTAAGAAAGGAGGCAGGTGAAAGACTCTTAGACCTTAAGAAATATGTAAACAATTCAACCGTGAAATAAAATTTCAATGGTGTAATTGCAAATTTTTGCTGGACATTTAACTGAACTTGAATATCCCACATTGGGGTAGGGACCGCAGTTTTAAAGAGAGAGAATAAGGCACCAGATTTTTCAGCCGCATAGTTCTCGACATTGGATTGTCTGGAAAATAAACCTAAGGTTTAATCAAACTCAGGTGCTAAGCCGGGGATACTTCCACCTCCTCCAGCCTTGGGTGGGGGATCTCCTCCTCTCCTTCCTTGTCTTCTGTCTCTAGAGCCCCTGTGCATAATAATGAAACTCACTTTATCACAATCCACTATTTGTCTAAAAATAAATACACGAGAAGGTTGGATTTATTGGTTATGAAACAACTCACAATGCGGGAACTCCTGAATCGCCTCTGTAGACAGGGTATCCTTTGTTACATCGGCCCATAAAGGTGCATCCAAACCATCATCTTGTATCGAAACAGAAATCTCATCCGGCTTCACTGGCGAACTCTGATCCTTCAACTGAGCTAGAAGTGGGATAAGAATAAAAGGATGAATGAAACATACATTATCACCAAACATACAATTTCACCAAACCATATAAATATGTACGTTTACTGAATAGATTTTCATGCCAGAAACTCACGACACATTCTTAGAATCTTCGTGGACGTTCACTCGCTAGCGAGAGACTTAATTTCTTGAAGGGGTGTAGGCTGAGTTACTTTTAGTGGAAAACGATCACAGCATATTACTTTTTTTTTCACTCACTAATGAGGAAGTGTCTTGTGTACATACTGTCCCGAATTGTGGAGAGTTTAGTTGTAGAAGAGTGTAGGCTTGAGTTATTTCAGTCCCTAGGGTTACATACAAATTAAGTTACTGCAAGTATTCAGGAAATATCTATCATGTAGTATAACCAAGCAAACAGAAATGAGTTATATGATGCAGAGCTCAACTAGAGATAGCATTTTGAGCGAGCTTCGAAAACTACAAGTAGCTGTGGCAGAATGTTGTAGTACTAAGCAAAACACCTGACGTATGTGTACTAATGGCAACTAACACACAGCGATAAGCGAAAGTTAATATCTGTATTCTATTATAGCAAGCAACTCTGTTGTTATAGTCAGAGGAATTCTTGCATGTTGGCTTATACTGCATTGAAGTAATATGCATTTTACACTTAAATTACGCAAGTGTAACTTCGAAGATGTTTCGGTCGTAGTCAGCATAGATCGTCGATAACTACGATATAGATCTGTGATGAGATTCAAAGAAAGTCCACTTACACACACACACACACACACACACACACACACACACACACACACACACACACACACACAATCATAATTAAGTACTATCAATGCGATAGTTTTTGGAAAACCTATGTAGGTCACTGTTGTGAGGCTGCGGTGTGATTGTTGTGAGATCACTACCTGAGCTTTAGACAGAATTATACGTTCGGTAACATCGTTTTCTTGACATAATCTTGGTAACCCTCTGTAGGAAAAAATGTTTGTTAAGCATACGGCACTAAACTGCGGGGTCATCAGTCTGTAAACTTACAAACTACTCATAAACTAACTTATCCTTTTAGGTCCATCTGCTTGGTGATAGTGTTTGCGGTATTCCCTAAAGACGGCATAGCAATTTAGTTGGGCTCTACAGATCGATTTTGCATTCAGGTCTGATGAGAGCAAGGCAATGAATGGGACGTGATAGAGATTTCGTTACCGTACCTCAAACTATTGAGTGTGTCAGTGATATGTTAGGATATGTTAAATGTAGGAGCAAGTCTCTCGATGCAAGAAATAATACATGTGTTTAAGAAGCTAATTGATATTTATAGGTAGTAATGATAGGCGGGGCTACAATCTTGGGGAACATTATTGTGAATATTATAAGACATAACACTTCCAGTTATGTTTTGAAATGGTTCTTGATGATCAAATCTGTGACACTTCTTTCGTTCTGTCGCGCATAATTTTGAGTAACCTGTCTGTGAGTTGTTTTGTTGTTGTGGGAGGACAGTAAACGGTCACGTTACTTGTGTGAGTCTATCTGTACACAATGATTGTTATTTACGTTGCACTATAATGCGTGCATCTCATACTGAGGTGTCCTTTCACAATAGCATCCTTCACATGACATAAACAACAATTTTGCATTTTGATATGGTCCTGATTTTATCGATCAGTGTTTCATAGCAGTATTATTTATTTATGTTCTAGTCTACTACAAATCGCATATACTGATAGCATTGCAAAAATATTCACCATTCGTTTGTGCTTACGGTTTCGTTATCTGTACACTTCGGTAACTCTTTTGGGAATTTCGACAATCTTTATAGTTCCAGCATCTGCTGACCATCCTTGCATGTAAGCAGCGCTCCCGTCTATCTACAATGCGAGCTTGTAGATACTGTGTACACAATCTTTTGTATAGCGTGCGTCCATTAATTATGCTCCATGAAAGTCCAGCTTGTCAACAGTCACGTCATTCAACACTATAGTTCAGTGAACATAGGACTGGGGTAGCACGTTATGCCTATTTGACCTTCGCTTCTGAAGGCACTTCAGTTTCATTTTTGCTCGGCAAGTGTAGCTTGAACTGTTTCGGCTACGAACGGAGTGACTTTTTAGCTGTACGTAAGTTTATACGATTTGTGTTTATTTTGTATTTATTTATTTATTTTTGAGCATCGTGCTTGCAAAATATTAATAGGGGAAAGTTGTTCAACAACAGTGACCCGCTCACGTCACAATTGTGATGCTATTACTCGTCTGCTTGTTTGTGTGTGTGTGTTTACTTTGAAACTCAGCACGGACTTACATCATAGTTATCGACGCTCCATCCTGAGTGTGAACAATAATGCTTCGACGTTTTTCGTATGTACATAGTTAACAAAGTGTTTAATAAATACTTCTTCAGTGCAGCATTTGTCGACATGCGAGAATTCCTCTGATTACAACAGATCTGCTTGCTACAAGAGAACACCGATAACTTCTTTCTTTTATCAAGTGTGGATTAGTTACCATTAGGACACATGCGTATGGGCTTTCGCTTTGTAATACAACATGGTGCTACAGCTATTTGTTGTTATCGAAGCTCGTAAAATGACATCCTATCGTTTACGTCTGCGTCATATAGCTCACTTCTTTCTGCTTGGTTAGACTAAATGATAGATTCTACCTGAGTACTGCCACTACTAACCATAAATTTATTGCTTAAATAGTTTGTACGCCTAAAGACTGGTAAGACTCAAGCCTACCGACTTCACAAGTGTGTTCTCAAGAATACGCGACACCATGTACACTAGATATTTCCTCATTAGCGGTGAAAATACAGTATAAATGTCAGGTCACCAAGTCATAATCATAAGTTATTTTAAATGTCTATATTGTAATACTATAGTATAACATAATAAGTTATACAATCTAATTACCTCTGAATTTATACCGCAGTCGCTTGATTGTGGCACTGTAAGCCGAAATGGGACCATCGTGTTCAAATAAATATTATTTAATAGCAGAGTTTTGGTTAATTATTATTAGGAGTCTCATTGTTATGCACAGCGGTGCTAGGAACAGATGACGAGGAAGAAGAAGAGGACATGCCCCACCCAGGTTTGGAGGAGTTAGTGGTAAGAAATTCAAAAAGTACATACTTTTCATGCATCAACATGAAGTCGTTGCAGCTAATTTCGATTTATTTGCAGGAAATGTAAATAAATAGAGGTCAGGTACTAAGAAATGAGATCTCTAGAAGAATGTATAGCTCGGGATGGGAATAGATATCGCCTACGCGAAAAATAAAAATGACTTTTGGAGACAATAAAAGCAGCTGTATAAATGTCATGAATTCAGGTGGAAAGAACATATAAAGGGTCTCTAATAAGGAAATGAACTTCGAGATAATATTTTAGGAAGCGAAGACGAGTAGATGAAGACGAAATAGAAGATACTATACTGAGAGAAGAAACCCCCTAGACGTAAAATAATACAGAAGTAAAGCAGCTGCATAAATGTCATGAACTCAGGTGGAAAGAACATATAGAGGAACTCTAATAAGGAAATGAACTTCGAGAATATATTTTAGAAAGCGAATAAGACGTAAATGATGACAAAATAGGAGATACTATAGTGAGAGGAGAAACTGACAGAGCACTGAAAGACCTAACTCGCAACAACGCCTCTGCAGTAGACAACATTCCCTCAGAGCTGCTGACGTCTGTGGGAGAGCCAGCCATGACAAAGAGTTAGATGTATGAGACATGTGAAAGGCCCTCAGACTTCAACAAATATTGTAACATTTCGACCGTGATATAACAATTAAATGGTGAAATGGAAAATTTGTGCTGGACCGGTAATTGAACCTGAATTTCCCACTTGGGGCCAGCGATCGCAGTTTGAACGAAATGGAATAAGGCACCGAATCGTTCGGTGGGTGGACATCTCCTCTTCTTCTTCCTAGTCTTCTATCCCTAGAACCCCTGTGCATAACAATGAAACGTATGTTATCACAATCAACCTTTTTTTTTTTAAATTAATATATGTAAAGATGAAATTTGTTGGTGGTGATACAACTCACAATGCAGGAATCCATCAGTCGCCACTGTAGATAGTGTTTTCTCCGTTTCATCGGCCCATAATGGTGCATTCAAACCATCATCATCTATCGAAAGAGGAATCTCATTCGCCTTCATTGGCGATCTTCGTTCATCCATTGGAGCTAGATGCGGGATAAAAATAAAAGGATGAATGAAACATCTATTATTACCAAACCATAAAAATATTTACATTTACTGAGTAAAATTTCGTAACAAAAACTTGAAAGCTTCTTGTTGTATGTTTATTACGTGAAAGTGAAAGCTTGGTGAAAGTTTGTTATGTGAAAGTTTCCTATTTAGTCTCTCTTTTAAAATCAAGGAGTTTCTCTAATCATATGTGCGCAACGGATTTAACAAACAAAATCAGGCTCTGTATGTAAAATACTCTGTACTTCTGTCAACATTTTTTTCTGACAGTCAGATTCAGTGGCATGTAAGGTCTGATTAATTTACTGGTACTTGAACACTTACATTGAAAAGGAAATCTTTTTCTCAAAATACTCAACACATACCATATAACAAAATCAAAATACCACAATCAGGAAAATGTCGGACGAGGTTGAGCTGAAATAAGAAAAATTAGTATTCATTAAGTTATTTATTGAATTAAAGAAACATATCTTTGTTGAGTCTTCAATATAATACAATTGTTTTATACAATTCCGTTCCATACAAATATTCTCTTCCTCTTGATACAGAATCCACCGTCCAATATAACACGTTTGTATTCATAAATATAGAGTGAAATAAATCAAATTCAATACAATCATAGCTGATCAATTCGACCTTAGTACACAACACAGTTGTCATACGTCTGTCAGCTAGCCTAGCCCACAATCGACACTTCTGCTCAACATCTCACTCTCTACTACTCGCTCAACAGTCAAAGAAGTTGCTGTAGCGCAGATTCTACATCACAGTTGCAAAGACATTATAATGTGCAGTAGTTACAAACATGGACTGAGATTATCGATCATAGATGACTTTCACATACAAAATAAAGCTATAAGTCGGATACACGTTCAGATTCATAAAAATAAAAATACATAAATAATGGTTACCTACTTTCAAACTCACGACCCATTCGTAGAACCTTCGTCCTAATCACTTGTTGTATGAAAACGGTCGCAGTGTAGTACTGCATTTTCACTCACTAATGAGAAAATGTCTTGTGTACGTGGTGCTCCCTATTATGGAGAGCCTACTTGACAAGAGTGTAGGCTTGAGTTAGTTCATTTCCTAGGCTTACAAACTAATTAAGCTCTAAGCAAGCAAACAGAAATGAGTTATATGAAGCAGAGCTCAACTGGAGAAGGCATTTTGAGCGAGCTTCGATAACCACAACTAGCTCTGGCAGAATGTTGTACTAAGCGAAACAACCTGACGTATGTGTCCTAATGGCAAATAATCCACAGGCCATAAGCGAAAGAAAATATCTGTGCTCTGTTATAGCAAGCAGCTCTGTTATTATAGTCAGAGAAATACTGCAATGGAGAATTATTCTTTTACACTTGAATTACATAACTTCGATGATTTTTTGCTCATGGGATAGATCGTCGATAACTACGATGTAGATCTGTGATGAGATACAAAGTAAGTCCACACACACACACACACACATTTGAGTAATAGCATCGCAGTAGATTTTTGTAAACCTGTGTGGGTCACTGTTGTAAGGCTGCGGTGTAATTGTTGTCAGTTCACTACTTGAGCTTCAGACAGAATTATCCATTCAGTAACATCGTTTTCTTGACATAATCTGGTAACCCTCTGTAGGAAAAAAAGTTTGTTAAGCATCATTCTCTAAATATAGAAACTACTTGAAAACTACCTTATACTGAAGACAGCACAACATCCAAGACTGAGGTGACGGCTTCGCACATCGGAGCATAGCGCCTGAATTCGCTCGACCACTCCGCCGCAGCATCTATGTAGGAGGACTGGTTCCACATAAACTAAAATATATTGCATGTTTGTCTACAAAATCCTTTTAGGTCCATCTGCTTGGTAATAGTGTTTGCGGTATTCCCTAAAGACGGCATAGCAAGTTACTTTGGCTCTACAGTTCACTTTTCATTCAGGTCTGATGAGAGCAAGGCAATGTATGGGGTGTGATGGAGATTTGGTTACCGTACATCAATCTATTGAGGGCGTCAGTGATATGTTAGAATATGTTGAAACGTAGGAGGAAAAAGTCTCTTGATGCAAGAAATAATACATGTGTTTAAGAAGCTAATAGATATTTGTAGGTAGTAATCATAGGCGAGGCTACAATACACACTTGGGAAACATTTTTGAGAATGTCGTAAGACATAACACCTTCAGTTATCTAGTTAGTTTTGACATAATTCATGATAATCAGAACTGTGATACTTCTTTCGTTCTGTCGCGCATAATTTTGAGTAACCTGTCCGTGAGTTGATTTGTTGTTGTGGGAGGACAGTAAACGGTCACGTTACTTGTATGAGTCTATCTGTTCAGAATGATTGCTATTTACGTTGCACTACAATGCGTGCATCTTATACTGAGGTGTCCTTTCACAATAGCGTCCTTCACATGACATCAACAACAATTTTGCATTTAGTTATGGTCCTGATCTTATCGATCAGAGTTTCATTGCTGTTTTAATTATTTATTTATTGTCTTCTGCAATTTTATTCTCGTAGCACTGCAAAAATATACACATTTACTTTGTGCTTATGGTTTCGTTACCTGTACACTTCGGTAACTCTTTTGGGAATTTCGGCAATCTTTATAATTCCAGCATCTGCTGATCATTCTCGCATGTAAGCAGCGCTCCCATCTACCTGCAATGCCAGCTTGTAGTTACTGTGCACATAATCTTCTGTATCGCGTGCGTCCATTTAATATGCTCCAAGAAATCCAGCTTGTATTCAACAGTCACTTCATGTAACACCATAGTTCAGTGAACATAAGACTGGGGTACCACGTTATGCCCGTTTGACCTTCGCTTCTGAAGGCACTTCAGTTTCATTTTTGTTCGGCAAGTGTAGCTTGAACTGTTTCGGCTACGATCGGAGTTAGTTTTTTAGCTGTACAATTTTTTTTCTTCTTATGTGTTTTGGCTGTGGATGATCAATAGGACAAAGTTGATCAACAACAGTGACAGACTTCTGTTTTCAACAAACTATCGTAATGTTATTACTGGATTTTCTCTCTCTCTCTCTCTCTCTCTCTCTCTCTCTCTCTCTCTCTCTCTCTGTGTGTGTGTGTGTGTGTGTGTGTGTGCTTACTTTGAATCTCAGCACAGATCTACATCGCAGTTATCGACGATCCAACTTGACTATGAACAATAATACTTTCCGTATGTATATAGTTAACAAAGTGTTCATGAATACGTCGGCAGTGCAGCAGTTGCCGACATACGAGAATTCCTCTGACTACAACAGATCTACTTGCTAAAACAGAACACCAATATATTCTTTCCAAATTCAAATATGGGTTAGCTACCTTTAGGAAAAAGGTGTCAGGGTTTTCCACTTAGTAATACATTGAGCCAGAGCTATTTGTTGTTATCAAAGCTCGCGAGATGCTTTCCTACCATTGAGGTCTGCATCATATCTCATTTCTTTTTGCTTGGTTAGACCACCATATATTTATTGCTTAAGCCTATGGAGTGGTATGACTCATGTCTACCTACTTCACAAGTGTGTTCTCAACAATACGGGACACCATGTACACTAGACATTTCCTCATCAGTGGTGAAAATAGCGCATGTATGTCAGGCCATCTTGTCATAACCGCAAGTGATTTTAAATCTCTATATTGTAATACTACATTATAACATAATTTATTCAACCTCAATACCACCGAATTTTTACCATAGTAGCTTGAAAGTGGCATTGTATTCAACCTAAATACCACCGAATTTTTACCATAGTAGCTTGAAAGTGGCATTGTAAGCCGAAATGGGACCGCCGTGTTCAAATAAATATTATTTAATAGCAGAATTTTGCTTAATCATTATTAGGAGTATCATTGTTATGCACAGTGGTACTAGGGACAGAAGAAGATTCAGGAGAAGCGAAGACGTCCCACCCAGGTTTGTAGGAGGTACAATTTCGAGAAATTACATACTTTTCATGCATCAAGATGAAGTCGCTGCAGCTAATCTAGATTTATTTGCGGGAAATGTAAATAAATGGAGGCTAGGTACTAAGAAATGACATCTGTAGAAGGAGGTATAAGTAGGGACGTAAATAGATACCGCCTACACGAAAAATAAAACAGAAGAAAAGCAGCTGAATAAAGGTCATGGACTCAGGTGGAAAGAACATATAGAGGGATTCTACTAAGGAAATGAACTTCGAGATTATAGGAGCTAATATACTGAGAGGAGAAATTGACAGAGAACTGAGAGACCTAAGTCGCAATGAGGGCCATGCAGTAGACAACATTCCCTCAGAGCTACTGACGTCTGTGGCAGAGCCAGCCACGACAAACGTGTAAGATGTATGAGACAGGTGAAAGGCCCTCACACCCTAAGAAATATTAAACATTTCGACCGTGATATAAAAATTCAATGGTGAAATTGAAAATTTGTGCTGGACCGGGAATTGAACCTGAATTTCCCACTTGGGCCCAGCGGACGCAGTTTTAACGAAAGGGAATAAGGCACCGAATATTACAGCCAGGTAATTCTCGACATTGGATTGTCCGGAAAATAAACGTAAGGATTAATCAAACTCAGGTGCTCAGCCGATGATACTTCGACCTCCTCCAAACCTGGGTGGGCAATCTCCTCTTCTCCTTCCTCGTCTTCCGTCCCTAGAACCCCTGTGCATAACAATTAAGCCTATGTTATCACAATCCACTGTTCTTATAATAATAAATATGTGTGAAGATGTAATTTGTTGGTGGTGAAACAACTCACAATGCAGGAACTCATCAGTAGCCACTGTAGATAGTGTTTTCTCCGTTTCATCGCCCCATAATGGTGCATCCAAAGCGTCATCATCTATCGAAAGAGGAATCTCATCCGGCTTCTTTGGCGATCTTCGTTCCTCCATCGGAGCTAGATGCAGGATAAAGGTAAAAGGACGAATGAAACATTTATTATTACCAAACCATAAAAATATTTACATTTATTGAGTAAATTTTCGTGTCAGAAACTCACGATAAATTCCTTGTTCACTTGCTGCTGAGAGACTGAATTCCTTGAAGGGGTGTTGGCAGAGTTGTTTTAAGTGGAAGAGGCTCGCCGTGTAGTGCTCTATTTTCACTCACTAATGAGGAATTGTCTTGTGTACATGGTGCCCCGTATTCTGGAGAGCCTACTTGTTGAAGAGTGTAGCCTTGACTTACTTCAGTCCCTAGGCTTACAAACTAATTAAGCTCTAAATATATTCTTAGTAGTGATAGTATTCAGGAAATATCTATCATGTAGTCTAACCAAACAAAGAGAAATGAGTTATATGTTCTACAGCTCAACTAGAGATATCATTTTGCACGAGCTTCGATAACCACAACTAGCTCTGGAAGAATGTTGTAGTACTAAGCGAAACAACCTCACGTATGTGGCATAATGGCAAATAACCCATAGGCGATAAGCGAAAGAAAGCGTTGTAGCAAGCAACTCTCTTGTTATAGTCAGAGGAATTCTTGCATGTTAGCTAATACTGCGTTGAAGAAATATGCCTTTTACACTTTAATTACGTAAGTGTAACTTCGATTTTTTTTTCCTTATAGTGAGGATAGATCGTAGATAACTACGATGTAGATGTGTGATGAGATTCAAAGAAAGTCCACACACACACACACACACACACACTCATAATCGAGTAATAGCATCACAATAGTTATTTGAAAACCAGTGTAGGTCACTTTTGAAAGGTTTTGGTTTTATTGTTGTCAGACAGATTTATCCATTCAGTAAAATCGTTTTCTTGAAATAATCTTGGTAACACTCAGTAGAAAAAAATGTTTGTTAAGCTTATGGGACTTAACTGAAGACAGCACAAACATCCAAGCCCGAGGAGGAACCTGAACCCCCGATGGGGACGGCCTCGCGTATCGCAGCATAGAGCCCTAATGCGCTCGACCACTCCGCCACAGCACCACAGCACCTATGCAGGATGACTGGTTCCACGTAAAATAAAATATATTGCCTGTTTGTCTACAGAATCCTTTTAGGTCCATCTGCTTGGGAGTAGTGTTTGCTGTATTCCATAGAGATGGCAAGGCAAGTTAGTTGTGCTGTACAGTTCATTTTTCAATTGAGTCTGATCAGAGCAAGGCAATGTATGGGGTGTGATAAAGATTTGGTTATCGTGCATCAATCTATTGAGGGCGTCAGTGATTCGTTAGGATATGTTAAATGTAGGAGGAGCAAGTCTCTCGACGCTAGAAATATGCACCTGTTTAAGAAGCAAATATATTTCTATTGATAGTAATGATAATCGAGGCTGCAATCTTGTGAAATACTTTTGGGAATGTCGTAAGACATAACACATCTAGTTAGGATTTTATAGGCGTCAGGAGCATCGATATTTATGCATTGTGATGTGGTCCTGATCTTATCGATCAGAATTTCATAGCTGTATTATTAACTTTTTTTTTTTTTTTTTTTTTTTTTTTTTTTTTTTTTTTTTTTTTTTTTTTTTTTTTTTTTTGGTCTACTGTAAATAGCATTTATTCTCAAATCACTGCAAAAATTCTCACAATTCGTTTGTGCTTCCAGTTTCATTATCTGTACACTTCGCCGGCTGCGGTGGCCGAGGGGACTGAGGCGCTCCAGTCACGGTCTGCATGGCCACTACGGTCGGGGGTTCCAATCCCCCCTCGGGCATGGATATTTGTGCCGTCCTTAGTATTAGTTAGTTCATAAGTAGTTTGTACGTTTAGGGACTGATGACCCCGTAGGTAAGTCCCATAAGCTATACAAACATCTGTACACTTCGGTAACCCTGCTAGGAATTCGGCAATCCAAGTAGTTCCAGCATCTGCTGGCCATTTTTGAAGCGCTATTATCTGTCTACAATGCGAGCTTTCAGTTACTGTGAACACAATCTTCTGTATAGCGTGCAGTCATTTAATATAATGTATTAACAAAGTGTTCATGAATACGTCGTCAGCGCAGCATTTGCCGACATACGAGAATTCCTCGGATTACAACAGATCTGCTTGCTAAAACAAAACACCAATATCTTCTTTTCACTATCAAATATGGGTTAGTTAGCATTAGGACACAGGCATCAGGGTTTTCACTTAATAATACATCATTGTGCAAGAGCTATTTCTTGTTATCGAAGGTCGCTCGATGCCATCCTACCATTAAGGGTCTGCTACGTATAACTCATTTCTTTTTGCTTCGTAGATTTTTCCTGAATACTACCACTAATAAGCATATATTTATTGCTTAAGTAGTTTGTAAGCCTAGATACTGGTAAGACTCAAACCTACCGACTTCACAATTGTGTACTCAGGAATACGCGACACCATGTACACTAGACAATCCCTCACTAGCGGTGAAAATACAGCACATATTTTAGGTCATCTAGTCATAAGCATAAGTTATTGTAAATCTCTATATTGTAATACTATAGAATAACATAATAATTTATTCTACCTAAATACCACAGATATTATACCGCAGTCGCTTTAAAGTGGCATTGTAAGCCGAAATGGGACGGCCGTGTTCAAATAAATATTATATATTAGCAGAGTTTTGCTTAATTATTACTATTACGAGTGTCATTGTTATGCACAGGGCTTCGAGGGACAGATGAAGAGGCAGGAGAAACGTCCCTCGCACGTTTGGAGGAGGTAGTGGTAAGAAATTCCTAGAAAGTACTTTTCATGCATCAACTTGTAGTCGCTGCAGGTAATTTTGATTTATTTGCAGTAAATGTAAATATGTTGAGATCAGGTAATATGAAATGAGGTCTGTAGAAGAATGTATAACTAGGGAGGGAAATAGATACAGCCTACACGAAAAATAAAACAGACATTAGGAGAAAAGAAAAGCAGCTGTATAAATGTCATGAACTCGGGTCGAAAGAACATACAGAGGGACTCTACAAAGGAAATGATATTCCAGATAATATATTAGGAAGCGAAGAGGACGTAGATGATGACGAAATATGAGATCCTAGACTGAGAGGAGAAATTGACAGAGCACTGAACGACCTAAGTCGTAACAAGGCCCCTGCAGTAGACAACATACCCTCAGAACTACTGACGTCTGTGGGAGAGCCAGCCACAAAAGTGTAAGATGTCGAGGCAGGTGAAAAGCCCTCAGATCTTAAGAAATATGTAAACATTTCAAACGTGAAATAAAATTTCTATGGTGAAATTGCTGGACAGTTAATTGAACCTGAATTTCCCGCATTGGCACAGGGGTCGCAGTTTTAACGAGAGGGAATAAGGCACCAAATTTTTCAGCCGCATAGTTCTCGACATTGGCTTGTCTGGAAAATAAATCTAAGGATTAATCAAACTCAGGTGCTCAGCCGGGGATACTTCCAGCTCCTCCAGACATGGGTCGGGGATCTCCACCTCTCCTTACTTCTCTTCTGTGCCCAGAACCCCTGTGCATGATAATGAAACTCATGTTATCACAGTCCACTATTTGTATAAATATAAATACATGTGAAGGTTGAATTTATTGGTTATGAAACAACTCACAATGCGGGAACTCCTTAATCGCCGCTGTAGATACGGTATCCTTTGTTACATCAGCCCATAAAGGTGCATCGAAACCATCATCATGTATCGAAAGAGGAATCTCATCCGGCTTCACTGTCGAACTCTGTTCCTCCAACGGAGCTGGAAGTGGGATAAAAATAAAAGCATGAATTAAACATACATTATCACCGAACATACATTATCACCAAACATACATTATCACCAAACCATAAAAATATTTTCGTTTACTAAGTAAATTTTCGTGACAGAAGCCATGACAAATTAGTAGAACCTTGGTGCTACTTCACTCGCTGGTGACAGACCTAATTCATTGCCGGGGTCTAGGCTGAGTTATTTTAAGTGGCCAACGGACGCGGAGTAGTACTGTATATTCACTCACCAATGAGGAAGTGTCTTGTGTACATACTGTCCCTAATTCTGGAGAGCTTACTTGTAGAAGAGTGTACGCTTGAGTTACTTCAGTCCGTAGGCTTACAAACAACTTAAGCTCTAAATATTACCTTAGTAGTGACAGTATTCAGGAAATATGTATCATGTAGTATAACCAAGCAAACAGAAATGGATTATGTTTTGCAGAATACAACGACAGATGGCATTTTGCGCAAGCTTCGATAACCAACGCTAGCTCTGGCAGAATGTTGTAGTACTAAGCAAAACTACCTGACGTTTGTGTCTTAATGGCAACTAACGCACGGGCGATAAGAAAAAGAAAATATCTGTGTTCTATTGTAGCAATCAGCTCTGTTGTCAACTTGCATGTTGGCAAATACTGTGTTTAAGAAATGTGCATTGTACACTTTAATTACGTAAGTGCGAGTAAGTTCGAAGTTTGTTTGCTCATAGCCAGGATATATCGTCGATTACTACGATGTAGATCTATGATGAGATTCAAAGTACGTCGACACACACACACACACACACACACACACACACACACACACACACACACACATACATTCACAGACGCACAATCGAGTAATAGCATTGCAATAGTTTGATGAAAACCTGTGTAGGTCACTGTTGTAAGGCTACGGTATAATTGTTGTTAGATCACTACTTGAGCTTCAGACAGACTCAACCATTGAGTAACATCGTTTCCTTGACTTAGTCTCGGTAACACTACGTAGGAAAATTTTTTTGTTCTGATTATGGGATTTAAATGCGAGGTCATCAATCCCTAAACATATAAACTACTTATAAACTAAAAAATACTGAAGACAGCAGAAACATCCTAACCTGAGGGGGATTCGAACCCCCGATAGGAAACAGCCTATCGCAGCGGGGGGGATTCGAACCCCCGATAGGAAACAGCCTATCGCAGCGGAGCATAGCGCACCAATGCACTCGGCTACTCCGCAGCTGCCCCTATGTTAGATGGCAGGTTCAACGTGAAAAAAAAATATATTGCCTGTTTTTCTACAAAATCTTTTAGGTGTATCTGCTTGGTGGTAGTGTTTACGGTATTCGGTAAAGAGAGCATAGCAAGTTAGTTGTGCTGTACAGTCCGCTTTACAGTCAGGTCTGATGAGAGCAAGGCAATCTATGGGGTGTGATAGAGATTTGGTTATCATGCGTCAAACAATTGTGGGCGTCAGTGATTCGTTAGGATATGTTAAACGAAGGAAAAACAAGTCTCTTGATGCAAGAAATCATATGCGTTTTTAAAAAGCTAATAGATTAGATTGGTAGTAATGATAGGCGAGGATGTAATCTTTTGAAACATTTTTGTGAATGTGAGCCATAAAGCATCAGGTAAGCTTTCACATGGTTCATAATGATCACATATATGACACTTCTTTCGCATTGTCACGCGAAATTTTGAGTCACCTGTTGATGAGTTGTTTTGTCATAGTGGGAGATCAGTAAACGGTCACGTTACTTGTATGAGCCTATCTGTTCACAATGATTGCTAGTTTTGTTGCAGTATACTGCGCGCTTCTCATACTGAGGTGACCTTTTACAATAGCGTCCTTCACATGACATCAACAACAATTTTGCATTTTGATTTGGGCTTCATCTTATCGATCGGAGTTTCATTGTAGTTTTATTTATTTAATTTTTTTCTACTGCAAATAGCACTTATTCTCGGTAACTCTTGTAGGAATTGCGGCAATCGTTGTAGTTCTACCATTCTCGGGTGTAAGCTGCCCTCCTATCTATCTACAATGTGAGCTTGTAGTTGCTGTGCACACAATCTTCTGCACAGCATGCATCCATTTAATATACTCCATTAAAATTCATCTTCTCTACAACAGTCACGTCATTGAACACTATGGTTCAGTGAATATAGGAATGAGGAAGCACGTTATGCCTTGTGCACTTCCAATTCTGAAGGCACTTCACTTTTATTTTTCTCGGCAAGTGTAGCTTGAATTGTTTGGACTACGATCAGAGTAATTTTTTAATTATGAGAATTCCACTGACTACAAGTTAACACCAATACCTTCTTTCCCCTATCACATGTGTGTTAGTTACCATTAGGATACCTGCATCAGGGTTTTCGCTTAGTAATACAACATTGTGCAACTGCTGTTTGTTGTTATCAAAGCTCAGTAAATGCCATCCTACCATTGAGGTCTGCGTCACATAACTCTTTTCTTTTTGCTTGGTTAGACTACATGTTAAATATTTCCTTAATACTACCATCACTAAGCATATATTTATTGCTTAAGTGGTTTGTAAGCCTAGGGAGTGGTAAGACTCAGGTCTACCCACTTCAGAAGTCTGTTCTCAAGAATACGGGACACCACATACACTAGACTTTTTCTCATCAATGGTGAAAATACAGCATATATGTCAGGCCATATAGTCATAAACGTAAGTGATTTTAAATCTCTAAATTGTAATACTACAGAATAACATAATAATTTACAAATCTAAATTCAATCCAATTTATACAGCAGTCACTTGAAAGTGGCATTGTAAGCCGACATGGGCCTGTGTCTTCAAATAAATATTATTTAATAGCAGAGGGCTGCTTAATTATTATTAGGAGTTTCATTGTTACGCACAGGGATTCTAGGGACAGAAGAAGAGGAAGGAGAAAAGGAGACGTCCCACCCAGGTTTGGAGAGGTACTGGCAAAAAATCCCTAGAAAGTACATACTTTTCATGCATCAACATGCAATCCCTACAACTAATTTCGGTTTATTTGCAGGAACAATAAATAAATGGCGGTCTGATACTACGAAATGAGATCTGTAGAAGAATTAATAACTAGGGGGGAAAATAGCTACCGACTATACGAAATATAAAAGAGATAGTTGGAGACAAGAAAAGCACCTGTATAAATGTCATGAAATCTGGTGGAAAGAATACACATAGGGGCTTTACAAATGAAATGAACTTCGAGATAATAGTGTAGGGAGCGAAGAGGACATAGAAAAAGACAAATAGTCTACACTATACTAATAGAAGCATTTGACAGAGAAATGAAAGACCTAAATCACAACAAGGCCCCTACAGGTCCTGAACTGGGAACTGAGCCTGAATTTCCCGCTGTGGGCCATCGGTCGCAGTTTTAACGAGAGGGAAAAAAGCACCGAAATTTTTTGCCGGGTAATTCTCGGAAAAAACCTAAGGAATAATTAAACTCATTTACTCACCTGGGAATACTTCAACCTTCTTCAAATTTGGGTGCGACATCTCCTCTTTTCCTTTCTCGTCTTCTGTCCCTTGAACACCTATGCATAGTAATGAAACTCATATTATCACAATCCACTATTTAGAAAAAATTAATATATGTGAAGATAGAATTTGTTGGTAGTAAAACAACTCACAATGAGTGACCTTTTCAGTCGTCGCTGTACATAGGGTATCTTCCCCTTTATTGGCCCATATAGGTGCATCCAGACAACCATCATTATCATCTAGGCAAAGAGGAACCTGATCCGCTTCCATTGACAAACTTAGTTTCTCCATTGGAGCTACAGGAGGGAAAAAAATAAAAGGATGAATGAAACATATATTATCATCAAACCATAGTAATATTTACGTTTAGTAACTCACGATACATTCGTAGAACCTTCGTGCTAGTTCACTCGCTGGTGTGGGTCGAATTCCTTGAAAGGGTGTAGGCTTAGTTATTTTAAGTGGAAAACAGTCAGGGCGTCGTACTGTATTTTCACTCAGTAATGAACAAATGTCTTGTGTACACCGTACCTCGTATTCTGGAGAACTTACTTATAGAAGAGTTTAGCCTTACATACTACTTATAAACTAACTAATACTGAAGACAGCACAAACATCCATACCTGAGGAGGGATTCGAGCCCGCGACGGGGAACAGCATCTAGCATCAAAGTATAGCGACTCAATGCGCTTGACCACTCCACCGCGGCCCCTATGTAGGATTACTGTTCCGATGTAAAATAAAATACATTGCATGTTTGTCTACAAAATCGTTTAGGTCCATCTGCTTGGTGGTAGTTTTTGCGGTGCACCCTAAGAACAGCATAGCAAGTTAGTTGTGCTGTACAGTTCGCTTTACATTCGGGTCGGATGGGAGCAAGGCAATATAAAGCGTATGATAGAGATTTGGTTATCGGGCGTCAGTGATATGTTAATGTAGGAGGAGCAAGTCTCTCGATGCAAGTAATCATACACATGTTTTAAAACTAATACATTGTTAGGAGTAGTAATGATAGGCGAGGCTGCAATCTGGTGAAACATTTTTGTGAATGTCGTAAGGCATAAAGCATCAGGTTATGATTTGACATGGTTCATAATGAGCAGATCTGTGACACTTCTTTCGTATTGTCATGCGAAATTTTGAGTCACCTATTGATGAATTGTTTTGTTGTTGTGGGAGGACAGTATATGGTCACGTTACTTGTATGAGTCTGCCTGTTCAGATTGAATGCTATTTTCGTTGCATATACAGCATGCATCTTATACCGAGTCATCCTTTCAAAATATCGTCCTTCACAAGGCATCGACAACAATTTTGCATTTTGATGTGGCCTGTTCTTATCTATCAGAGTATCATTGCTGTTTTATTTATTTATCTATTTGTCTACTACAAATAGCATTTATTCTCGTAACACTGCCAAAATATTCACAATTCGTTTGTGCTTATGGTTTCGTTATCTGTACACTTCGGTAACTCTTCTGGGAATTGCGGCGATCTTTGTAGTTCCAGCATCTGCTGTCCATTCTCGCAATTGAGCAGCACTCCTATCTATCGACAATGCAAGCTTGTAGTTACTGTGCACACAATCTTCTGTACAGCGTGCATCGATTTAATATTCTCCGTGAAAGTCCATCTTGTCTACAACAGTCACGTCATTGAACACTATGGTTCAGTGAAAATCTGCCTTGTGGACTTCCAGTTCTGAAGGCACTTCAATTTTATTTTTGCTCGGCACGTGTAACTTGAACTGGTTTGACTACAATCGGAGTGAATATTTAGTTGTAAGTATGTTTATACAAATTATTATTGTTTTTTAATTTTTTTAAGCGTCGCGTGACATACCAATAGGAGAAATTGTTGAACAACAGTGACCAGCACAGGTTTTCAGCAAACTATTGCGATCCTTTACTCGATTGTGTGTGTCTGTCTGTGTGTGTGTGTGTGTGTGTGTGTGTGTTCACTTTGAATCTCAGCACGGATTTACATCGTAGTTATCGACACTCCACCCTGACAATGAGCAATAATACTTTGAAGCTTTATATATGTATGTAGTTGACAAAGTGTTTAATGAATACTTCTACAGCGCAGCATTTGCCGACATGCCAGAATTCCTCTAACTACGACAGATCTGATTGCTACAACAGAACACCGATGTCTTCTTTGTCCAATCACATGTGGGTAAGTTACCAATACGACACCCGTGTAAGGGTTTAAACTTTGTTATACAACATTGTGCCAGTGCTATCTGTTGTTATCGAAGCTCGTGAAATTCCATCCTATCGTTGACGTCTGCATCATATAACTCATTTCTTTTGCATGGTTAGACTACATGATAGATAATTTTTGACTACTACCACTACTAAGCATTTATTTATTGCTTAAGTAGTTTGTAAGCCTAGGGAGTAATAAGACTCAACCCTACCCACTTCACAACTGTGTTCTGAAGAATATGGGACACCACGTACACTGACATTTCCACATTAGTAGTGAAAATACAGCATATACGTCAGGCCATCTACTCATAACCGTAAGTGATTTTAAATCTCTATATTGGAAAACTATTGTAGAACGTAATAATTTATTCAACATAATACCACTGAATTTATACCGCAGGTCACTTGAAAATATCATTGTATTCCAAACGGGACCGCTCTGTTCAAATAAATATTATTTAATAGCAGAGTGGTGCTAAATTATTATTATTAGGAGTTTCATTGTCATGCACAGAGGTTATAGGAACAGAAGAAGATTCAGGATTAGCGGAGACATCCCACCCAGGTTTGTAGGAGGTACTTGTTAGAAATTTCGAGACATTACATACTTTTCATGCATCAACATGAAGTCGCTGCAGCTAATTATGATTGATTTGCAGGAAATGTAAATAAATGGAGGTCAGGTGCTAAGAAATGAGATCAGTAGAAGAAGGTATAGGCACAGACGGAAATAGATACTGCCGACACGAAAAATAAAACTGAAGAAAAGCAGCTGTATAAATGTCATGAACTCAGGTGGAAACAACATATAGATGGACTCTACTAAGGAAATGAACTTGGAGATTATGTTTTAGAAAACGAATAGGACGTAAATGATGATAAAATAGGAGATACTATACTGAGAGGAGAAACAAAGACCTAAGTATCAACAAGGGCCCTGCAGTAGACAACAATCCGTCAGAGATACTTACGTATGGGGCGGGGGGGGGGGGGGGCAGCCATGACAAAAGCGTAAGATGTATGAGACAGGTGAAAGGCCCTCAGACTGTAATAAATATTGAAACATTTCGACAGTGATATAAAGATTCAAAGGTGAAATTAAAAATTTGTGCTGGACCAGGAATTAAAAGAGAATTTCCGAATTTGGGCCAGCGTTTGCAGTTTTAACGTTAGGGAATAAGGCACCGAATCTTTCAGCCAGGTAATTCTCGACATTGGATAGTCTGGAAAATAAACGTAAGGATTAATCAAACTCAGGTGCTCAGCCGAGGATACTTCTACCTTCTCCTTACCTGGGTGGGCAATCTTCTCTTCTCCTTCCTCGTCTTCTGTCCCTAGAACCCCTGTGCATATCATTGAAACCTATGTTATCACAATCCACTATTTCTATAATAATATATAGGTGTAAAGATGTAATTTGTTGGTGGTGAAACAACTCACAATGCAGGAAGTCATCAGTCGCCACTGTATATAGGGTTTTCTCCTTTTTATCGGCCCATAATGGTGCATCCAAACCATCATCATCTATCGAAAGAGGAATCTCATCCGGCTTCATTGGCGATCTTGATTCCTCCATCGGAGCTAGATGCGGTATAAAAATAAAACGATGAATGAAACATTTATTATTACGAAGCTGTAAAAATATTTTCATTTATTCAGTACATTTTCGTGACGAAACTCACGACACATTCCTAGAGCCTTCGTCCTAGTTCACTTGCTGCTGAGTGACTGAATCCCGTGCAGGGATGTTGGCAGAGTTATTTTAAGTGGAAAATGGTAGCAGTGTAGTGCTGTACTTTCACTCACTAATGAGGAATTGTCTTGTGTACATGGTGCCCCGTATTCTGGCGAGCCTACTTGTTGAAGAGTGTAGCCTTGAGTTATTTCAGTCCCTAGGCTTACAAACTAATTAAGCTCTAAATATATTCTTAGTATTGGTAGTATTCAGGAAATATCTATCATATTGTCTAACCAAGCAAAGAGAAATGAGTTATATGTTCTACAGCTCAACTAGACATATCATATTGCACGAGCTTCGATAACCACAACTAGCTCTGGCAGAATGTTATAGTACTAAGCGAAACAACCTGACGTATGTGTCATATTGGCAAGTACCCCACAGGCGATAAGCGAAATAAAGCGTTGTAGCTAGCAACTCTGTTGTTAAAGTCAGAGGAGTTCTTGCATGTTAGCTAATACTGCGTTGAAGAAATATGCATTTTACACTTTAATTATGCAAGTGTAACTTCGAAGTTATGTTGCTCATAGTCAGGATAGATCGTCGATAACTACGATGTATATGTGTGATGAGATTCAAAGAAAGTCCACAAACACACACACACACACACACACAATCGAGTTATAGCATCACAATAGTCATTTGAAAACCAGTGTAGGTCACTGTTGTAAGAATGTGGTTTAATTGTTGTCAGACAGAAATATCCATCCAGTAACATAGTTTTCTTGACATGTTCTTGGCAACCCTCAGTAGGAAAAAATCGTTTTTAAGCTTATGGGACTTAACTGGAGGGCATCTCACACTGATGCGTCCTTTCACAACAGTCTTCTTCTCATGACATGAATATTTGTGCATTGTGATGTGATCCTGATTTATCGATCAGAATTTCACAGCTGTATTATTTACTTTTTTGTCTAATGTAAATAGTCTTTATTTTCAAATCACTGGAAAAATTCTCGTAATTCGTTTGTGCTTACGGTTTCGTTATCTGTACACTTCGGTAACTCTGCTAGGAATTCCGGCAATCCATGTAGTTCCAGCATCTGGTGACAATTCTTGCATGTAAGCAGCGTTCCTATCTACAATGCCAGCTTTCAGTTACTGTGTACACAAACTTCTGTATAGCGTGCAGCCATGTAATATACTCTATGAAAGTCCAGGTTGTCTTCGACAGTCTTCTTCAGTGAACATAGGACTAGGGTAGCACGTTATGCCTGTTTGACCTTCGCTTAGCTGTACTTTTTTTATATATAGTTAACAAAGTGATCATGAATACGTCGTCGACGCAGCATTTGCAGATATACGAGAATTCCTCTGACTACAACAGATCTGCTTGCTAAAACAGAACACTAATATCTTCTTTCCGCTATTAAATGTGGATTAGTTACCATTAGGACAAAGGCGTCAGGGTTTTCACTTAATAATACATCATTGTGCCAGTGCTATTTATTTTTATCGACGGTTGGGAGTTGCCATCTTACCATTGAGGGTCTGCATCATATAACTCATTTCTTTTTGCTTGGTTAGACTACATGATAGATTTTTCCTGAATACTACCACTAATAAGCATATATTTATTGCACTTCACAAGTGTGTTCTCAGGAATACGCGACACCATGTACACTAGGCATTTCCTCATTAGGTGAAAATACAGCACATATGTCAGGTCATCTAGTCATAGGTTATTGTAAATCTCTATATTGTAATACTATAGAATAACATAATAATTTATTGAAACTAAATACCACAGAAATTATACCGCAGTCACTTGAAAGTGGCATTGTAAGCCGAAATGGGACCGCCGTGTTCAAATAAATATTATTTATTAGCAGAGTTTTGCTTAATTATTATTATTAGGAGTTTCATTCTTATGCATAGGGCTTCTAGGCACAGAAGAAGAGGCAGGAGAAACGTCCCACCCACGTTTGGCGGAGGTAGTGGTAGGAAATTCCTAGAAAGTACATACTTTTCTTGCATCAGCATATATGTCTGGTCATCTAGTCATAGGAAACATGAAGTCGCTGCAGCTAATTTTGATTTATTTGCAGGAAATGTAAATACGTTGAGGTCAGGTACTAAAAAATGAGATCTGTTGAAGAATGTATAACTAGGGAGGGAAATAGATACAGTCTACACGAAAAATAAAACAGACATTAGGAGACAAGAAAAGCAGCTGTATAAATGTCATGAACTCGGCTCGAAAGAACATACAGAGGGACTCTACTAAGGAAATGATATTCCAGATAATATATTAGGAAGCGAAGAGGACGTAGATGATGACGAAATAAGAGATCCTAGACTGAGAGGAGAAATTGACAGAGCACTGAAAGACCTAAGTCGTAACACAGTCTAATATATACAGTCGCGACACTGCTGTGAAAGCTGTTACCGCCTGACACTTGGAGCGACACTAGCGCTCCAAGCGGTCGTAAAGCCGGCTGTCCCTTAACACCGTGTACGACACATTAATAATGCCCGCTTGTAATTACTTTTCTGTGTGGTTTTCTAAATATTGTATATATTCTTGCATTACAAGCTTTATTTAAGTATCTTGACACATGACTGAGTGCAAAAGAAACGTAAACCGAGCAAAAACCCGTTGTGATCGGACACAGACTGCAATATGTTACGAAATAATTCTTTAGAAATTGCTTGCAGCTTACCTTTCTGGTAGTGATAGACAAACATAGTATTTTGTGCAGACAAGCCTATAATAGAACTTCTAAGGGACAGTTAAATATCAACAAATGTAAATTTAGTAAAAACTCGTGAATAAACTGACGCTAACTGCAACATATTTATGACGAAATTCTTCAGACATTGTACCTTACTTTGCTGGTAAACATAGTATTTCGCACATGAGAAGCATGTAATTGGTCTTCCCGGTGTTAAAAGGTGCGAAATTTTTTCCCCTGCTTTTTAGTTATGAGAACACCCACTGGCTATGAAACTTTTATCTAATATAATTTTGCTATGAGATTATTTCAATTATATGTTATTTTAAGATAATATTACGTCGATTACACGACAGTGTAAATGTCATATTATATGAATGATCCTGAGTCATTATCACAGTCATCATATGGTTCGAAGATGAGGGAGGAGTGGGAGGAGGCGGGGCGACAATCGTCTGTAAAATAAGACGGCTCTGTGGTTTCCGATAAACAGGTTTATATGTTAGACTGTGGTTTCCATTAGATAAAGCGGAAAACATTTAACCTTTCAAACATTAATAACCGTAACAATGAACATTTCTTTTCCATACATTTCTTATACATTTGCCTCTATAGTGAATTACTTTCGAAGGCCAAGACAAAAATGTTTCTAGCTGTGATATAGCAGCAACCGCAGTCGTAATACTTGTTTCAGGACACAGTTTAATTTCTTTCGCCTTTAAATTATCACGTCTTTGCGGTAGTTTCCTCTTCATTCCCAGTTTCGGTGGTTTGTTTGGAACATCAAACAATCTAGGCACAGCATTCCACACCAGCTTCTTCCGTTCATCATTCATGAACTGGTTTGCATCGAAGAGTAGCAAGTAGAACTTCACATTATCACGTAAATACGCGGCAACTTTATTCAAAAGATCTTGTCGCCTGCTATTTATAAGCCATTTCTTGATCCTAAAAAGAAATAATCTTCAATGTGTGTGTGTTGCTCACAACATAATTATAAATAAGCATTACCGAAACTTTATGTCACATACCTCTCAGGCTCTGTAGAAAACCTAAAGAATGATAACTATGACGTATTCTAGATTTGGTTGCTGCAAATTATTGCACTACACGCGCTTCCCTTCGTAAAAACCATTTCGTACACTAAAACACACACAAACACACGTCTCGTATACGATATAGAGCAACGTGGCTTTACGTCCGCAAGGAGCGCTGCAGTCGCCTAGTACAACAAAAATCAGCGGTAGTGTCGCGACTGTATATATTAGACTGTGATCGTAACAAGGTCCCTGCAGTAGACAACATACCCTCAGAACTACTGAAGTCTGTGGGAGAGCGAGCCATGAAGAAAGTGTGAGATGTCGAGGCAGGTGAAAAGCCCTCAGACCATAAGAAATATGTAAACATTTCAAACGTGAAATAAAATTTCAATGGTGAAACTGAAAATATTTGCTGGACAGTTAATTGAACCTGAATTTCCCGCATTGGCACAGGGGACGCAGTTTTAACAAGAGGGAATAAAGCACCAAATTTTTCAGCCGCATAGTTCTAGACATTGGATTGTCTGGAAAATAAACCTAAGGATTAATCAAACTCAGGTGCTCAGCAGGGGATACTTCCACCTCCTCCAGACATGGGTGGGGGATCTCCACCTCTCCTTACTTCTCTTCTGTGCCTAGAACCCCTGTGCATGATAATGAAACTCATGTTATCACAGTCCACTATTTGTATAAATATAAATACATGTGAAGGTTGAATTTATTGGTTATGAAACAACTCACAATGCGGGAACTCCTTAATCGCCGCTGTAGATACGGTATCCTTTGTTACATCAGCCCATAAAGGTGCATCGAAACCATCATCATGTATCGAAAGAGGAATCTCATCCGGCTTCACTGGCAAACTCTGTTCCTCCAACGGAGCTAGAAGTGGGATAAAAATAAAAGGATGAATTAAACATACATTATCACCGAACATACATTATCACCAAACATACATTATCACCAAACCATAAAAATATTTTCGTTTACTAATTTTTCGTGATAGAAGCCATGACAAATTAGTAGAACCTTGGTGCTACTTCACTCGCTGGTGACAGACCTAATTCATTGCCGGGGTCTAGGCTGAGTTATTTTAAGTGGCCAACGGACGCGGAGTAGTACTGTATATTCACTCACCAATGAGGAAGTGTCTTGTTTACATACTGTCCCTAATTCTGGAGAGCTTACTTGTAGAAGAGTGTAGGCGTGAGTTACTTCAGTCCGTAGGATAACAAACAACTTAAGCTCTAAATATTATCTTAGTAGTGATAGTATTCAGGAAATATGTATCACGTAGTCTAACCAAGCAAACAGAAATGAGTTATATTTTGCAGAGCACAACTACAGATGAATTTTGCGTGAGCTTCGATAACCAACGCTAGCTCTGGCAGAATATTTTAGTACTAAGCAAAACAACCTGACGTATGTGTCCTAATGGCAACTAACGCACGGGCGATAAGAAAAAGAAAATATATGTGTTCTATTGTAGCAATCAGCTCTGTTGTCAACTTGCATGTTGGCAAATACTGTGTTTAAGAAATGTGCATTGTACACTTTAATTACGTAAGTGCGAGTAAGTTCGAAGTTTGTTTGCTCATAGCCAGGATAGATCGTCGATTACTACGATGTAGATCTATGATGAGGTACAAAGTAAGTCAACACAAACACACACACACATACACACACACACACACTCACAGACGCACAATCGAGTAATAGCATTGCAATAGTTTGTTGATAACCTGTGTAGGTCACTGTTGTATAATTGTTGTTAGATCACTACTTGAGCTTCAGACAGACAACCATTGAGTAACATCGTTTCCTTGACTTAGTCTCGGTAACACTACGCAGGAAAATTTTTTTGTTATTATTATGGGACTTAAATGCGAGGTCATCAATCCCTAAACATATAAACTACTTATAAACTAAAAAATACTGAAGACAGCAGAAACAACCAAACCTGTGGGGGATTCGAACCTCCGATAGGAAACAGCCTATCGCAGCGGAGCATTACGCATCAATGGACTCGGCCACTCGGCAGCGGCCCCTATGTTAGATGACAGGTTCAACGTGAAAAAAATATATTGCCTGTTTTTCTACAAAATCCTTTTAGGTGTATCTGCTTGGTGGTAGTGTTTACAGTATTCGGTAAAGAGAGCGTAGCAAGTTAGTTGGGCTGTACAGTTCGCTTTACAGTCAGGTCTGATGAGAACAAGGCAATCTATGGGGTGTGATAGAGAATTGGTTATCATGCGTCAAACTATTGTGGGCGTCAGTGATTCGTTAGGATATGATAAATGAAGGAGGAGTAAGTCTCTTGATGCAAGAAATCATATGCGTGTTTAAAAAGCTAATAGATTAGCGTGGTAGTAATGATAGGCGAGGATATAATATTTTGTAATACTTTTGTGAATGTAAGCCATAAAGCATCAGGTAAGCTTTTTTTGACATGGTTCATAATGATCACATATGTGACACTTCTTTCGCATTGTCACGCGAAATTTTGAGTCACCTGTTGATGAGTTGTTTTGTTTTGATGGAAGGTCAGTAAGCGGTCACGTTACTTGTATGAGTCTTCTATTCACAATGATTGCTGTTTTCGTTGCAGTATAACTGCGCGCATCTCATATTGAGGTGTCCTTTTACAATAGAGTCCTTCACATGACATCAGCAACAATCTTGCATTTTGATGCGGTCCTGATCTTATCGAACAGAATTTCATAGCTGTTTTATTTACTTTTTTTTTCTCTAATGCAGATACCTTTTACTCTAGTAGCACTGCAAAAATATTCACAATTCATTTTTGCCTACGGTTCCGTTATCTGTACACTTCGATACCTCGTCGTGAATTCTGGCAATCTTTGTAGTTCCAGCATCTGCTGACCATTCTCGCACGTAAGCAGTGCTCCTATCTATCTACACTGCGAGCTTGTAGTTACTGTGCACACAATCTTCTGTACAGCGTGCATCCATTTAATATACTCCATTAAAATTCAGCTTGTCTACAACAGTCATGTCATTGAACACTATGGTTCAGTGAATATAGGAATGGGGATCACGTTATGCTTTGTGCACTTCCAATTCTGAAGGCTCTTCAGTTTTATTTTTGCTCGGCAAGTATAGCTTCAACTGTTTCGACTACCATCAGAATTATTTTTTAGCTGTACGTATGTTTATACGAATAATTTATATTTTTTAAAGTCACGGGCCTGCGGATAATCGATACGGTAAAGTTGTTAAACAACAGTGGACCCCTCAGGTTTTTATCAGATTATTGCGATGCTATTACTCGATTGTGTGTGTCCATGAGAGTGAGTGTACTTACTTTTATTCTTAGCACGGATCTAAATCGTAGTTATCAACATTCCACCCTGACTATGAGCAATACTACATGGAAGATTTCGTGCGTATGTAGTTAACAAAGTTGCCGACATATGAGAATTCCTCTGACTACAAGAGAACACCAATATCTTCTTTCCCCTATCAAATGTGCGTTAATTAACATTAGGATATATGCGTCATGATTTTCGCTTAGTAATACAACATTTAGCCAGAGCTATTTGTTGTTATCAAAGCTCGTGAGATGCCATCCTATCGTTGAACTCTGCATCATATAACCGATTTTTTGTACTTGGTTAGACTACATGATATATATTTCTTGAATACTACCACTACTAAACATATATTTATTGCCTAATTAGTTTGTAAGCCTAGGGAGTGGTAAGACCCAAGCCTACCCACTTCACAAGTGAGTTCTCAGGAATACGGGACACCATGTGCACTAGACATTTCCTCATTAGTGGTGAAAATTATAATGACACGTTTTCCTTTCCCCGATATTATCAGAGAAAGTTTTGTATTTTTATATTATTTCGGCATGTTGAAATAGTTATCTATGAGAGTCAGAGAAAGAAAATTTAGGAACAACACTTTCAATTTTTTTGTAAGAAAGAAGACACTCTTGCTTTGTACTACGTAGCGATAGCATCTTGCAGACTGGAGCTGTACTTTATTATTTTTTATGTGGCCGCTATTATGTACATTCAGGTAAATCTATGTGATATGCGCGTATCTTAAATTTATAAATAAAACCCCACCTCTCACTTAAATTCGCACTTATGAATTTTTATTAATAATTTTGCCCTATCCTCCCTCCGCCCATAATGTCTTATTCAGCCTTGTTGAATCACCGCAACAATGGATGGCATAGTTTTTAGTTAATATTGAATGGTGATATTTCGTGTAGCCTGCCAGTCTTGTTTCAAAATTTATTCCATAATATTATCATTTACTGGCAATAGAACCTGCAGTCGATTTTCTTGTAAATTTTTAGAAGTCCGATGTGTTTGACTTACGTGATATTCCTATCCGATTTATATCATGTCACTTATCTTACTTTACTGTTTGCTACACGAGTCGTAGTTTAATATTGACGAACTGCCATCCACTGTTCGGCGAGTGGTTATCATATTATTAAAATTTCATTTACAGCCAAATTTCAACCACCGATGGATCTATTGTTAAAGGTAACTGCTCGTCGATTCTTTTGTAACGTTCTGCCTGCACAACACTCCAGCGTTATTAGCTTACCATTTCATTTAAATGCATGTAATAATTTTCCCCGTAATTTACCGATTGGGATCTTTCATAGCTTCTAACTTCAAACCACTTCCTTACGTAAATTTGTTAATCTTAGGCTTAAATCAATATTTGATGTTAACAAATTTCTCTTTTTCAAGAACGCTTTTCTACCCATTGCCATTCTGCATTTTATATCCTCTGTACTGCGACCATCATTTGATATTTTACTGCCCAAATAACAGAACTCATCTACCTCCTTTATTGCTTCGTTAACTAATCTAATTACTTCAGCATCACCTGATTTTCTTACACTGCACTCCATTACCCTAGTTTTGCTCTTGTTAATGTTCATCTTATATGCACCTTTCAGCACACTGTCCATTCCGTTCAACTGCTCTTCCAGGTCCTTTGCTGTCTCTGCCAGAATTCCTATGTCGTCGGCTAAACGCAATGTTTTTAATACTTCCCCCTGAACTTTAATTCCTTCACCAAATTTCTCCTTGCTTTCCTTTATAGCTTGCTCAATGTACAAATTGAATAACATTGGAGAAAGGCTACAACCCTGTCTTACTCCCTTCCCAACCACTGCATCCCTTTCATGCCCTTCAATTCTGACAACCGCTGTCTGGTTTTTGTACAAGTTGTAAATAACCTTACGCTCCCTATATTTTACTCCTGCTTGCTTCAGAACTTGAAAGAGTTTATTCCAATAAACATTGTCAAAAGCCTTCTCCAAATCTACAAAAGCTAGAAATGTAGGTTTGCCTTTTCTTAATCTATCTTCTAGGATAAGCCGTAAAGTGAGTATTGCCTCCCATGTTCCTACATTTCTCCTGAACCCAAACTGATCTTCCCCGAGGTCGCCTTCTACCAGCTTTTCCATCCTTCTGTAAATAATTCGTGTTAATATTTTGCAACCATGACTTATTAAACTGATGGTTCTGTAGTTTTCACACCTGTCTGCACCTGCTTTCTTTGGTATGGGGATTATAACATTTTTGTCTCATACATCTTACACACCAGGTGAAACAATTTTGTCATGGCTGGTTCTCCCAGAGACTTCAGTAGCTCTGAGGAAATATCATCTACTCCAGGGGCCTTGTTTCGACTTAGGTCTTTCAGTGCTCTGTCAAATTCATCTCTAAGTATAGTATCTTCTGTTTCATCCTCATCTACTTCTTCTCCCCTTTCTACAATATTGCCGCTAAGTTCATTTCCTTCATAGAGCCTCTCTATGTACTCTTTCCACCTTTCAGCTTTCCCTTCTTTGCTGAGAACTGGTTTTCCAGCAGAGTCCTTGATATTCATAGAGCTGTTTTTCTTTTCTCCAAATGTTTCTTTTATTTTCCTGTAGGCTGTATCTATTTTTCTCCTATTTATACATTCTTCTACATCCTTGCATTTGCCTTCTAGCCACTCTTGCTTAGCCATTTTGCACTTCCTGTCAATCTCATTTTTTAGTCGTCTGTACTCCATTTTGCCTGTTTCATTTACTGCATTTTTATATTTTCTCCTTTCATCGATTAAATTTAGTATCTCCTGTGATATCCAAGGTTTTTTTGTAGGTCTTGTCTTTCTACCTATTTTTTCCTCTGCTGCCTTCACAATTTCATCTCTCAATGCTACCCATTCCTCTTCTACTGTTTTATTTTCCCCTGTTTCTGTCAATTGATGCCTAAAGCTCCCTCTGAAATTCTTAAGAACTTCAGGTTCCTTCAATTTATCCAGGTCCCATCTCCTTATTTTCCTACCTTTTTGTAGTTTCTTTAGTTTCAACCTACAGTTCATAACCAACAAGTTATGGTCAGAGTCTATATCTGCCCCTGGGTATGTTTTACAGTTTAAAACCTGGTTCCGAAATCTATTCCTTACCATTATAAAATCTATCTGGTATCTCCCGGTGTCTCTGGTCTCTTCCACGTATACAATCTTCTTTTGTGATTGTTAAACCAGGTGTTTGTTATAACTAAATTATGTTCTGTGCAAAATTCTACCAGGCGGTTTCCTCTTTCATTCCTTTTGCCCATACCATATTCACCTACTATCTTCTCTTCCCTTCCTTGTCCTACTACCGAATTCTAGTCTCCCATAACAATTAAGTTTTCCTCTCCCTTAATTGTCTGAATAATTTCCTTTAGCTCCTCATATATTTCTTCGATTTCCTCATCATCGGCAGAGCTAGTTGGCATATAAACCTGTACTACTGTTGTCGGTGTTGGCTTCGTATCTATCTTGACAATGATAATGCGATCACTGTGCTGGTCATAGTAGTTTACCAACATTCCTATTTTCTTATTCATTATCAATCCTACTCCTGTGATACTCCCAATTGATTTTGTATTTATAATCCTGTACTCACCTGACCAGAAATCCTGTTCATCCTGCCACCGAACTTCACTAATCCCCACTATATCTAACTTCAACCTATCCATTTCCCTTTTTAAATTTTCTAATTTTCCTACTCTATTAAGGGATCTGACATTCCACGCTCCGACCCGTAGAATGCCAGTATTGTCTTTCCTGATGATCACATCCTCCTGAGTATTCCCCGCCCGGAGATCCGAATGGGGGACTATTTTACCCGAGAGGATGCCATCATCATATGTTCATACAGTAGAGCTGCATGTCCTCGGGAAAGGTAACGGCTGTAGTTTCCCCTTGCTTTCAGTCGTTCGCAGTAGCTGTGTGGCAAAGCCAAATTAGCTGATGTTACAAGGCCAGCTCAGTCAATCATCCAGACTGTTGCCCCTGTAACTACTGAAAAGGCTGCTGCCCCTCTTCAGGAACCACACGTTTGTCTGGCCTCTCCACAGATATCCCTCCGCTGTGGTTGCACCTACGGTACGGCTATCTGTATCGTTGAGGCACGCAAGCCACCCCACCTCGGCAATGTCTGTGGTTCATGGGAGTGGACCAGTATTGCATAGCGACAATTAAGTCTGAAATGAATCACATTTAGACATGTAATACTGCATAGAAGAGACGTGCAGAGTGTATCGGATAAACAAGGCTGAAAACAGCATTATCACAAAACAAACTGACATGAGCATAGGCAAACCACATATGGTCAATGTTATGCTCAATATCAAAGCATGCTTATGTATTTCGAAAATTGTAAAGATTTTTATATCTGTTAAATAGTTAATGAAATGAATTTTGTAAAAGAGATATGATTTTATGTGATTTGGATGTTAATGAGAGACAGTCCTTAAGTCAATGTCTTATTAAATCGAAACTATTTGGGAAAGCACAGTGAAGCTAGTTATTTGAATAGGACTTGTGGATTAGGAGACCGTGTGAAACAGCAATAAGCACAGATGTGTTAAGTGCAGTGAAAGACGCCAACAAGTAATTTAATTAATCTTAAGAGTCGTTCAACGACCTTCGCGCTACAGAAAGTGCAAATTTCAAACGTTATCACCCCGCGAAAAGACGCTGTCCAGTGAATTAACAGTGTTTAGAACAATAAAAAAAATTAAAACACAGGCCTACGAGGACCGATAAATAAATTAAAGTGATAAATTAGTTTGAACAGTGCGTGATGGTGAATAAAGACGCCTTCTAACGCCACCATAAACGCTCACGGGAATCAATCATAAAAATAAAAGATGACGTATAATGCGCACGCAGGACGTTTAATTGACGCACGTGCTTACATACTGTGAATCAATTAATAAACGTACGCATATGAACAAGAGAACAGTGCCGTGTGATAATTCAGAGACACTGCTAGGTGATGTGAATTCCACGACACGTACGAACCTCGCCTGCTGCAGACAAACAGACAAATAAACGTAATGTGGTACTCACCCACCGGTGTGAAGTGTGGACCCTCGACGAGTGCAAAGTGGACACTCCTTCCTTAAAAACACACCACACTGTAATCCCCAATGTGTTGCAGTTTGAAACAGTACGATTAAAATTACGGAAGTCATACCGCGCGATCCTGCCACGATGCAACATAAGCACAGACTGAAGCTGAACCAGTGGCGCGACGTGACGTCATTACTGATTGTTGACAGCGCTATGCAAACAAAGCTCTTACAACACCGTCTAACGTCTAATCAAATAAAAAATATGAAAAAAAAGTATGGACTCGCAGCAAGCTGCGTTAGCATTAATAGAGACTGAATCTATTCAGCGATAACAAAAATATTAATATAGAATCAAATCAGATACTTTAAAATGTTAGCATAAATTTAAATCAGACGCCATAGAATGTAAGATATTCCAGATAATTTCTACATTTCTTGTGACCCCATGTATTTATATGTATGATAGATAGTAAATTATGAAACATCTAACATTTTTGCCTTGAAAGATCACATGTACGATCAACATAAATAATGATTCTGACCAATGACTAGTATTCATGATAGGCATTCTGTAAATAGTCATGTATATAGCACCAAAATGTATATGTAGATAGGAAAGTAAGATAAATATTAGGCAAATAACCTGCTAGTATCAGAGTCATGGACATACGTCATTTGTATTGAATGCTAAAAAAAAAAAAAAAAAAAAAAAAAAATAAAAAAAAATTGTATAATATCTGGCGTATATTCATGTCAGTTTCTTCATTTTATCCTTTAGACACAAGAGCGCACATACACATATATATACCTAGATATCCCCTTCGGTATTCACAATTCAATCACGTAATAGCTTTAGCGAATGCACAAAAAACACTCACGCACCAGACAACGTGTGAATGAAGGAAACTAATCAAGTGTGCATTCTTTGCAGGCAAAAAAAAATGGTTATCCTAGTGCAGTAGACATTGCTAACTCCAGTCTTTTTGTTCTTTTCATGAAAAAAATTGCAATGAGACGGTGCGAGCGAGGGGCGCTGAACTGACGATTCACCACGAACCGCTGTTGTCCACGCGCACACTCCGTGCGCAGTAATGGAAGCCGCTCGCTGCCGCCGGCGTTGCCGCTGCTCCCGCCTCCAGTACCAATGCAACAACCTCGAGCCGTCGACACCGTTACTGAAATTCAACCTACAGACAGCACTAAAAATCAACTTCATAATCAATAAAGTGAAATTTTATGTAACTTTCTGTACTATAGACATCCATCGAAGTGAATAGACTGTAATACGACGAAACATGATATGTTATTGAGAAAACAATTCTGAAAAACGAATATTCCAAAAGATTGACCCATGTTGTACTTATGTTATGTGGATTATATGTTTTACATTATTATCTTATGTAATATTCGATGTATTTGTGTTCTATGAAACTAGCCTTGACACAATGCTTGTTTGTCACGGCTATCGGATTCTGTATCATACCTCAGCCGTGCCAAAGGGGGCCGTATAATGACACGTTTTCCTTTCCCCGATATTATCAGAGAAAGTTTTGTATTTTTATATTATTTCGGCATGTTGAAATAGTTATCTATGAGAGTCAGAGAAAGAAAATTTAGGAACAACACTTTCAATTTTTTTGTAAGAAAGAAGACACTCTTGCTTTGTACTACGTAGCGATAGCATCTTGCAGACTGGAGCTGTACTTTATTATTTTTTATGTGGCCGCTATTATGTACATTCAGGTAAATCTATGTGATATGCGCGTATCTTAAATTTATAAATAAAACCCCACCTCTCACTTAAATTCGCACTTATGAATTTTTATTAATAATTTTGCCCTATCCTCCCTCCGCCCATAATGTCTTATTCAGCCTTGTTGAATCACCGCAACAATGGATGGCATAGTTTTTAGTTAATATTGAATGGTGATATTTCGTGTAGCCTGCCAGTCTTGTTTCAAAATTTATTCCATAATATTATTATTTACTGGCAATAGAACCTGCAGTCGATTTTCTTGTAAATTTTTAGAAGTCCGATGTGTTTGACTTACGTGATATTCCTATCCGATTTATATCATGTCACTTATCTTACTTTACTGTTTGCTACACGAGTCGTAGTTTAATATTGACGAACTGCCATCCACTGTTCGGCGAGTGGTTATCATATTATTAAAATTTCATTTACAACCAAATTTCAACCACCGATGGATCTATTGTTAAAGGTAACTGCTCGTCGATTCTTTTGTAACGTTCTGCCTGCACAACACTCCAGCGTTAATTAGCTTACCATTTCATTTAAATGCATGTAATAATTTTCCCCGTAATTTACCGATTGGGATCTTTCATAGCTTCTAACTTCAAACCACTTCCTTACGTAAATTTGTTAATGTTAAAAATTAATAGTCAGGCTGGAATATTATAAAATACAGCATATATGTCAGGCCACCTAGTCATAACCGGAAGTGAATGTAAATCTCTATATTTTAATACTATAGTATAACATAATAATCTATTCAACGTAAATATCAACCAATTTATACCGTAGTCACTTGAAAGTGGCATTGTAAGCCGAAATGGGCCTGTGTCTTCAAATAATTATTATTTAATAGCAGAGTTCTGCATAGTTATTATTAGGAATTTCATTGTTATGCAAATGGATTCTAGGGACAGAAGAAGAGGAAGGAGAAGAGGAAACGCCCCACCCAGGTTTGGAGGAGGTAGTGGTAAGAAATTCGTAGAAAGTACATACTTTTCATGCATCAACATGAAGTCGCTGCAGCTAATTTCAATTTATTTGCAGGAAATGTAAATAAATGGAGGTCAGGTACTAAGAAACGTGATGTATAATAAGGGTGAAAATAGATACCTCTTACACGAAAAACAAAACAGACATTTGGAGACAAGAAAAACAGCTGTATACATGTCATGAACTCAGGTGGAAAGAACATGTAGAGGTACTCTACTGAAGAAAGGAACTTCGAGAGAATATTTTAGGAAGTGAAGAAGACGTAGATGAAGGCGATATAGGAGATACTATACTGAGAGGAGAAATTGACAGAGCACTGGAGGACCTAAGCAGAAACAAGACCCCTACAGTAGACAACATACCCTCAGAGCTACTGACGTCTGTGGGAGAGCCAGCCATGATAAAAGTGTAAGAAGTATGAGGCAGGTGAAAGGCCCTCAGACCTTGCGAAATATTCAAAAAATTCGACCGTGAAATAAAAATTCAATGTTGAAATTGAAAATTTCTGCTGGACTGGGAATTGAACCTTTATTTGTTGTTTTAGGCCTGGGGTTGCAGTTATAACGAGAGGGAATAGGGCACCAAATTTTTGAGCCGCATAGTTCTCGCCTTTGGATTATCTGGAAAATAAACGTAAGGATTAATCAAACTCAGGTGCTCAGCCGGGGATACTTCTACCTCCTCCAGCCTTGGGTGAGGCATCTCCTCCTCTCCTTCCTTGTGTTCTTTCCCTAGAACCCCTGTGCATAATAATGAAACTCATCTTATCACAATCCACTACTTGTATAAAAATAAATACATGTGAAGGTTGTATCTATTGGTTATGAAACAACTCACAATGTGTAATTCAAAGTAAGTCCATACTCAATCGAATAATAGCATTGCATTAGATTGTTGGACACATGTGTGAGTCACTGTTGTAAGGCTGCGGTATAATTGTTTTCATTTCACTACTTGAGCTTCATACAGAATTATCCATTCAGTAACATCGTTTCCTTGACTTAGTCTCGGTAACACTACGTAGGAAAAAATGTTCGTTATCATTGTGCGACTTAACTACGGGTTCATCAGTCCTTAAACTTACAAACTACTTATAAACTAACTAATACTGAAGACAGCACAAACATCCAACCCCGAGGCGGGGATTCGAACCCCCGATAGGAAACAGTCTAGCGCAGTGGAGCATAGCGCCTCAATGCGCTCGATCACTCCGCCGCGGCCCCTATGTAAGATGACAGGTTCCACGTAAAAAATATATATATTGCCAGTTTTTCTACAAAATACTTTTAGGTCCATCTGCTTGGTGGTAGTGTTTACAGCATTCGCTAAAGAGAGCATAGCAAGTTAGTTGTGTTAGGATATGTTAAATGAAGCGGGAGCAAGTATCTTGATGCACGAAGTCATATGTGTGTTTAAGAAGCTAATAGATGTTTATTGGTAGTAATGATAGGCGACACCGCAATCTTGTGAAACACTTTTCTGAATGTCGTAAGACATAACGCGTCTAGTTAGGTTTTGACATTGTTCATGCAGAGCAAATCAGTGACACTTCATTCGTATTGTCACGCGAAATTTTGAGTCACCTGTTGATAAGTTGTTTTGTCGTTGTGGGAGGACAGTAGACGGTCACGTTACTTGTATGCGTCAATCTGTTCAGAATGAATGCTATTTCGTTGCTGTATACTGCGTGCATCTCATACTAATGTATCCTTTTACAATAGCGTCCATCACACGACAGCAACAACAATTTTGCATTTTGATGTGGGCGTCATCTTATCGATCTGCGTTTCATTGTTGTTTTAATTATTTAATTTTTTTTTCTACTGCAAATAGCATTTATTCCCGGCAACTCTTCTCGGAATTGCGGCAATCTTTGTAGTTCTACCATCTGCTGACCATTCTCGCATCTAAGCTGCACTCCTATCTATCTACAATGCGAGCTTGTAGTTACTGTGCGCACAATCTTATGTACAGCGTGCATCCATTTAATATACTCCATTAAAATTCAGATTGTCTACAACAATCACGTCATTGAACACTACGGTTAGATGAACACAGGAATGGGGAAACACGTTATGCCTTGTGGATTTCTACTTCTGAAGGCACTTCACTTTTATTTTTCTCGGCAAGTGTAGCTTGAATTGTTTGGACTACGATCGGAGTGATTTTTTAGCTGTATATACATGTGTGTGTGTGCGCGTGTGCGTGTGCGTCTGTATACTTACTTTGAATCTCACCACGGATCTACATCGTAGTTATCGACGCTCCATCCTGACTATGAGCAATAGTACTTCGAAGATTTCGTACGTATGTAGTTAACAAAGTGTGTTAGTTACCATTAGGACACCTGCGTCAAGGTTTTCGCTTAGTAATACAACATTGTGCAACTGCTGTTTGTTGTTATCAAAGCTCAGTAAATGCCATCCTACCATTGAGGTCTGCGTCACATAACTCTTTTCTTTTTGATTGGTTAGACTACATGTTAAATATTTCCTTAATACTACCATCACTAAGCATATATTTATTGCTTAAGTAGTTTGTAAGCCTAGGGAGTGGTAAGACTCAGGTCTACCCACTTCAGAAGTCTGTTCTCAAGAATACGGGACACCATATACGCTAGACTTTTTCTCATCAATGGTAAAAATACAGCATATGTGTCAGGCCATATAGTCATAAACGTAAGTGATTTTAAATCTCTAAATTGTAATACTACAGAATAACATAATAATTTATCAATCTAAATTCAATCCAATTTATACAGCAGTCACTTGAAAGTGGCATTGTAAGCCGAAATGGGCCTGTGTCTTCAAATAAATATTATTTAATAGCAGAGTTCTGCTTAATTATTATTAGGAGTTTCATTGTTACGCACAGTGATTCTAGGGACAGAAGAAGAGGAAGGAGAAAAGGAGACGTCCCACCCAGGTTTGGAGGAGGTACTGGCAAAAAATTCCTAGAAAGTACATACTTTTCATGCATCAACATGAAATCCCTACAACTAATTTCAATTTATTTGCAGGAACAGTAAATAAATGGAGGTCTGATACTACGAAATGAGATCTGTAGAAGAATTTATAACTAGAGGGAAAAATAGCTACCGGCTACACGAAATATAAAAGAGATAGTTGGAGACAAGAAAAGCAGCTGTATAAATGTCATGAAATCTGGTGGAAAGAATACACAGAGGGGCTCTACAAATGAAATGAACTTCGAGATAATAGTGTAGGGAGCGAAGAGGACATAGAAAAAGACAAATAGTCGATACTATACTAATAGAAGAATTTGACAGAGAAATGAAAGACCTAAATCACAACAAGGCCCCTACAGGTCCTGAACTGGGAACTGAGCCTGAATTTCCCGCTGTGGGCCATCGGTCGCAGTTTTAACGAGAGGGAAAAAAGCACCGAAATTTTTAGCCGGGTAATTCTCGGAAAAAACCTAAGAAATAATCAAACTCAGGTACTCACCTGGGAATACTTCAACCTTCTTCAAACTTGGGTGCGACGTCTCCTGTTTTCTTTTCTCGTCTTCTGCCCCTTGAACACCTATGCATAATAATGAAACTCATGTTATCAAAATCCACTATCTAAATATATATATATATATATATATATATATATATATATATATATATATATATATGTGTGTGTGTGTGTGTGTGTGTGTGTGTGTGTGAAGATAGAATTTGTTGGTAGTAAAACAACTCACAATGAGTGACCTCTTCAGTCGTCGCTGTACATAGGGTATCTTCCCCTTTATTGGCCCATATAGGTGCATCCAAACAACCATCATCATCATCTAAGCAAAGAGGAACCTCATCCGGTTCCACTGACAAACTTGGTTTCTCCATTCGAGCTACAGGAGGGGAGAAAATAAAAGGATGAATGAAACATATATTATCATCAAACCATAGTAATATTTACGTTTAGTAAGTAAATTTTCGTGACAGAAACTCACGACACATTCGTAGAACCTTCGTGCTAGTTCACTCGGTGGTGAGGAACCGAATTCCTTGAAGGGGTGTAGGCTGAGTTATTTGAAGTGGAAAACAGTCAGGGCGTAGTACTGTATTTTCAGTCAGTAATCAGCAAATGTCTTGTGTACATCGTGCCTCGTATTCTGGAGAACCTACTTATAGAAGAGTGTAGGCTGACAAACTACTTATAATCTAACGAATACTGAAGACAGCACAAACATCCATACCTGAGGGGGGATTCGAGCCCCCGACAGGGAACAGCATCTAGCATCAAAGCATAGCGACTCAACGCGCTTGACCACTCCACCGCGGCCGCTATGTAGGATGACTGTTTCGATGTAAAATAAAATATATTGCATGTTTGTCTACAAAATCGTTTAGGTCCATCTGCTTGGTGGTAGTTTTTGCGGTATACCCTAAGATCAGCATAGCATTTAGTTGTGCTGTACAGTTCGCTTTACATTCGGATCGGATGGGAGCAAGGCAATATATAGTGTATGATAGAGATTTGGTTATCGGGCGTCAGTGATATGTTAATGTAGGAGGAGCAAGTCTCTCGATGCAAGAAATCATACACATGTTTTAAAACTAATACATTGTTAGGAGTAGTAATGATAGGCGAGGCTGCAATCTGGTGAAACATTTTTGTGAATGTCGTAAGGCATAAAGCATCAGGTTATGATTTGATATGGTTCATAATGAGCAGATCTGTGACACTTCTTTCGTATTGTCATGCGAAATTTTGAGTCACCTATTGATGAGTTGTTTTATTGTTGTGGGAGGACAGTAAACGGTCACGTTACTTGTATGAGTCTCTCTGTTCAGGATGATTGCTATTTTCGTTGCAATATACAGCATGCATCTTATACCGAGTCATCCTTTCAAAATATCGTCCTTCACATGACTTCGACAACAATTTTGCATTTTGATGTGGGCCTGATCTTATCGATCAGATTATCATTGCTGTTTTATTTATTTATCTTTTTGTCTAATGCAAATAGCATTTATTCTCGTAACACTGCCAAAATATTCACAATTCGCTTGTGCTGATGGTTTTGTTATCTGCACACTTCGGTAACTCTTCTGGGAATTGCGGCAATCTTTGTAGTTCCAGCATCTGCTGACCATTCTCGCAGTTGAGCGGCACTCCTATCCATCTACAATGGGAGCTTTTAGTTACTGTGCGCACAATCTTCTGTATAGCGTGCATCCATTTAATATTTCCCATGAAAGTCCAGCTTGTGTACAACAGTCACGTCATTGAACACTATGGTTCAGTGAACATAGGAATGAGGACGCATTTTTATGTCTTGTGGACTTCCACTTCTGAAGGCACTTCACTGTTATTTTTGCTGGGCAAGTGAAGCTTGAACTGTTTCGACTACAGTCGAAGTGAATTTTTAGCTGTACGTAAGTTTATACACATTATTATTATTATTATTGTATTCGTCGTGCGTGTGACATATCAATAGGGGAAAGTTGTTCAACAACAGTGACACGATAAGGTTTTCAACAAACAATTGCGATGCTATTACTCAGTTGTGCGTGTTTTTGTGTGTGTTTACTTTGAATCTCAGCACGGATCTACATCGTAGTTATCGACACTCCATCCTGACTATGAGCAATAATACTTTGAAGATTTTTATATGTATGTAGTTGACAAAGTGTTTAATGAATACTTCTACAGCGCAGCATTTGCCGACATGCCACAATTCTTCTAACTACGACAGATCTGCTTGCTACAACAGAACACCGATATCTTCTTCCTCCTATCACATGTGGGTTAGTTACCGTTAGGAAACACGCGTAAGGGTTTACGCTTTGTTATACAACATTGTGCCAGTGTTATTAGTTGTTATCAAACCTCGTGAAATGCCATCCCATCTTTTAGGTCTGCATCATATAACTCGTTTCTTTTTGCTTGGTTAGATTAAATGATAGATTTTTCCTGAATACTACCACTACTAAGCATATATTTATTGCTTAAGTAGTTTGTAAGCCTAGGGACTGGTAAGACTCAAGTCTACCGACTTCACAAGTGTGTTCTTTGGAATACGCAACACCATGTACACTAAGCATTTCCTCATTAGCGGTGAAAATACAGGATATATATCAGGTCATCTACTCACAAGCTTAAGTTATTGTAAATCTCTATATTGTGATGCTATAGTATAACATAATAATTTATACAATCTAAATACCAGTGAATTTATACCGCAGTCGCTTGATGATGGCATTGTAAGCCGAAATGGGACTGCCGTGTTGAAATAAAAATTATTTAATAGCAGAGTTTTTCTTACTTATTATTATTAGAAGTTTCATTGTTATGCACAGGGCTTCTAGGGACAGAAGGAGAGACAGGAGAAGAGGAGACGTACCACCCAGGTTTGTAGGAGTTACTGGTAAGAAATTTCGAGAAAGTACATACTTTTCATGCATCAACATGAAGTCGCTGCAGCTAATTTTGATTAATTTGCAGGAAATGTAAATAAATGGAGAGCAGGTACTAAGAAATGAGATCTGTAGAATAATGTATAAGTAGGGACGGAAATAGATACCGCCTAGACGAAAAATAAAACAATAAAGAAAGGCAGCTGTATAAATGTCATGAACTCAGGTGGAAAGAACAAAAAAATGTTTGTAAAGCTTATGGGACTTAACTACGGGGTCATCAGTCCCTAAACTTACAAACTACTTATGAACTACTTACGAACTAGGACGGCACAAATATCCATGCCCGAGGGGGGATTCGAACCCCCGACCGTAGTGGCCGTGCAGACCGTGACTGGAGCGCCTCAGTCACCTCGGCCACCGCGGCCGGCTGGAAAGAACATATAGAGTGATATAAAAATTCAATGGTGAAATTGAAAATTTGTGCTGGACCAGAAATTAAACCAGAATTTCCGAATTTGGGCCAGCGTTTGCAGTTTTAACGTTAGGGAATAAGGCACCGAATCTTTGAGCCAGGTAATTCTCGACATTGGATAGTCTGGAAAATAAACGTAAGGATTAATCAAACTCAGGTGCTCAGCCGAGGATACTTCTACCTCCTCCAAAACTGGGTGGGCAATCTTCTCTTCTCCTTCCTCGTCTTCTGTCCCTAGAACCCCTGTGTATGACAATGAAGCCTATGTCATCACAATCCACTATTTTGATAATAATAAATATGTCTAAAGGTGTAATTTGTAGCTAGTGAAACAACTCACAATGCAGGAACTCATCAGTCGCCACTGTAGATAGGGTTTTCTCCTTTTTATTGGCCCGTAATGGTGCATCCAAACCATCATCATCTATTGAAAGAGGAATCTCATCCGGCTTCATTGGCGATCCTCGTTCCTTCATCGGAGCTAGATGCGGGATCAAAATAAAAGAAAGAATGAAACATTTATTATTACCAAACCATAAAAATATTTACATTTATCGATTAAATTATTGTGACAGAAACTCACGACACATTCCTCGAACCTTCGTACTAGTTCACTTGCTGCTGAGTGACTGAATTCCGTGAAGGGATGTTGGCAGAGTTATTTTAAGTGGAAAATGGTAGCAGTGTAGTACTGTATTTTCACTCACTAATGAGGAAATGTCTTGTGTACATGGTGCCCCGTATTCTGGAGAGCCTACTTGTAGAAGAGTGTAGGCTTGAGTTATTTCAGTCCCTAGGCTTAACACTAATTAAACTCTAAATATATTCTTAGTATTGGTAGTATTCAGGAAATATCTATCATGTAGTCTAACAAGCAAACAGAAATGAGTTATATGATGCAGAGCTCAACTAGAGATACTTTTGAGCGAGCTCGATAACTACAACTATCCCTCGCAGAATGTTGTTAGTACTAAGCGAAACAACCTGACGTATGTCTCCTAAAGGCAACTAACACACAGGCGATAAGCGAAAGAACATATCTGTGTTCTGTTAGAGCAAGCAGCTCTGTTGTTATAGTCAGAGGAATTATTGCATGTTGGCTTATACTGCATTGTAGAAATATGATTTTACATTTTAATTACGTAAGTGTAGTCAAGATAGATCGTCGATAAGTACGATGTAGATCTGTGATGAGATTCAAAGAAAGTCCACACACACACACACACACACACACACACACACACACACAATTACGTAATAGCATCGCAACAGTTTTTTTTAACCTGGGTGCGTCACTGTTGTACGGCTGCGGTGTAATTGTTGTCACATCACTACCTGAGCTTCAGACAGAGTTATACGTTCGGTAACATCGTGTTCTTGACATAATCTTGGTAACCCTGTTTAGGAAAAAATGTTTGTTAAGTATACGGGCAAAATGGAGTACAGACGACTAAAAAATGATATCGACAGGAAGTGCAAAATGGCTAAGCAGGAGTGGCTAGAAGCCAAATGCAAATCTGTAGAAGAATGTATAAGAAGGGGAAAAGTAGATACCGCCTACAGGAAAATAAAAGAGACATTTGGGGACAAGAAAAGCAACTCTACGAATATCAAGAACTCAGATGGGAAGCCAGTTCTCACCAAAGAAGGGAAAGCTGAAAGGTGGAAAGAATACATAGAGCAGCTCTACAAAGGAAATGAACTTAGGGACGATGTTGTAGGAAGGGAAGAGGAAGTGGATCAAGATGAAATAGGAGATACCATACTGAGAGATGAATTTGACAGAGCCTTGAAAGACCTAGGTCGGAATAAGGCCCCAGGAGTAGATGACATACCCTCAGAGTTACTAAAGTCTCTGGGAGAGCCAGCCATGACAAGACTATTTGAACTGGTGTGTAGGATGTATGAGACAGGCGAAATGCCCTCAGACTTTAAGAAAAATGTTATAATCCCCATTCCAAAGAAAGCAGGTGCAGACAGGTGTGAAAACTACAGAACCATCAGTTTAATAAGTCATGGTAGCAAAATTTTAACACGAATTATCTACAGGAGAATGGAAAAGCTGGTAGAAGCTGACCTCGGGGAAGATCAGTTTGGATTCAGGAGGAACATAGGAACCCGGGAGGCAATACTCACTTTACGTCTTATCTTAGAAGATAGATTAAGGAAAGGCAAACCTACATTTCTAGCTTTTGTAGATTTGGAGAAAGCATTTGACAATGTTGACTGGAATACACTCTTTCAAATTCTGAAGTCAGCAGGGGTAAAATATAGGGAAAGGAGACTTATTTACAACTTGTACAAAAGCCAGACCGCAGTTATTAGACTCGTAGGGCATGAAAGGGAAGCATCAGTTGGGAAGGGAGTAAGACAGGGTTGTAGCCTTTCTCCGATGTTATTCAATTTGTACATCGAGCAGGCGGTGAAGGAAAGCAAGGAAAAATTTGGAATAGGGATTAAAGTTCAGGGGGAAGAAATAAAAACATTGCGTTTTGCTGATGACATTGTAATTCTGTCAGAGACAGCAAAGGACCTGGAAGAGCAGTTGAATGGAATGGACAGTGTGTTGAAAAGAGCGTTTAAAATGAACATTAACAAGAGCAAAACAAAAATAATGGAATGCGGTCTTAGAAAGTCGGGCGATGCTGAAGGAATTAGATTAGGTAACGAAACAATGAAGGTGGTAGATGAGTTTTGTTACTTGGGCAGTAAAATAACATGCGATGGTCGCAGTACAGAGGATATAAAATGCAGAATGGCAATGGGAAGAAAAGCATTTTTGAAAAAGAGAAATTTGCTGACATCGAATATTAATTTAAGTGTAAGGAAATCTTTTCTGAAGGCATTTGTGTGGAGTGTTGCCTTGTACGGGAGTGAAACATGGACGATAAGCAGTGTGGACAGGAAGAGAATAGAGGCCTTTGAAATGTGGTGCTACAGAAGAATGCTGAAGATTAAGTGGGTAGATCGCATAACTAATGAAGAGGTTCTGAACAGAATTGGTGAGAAAAGGAATTTTTGGCATACCCTGACCAAAAGAAGGGATCGCTTGGTAGGACACATTCTTAGACATCGAGGTATCGTAAATTTAGCATTGGAGGGAAGCGTGTGGGGTAAAAATCGCAGAGGGAGACCAAGAGACGCGTATAGTAAGCAGATTCAAATGGATGTGGGTTGCCGTTCTTATCAGGAGATGAAAAGGCTTGCTCAGGATAGAGTAGGGTGGAGAGCTGCATCAAACCAGTCTCTGGACTGAAGACCATAATAATAATAAATAAGTATGCGGGACTAAACTACGGGGTCATAAGTCTCTAAACTTACAAACTACTTATAAACTAACTTATACTGAGGACAACACAAACATCCAAGACCGAGGGGGCACTCGAACCCCCGATGGGGATGGCCTTGCGCAATGGAGCATAGCGGCTCAATTCGCTCGACCACTCAACCGGGGCCCCCATGTAGGATTACTGGTTCCACGCAAAATAAAATATATTGCATTATTGTCTACAAAAACCTTTTAGGTCCAACTGCTTGGGGTAGTGTTTCCGGTATTCCCTAAAGACGGTATAGCAAGTTATTTGGGCTCTACAGTTCACTTTGCATTCGGGTCTGATGAGAGCACGGCAATGTATGGGGTGTGATAGAGATTTGGTCATCGTGCGTCAATCTATTGAGGGCGTCAGTGAATCGTTAGGATATGTTAAATGTAGGAGGAGCAAGTCTCTCGATGCAAGAAATAATAGATATTTATAGGTAGTAATGATAGGCGAGGCTCCAATCTTGGGAAACATTTTTATGGATGTCGTAAGACATAAGAAATCTAGTTAGTTTTGACATGTTTCATGAGGATCAGATCTGTGACACTTCTTTCGTACTGTCACGCATAATTTTGAGTAACCTGTCCGTGAGCTGTTTCGTTTATTATGGGAGGACAGTAAACGGTCACGTTACTTGTATGAGTATCTTTTCACAATGATTGCTACTTTCGTTGCAGTATACTGCGAGCATCTTCTTTCACAATAACATCCTTCACATGACATCAACAACAATTTTGCATTTTGACATGGTCCTGATCTTACCGATCATAGTTTCATAACTGTATTATTTATTTATTTTCTAGTCTACTGCAAATAGCATTTATTCTCATAACACTGCAAAAAATATTCACAATTCATTTGTACATACGGTTTCGTTATCTGTAGATTTCGGTAACTCTTCTGGGAATTGCGGCAATCTTTATAGTTCCAGCATCAGCTGATCATTCTCGCACGTAAGCAGCGCTGCTATCTATCTACGATGCGAGCTTGTAGTATAGCGTTCGTCCATTTAATATGCTCCATGAAAGTCCAGGTTGTCTTCAACAGTCACGTCATTCAACACTATAGTTCAGTGAACATAGGACTGGGGTAGTACGTTATGCCTATTCGACCTTCGCTTCTGAAGGCACTTCAGTTTCATTTTTGCTCGGCAAGTGTAGCTTGAACTGTCTCGGCTACGATCGGAGTGACTTTTTAACTGTCCGTATGTTTATATGATTTATTTTTATTTTTTCGTTCTTTTTTATTTTTATTTATGTATTTATTTATTGATTATCGTGCTTGCAAAATAACAATAGGGAAAGTTGTTCAACAACAGTGACCCGCTCAGGTTTTCAACAAACAATTGTGATGCTATTACTCGTCTGTGTGGGTGTGTGTGTGTTTACTTTGAATCTCAGCACGGACCTACATCGTAGTTATCCACGCACCATCCTGACTGTGAACAATAATGCTTCGACGTTTTCCGCATGTACATAGTTAACAAAGTGTTTAATGAATACTTCTTCAGGGCAGCATTTGCAGACGTGCGAGGATTCCCCTGATTACAACAGATCTGCTTACTACAATAGACCACCGATAACTTCTTTCTTATATCACATGTGGGTTAGTTACCATTAGGACACATGCGTGTGGGCTTTCGCTTTGTAATACAACATTGTGCCTGAGCTATTTGTTGTTATCAAAGCTCGTGAAATGACATCTTATCGTTTAGGTCTGCATCATATAACTCACTTTTTTCTGCTTGGTTAGACTACACGATAGAATCTACTTGAGTATTACGACTACTAAGCATATATTTATTGCTAAAATAGTTTGTAAGCCTAGAAACTGGTAAGACGCGAGCCTACTGACATCACAAGTGTGTTCTCAGGAACACGCGACACCATGTACACTAAACATTTCCTGATTATCGGTGAAAATACAGCATAAAATCAGGTCATCAAGTCATAATCATAAGTGATTGTAAATCTCTATATTGTAATACTATAGTATAACATAATAATTTATATAATCTAAATACCACTGAATTCATACCGCAGTCGCTTGATGGTGGCACTGTAAGCCGAAATGGGACCGCCGTGTTCAAATAAATATTATTTAATAGCAGAGTTTTGCTTAATTATTATTAGGAGTTTCATTGTTACGCACAGGGGTGCTAGGGATAGAAGACGAGGAAGAAGAAGAGGAGACGTCCCACCCAGGTTTGGAGGAGGTAGTGGTAAGCAGTTTCTAGAAAGTAAATTATTTTCATGCATCAACATGAGGTCGCTGCAGCTAATTTCGATTTATTTGCAGGATATATAAATAGAGGTCAGGTGCTAAGAGATCTCTAGAAGAATGTATAACTAGGGAGGGGAATAGATACCGCCTACGCGAAAAATAAAAATGACATCTGGAGACAATAAAAGCAGCTGTATAAATGTCATTAACTCAAGTGGAAAGAACATATAAAGGGACTCTACTAAGGAAATGAACTTCGTGATGATATTTTAGGGAGTGAAGACGAAATAGGAGATACTATGCTGAGAGAAGAAATTGATCGAGCACTGAAAGACCTAACTCGCAACAAGGCCTCTGCAGTAGACAACATTCCGTCAGAGCTACTGTCGTCTGTGGGAGAGTGTAGGACAGTGTCTCGGTGATACTGTGATTAAAACAAGTGATAGATTTCATTAATTAAGAGACTTGTATAAGACAGTTCTATAAACAATACTTTTGTCATTATTTCAAGAAATAGACAGACGAAGGGTAAAAACTTTTGTAAAACATAAAGAAATGAAAATAAATAGCATTGTATATATGTTAGGCTCATAAACATGTTGCTTAGACCAGCTAATTGTGTTAATTAATGTAATAGTCGAGATTTACAACATTGAATTCTTTGAATATATTGACTGACGTAAGATTTTGAGTATATTTTCAGAATAGCCAAGATATTTGATAGCTCAATAATGTAAGGAACATGTGTACTCATTAACAAATTAATTGACATTTAACATTGCTGTTTGTTGTAAAATAAAAAGGACCGTGATTTTTACTTAAAAATATACGCGTCATCTAAAATTATTGTATGTATAGTGTTCATTTTATATTGTGATTATTTTTGTCTACATGAAATGTTTTACCGCTGTGTTCCTTAATTGTAAATTAGTATATTCAATTGTTAAGAATAATGCGTAATGTAATGCCATTATTGTCAATGTTATATATTTGCCTCACCGCCTTGCGTGGAGGAGTTGAAGTTTTGCCATTTTTGAAGCACTTTGGAATCTATGTCAGTCTGTGTTGTTGTGGTAATTGTGTACTTTATGTTATGAACTTGTAATGTTTTGGTGGAGAAGCAGTTTGATTTGGAATAAAAGAAGTGAAAAATTATAGCTACGAGTATTTATTTCTACCACGACGCCCCAGGAGTATAAATTTGCAGCGAACAGAATCCCCATACATCGTAATTTTGAAAAGATGAGTTTCGCTTGGAAGTGGTAGAATGAAATGTAATTACTTAATAAGGCAGTTTGTTTGTTTGTATTGTCTATGGGACTTAACTACGGGGTCATCAGTCCCTAAACTTACAAACTACTTATGAACTACTTACGAACTAGGACGGCACAAATATCCATGCCCGTGGGGGGATTCGAACCCCCGACCGCAGTGGCTGTGCAGACCGTGACTGGAGCGCCTTAGCCTCCTCGGCCACCGCGGCCGGCAATAAGGCAGTAAACATTATAGTATGCAACACGTACAAATATGCGGACACTCTGCTTTATATCTTAGATTACGTAAGTGCGAGTAACGCCGAAGTTTTTTAGCTCATAGCCAGGATAGATCGTCGATAACTACGATGTACATCTGTGATGAGATCCAAAGTAAGTCCACATACACACACAGACACACACACACACACACACACACACACACACACACTCACACACACAATTGAGTAATAGCATCGCAATAGATTTTTGTAAACCTGTGTAGGTCACTGTTGTAAGGCTGCGGTGTAATTGTTGTCAGTTCACTATTTGAGCTTCAGACAGAATTATCATTTCAGTAACATCGTTTTCTTGACATAATCTGGTAACCCTATGTAGGAAAAAAAGTTTGTTAAGCATCATTCTCTAAACTTACAAACTACTTATAAACTACCTTATACTGAAAAAAGCACAAACATCCAAGCCTGAGGGGCGACTCGAACCCCAAATGGTGCCGGCTTCGCACATCGGAGCATAGCGCCTCATTTCGCTCGACCACTCCGCCGCAGCCCCTATGTAAGATGACTGGTTCCACATAAAATAAAATGTATTGTATGTTTGTCTACAAACATAGGTCCATCTGCTTGGTGATAGTGTTTGCGGTATTCCCTAAAGACGGCATAGCAAATTAGTTGGGCTCTACAGTTCGCTTTGCATTCAGGTCTGATGAGAGCAAGGCAATGTATGGGGTGTGATAGAGATTTGGTTACCGTACATCAACCTATTTAGAGCGTCAGTGATTCGTTAGGATATGTTAAATGAAGGAGGAGCAAGTCTCTCGATGCAAGAAATACTAAATGTGTTTAAGAAGCTAATAGTTATTTATAGGTAGTAATGATAGGCGATGCTACAATCTTCGGAAACATTTTTGTGAATTTCGTAAGACATAACACCTCCAGTTATGTTTTGACTTGGTTCATGATGATCAGATCTGAGACACTTCTTTCGTTCTGTCGCGCATAATTTGAAGTAACGCGTCAATGAGTTGTTTTGTTGTTGTGGGAGGACAGTAAACGGTCACGTTACTTGTATGAGTCTATCTGTTCACAATGATTGCTATTTGCTTATACTAAGCATGCATCTCATACCGACTCAACCTTTCACAATAGCGTCCTTCACATGACATCGACAACAATTTTACATTTTGATGTGGGCCTGATCTTATCGATCAAAGTTTCATTGCTGTTTTATTTATTTATCTATTTGTCTACTACAAATAGCATTTAATCTCGTAGCACTGCCAAAATATTCATAATTAGTTTGTGCTTATGGTTTCGTTATCTGTACACTTCAGTAACTCTTCTGGGAATTGCGGCAATCTTTGTAGTTCCAGCATCTGCTGACCATTCTCGCAATTAAGCAGCAATCCTATCTATCCACAATGCAAGCTTGTAGTTACTGTGCATTTAATATTCTCCATGAAAGTCCAGCTTGTCTGCAACAGTCACGTCATTGAACACTATGGTTCAGTGAAAATATGCCTTGTGGACTTCCAGTTCTGAAGGCACTTCATTTTTATTTTTGCTCGGCACGTGTAACTTGAACTGTTTCGTCTACAATAGGAGTGAATATATAGCAGTAAGCATGTTTATAAAAATTATTATTATTTCTTAACTTCTTTAAGCGTCGCGTCGTGACATATCAATAGGAGAAACTTGTTCAACAACAGTGACCACCTCAGGTTTTCAATAAACTATTGCTATCCTGTTACTCGATTGTGTGTGTCTGTGCGTGTGTGTGTATGTTTACTTTGAATCTCAGCACTTATTTACATCGTAGTTATCGGCACTACATCCTGACGATGTGCTATATTACTTTGAAGTTATATATCTAGACATCAGAGGTAACCTATCGTAAGTGCAAAAATGACGATTTTGAGGTTTTTGTCGTATGTGGCTAGTGTAAGTCATACCTTCTTAGGGGTAGAATACTGTATGCATATATTTTACATAAAATAAATTTAGCAATGCGATACTATCGTATTTGCAATCTGAAACCAGTGGTAAACAGTGGTAAATGACCATACGACAATTGACCTGAATCTAGACCGCCACGCTCTTTATCGTATTGGCTGTTACGATGGTTTACCTTTAAGTGTTACCGTACTTCCGTATTGTTACACACATCGTTAATCACGTGAGACTAGCAGTGTGCTATATTTTGTGATGTTTGGAGGAGCATTCTATGACAGAATTGAAGATTAAAATGGATTGTATTAGTGGAAGAAGTAAAAGGATCGTGGAATTAGCGCTGAAGTTAGTACAGGTAAGCAGTACAAGTATTTCTAGTACTTATGATTATATCATCAGCTTACAACATTAAATCATTATGCATAGCTAATATAGATTTTAAGATATTATTCATCATACTGGGATGTAACAAACATCTAAATGTACATTCTGCGATTTAGGAGACAAATGATCTGGTTGCTTTACCACCAGTCGACGGTAGTAATGTCGTCGAAACTCCCTTGGTGACAGATACAACTACACATGTAGCGCCTCCTTTTGATGAAAATGAGTGGCTAGAATATACGGAACTGACACAACTACAATGCTTGTCATACGATCAATCAAAGGTACAGTCCTATTATACATAGTTTATCATTTGAATCGAGCAAAATTCATCGCGTTTTGTATAATAATGCAATTTTGCTTACTTGCATAGGAAAATGATAGTGCAAATCTATTAGGTGCTGAGACCTTACCTTACGACAAAGTTACTGATGGAATTGATTTGTTGCTAAGAAATGAAGAATCCCAGGTTTTCATTTTGGTTGGTCATATGATATACGTTTATGTAAATGTAACTGAACAAAATTTACTTAGAATGAAATGCAATTACGTCTATTTAACCCATGGGATCGCGTGACCTGTCAGGTCTTTCTTGTTTTAATTTTCGACTGTTGCCCCATTGACGAAGTCTTGCGTATCTTGTGCAGTGATTTTCCTTTCCAAGTTCAGCGTTTAACCAACGCATGTTTTCTCACTATTACCACAAAGACTTGTCATGACACTGCGCGTTCGTATGTACGTTTCAGATTGCGCGTTCCAGATGGTTAAATCGAACTAATGGTGTTGTATTAACTTTGTTGCCTCGTCATGCTTTGACTCTCCGTCTTGTTCGTAGGTGGCAGCTGAAGATAAATGTATAACGTCCCACCATGTAAACAGCTATGATCATAACGACATCGACAAGGAATGCAGTAGTGAAGTAGGCGGTGATGAGATAAACTGCAGTCGCAGTGAGGCAGACGAATCTGGCGGTGGCGTTCCCTTTAACATTAAGAGTCTTCAGTCACATCCGGGGACTGAAAATACTGACAATGGAGGCATGATTGCTTCATCAAATGTTGCATCTAATGCCTTGGATGACATTCATACATTTACTACACTAGAATCAGAATTTACAAGGGGCCGGAAGTGAGTGCGGCAAGAAAATAAGCGGAAGTGCAATATAAGGAAAAGATGTAGAGAGGCTGGTGCGGAGAATACATCTAAAACCGGAACCATAGTTCCGGAAAAATGTATTAAGCCTGCATGCAAATCTTCATGTGAAAGAAAATGTTCAGAAAACATTACTTCTGAAGATAGGCAGCATATTTTCAACACTTTTTCGAGAGAAGGGAATGATTTTAAGAGATTATATGTTGCCTCACGCGTAATTGCAAAAAATGTTAGTATAAGAGTAGTTCAAGAGAGGGAGTTTAGGCGTAAAGTGACACTTCATTACTTCTTTGAAGTTCGTGGCCAGAGACTACAAGTTTGCAGAACATTTTTCTTAAATACTTTGAGTATTTCCGAAATGTATGTCAAGACAGCTTTGTCCAAAAATTTAATGGTGGACTTTTTGAACCAGACCAGAGAGGAATGAAAGCTTCACCAAACAAGTTGGATGAAGAAATAAGGGACAGTATCAGAAACCACATCAGGATGTCCCCCACAATCGAGAGCCACTACAGAAGAGAGAAAACAGGTAAATTTATCTTGGCAGCCATCTCAAAATATCAAAAATGTATTATTTCTATGTAGAGCACTGCAGGGAAAACGAACTGAAGCAAGAGTTAATTGCAAAGCAGTGGCTTATATTTAACATTGAATTTAATTTAGGATTCAAGGAACCTGTTTGATACGTGTGATGACTGTGATGAGTTTCAGGTGAAACTCAAAAATGATATAACAGCTGAAGAAGCAGTCCAAATTAAATCAGATTACAATGCCCACTTGTCAGAAGCAGATATAAGATATAAAAACAAGACCTTCGACAAAAATCGGTCAAAACAATCTGGATCAAAAGCAAAGGTTGTCATGTTCGATGGTCAGAAATGTTTGCCGACACCTCACCTTATTAATTCCAGTGCGTTTTATCTAAGAAAGCTCTGGACGTATAATCTGATAATCCTTGATGCTTCAGAGCAGAAATCCTATTGTTGCATGTTGGATAAAACAGTAGCATGTCGTGGACCTAAAGAAGTGTCATCTTGTTTGCTAAAGTGGGCCCTAGCTAACCTGCCAAAAACTCAAACTGAGGAACTTACGATATGGACTAAAAACTGCGGAGGCCAGAATCGTAACTTCCCCATGATTATGTTATTTTTGGATTCTTAGGTGTCTTCCTAATCTTAACCCTCCTACTACCAGAATTTTTTTGTTACAGTGAGTACCGTTGGGGTCAATATGACCCCAAGTAATTAACACGGGATATATTGGCAGTATTTAATTTATTTTAATGAACTGACAGAAAAGCATACATTATTGATTGAAACCAGGTGAAGTAGATATATAAGCACTTACAGATCTTGTCTCAACACTTAATCTTATAGATCCTTACATCTAAAACAGAGCAACTCTTTACATGTAAAACAAAGAATGTCTGAATGGTGTTTACAGACAAAGGAAAAGCATCTTCTGCACGTTTCTGAATGTTTTCTACACACTGAACGTTCGCACAGGTAGCACCATCCACGTTTTACCCCCGTATTCACTTGTGCTGAAGGAGGAGAAGAACGAGGCAGAGAAGCTTTGCTGCGCTGACTTCTGTTTTTCTGTACTAGACTTGTTCCCAGTTCCAGAAGAAATTCTCTTCTTTTGTAGTTGGTTTTTTTTATTCCAGTCAGGATTTAAGTCCAACCAAATTATGAAAGCATTCAGGGCACTAATATCCAAAATATTATAAAAAATCACCATGGGCCATCTTCTTGTCATACGTTTTGTGGTGTAGGTTCTGACTAACTTGTCCATAGTGTCAACACCTGATTTTGTTGCATTATAGTCTAGGATTATAATAGGTTTCGCTGCTTTGCCTTCACCTATTTCCTCCCTGAAATGCATAGTACTCAGCAATGTCACTATCTTACCCTTTTTTGGGCAATAGGAGACTATCGTTACTGATTCCTGGAATCTGAAGAGAGATGAACCTGCAGTTCTTCCCCTTGCTTCGATAAATTCTGCAGGTAGTTCACTTCGACTTTTTCTTAGTGTTCCTAGCAGAGTCATTTGTTTTCGTTCTAGTTCCTTTGCCAACTCCAAACTTGTAAAGAAATTATCTGTTGTGATATTTCTACCACTTCCAGATAAATGTTCTGTCAGTTCTAACACTACTCTTTTATGGGTATAAATTAGAAGTGGAAATGTTGGTTTCATTGTTGCAGGTGTTTCCTATAACATCTGTTCAACATAATATTCGCTGTTCTGTTTTCATAATGTTTCATTCAAGAAACGAAAAAAAAAATATGATTGGGGTCATGATGACCCCAGTGGTACTCAGTGCATAGGCCATGCATAAATTTTAATATGTTGTAAATGTAAAACTGAATAATATGTCATTGTATACAAGCAAGTTAGAGAGACAAAGTCATAAATTTTGAAAATAATCACATTGAAAATAAGGGAGATATATATTTCAAATGTGCTTCTGGGGTCATATTGACCCCAGTGGTAGTAGGAGGGTTAAAGTGATAAACCATAAATTCTTATTGAAGCGACACACTCATATGGATGTAGATGGTGTACATGCTGTTATTGAACGTGCCAAAAGCAAACTGAGCCCAAATGACACAATTGCAACTCCTTGGGATTGGCAACAATTTGTTCGCCAGTGAAGATTCAAAGAACTTATTGAAGTATATGACATGAAAATGGCAGATTTCAAAGACTTTGAAAGTCTTTTCAAAGGATCATCATCACCTTTAGTTAAACGGACAACCAAAATTTTATCGCATGGAAAATTTTTGGTTAGCCAAGTTGTGCATCTACAAGTATGAGCAGAAAATTCAGGTGCTGTATTCTGTAAAACAGCATTTGATGGTGAATTTCAAAAGATTGATGTACAACGGCGAACAAGAGGGGCAGTATGACCGGAAAGCTTCCTGCTATACGAAATACTCTAAGACCTTTTGCTACAGAGAAGTATAAAGATTTACAAAAGCTGCTTAGGTGGGTGCCTGAATCTTTTCACTATTTCTACCAAAATATACCAAAGAGTATGTCAACACAAACTGAAAAGGACTCAGAAGGACATGAACATGATGACGTTATCAATTAATTGTACAAGGAAATTCTTTTTCTACATTTCGAATTTTGTCCTAAATTTGTAAATGAATATATGCTGAATTTGGACAGAAATGTTTGTCGTTCTCTCAGTTTTTAAAGTGGTTTAACCTTTGTTACTTTCTAGAGTAAGCACTATGGTTGGAATTTATTTTGTTCAATTTACTTAAAATTTGCTGAGTGACTAGTATTTGTGACTGGCTTTGTGAAAGGATAAAATTGTAACTCTTAATAAATCTACTGATATACAATAAGTATGAATGCCTTTATTTCTTAATTTCAGTACCAATAATTCTCATATTCCTATTCGTATTTCGTAGAATAACCCTGTATAATAAAGATAAACACTTATAAACATAAAAAGGCATGCAAATGAACAGCAAACCTAATGTTATAAGCACCTTGACAATATCGTATGTGTAAATAAAGACGGCCTCACAAATATATTTACATGAGGTAAAATATCGTAAGTGCTGTTTCTACTGTAACATTTCATAAAATATTTCTAAAAACGAAGCACATGTAGATACTAACTAGAAAAGATATAAAAATTAGAACTCTTCATGATTGGGTATTTGACTTATTCTACAGGTACCAAAATCCGAGTCGCAGCAGCTTCTTTTTGCTCTCCTGTAAAGTCAGCGAAATGTTACTTACGATAGGTTACCTCTGGCGTCCAGATATATATATATATATATATATATATTGACAAAGTGTTTAATGAATACTTCTACAGCGCTGCATTTGCCGACATGCCAGAATTCTTCTAACTACGACAGATCTGCTTGCTACAACAGAACACCGATGTCTTCTTTGTACTATCACACGTGGGTTAGTTACCATTACGACACCCGTGTAAGGGTTTAAACTTTGTTAAACAACATTTTTGCATGGTTAGATTACATGATAGATATTTTCTGAATGCGACCACTACTAAGCATGAATTTATTGCTTAAGTAGTTTGTAAGCCTAGGGAGTGGTAAGACAACCCTACCCACTTCACAACTGTGTTCTCAAGAATACGGGACACCTTGTACACTGACATTTCCACATTAGTAATGAAAATACACCATATATGTCAGGCAATCTAGTCATAACCGTAAGTGATTTTAAATCTCTATATTGGAATACTATAGTAGAACGTAATAATCTATTCAACATAATACCAATTAAAGTATACCGCAGGTCACATGAAAATGGCATTTTATTCCAAACGGAACGGCCCCGTTCAAATAAATATTATTTAATAGCGGAGTCGTGCTAAATCATTATTATTAGGAGTTTCATTGTTACGCACAGGGGTTATAGGGACAGAAGAAAAGGAAGATGAAGAGGAGACTTCCCACCCAGGTTTATAGGAGGTACTCGATAGAAAATTCGAGAAATTACTTTTCATGCATCAACATGAAGTCCCTGTAGCTAATTTTGATTGATTTGCGGGAAATGTAAATAAATGGAGGTCAGGTACTAAGAAATGAGATCTGTAGAAGAATGTATAAGTACGGACGGAAATAGATACCGCCTACACGAAAAATAAAACTGAAGAAAAGCAGCTGTATAAATGTCATGAACTCAGGTGGAAAGAATATATAGAGGGACTCTACTAAGGAAATGAACTTGGAGATTATATTTTACAAAGCGAATAGGACGTAAATGATGACAAAATAGGAGATACTATACTGAGAGGAGAATTTGATTGAGAACTGAAAAACCTAAGTCGCAACAAGGGCCCTGCAGTAGACAACAATCCCTTAGAGATAATGATGTCTGTGGGAGAGCCAGCCATGACAAATGCGTAAGATGTTGAGACAGGTGAAAGGCCCTCAGACTTAAACAAATATAGAAACATTTCGACCGTGAGATAACAATTCAATGGTGAAATTAAATATTTGTGCTGGCCCGGGAATTGAACCTGAATTTCCGACTTTGGGCCAGCGGTTGCAGTTTTAACGTTAGGCACCGAATCTTTCAGCCAGGAAGTTCTCGATATTGGATAGTCTGGAAAATAAACCTAAGTATTAATCAAACTCAGGTGCTCAGCCGAGAATACTTCTACCTCCTCCAAACCTTGGTGGGCCATCTCCTCTGCTTCTTCCTCGTCTTCTGTCCCTAGAACCCCTGTGCATAACAATGAAGCCTATGTTATCACGATCCACCATTTTTATAATAATAAATAAGTGTAAAGATGTAATTTGTTGGTGGTGAAACAACTCACGATGCAGGAACCCGTCAGTCGCCACTGTAGATAGGGTTTTCTCCTTTTTATCGGCCCATAATGGTGCATCCGAACCATCATCATCTATAAAAGGAGGAATCTCATCCGGCTTCTTTGGCGATCTTCGTTCTTCCATCGGTGCTATATGCGGAATAAAAATGAAAGGATAAATGAAACATTTATTATTACCAAACAATAAAAATATTTACATATACTGAGTAAATTTTCGTGTCAGAAACTCATGACACATTTTTAGACCCTTCGTCTTAGTTCACTTGCTGCTGAGAGACTGAATTCCTTGAAGGGGTGTAGGAAGAGTTATTTTTAGTAGAAAGGCACAGCGAAGTACTGTATTTTCACTCACTAATGAGGAAATGTCGTGTGTATTCTGGAGAGCGTACTTGAAGAAGAGTGTAGGCTTGAGTTATTTCAGTCCCTAGGCTTACAAACTAATTAACCTCTATATATATTCTTAGTAGTGCTAGTATTCAGGAAATATCTAACATGTAATCTAACCTAGCAAACAGAAATGAGGTATATGATGTAGAGCACAACGATAGATATCATTATGTACGAGCTTCGATAACCACAACTAGCTCTGGCAGAATGTTGTAGTACTAAGCGAAGCAACCTGACGTATGTATCATAATGGCAACTAACCCACGGGCGATAAACGAAAGAAAATATCTGTGTTCTGTTGTAGCAAGCAACTCTGTTATCATACTCAGAGGAATTCTTGCATGTTAGCTAATATTGCGTTGAAGAAGTATGCATTTTACACTTTAATTACGTAAGTTTGAGGTACTTCGAAGTTTTTTTACTCATAGTCAGGATAAATCGTCGATAACTACGATGTAAATGTGTGATGACACCTTTTATCACAGCACTTGAAAATGGTCTATAGCCGAAACAAGGTAGTGACAATAAACAAAACTTTCAGTCAAATGGCGGTCAGCTATATATATATATATATATATATATATATATATATATATATATATATATATATATATATATATTACGTTTTGCCATTGTTCATGATGAGTATAACTGTGACACTTATTTCGTTTTGTCGCGCAAAACGTTTAGTAATCTGTTCATGAGCTGTTTTGTTGTAGTGGGAGGACAGTAAACGGTCACGTTACTTGTATGAGTCTATCTGTTCAGATTGATTGCTATTTTCGTTGCAGTATAAGCATGCATCTTATACCGATTCATCCTTTCACAATATCCTCCTTCACATGACATCGACAACAATTTTGCATATTGATGTGAGCCTGATCTTATTGATCAGAGTTTCATAGCTGTATCATTTACTTATTTTTTTGTAAATAGCATTTATTCTCACAGCACTGCAAAAATATTCACAAATCGTTTGTGCTTACGGTTTCGTTATCTGTACACTTCGGTAACTCTCCTGGGAATTCCGGCAATCCATGTAATTCCAGTATCTGCTGGCCATTCTCGCATGCAAGCAGCGCTCGTATCTATCTAGAATGCGAGCTTTTAGTTACTGTGTACGCAATCTTCTGTATAGCTTGCAGTCATTTAATATACTCTATGAAAATTCAGCTTGTCTATAACAGTCACGTCATTAAACACAATGGTTCAGTGAACATGGGAAGCACATTATGCCTTGTAGATTTCCACTTCTGAAGGCACTTCAGTTTTATTTTTGCTCGGTGATTGTAGCTTGAATTGTTTCGACTACGATCGAAGTGATATTTAGCTCTACGTAGTCTATATTTATACGAAATATCAATATTTTTATTTTTTATATATTTTTTAAAGTGTCGCGCCTGCGGATCATCAATAGGGGAAGTTGTTTAACAACAGTGACCCCCTCAGGTTTTCAGCATACTATTGCAATGCTATTATTCGATTGTATGAGTACGTGTGTGTGTGTGTGTGTGTGTGTGTGTGTGTGTGTGTGTGTCCTTACTTTGAATCTCAGAAGGGATCAGCATCGTAGTTATCGACGCTCCATCCTGACTTTGACCAATAATATTTCGAAGATTTCGTACGTCTGTTGTTAACAAAGTGTACAATGAGTTCTTCTTCAGCGCAGCATTTGCCGACATATGAGAATTCCTCTGACTACAAGAGAACACCAATATCTTCTTTCCCCTATTACATGTGGGTTAGATACCACTAGCACACACGCATCAGGGTTTTCGCATAGTAATACAATATTGTGCCATTGCTATTTGTTGTTATCAAAGCTTGGGAAATTCCATCCTACCATTGATGCTCAATAAGACAAGACACCATGTACAGTACACATTTCCAGAATAGTGCTGAAAATACAGCAAATACACCACTGGCCATCACGAAGATGACGTGCTAGAGAAGCGAAATTTAACCGCCAGGAGGAAGATGCTGTGATGTGCTAATGATAAGCTTTTTAGAGCATTCACAAGGGTTGGCGCCGGTGGCGACACCTAGAACGTGCTGACATGAGGAAAGTTTCTAACAGATCTCTCATACACAAACAGCAGTAGATCGGTGTTGCTTGGTGAAAAGTTGGTGTGATGCCTCGTGTAAAGAGGAGAAATCTGTACCATCACGTTTCCGACTTTTATAAAGGTCGGATTGCAGCCACTACGGTCGGGGGTTCGAATCCCCCCTCGGGCATGGATATTTGTGCCGTCCTAGTTCGTAAGTAGTTCATAAGTAGTTTGTAAGTTTAGGGACTGATGACCCCGTAGTTAAGTCCCATAAGCTTAACAAACATTTGAACATTTTTTTTTTCGGATTGCAGCCTATCGCGATTGCGGTTTATCGTATCGCGACATTGCTGTTCGCTTTGGTTGTTATAAAATGACTTAGCAGAATATGGAATCGGTGTGTTTAGGAGGGCAATACGGAACGTCGGGCTAGATCCCAACGGTCTCGTATCATTAGCAGTCGAGATGACAGGCATCGTATCCACATTTCTGTAACGGATCGTGCAGCCATGTATCGTTCCCTGACTCAGCTGATTGGGACGTTTGTAAGACAACAACCACCTGCATGAACAGTTCTACGACGTTTGCAGCAGCGTGGACTATCCGCTCGGAGACCATGGCTGTGGTTATCCTTGACGCTGCAACATAGTCAGGAGCGCCTGCGATGGTGTACGCAACGACGAACCTGGGTGCACGAACCACAAAACGTCATTTTTTCGGGTGAATCCAGGTGTTTTTTAAAGCATCATGATGGTCGCATCCATATTTGGCGACATCGCGGTGAACGCACATTGGAAGCGTCTATTCGTCATCGCCATACTGGCGTATTATCCGGCGTAATGGTTCAAATGTTCAAATGTTTGTTAAGCTTATGGGACTTAACTACGGGGTCATCAGTCCCTAAACTTACAAACTAGTTATGAACTACTTACGAACTAGGACGGCACAAATATCCATGCCCGAGGGGGGATTCGAACCCCCGACCGTAGTGGCCGTGCTGACCGTGACTGGAGCACCTCAGTCACCTCGGCCACCGCGGCCGGCGGGCGTAATGGTATCGGGTGCTATTGGTTACACGTCTCGGTCACCTCTTGTTCGGATCGACGGCACTTTGAACAGTAGCTGTTACATATCAGATGTGGCTCTATCCTTCAATCGTTGCCTGCGAAACCCTACATTTTAGCAGGATAATGCACGACCGCATGTTGCAGGTCCTGTACGGGCGTTTCTGAATACGGAAAATTTTCGAATGCTGCCATGGCCAGCACATTCTCCAGATCTCTCACCAATTGAAAACGTCTGGTCAATGGTGGCCGAGCAACTGGCTCGTCACAATACGCCAGTCACTACTCTTGATGAACTGTGGTATCGTGTTGAAACTGCATGGGCATATGTACCTGTCCACGCCATCCAAGCTCTGTTTGACTCAATGCCCAGGCGTTTCAAGGCCTTTATTAAGGCCAGTGGTGGTTGTTCTGGGTACTTATTTTCAGTATCTATGCACCCAAATTGCGTGAAAATGTAATCACATGTCAGTTCTAGTATAATATATTTGTCCAATGAATTTCCTTTCGCATGAAATTTTTTTTGAAAAGTCTCGGTCGCAATATGTTTTATTTCACATGACGCGTTTCGAGTAAATCAGCATCAGAATTTTTTTTAAACGATGGGAATTTCAAACATCTTAGTATAGATGCTCGATTAAAACTTAAAACACCATCGTGGGCGTCTAGTGACGGTGCTGAACTACACTCACATGCCCAACTGTGAGTCTAGTTCAACACCGTCACTAGACGCACACGATGGTATTTTAAGTTTTAATCGAGCATCTATACTAAGATGTTTGCAATTTCCATCGTTTAAAAAAAATCTGATGATGATGTACTCGAAACGCGTCATGTGAAATAAAGCATATTGCGACCGAGACTTTTCAAAAAAAAATTTCATGCATGACAACGTATGGTCGCTTGTCCACATAATGGAAAATTTCACGAACCAAGTGAATACCCGTTTATCATCTGCATTTCTTCTTGGAGTAGCAATTTCAATGGCCAGTAGTGTGTGTCAGGCTGTCTAGTCATAACCGTAAGTGATTTTAATTCTATATATTGGAATACTATAGTATAACGTAATAATTTATTCAACTTAAATACCACTCAGTTTATACCGCAGATCACTTCAAAACGGCATTGTATTACAAAACGGGACCGCCCTGTTCAAATAAGTATTCTTTAACAGCATATTTGTGCTAAATTATTATTATTAGGAGTTTAATAGTTATGCACAGGGGTTCTAGGGACAGAAGGAGAGGCAGGAGAAGAGGAGACGTCCCCCCCAGGTTTGGAGGAGGTACTGGTAAGAAATTCCTAGAAAGTACATACCTTTCACGCATCAACATGAAACCACTACAACAAATTTCGATTAATTTGCAGGAAAAATAAATAAATGGAGGTCTGGTACTAAGAAATGTGATCTGTAGAAGAATGTATAACTAGGGTGGAAAATAGATACCGCTTACACGAAAAAGAAAACAGACATTTGGAGACAAGAAAAGCAACTGTATAAATGTCATGAACTCAGATGGGAAGAACATATGGAGGGACTCTACTAAGGAAATGAACTTCGAGATAACATTTTAGGAAGCGAAGAAGCCGTAGATGAAGACGAAATAGGAGATACTATGCTGAGAGAAGAAATTGACAGAGCACTGAAAGACCTAAGTCGCAACAAGGCCCCTGCAGTAGAAGACATTCCCTCAGAGCTACTGATGTCTGTGGGAGAGTCAGCCGTGAGAAAAGTGTAAGATGTATGAGACGGTGAAAGGCCCACGGATTTTAAGAAATATTGAAACATTTCGACATTGAAATAAAAATTCAATGGTGAAATTTAGAATTTGTGCTGGACCGGTAGTTGAACCTGAATTTCCCGCTTTGGACCAGCGGTTGCAATGTTAACGAGAGCGAGTGAAGCACCGAATTTTTCAGCCGCGTAATTCTCGACATTGGGTTATCTGGAAAATAAACCTAAGGATTATTCAAACTCATGTGCTCAGCCGGGGATACTTCTACCTCCTCCAAATCTGGTGGACGTCTCCTTCTTCCCTTCTTCTGTCCCCAGAAACCTTGTGCATAACACTGAATCCTTTGTTACCACAATCCACTATTTTTATAAAAATAAATATGTGTAAAGATGGAATTTGTTGGTGGTTAAACAACTCACAATGCTGGAACTCATCAGCCGCCACTCTGGATACGGTTTTTTTCGTTTCATCGGCCCGTAAAGGTGCATCCAAACCATCATCATCATCATCATCTATCGAAAGAGGAATCTCCTCCGGCTTCATTGGTGAACTTTGTTCCTTTGGACCTAGAGGAGGAAAAAAATTAATAAAACATAAAAATGATAAACGAAACATATTATTTCACCAAACTATAAGAATATTTACGTTTACTGAGTAATTTTGTCATAAGAGAAACTCACGACACATATGTGGAATCATCATGCTAGTTCATTCGCTGGTGAGAGACTAAATTCCTTGAAGGGGTGTAGGGTGAGTTATTTTAAGTAGGATACTGACTCTGCACTAATGAGGAATTGTCTTGTGTACGTAGTGTCGTGTCTGGAGAGCACACTTGTGATAGTGTGTTGGCTCGAGTCATATCAGTCCCCAGGCTTAAAAATTCCTTAAGCTCTAAATATAGTCTTAGTAGCGGTAGTATTTAGGAAATATCTGTCATGTAGTCTAATCAAGCAAAAATAAGTGAGTTATAACCAGCGTTGCCAGATGGCAGAGAGAGTAAATGCCTACAGTCTCACAAAAATGTATCTACCTTTTCCCTACTTTCTCCCTACCACCTCATTAATGTCCCTACATCAGGATCGTAGCCAGGATTTGGGCCTGGGAGGGGCTGAATCCAGAAGTCCGGCCAGCAGAGGTTAAGCAGTTGATTAATGTGACATGTTACAATTTTGAAAAACTTTAAAATAAATATTTTGCATCATGCTTCACTTGCTAGATATGTTACTGCTTCATGGAGTCAAGTGTAGATGATTATGCCGCGAATTCCAAGTATTTTGTTACAAGAGGATAACTGATTTATCGATTGGACAAGGGTACATCAAGAACCTGTCAACCATAGAGAGGAACAGCATTAATTAGTTTCCCCAAATAGGCCGCTGTTACACGAGGATAACTGATTTATTGACCAGACAAGGATACATCGAGACACTATCAACCATAGAGTAGGAACAGCAGTAATTATTTAGTTCACGGTCAGCACAAGAAAGAAAATCTGTCACTCTACATGATTCGATTTTCAAAGAGTAATGCTTTGTAGTCAACGAATATCTAGCGCTTTGTTGGCTGTCGCAAATGTTTTAGCGTTTTCTTGTCAGCATCTTCTCATTTACAAGTACTAACCAGTATATCAACCTGACGTAAATAAATAAGTCTAGTCAAGGTAATAAAACGTCTTTCGTTCCTTGAAACAATGAATCTTCCTTGTGCTGACATTTTCTAACACTATTTCCAAACCGACTCTTCATTCCACTGATATACTTTGAAATCATATTTCGCAACAATTTTAAAATGTCTGAAACAAAGTTTTCTAATTAATATTGATTACTATCAACAGAAAACAACTATGCCGTCTAAAATATCATTGGCTACTTCAAACTTTGCCACAATTGGCCGGCTTCATTCCCGCGTGCTGACAACCGTTCTGTTGCCAACATTACCCGCTAGACCTGTGTCGGCAATTATAAAATTTTACCAAAGTACCTACGCGTTGGGGACTTTTGGATGAAAATTCCCTACACGTCTGGCAACACTGGTTATAACCCATCCAGCAGGTTGGCAGCTGCCTGAGCGCTGCTCTTCAGCCGAGCAGCTGCTGTCTTATCCTCCTCAGTCCTGTGAAATATTTTTTCAATTTTTTATTATTATTAATATTCCAAAAATGTTTCAATTTTTTTTTTAAATCCTGAATCTTTATTATCTACAAAAACTCATGTACAGGGGTACAGGGGACGTCAGGACGCTAGGTACCACAACTGTCAGTATGAGGTGTGATATTTCACTACGCAGTTTATGTTAATACGTTTTTATTTATTTATATTATTAATAGTGTAGGCCGATTTTACATTAACTAAAGAAGTCCATGGAAATTTGAGTGCTCACATAGCCACAAACCGACTTTCCATCCTGTCAGCCACTTTAGCACTGCTGCAGAGTGAACAAGTAGCAAGGTCAGGGCATAAAACAACATGTTAACTGGGCGACAATTGTGTCGCCCAGTGCTGAGTTTTTGTCGCCCAGTGGCTGTGGGTAGTGCCGGCAGTTAATTTTTATTGAATGACATATCAAATGTAGCGGGAATTAAAAAATAACCTTTTGTAAATCTTTTAGAGCATAGGTTCCCAATCTTTTCAGTCTTGTTACCCCTAAGACCTACTAGGGAAACTCATTTTGGCTGTTAAAAACCTATGACGTTCTTGCAAAAGTAAAACTGGGAAACAAGTGTTCTGGTGTAAAATGTGAAATTTGCTCTAAACATATTCAAGAAACACTAAAAAAAAAAAAAAAAAAAAAAAAAGGTACTTCGCCCGTTTCTGATGGCGTCCGATGTGACGGCAAAAAGGAAAAAGGAATTGGAAAGAATTATTGACCATTTTAGCAGCGAAGCTCACAAAGCTGCTGTCAACTTGAATGAAATGGAAGAAAAATGGTTGGCACAATCTGATAAGCACCCTTTGGTTAAAACCCTTAAGTCTTACACTGCAGAGAAAATAACAGTACTGACTGAACTAGCATTGGATGTGTATAATGACAGTCGTACAATGACTCTTTCTGCTCATTCTTGGCCGTCACGATCACTAACACAGATTCACAGTGACACCCAAATTTCGTCATACAATGGTTTGGAATCCGAGTTTTCTCCTCTCACTCCTTCTCCAGCTTTATTGCAATACAGAAACCCTTTAATGTATCGCGAGATGCTTGTTGTTGTAGGGGAAGTGATAATGGAAGGTGTGGTCACACATTTAAAAAACTCGGAATGTTTTTCCGTACAGGTTGTTGGCTCCGTAGGCAAATACGGAGTTGACAACAAGTTCATTACTGCATGGTTCATTACAGAAGATAACGAGATGAAACCTGTGTTTCTAGGTGAAAGCAAATCGAGTCTGCGAGGGGCAGAAGGTCTTATGGAATCGGTCAAAGTTTTATTGGTGATACAGCAAAAGATACGTTGACAGGATTGACTGCAGATGGAGAGAGTGCTAATACAGGCAAATACAGTGGCCTATGGGTTCGTATGAAAGAGTACTTAGGAAGAGACTTACTTTGTATTTAGTGTGTGGCTCATCGATCTGACCTAGTCATGTCAGACTTAGAATCAGCAGTCACTGAAGTTCAGCACTGGAAGATAAATTTAAAAGCCGTGGGAACGTTTTATAGGGCATCGGATTTACGCTTTGAAGAAATTGATGAGCTGGCTGAGTTAACCAAGAAAACTGTCTACCGCTTTCCATCACACACTTTGATGTAAGGTTCATAGAACACCTCAACAATTTAGCCAAAGCAGTTTGGAACAACCTTCCATTAATGCAACAACATTGGAGTAATGTTCTTGGAAAGACTGATTCCTCAAAAGTTGAAAAAGCTTCAGCACGTGGGTTTCTACGTTTTTGGGAGACAGGTGGCGAACCACAGCGACTTACCAGTCTTATGCTAGATTTTCTGAAATGTCTGGAAAAACTGCAAAAATATTGTCAGAGGTTATTTGTTACAATCCCTGATACTGAAGTATCTAAAAAAAATATTTGTTGATTTATTATCTTTGATGGAAGAAGACTGTTATCCTGGTGGATATGAAGAAAAGTTGGAAAGAGAAGGTGCAAGAGAACTTGAAAGTGACGAATCAGATACTGAAGAACTTCCTAGACGACCTCAAGTAAACAGATTTGTTTCAACAAAGTGACGCTGGCCTGCAGCGCGAAAGAGAGGTTATAATGAGCTGTGTAATGTATATACCCTAGAAAATCCCGTTTGTTTGAACAACTGTAGTATTCGATACCACATTTGATCGTAGTATTGTGCCCTAATATTCCGGGTTTGTATTATATAAGCATTTTATGGCGCTTCTGGCTCGTAACATTATCCCTTTCATTACTTGGGTCTTTTAATGTACTACATAAATTAATTATTGAAAGTCGTAAGCTTAGTGTTGGACAATAATGTATTTGTTAATGAAATTAATAACTAACAATATCTAACCTCTGTAATGTATTGACCATAATGTAATACTTTGCTGACCGTAAAATTCAATAATAACTCTAATTTAACCATTTTAAATAATGCAAACATATATTAACACTACACTAATTGTTATTTACTTACGATCTTTTGTATTGTTTTGATATGAAAAACTTATTAATTCATTTGTCATAATTTTGTATATCTTTACGTAAAGCAAGATTTATGTATGTTTCATGAACAAATTTATCAAATGCAAAACATTGTAACTTCCATGTTCTAGAATGTTCTAGAATACAATATGTTTGTCAATACGCGCGAATTGGCGTGAAGGCAGTCAGTTGTAAAGTTACTTTGAACACAGTAGGTCTCAGATAAGTATTGAGTTAGTTGTGAACCAGTCTTACTTTTGTCATTTTACTTCTATTTGTGCTTTATCAAGAATGAAAAATAAATCAGTTTAATTTTAAAAGTGTCACAAATGTGACCACTGAACAAATAAAAAAGGTGAAGTATACATAAAGCGGCTTTAGTGTTGTGCATAAAAAGCGCCACAGCTGCAAAGAGTTTATCTTACAACGGCTTCCCGAAGACCAGAAGGAAATCTGCAGTAGGATCAATAGTTTATTAAATTCTAAAAATCCTATTGAGCTTGTGAACGCAGTTCGTGCAGACGTTGGAGGCCTGTTTGGTAGAGATAAAGTATCAGATTTTACTGATGACGTTGTAGGGTTGTTCACAGCAGAAAAACTCCCTGCTCCGTCTAGTATGACATCATCTACTGGAAAGCTGTACCACATTTTGAAAGTATCTCAACCTCACTCGATCTTAAGAACGTTGTCGCAGTAGTATATTTCTCTGACACCGCACAGGTCCTGAAAGAGCAGTGTCACTACATACGACTTTAAACTCAAACAAACAATCTGGCCTGTCACGAGAAGCTCTCAACTCTAGAATGCGCATCGCTCTCAACTGTGTTGGGACAGCCTTTTTCGACCCAAGCCCATCCGTGGCGAAGTTCCTAGAGAAGAAAGAGAGAAGAAGGAAGCTGCCCGATTTTGAACTGTATGAAGACCAAGAGTTTGTAAAAAAGTATTTTGCAAATGACAGTAACCTTTAAATTTGATGTTCTTCGATTCTTTTAGTTACGGACTTTGTAACTTTTTTATCAAAATATTTTGTAAATCCAGTAATTTCATTATCCTTTAAAATTTTGTTCTAGGCCCATTTTACAATATTTCGTGAAAATTGTTTCTTGTATGCATTAAAACAGCAAAAGAATTGTTTTTACCTACAATCTTACAAGTGAAGGTATAAAATTACTGTTCAATACTCTTTGAAAGAAAACTGTTACACTAGAACTTTACGTTCTTTAAAAACGTTTTTAACACCAGGATCTCATGATTCATTTTCTTCAGAAATAAGTACTTTTCTTAGATAACTTAAAATTCTAATTGTGTTTCTTTCCCGTTCGTGTACAGAATTCTCTAGAGCAAAAATACAAATAGAGGAACCATAACGTAATATGAGCTTTTAAGATAAATAATCATTTATTAACTTTTACGGAAAGTGCACAGGAAGGTATTTTAAGTAATCATAGTACTGATATTAGTTTAATTTAATACTATTTTCATTTAATAGCCATATCATATTAAAGTGAACTTATAACAGGTACGGTATTCTATTTAACTACTTAACAAATAAAAGACAACAAAAACAATTGAAAGATTGTTTAACAAAATTAGGAGACATAAATGATTTCTTCAAAGTCCTAATTTAGTATTGTTCCACAAACATTTTTACTTATCATTAAAATATATATGAATAAAAATCTATTAAGGAAAAGCACCTTTGATTTTAATTAAAAAAGGCTTCAAAATACGGTTTTAGGCATCAATATTTTGAAGTTTTTCCGGGGGAAGGCCCCTGGAGCCTCTAGATTATCCTTCCAATGTCGCCCAGTGAAAATTCCTTAAAATATGCTTTGGGCAAGGTTGTGTGTCTTTTTCAGTTCCAAGATGTGCTTCCACTTCTATTTGTGCATTGAATGCTTAGCACTGCGACCAACACTTGAATATAGTCGCCAAATTTTTTTTCTTTTATGTCGCCAATGGGAACGCAGGGACTGAGGAAGTTATTGTGCCTCGTTTTAGGGCATCAGTCTAGCTAAAAAATCGGCGTTGCCCGGGTATTTATGTTATTTATTCCTGCCATTTTTCAGGTATAAATTCATTTCTCTAAGGGCTGTATGTCTGCAAAATCTCTTTGGAATACATCTAGTAGTAAAGAAGTAATAAATTAAAAATTTGTGTGTGATGGGGCGGTTTTCCATGAACGTAACTGTTTATGTACTCATATCTTATGAACTACGTGTAATACTATGATACAATTTAAAAGGTACACTCAACTATTTGCGTGTATGCTGTTTGTAGAATTTCCTGCGGCTACAAATTGTAGTGTAGAAATTATAAATTTTAACGTCATACCGAATGCTGTAGTTTTAGTCCATGAACAGCGGAACGTTACTGTTTATGTGCTCATATCTCATGAACTATGTATCGTACTGTGATACAATTTAGAAGTTACATTCAACTATATGCGTTTATACTGTCTGTAAAATTTCCTGCAGCTACAATTTGTAGTGTACAAATTATAAATTATAAAGTCATACCGGATGTCGTAGTTTTAGTCCATAAACAGCGGAAAAGTAGTAAGCGAGAAACTTTTCTCCTTTGATCATTTTGATATGGTTGTCAGCGAGAAAAAGTTGAATAAAGGTTTGAAATTATATTTAAAGTTTGTTGCAAGTCGCGAAGTACTCTCATTCTCATATAGCGTATTCATAAAGTCTCGCCACATTATGTAGCAGCTTTCTGCGCTTCCTAATGTTTATGACGTCATAACTTCTGAACCATGTGTCGTATGTGATTCTTAACACTGTAGCAATTGTTACCTCACAGTAAGGAATGTGTGTACCAAATTTGGTTGAAATCGGTCCAATGGTTTAGGAGAAAATGAGCAGCATTGTCGCAAAATGCAGCAGTTTTTTTCGCCCATCTCATTGTTTATGACGTCATATCTCGTGAACTACATATAGTATGTGGATTGAAGCTTACGTGTTCAAAATTTCATAAAGATTGGAACAAAACTGTAGATTTGTATGCAACACGTACACACATACTGACACTCTGCTTTATACATTAGTTAGGGGTTTGGAGAGATACCGAGGTATCGGTAGACGCTTTGAGCCTGCATTAGTGGCTTACTCCAGGTGCAGCCGCTGTCTGTAATTAGACTGGCGTGCAGAGATGATGTGGTGGAGGAACGGTCCCTGGACCGGCGCGGGGAGTGGGGGAGGTAGGGGTGCTGCTGATTCGTATGCTCCTCACTAGTTCGCGCTGCCTGCAAATGTAAAAATTTATTCCTATATTAACATAGGAGTATGTCTTAGAACTCAATACCACTTGGAAACAACAACCACATTGTAGCAAAAGTATTGCTATGATGTTTCAGAGCATATATTTATATCTAGCGGATAATATAATTCGTTCCCTCTTCACCTTTGTACACTAGAGGGCTTTATAAGGCTGCTGGTGTAAATGTGCAGCTGGCTCCTCTCCACCAATCCTGACAAATCCCAGGCAATCATCATAGGTCGTACCACCCCCTCCTTCCGTCTCCATGATATACACCTCACCCTCCACGACCATGCCATCCACCACACCCCCACCCTCAAATACATCGAACTCAACTTTGATAAATCCCTCTCCTGGACTCCACACCTCTACACAGTCCGCCAGAAAGCAATGTCCCGTCTTAACCTTCTGAAACTCTGGCCACACGTAGGTCCCCAACGCATCCATCATCCTCTACACCTGCAGATCCATCAAACGTCCTATCCTCTGCAGCTTCCATCCCGCCTGGATTTCTGCTCCTCCTATCTATTACAAGACCCTCCAAATCCTCAAACGCCACATCCTCCGACTCACCTACCGCATCCACCCCCCCCTTCCCTTATGAAGATCCAGTATGACCTCATTCTGTTTCCCCACCTCCTACAGTTTCTCGAATATATCTGGCTCCTGTACACTCCCCGCAAGATAGATTTCCTTAACCCCCTGATGTACCCCATCCTTACCAATCCCAGGACTTTGCCACACCTTCATCACTGTATCCCTCCCTCCCTCCACCTTCACATTCGCCACATTCTTTCCCAGGGTAACTTCCTACACCTCCCTGTCTCGGATGACACCCTTTGTCCTGAAATCTCTCCCTCCTACCAACACTGATCCTCTCCCCGTGGGTACAACACTCCCTCTCCCCCTCCCTCCCTTTCCCTCCCGCCTCTTGGTTTTCCCCCTCCCCACCCCCTCCTCTGGAATCCCTACACTCCCATCCTTATCCTTCCCACCCTCTTCCTTCTTCCCCCCTCCCACGCTTCTGCACCCCCTCTATCCTCCCTTCCCCTGTTTGGCAGTGTTTTAATTCAGTGGTTCGTACAGTGTTGTGAGTGTCATCAATGTGTTTTACTAGTGCATCCACCGCTCCAAGACAAGTGTTGCAATCATCAGTTTTAACAGTGTCTCTGTGATGTTCATCGTGTCCAGTGCTTTGTTTCTCAATGTTTTTTTATCGCCACTGTGGCATAGATTTTATCATACCAAATGTTTTTTAACTGTCCTGCATATTCTAGTTCTTCATTTCTTCTTCTTGTCAAAATTTTAAAATTCTCGCATCTTTAATTCCTGTATTATAATTTTCATCAAGTCCACTATGTAATGAATCACAGCTGAAGAGCAGCTTATGAGGCTGTTGCCAGCCTACATGTGTAGTACATTGTACATAGGTGTTAAAATTAACAACAAAGAAAAAAATGTGCCGTAGGGTTGGCCACCCCATATTTTTCTTTATCATGCTGCACTGCTGCATGTCTAAAATGCATTTTTGTGCTGACCATGGTATACAGTGCATGGTATTAAAAGTAAGTTAGTGCTCACAACCTACCCCCCAACGGCATAGGCATGTAGGAGCAACTCCCCTGTTCTGCTGTTGCTCCGACATCCCCCAAATTTCCCATCTGAATGATGCCATAAAGAATATGTTGCACTCTTATTGGCTCCCCTGATTTCCAGAATCATGTCCTGGTTTTGAATTTCCCGCCTGAATGATGTCACAGGAGAAGGGGATGGGGTCCTTGTTTTGAATTTCCCATCTGAAGACATCATAATTATGAGGTGGGAGGCGTGGTCCTGGTTTTCAGAAATTCGGGAATCACGTCCTGTGATCTTTCTCAGAGGAGGGAGAGGCGTGGTCTCCCGCCACTGGCAGCCATCTTGCATGATGTCACCGGAAGTAATGTCACAAAACAAAGGTGACGTCACAAAATTTACCAGCTGCCCCACCATTCCACTGCTATGGAGTATTTAGAGAAAGTTCAGCTAAGGGCAGCCCTTCTTGTATTATCGCGATATAGAGGAGAGAGTGTCACAAAATAATTAAGGAGTGAGGGTGGAAAACGTTGAAAGAAATGAGTGACGGCGAAGTCTATTTGCGATTATATTTCGTTAGCACCCACGTACATAGGGATATATGATTATTATAATAAAATAAGGGAAATCAAATCGAAAACTGGAATATTTAGGTGTTCCTTTTGACATCGCGGTATTAGAGAACGGAACTTTAGGGGAATTTCAAATGGACGGTTTGATGGACCCTCTGCCATGCACTTCAATGTGACTTGCAGAATATTTATGTAGATGTAGATGTAATTACATATGTATATGTTATCATAACAAACATTTGGTTTACAAAATGTTACAAATGTTTGTATAGCTTATGAGACAGGATCATCAGTCCCTAAACTAACAAACTACTTATTAACTAGCTAACACTAAGGACGGCACAAATATCCATGCCCGAGGGGGGATTCGAACCCCCGACCGTAGTGGCCGTGCAGACCGTGACTGGAGCTCCTCAGTCTCCTCGGACACCGCGGCCGGCTTTGATTTAAGAACCATGAAAGAAGGTTGAATACATGGAAGAGACCAGGAGACACCAGAAAGTGTCAGGTAGATTTTATATTGGTTACATATATTTCGGAACTAGGTTTTAAACTGTAAGACGTATCCGTGAGCAGATATACAGTCACCATATCTTACTGGTCTGTAGACTGAAACTTCAGAGAAGAGACCTGGATAAATTGAAGGAAGCTGACCTTTCCTAAAGTTTCAGGTGGAACTTAGGCAACAACTTTTAGAAACGGAGCGAAGTAACACAGTAGAAGATTTTATAATTACCAATGCACTACTTGTTTCGGTACACTATGGAGTCATTATCAAGTTATATCATAATCCTGTGGGAATCATTGTACAAAACTGTTATTTTCGACCATATTTTAAAATTTTGTTTGATTTTTGAAGTCGTCAGTCTTATAGTCCAATTACTCCAGAGTTTGTGTTCATCTGTTGGCAAGTGTTTCCTCCTTTATGACAATGATGGGTGAAACAAGTGTGCCCACAGCTGAACACAGGGCATTAAGGCTCTAAATTCTATTTTTCTTTTTATTATTATTTTGTGCCACCCCCACGAACCACAGACATTGCCGAGGTGGGGTGGCTTGCGTGCCTCAACGATACAGATAGCCGTACCGTAGGTGCAACCACAGCGGAGGGGTATCTGTGGAGAGGCCAGACAAACGTGTGGTTCCTGAAGAGGGGCAGCAGCCTTTTCAGTAGTTACAGGGGCAACAGTCTGGATGATTGACTGAGCTGGCCTTGTAACATCAGCTAATGTGGCTTTGCCACACAGCTACTGCGAACGGCTGAAAGCAAGGGGAAACTACAGCCGTCATTTTTCCCGAGGACATGCAGCTCTACTGTATGGAAATATGATGATGGCATCCTCTCGGGTAAAATATTCCGGAGGTAAAATAGTCCCCCATTCGGATCTCCGGGCGGGGACTACTCAGGAGGATGTTGTCATCAGGAAGGACAATACTGGCATTCTACGGATCGGAGCGTGGAATGTTAGATCCCTTAATCGGGTAGGAAAATTAGAAAATTTAAAAAGGGAAATGGATAGGTTGAAGTTAGATATAGTGGGGATTAGTGAAGTTCGGTGGCAGGATGAACAGGATTTCTGGTCAGGTGAGTACAGGATTATAAATACAAAATCAGTTGGGGGTATCACAGGAGTAGGACTGATAATGAATAAGAAAATAGGAATGCGGGTAAACTACTATGAGCAGCACAGTGATCGCATTATCATTGTCAAGATAGATACGAAGCCAACACCGACAACAGTAGTACAGGTTTATATGCCAACTAGCTCTGCCGATGATGAGGAGATCGAAGAAATATATGAGGAGCTAAAGGAAATTATTCAGACAGTTAAGGGAGAGGAAAACTTAATTGTGATGGGAGACTGGAATTCGGTAGTAGGAAAAGGAAGAGAAGGAAAAATAGTAGGTGAATATGGACTGGGCAGGAGGAATGAAAGAGGAAGTCGCCTGGTAGAATTTTGCACGGAACATGATTTAATCGTAACAAACACGTGGTTTAAGAATCACAAAAGAAGGTTGTATACATGGAAGAGACCAGGAGACACCGGAAGGTATCAGATAGATTTTATAATGGTAAGACATAGGTACCGGAACCAGGTTATAAACTGCAGGACATACCCAGGGGCAGATATAGACTCTGACCATAACTTGTTAGTCATGAACTGTAGGCTGAAGCTGAAAAAACTGCAGAAAGGTAGGAAAATAAGAAGATGGGACTTAGATAAATTGAAGGAAAGTGAAGTTCTGGAGAATTTCAGAGGGATATTTAGGCAACAATTGACAGAAACAGGGGGAAATAAAACAGTAGAAGAGGAATGGGTAGCATTGAGAGATGAAATAGTGAAGGCAGCAGAGGACAAAATAGGTAGAAAGGCAAGACCTACAAAAAATCCTTGGATGTCACAGGAAATACTAAATTTAATTGATGAAAGGAGAAAATATAAAAATGCAGTAAATGAAACAGGCAAAATGGAGTACAGACGACTAAAAAATGAGATTGACAGGAAGTGCAAACTGGCTAAGCAGGAGTGGCTAGAAGCCAAATGCAAATCTGTAGAAGAATGTATAGCAAGGGGAAAAGTAGATACCGCCTACAGGAAAATAAAAGAGACATTTGGGGACAAGAAAAGCAACTCTACGAATATCAAGAACTCAGATGGGAAACCAGTTCTCAGCAAAGAAGGGAAAGCTGAAAGGTGGAAAGAGTACATAGAGCAGCTCTACAAAGGAAATGAACTTAGAAACGATGTTGTAGGAAGGGAAGAGGAAGTAGATCAAGATGAAATAGGAGATAGTATACTGAGAGATGAATTTGACAGAGCCCTGAAAGACCTAGGTAGGAACAAGGCCCCAGGAATAGATGACATACCCTCAGAGCTACTAAAGTCTCTGGGAGAGCCAGCCATGACAAGATTATTTGAACTGGTGTGTAGGATGTATGAGACAGGCGAAATGCCCTCAGACTTTAAGAAAAATGTAATAATCCCCATTCCAAAGAAATCAGGCGCAGACAGGTGTGAAAATTACAGAACCATCAGTTTGATAAGTCATGGTTGCAAAATTTTAACACGAATTATCTACAGGAGAATGGAAAAGCTGGTAGAAGCTGACCTCGGGGAGGATCAGTTTGGATTCAGGAGGAAAGTAGGAACCCGGGAGGCAATACTCACTTTACGTCTTATCTTAGAAGATAGATTAAGGAAAGGCAAACCTACATTTTTAGCTTTTGTAGATTTGGAGAAAGCGTTTGACAATGTTGACTGGAATACACTCTTTCAAATTCTGAAGTCAGCAGGGGTAAAATATAGGGAAAGGAGACTTATTTACAACTTGTACAAAAGCCAGACCGCAGTTATTAGACTCGAAGGGCATGAAAGGGAAGCATCAGTTGGGAAGGGAGTAAGACAGGGTTGTAGCCTTTCTCCGATGCTATTCAATTTGTACATCGAGCAGGCGGTGAAGGAAAGCAAGGAAAAATTTGGAATAGGGATTAAAGTTCAGGGGGAAGAAATAAAAACATTGCGTTTTGCCGATGACATTGTAATTCTGTCAGAGACAGCAAAGGACCTGGAAGAGCAGTTGAATGGAATGGACAGCGTGTTGAAGAGTGCATATAAAATGAACATTAACAAGAGCAAAACAAAAATAATGGAATGCGGTCTTAGAAAATCAGGCGATGCTGAAGGAATTAGATTAGGTGACGAAACATTGAAGGTGGTAGATGAGTTTTGTTACTTGGGTAGTAAAATAACATGCGATGGTCGCAGTACAGAGGATATAAAATGCAGAATGGCAATGGGCAGAAAAGCATTTTTGAAAAAGAGAAATTTGCTAACATCGAATATTAACTTAAGGGTAAGGAAGTCTTTTCTGAAGGCATTTGTGTGGAGTGTTGCCTTGTACGGGAGTGAAACATGGACGATAAGCAGTGCGAACAGGAAGAGAATAGAGGCTTTTGAAATGTGGTGTTACAGAAGAATGCTGAAGATTAGGTGGGTAGATCGCATAACTAATGAAGAGGTACTGAACAGAATTGGTGAGAAAAGGAATTTTTGGCATACCTTGACTAAAAGAAGGGATCGCTTGGTAGGACACATTCTTAGACATCGGGGAATCGTAAATTTAGCATTGGAGGGAAGTGTGTGGGGTAAAAATCGCAGAGGGAGACCAAGAGATGCGTATAGTAAGCAGATTCAAGTGGATGTGGGTTGCCGTTCTTATAAGGAGATGAAAAGGCTTGCTCAGGATAGAGTAGGGTGGAGAGCTGCATCAAACCAGTCTCCGGACTGAAGACCATAACAACAACATTATTTTGTGGTAAATTTACACTGTTTTAATGTGACAACGACTATATATATATATATATATATATATATATATATATATATATATATATATATGTGTGTGTGTGTGTGTGTGTGTGTGTGTGTGTGTGTGTGTGTGTGTGTATGTGTGTGTGTGTTTTAAAATTAGTCTCACAAAGCCCTTTGGGACATGTTCACTTTCCTCAGCCTTGTGCTCCCGCCCCCAGAAAAAAAATTCTGTATCCACCACTGTCGTGACCAGTGGGTCATATGTGTCCCAAATACGAATTTGTATCCCTGAGTTCACAGAGGTTTAAAAATGCTGTGTGGTGCTGCCATCTAGTGTTGAACGCATCAACTGCCTGGAACCAACTGGCTTCTCGTTTGGCGTCTACTGCACGTGTTCCAGGTTATTTGTTTCAGTTGTACACAGTGTAACTCGTGTTTTGGCAGTTTTGTGTGCTATTTCGTCCTGTCTGATATAGATAAGCTTAGTAAAGGCACTTATTGTTTTCTGTAATTTGTTTTCCAGAAATATGCAAATTTGTGAGCATATTTATTGGTAAATCACTTCTACATTCGTGGTTTACTGTTACGTACTGGAAACCACTACTATGCATTCAAATGTTTCGTTGGAAACTAATGAGGTAAATTGAATCTGACATTAGCCAGAACACACAAAGAGTATAAATTACGTAACTTTTAGAAATATCTTGTCATTTTATGTTTCTTGAAATCTCGAGATTGCAAGAGGAAATTTTGGACTACTTGTTTTCCCTGCCCGATAACGACGTGTTGTCTAAAGACGAGTGTGTTGAAGAGGCAGCAGAAGAACTCACAGCACCTGATGACTCAAATGTTGGACAGGAGTACTTTCAAATGACAGCAGTAACTATAAAGAGAAGGGAAATGCATTCATCACAGTAAATAAATAAATAAAAATAAAAACAGGATTTCCTGGCATTACGGAAGATGTGCGCTTACGTGCAGTTGGAAAACATTTCCCAAAAAAGAGCACAAGGAGGCGATGGAGACAATACAGCACACGGAAGCAAGAGGCATGGACAAATTTCATATACAGGGTGTTACAAAAAGGTACGGCCAAACTTTCAGGAAACATTCCTCACAAAGGAAGAAAGAAAATATGTTATGAGGACATATTTCCGGAAACGCTTAGTTTCCATGTTAGAGCTCATTTTACTATTTCTCTTTAAATGTAAATTGAAATAATTCATGCAGACAATTGTCAAATGGGCATGTGCCAACTGCGCATATGTAAACATTGCACTGGCTCAAAAACCACGTTCGTGCTGAACACTAACCAGTTGATGCTACGTGCTGATGTGCTTGATGCTAGTACTGTAGAGCAATGATCGCATGTCAACACAAGCACTGAAGTCAACATTACCTTCCTTCAATTCGGCCAACTGGCGGTGAATCGAGGAAGTACAGTAGGCCCTACATACTAACGAAACAATTGGGTATTTTGACAATTGTCTGCACGAATTATTTGAATTTACATTTAAAGAGAAATACTACAATGAGCCCTAAAATGTAAAATTAAGCGTTTCCGGACACATGCCCACATAACACAAAAAAATGTTCAAATATTTGTTAAGTTTATGGGACTTAACTATGGTGTCATCAGTCCCTAAACTTACAAACTACTTACGAACTAGGACGGCACAAATATCCATGCCCGAGGGGGGATTCGAACCCCCGACCGTAGTGGCCGTGCTGACCGTGACTGGAGCGCCTCAGTCACCTCGGCCACCGCGGCCGGCCACATAACACATTTTCTTTCTTTGTGTATGAGGAATGTTTCATGAAAGTTTAGCCGTACCTGTTTGTAACACCCTGTATAGCTACTGCAAAGTACCAATACGTATTCAGCCAAGTGTTGGAAAATTTCACAAAAAGGTAAATTTTGAATAAATAAATCAGTTTGATCTAATAATGGCACCAACGATCTTATTTGTACAGATCCTAATGCCAAATAAGAAAGAAAAATGATTCCGTAAATTTACTCCTCCTCGATACCTATGCGACCTATATGTCCCACATAAAATTATTGTAAAACAATAAATAACAGCCGAAAATTAGAAATATGGCCTGTCTCTGTACCCATTTTAAACCAAGAGACCAACTGCCCCAGTAATATAAGAAATTTTAATTAATTCGGTCATGAAAGGGTTAATAATTGATACGTCATCAAGTATCCTATGAAGATCTTTAGTCAAATCGGGCCGTATATTCTTTTCTCTCACGTTCGGTTTAGTACCTCTTCCTTATTCACGCATTCTACCCACCTAATCGACCACAAATTCTGTAGCACCAAAAATGAAAAGCTATTTTTCCTGGTGTGTACAGTTTCTCTCGTGTTTCACTTCCATAATAAGGCTACATATACTTACATAATAAGACCGTATGACTTTTAACTTACTTTCGATGTTGAAAGATTCCTCTCATCCCAAAAAACCGGAGGTCACTGTGATAAGAGAACAGGATGTGGGACTCCGCATCCGGAGCACTCACGTAGGAGATTCCTTCCTGTGGATCTTGAAGACAGCGCGCACCGCCTGACATTTAAGATTTCAGTAATAATGTGGCTACAATTTTCTGTGGGGTTAAATGCCTAATACTGCGTATCTCACCTGAAAATCACGTCCCTGACGACACACTATTCACTGTAGGCCCTAACTAAAACTTGTTTACTGTGCAGTTTTTTAGTGCAACAAAGCGGCTACTTAATTCTTTCTTATTTAACGTATTGTGCGTCGAATTCTGTTCTAGTTTTATCAATTTCATTCATCGCAATAAACAGAGCCAATCAGATACATCAATAGGTTAGTTTAGGGAAGAGAGGGTGAAACTAGAATGAAACTTTCACTCTGCAGCGGAGTGGCAAAGGTCCCAGTTTCGAGTCCCGGTTCCGGCACACAATTTTAATCTGCCAGGATGTTACATATCAGCGCACACTCCGCTGCAGAGTGGAAGTTTCATTCTGGAAACATCCCTTAGGCTGTGGCTAAGCCATGTCTCAACCATATCCTTTCTTCCAGGAGTGCTAGTCTTGCAAGTTTCGCAGGAGAACTTCTGGGTAGTTTGGAAATTAGGAGGCGAGGTACTGGCGGAAGTAAAGTTGTGAGGCGGCATCGTGAGTCGTGTCGGGATAGCTCAGTCGGAGAGCGCTTACCGCGAAAGGCAAAGGTCCCAGGTTCGAGTCCCGGTACCGGCACACAATTTTAATCTGCCAGGAAGTTTCAGGCTAAGACTAAGTTCCTTTTAACGGGTCTGCATATCATTGTTCATTTCGCTACATTTACATCTCACAAATGATCTTTCTTTTGAACGCAAAGGGTTCGTTTATTGAATAACTACTGTATGGGCAAGAAGAAAATTTCTCGAAACGAGTCAATGAACATCAAATAAAATATTCTATTTGTAACGCTATTGCCAGTTGCGCACTGCACACTCAACTACAAAATAAGAAATCATTCTGGAAAAAGTGTTAATCTTCTACAAAATACAAATTCTTAATGTCAAGTCGGAATCTTTACACCTTACACTGCGATATAGCTACCCGATATAGACCTTAAATTATTTTCGTTACTTGAACTATTATAAGTCTAGTAACTTTGTTATTAACACGGATAACGCACTTTATTAAGCGATGTGCGCTTACTCGTCTCTGAGGGGGTGTTTAATTGACAGCGCTTCACTCATATTTCTGCATCGCAGGATTGCGATGTATAGAACATTAATTCCACATGTGCAGTCCCTCAAACATCAAAAAACGGAGTACGTAAATAGAACAAAGGTATATTCCGGGACACTGCTCCCCTGACCACAACTTTATTGTGAAGCCAACATGTAATGAACAAACCGCTCCTTCATAAAATACATAATACTCTGCCTTATCCTAAAGTGTGAGGTTCAAACAAGTGAAAACTTGCCGCGGCGGTGAAGTAGCCGAGCGGTCTAAGGCGTATCGCTGCGGAGTGCACGGTTGCTCGCCGTCGGAGGTTCGAGTCCTGCCTGGGGCATGGGTGTGTGTGTGTGTGTGTTTGTGTGTGTGTGTGTGTGTTGTCGTTAGGGTAGTTTACCTTAGTTTAAGTAGTTTGTAAGCTACGGACTGATGACCACGCGGTTTGGTCCGATAGATTTACAAACATTTGAACTTGTCCACTAGCAGCAGCATAAAATTTTGGTAAATTCCTTCATGAAAATAATGGAGTGTATTTTTTCAGTTATTACAACTAGGATCCCACTGTTTAACTTTGAAACTCTGTTTCTACACGATGAGTATCAGGGCTACCAAGAAGCTAATTCGTAATCCGGTAACTCTTTCAGAAGGCAAAAAGTCACACATTTTAAAGACCAAATTGGTCGGTTTGGAGAGCTGCTGATGGTGTATAAGGTGCACCACTCATGTACTCGTTCACTGCTGACTAACGTAATAGCAATGAAGCAACGTGTTCGTGCAAGTTGGATATCTGCAATCAGCGCTGCAAAATGTGTCGACTTTGAGATGTGACAGAATTGCAGGAATTTGGTATCTCGTTTGAACGTGCCAATGACCAAACCGTGAATAAAGTTGCTCATTTTGTTGATATTCGAACCCCATATGGGGAACGGCCTCGCGCATCGGAGCATAGCGCCTCAACACTCTTGGCCACTCCGCCGCGGCATTCACTATATATTTCTAACCTCTGTGTGTATATTTTAACCATTCCAAAACTCAGCTTCATAACTTTAAAATTATACTACTGACTTTCTGTCTTTTATATGGTGTAAAAATTTCTGTTTTTCTTTTTTACATGCTGTATTTGAATTATTCAACAAATCAGCTTGGCTGTGTATTTCAAATTATGTAACACATTGAGTTTGTAACATCACAACTGCGTCCACCTAACCCTCGATGGGCGAAGTTGCCGTTATATTCTATTTGCTGCTTAATCATTTAATAATTGTTCCAATGATTTGACGATATGGGATGCGGACAATTACTAGGTTGATCCATAACTATAAACTTTGTTAACTTCCTTTATTACGGAACGACAAATGTTAATAACTCTTCTTTAAATACACTGAGTAAATAACCGCGTGCCACTACGATGAATGTCTACAAGTCCACACTGAAACATTCGAATACGCAACTCCAACCGAAACTCGTATGCGATACGACTGAAGGGCAAAAACTTTAGCCATCGCTAAGCGCGGGTTACGTACGCACTGTCGACGTGCTACTGCATCGCACTGCGGTCGGCGGGAGACTACTGCACAGTAGAGTTGGCTACTGAGTTGATGTTTCGAATCAATGAGTCGAGTCAGCGAACTGTTCGACTGAGTCGAAACTTGAAGCGGCACTGTTTCGAAACAACGAATCTTGTGACTCATGTATCGGACGCTAGATACCGCTAACACGCAATTTGCTGTCTCTCTGCCTGGGTGAGTTCGACACAGCGACTGCAACGGTTTTGAAGTTGTTCCCCTATCGCGCCACGCGATATTTTGAGTTATGCTACACTTCAACTGAGGTTTGAAGACTGGGATACCACCGAGAAAAGTTGAGGTAGTTTCGCGTGAACTAAGCGTTGTTATACATTGTTGCTACATCTGTGCCACGTGAACGCATCTTTCCAAAGCAAGGGCAGATCATTTCAGTGAGACGAAACCGCATTCTCAGTAAGGAGATGTCAAAAATAACGTTTTTGAATTTCAATTTAAAGAAACTATATTTGAACGTCTTTTATTTGACTGACTGAAGATGAATCTGATTATCAGAATACCTATCTGGACATTGAAAAATTGTAGTTCAGTTTTGAGGTTTCGTCGTTCCCTTGTTTTGATACTTGTAGTAATATGTCCTTGGAACAAATCTTAAATATGTTGTTTATATTGATTGGTTATAATTCATTTCTGGATGCACATAGACATTTGAACCATGATCTTTCTTGTTTTATTTAAACTTAATTGTGGGATTTTGAAGGTTGGGAAAAAGTTTCATGGCTTTGGCATTTGAACATTACTGCTTTGTGCTTCCTTTGTTACAGTACTTAGTAAACGTTTATACTTTAACACGGTTGTAAAATCGTAGTAGCAAACAAATTCTGTGCCATTCAGTTCAGTCTACTGAATAACGTATTAAAACCCCGTTGATATTTCATAGATGTTTCGTCTTTGCTGTATGGCACTACTGTCCCGTGCCCTGCAACTTTCTCGGCTCACGCGAATCAGCGGAGGTAGCGGGACGCAGACGTTTCGAGTGCCGAAGCAGTGAGTCGACTCACTACGGCGCCCTGCAGCTGCCGCGGTTCACGTGAATCAGGAAAGGTAGCGCCACACACGACTCTGCGGCACGCCACATGTTTCGTGTGCCGAAACAGTGAGTCGACTCACTAGACTCGGATGATCCGTATGTTTCGAAACAGTGAAATGATCCGAAGTGCCCATCACTACTGCACAGTGCACACAGTCCAACAAACAAAAAACATTCCACCCTAAGCATTGTTGCCAGCAGCTATCGCTGCACGCCAACGATAACTATCGTTCGACCAAAACGTGCCAAAGAGGTTACTAAGCTAAACCCTGTAACCTCACAAGTTTTCTATCACTTTTGCTTAATTTTTAAAATATTCTAAGCACAGTTTATCATGTTACGTGCCTGCGGCCTGTCTTCATAACCAGACGAACGATTTATTTCACCTTGTAATCCTCCCAAGGATTGATCTGCAATAATTTTTTACCCTAAAACGGTTGGCCCTTCAGGTGGACGAAATCTACTGTGACAAACAGGCTAGACATCAGAAAGCAGTGCAAGTTTCAGTTCAAACAGGTAAGTATCCTTAACTGTGCTCAAAATGACCCAAACGACCTCTTCTGCAAGTACAAAATAAAAATAATTATAGCTAAGTGACCTCAACAGGTACGGGAGTGGGATATTGGCAGTGTCTCAGTAAAGAAGAAAGATTAACTATTTATTGTGAGATAAAATGTCATTTTTTTATCTTTAAGAAATCCAAAAATAAGTGCAAGTGAAGTTATGAAAAAAAATAAACAAACGAAAGGAACAGAATTCGTCCGCACACTGTATCACTTTGATACTCGAACCGCAAACAAATTAAAACAATTATCAGAAGGAAAACTAATGAAATAAATGGCGATTCGCGATCACTTATGGCATCACTGTACTAGGTTTAGATGGAATACCAAACTGCGGTGAATGAAAATTTGTGCCCAGCCGGGATTCGAAATCGGGATCTCCTGCTTACTAGGCAGACGCGTTGACCAAGAGGACTCTTCCCTGCACGTCTCCCGCCACACCCAAATCTCCATTCGCCACGCTGTCTCTTTCCTGTTACCACAGCCTGTTTGTTCTGTAACGCTCGCAGCCACAATACTGTATTCACGTATCAGGGAGAACAGACCATGAGGTTTCGAGACACAATTAATGTCGTCAGGAGCCCAGCCTCAGCTTGTATACAATTATATATTTTTTGACAACGTTACAGCGTTCATTTTAATATATGATTGTATACAAGCCGAGGCTGGGCTCCTGACGACAATTAATTGTGTCTCGAAACCTCATGGTCTGTTCTCCCTGATGCGGGAATACAGTATTGTGGCTGCAAGCATTACAGAACAAATAGGCTGTGGTAACAGGAAAGAGACAGCGTGGCGAATGGAGATTTGGGTGTGACGGGAGACGTGCAGGGAAGAGTCCTCTGCAGTCGGGCTGGTCACTGTGTCCTCGGTGACGGAGTCTGTCTAGTAAGCAGGAGATCTCGGGTTCGAGTCCCGGCCGGGCACAAATTTTCATTCACCGCACTTTGGTCTTCCATCTAAACCTAGTACAGAGATGCCGTAAGTGATCGCAAATTGAGATTTATTTCATTAAAATGAACGCTGTAACGTCGTCAGAAATATATAGAAGGGAAAGTAGTTTGAGGGTGGTCGAAGTGTTGCTCCTACAAGTGTTCCTATCATTAAATTGAGATACCGTACAAGAGCCTGTTGCCTCAATGCCAAGAGTAATGTTGTATTGGTGTCGGTGGCATTGCATGGAACCTGACCCGCTAAAAAATATCTTAAAAATCGCGTTGCATATGCGTCGACTGCCGACAGCGGCTGGTCTCTGTAACCTATACAAACTAACCGTTTTTATTGATAGCTGAAATGAATCAGCCAAAATTTTCTATAGCTCTTGGTGAAGCCAAGGCTCGCTACTTTTTTTTTCCATAGCCAAAACTACAATAGGTAGGGTATTCTAATTCTGCAAATTAGCCCACGAGATGACGACACTCAAAATCGCCCACAGACGTTTAACTATCAAATTGGGAACTGGCAAAATGTCCACCACTCTGTGATAGTGCCTTAATCACACGTTAAGCATGTGACCCAAACTCGCCACCGCCAACTCCATTGTTCACGCGAAACCACAGCGAGTCGCTAAGAATCTCACAGAGCGCTCCCTCGTGTCGCTTTACAGCGGTGCCGCGGCCGAGCGGTCTAAGGCCCCTAGCTGTGGACTGCGCTGTCGCTCGCCGTCAGAGGTTCCGAGTCCTCCGTCGGGCATGGGTGCGTATGTTGTCCTTAGTATAATATAGTCCAAGTAGTTTGTAAGTCTAGGGACTGATGACCATAACATTTTGGCCCAATAGGTTTTCAAACATTTGAACATTTTTTTCCTTAGCAGCGCAGAGAGAAGAGGCAGAGGGAGGAAATGATTTTTCATGCCTCGTGGTTGCATATAAATATTCCCACATTCCTCCCGCACTCGCAACGAAATCGCAGCTGTCTTCAGTAGCGAGTAAGAAATGCCGTGACACTCACATTGAAGTAGTTTTCGCAACAGCACATCAAATTTGCAGTTTCCATACACAAAAATCCCTATGAGACAAGATTTTAAAATAATTACTCACTGAAAATTTAAATTACAAAAGGAAGAAGACGGTATCTTAGTTTAGCCATTTCAGTTATCACAGTTTGGACATCAATCTCTTCTTCTCGATGAATTGTCATCATGGAGAGCCCATTCAGACGTGCCTCGCTAGTTGTATTCCTTAGGTACGTCTTGATTCTCTTCAGGGTTGAGAAACTGCGCTCATTTGTGGCTATTGTCGCTGATAGAGTCGCCAAGAGCTGTAGAAACCGAAACACATTAGGATAGATCTGATGGCCGCATACAGACAAAGCTTGCATTGCGTTTTGAGGCAACTGCTCCAGTTGGCTCAGGCGTTGATGAAAAAGTCTCAACTCAGCCGTTATCGTTGTAAAATCTGCGACTAATGGGTCTGAAGCATAAAATGAATGGAGTTTCGTAACTCCATCAATGTTACCTAGGTCTTCAGTTGTTCGTGGTAGAAGACGATTGAAGCTGTTAAAAAGTTCACAGTGTGTCAAGAACCGATGCTGCAGTGAACTAATGAAGGAATCAAGAAAGGGTATGAACACAGACACTTTGTAGTAACCTTCAACATCATCACCAATATTCTGATTTGCACGATGTGCTTGCTTCGTAGAAATGCGTGGTTGCTTGATTTCAACTCCATTGTCCGAAGTCAACTCCTTGGCTTCTAAGAAAGCCGGCTAAAAGTATTATAAACATTTTCTCTCGTTGCCAGTAGTTCCCTTTTGAGATCCCTGGCAACGTTGATTAATTCTGCAAAATCTATATCTTGGCGCTGAAGTTGACGATAGATGGACTCACCCAGAGAGTATAACCGAGCAGACAACAAGATCCCCCTTGGTGATGGATGCTAACAGAATCGTGGCATCGTGGAATGTGGTCTTGTTGTCAAATTCTTGAATTTTTCCCAGAGCCGAAACAACACAACCATATATTTCATGATGTCTTGTGCACTGCGAAGACGCTCAATCCATCTAGTGAGTGTGGTACGTTACAAACTCCTGACTCGTACATCGGTTAATGATACAAGGGCATCATTTAATATTTGCCTACGCTTTGGTGGTCCAAAGAAATTACGTACCATTTCAGGTGTTCCTGGTGTATTCGTGATAAGTGGAATGTTGCATGTGTTGGTGACGACCAAATTGAAATTTTGAGCTGCACAATGAGAATATACAGCTGAAGGGTAGTCCTTTTGTATGAATGCATGAGCACCTTTTCCCGACATGGATGCAGCTTCGTCATAGCCCTACCCTCGTAAAAATGACAAATCAAGATCAAATGTTATCAAGTTTTCAATTATATATCCAGCTAATCCTTTGCCGGTCACATCAAACACTGGAACAAATTGCAGGAAATACTTCGCAGATCTTGAGATCTGGGGAAATGTAACAGGCACAAAGAGAGAGTTGCCCTATTCCAGCAACGTCAGCTGTTTCATCCGCAAGAACTGTAAAACCTTTGGTATCATTAATGCACTGAACAATCTTCCGCACGAGTTGGTTATTGATGCAACTAATAATCTGATTTTGGATTGGGGCACTAATGTACTTGTTGAGTTTCCCAGTTCGTTCCAAACTTGCTCTAGCTTTTCGTCATCTTTCGCGCGATATTTTAGAATGGCGCGAAAGTTACCCATATTCTTATCATCTTCTTTGTCAACTTCAATAGGCCCGAAGTCCTTGTGCCCCATTAATGCATTGTCCTGGCGTCCACAGAGAATCGCCGGCCGCGGTGGCCGAGGGGACTGAGGCGCTCCAGTCACGGTCTGCACGGCCACTACGGTCGGGGGTTCGAATCCCCCCTCGGGCATGGATATTTGTGCCGTCCTAGTTCGTAAGTAGTTCATATGTAGTTTGTAAGTTTAGGGACTGATGACCCCATAGTTAAGTCCCATAAGCTATACATACATTTGAACAGAGAGTCACCGCCTCGATGATAGGGAAAATGGTTTTCTATTTTTTCCCACCTGTTCCAACAAGCCTTGGTCTAGATAGTGTTTAATATCTTTTGTCTTGTTCATCATCATATGAACAAAATAGTCACCATCGATTATAGCAGCCTTATGGTAAGTGTTGCTCACATGGTTGTTGAAATATTCAAGAACATGCTTTCAATTGGAAAACTTGGAGGTTACCAGGGCTCCAACGTTTTGATGACTACCTTTACCCGAACTTCTCTTAGCGAAAAGCGCACAGTACTTACAGAAGGCATCGTCCTCTTTGGGGGAGTATACTAACCAAAAATATTTCTCCATCCAACTCAGGTTGAACTTACGATATTGGCTACTTAGCAAAGTGAAGAGAAATTTGTAAGAAGCGTCGGGCACAAAAAGGTTTTGGAAATATTGTAGCCTCATGTAGTCATCAACTTTTTCGTTATTTGATAGCAAACAATCAATTATGTCATACTTACAGACTGGCGGTGGCTTGTCAGAGCTTGATGTGTCACTGAAAGATGTTGATTTTGCTTCAGGACCCGACAAAGGTGATTTTAAATTAGCAATAATAGTACTATTGTTTGAAAACAGCAGGGGAGGTAACTGTGGTGGATCATCAGTTTTCTCGGTCTGAGAGGACAGATTTTCTTCTATTCGTGGTGTTTTCGAGAAGTAGTTCAAAATGTTTCCACTTTTTGTTTTAGATGAATGGTCTTAGCGCTCAAAATCAGTATTTCACTATACTAGATTCGATAACACTGGTTTTCTCAACACTGTTGTATCAACACTTTATGAACTGGTAACGCAGTGAATCATGTACAAAACAAACTATAGTTCGTTGGCGGAGACGAGACTGCAGAGGTAAGTAGTCTTAAAGCGGTACTATATATTAATCACTTTGAAACATGACAGCAGTACGCTACAGAAGGTTCGGTGTGCTGCTCCTGGAGGTATACACTCGGCAACGGTGGAACACGTTGTCCGAATGCGTGAGCACGGAAACTGGCGCGCGTGTCCCGCAGTGTCGCGTGTCGGAGAGCACTCGTGGAGCGACGGGCGATGCCAAACAAAATAACTGCGCGTTTTGTGGGGAGCTCGCGAGTTAGCTCGACGCTTAGGCCCACTAAGTCCGCTGCAAAATCGTCAGTCGTGGGAGATGTTCGTAGTATCCAGTTTTGCAGGTCGCACTGGTTCGCTCCTTTGGTTCTGGGCGGGCGACCGTAGGTTCGTTCGAGTGGCGCTGCTGACGATCTGAAACGGTTTGAGGCGTTCGAGTGGCACTTTTGACTCTTTCTGACGATATCTGACTGACCAATCAGGTGTTCGAGTGACGGAGCTGATAGTTTGAGAACGTTTATTTTCGTCAAACCGTTTTCTGACTGACTCCAAAGCGTTTAACAAGCCTCCTCCAAAAGACAAGCCTGCACATTTACGAAGAGGTTTATGTTATTACATCCGTACATACTATAAATGAAAGGTGTGGAAATTTTCATAACATACGAATTTAAAGATGAATACATATGATTTTGCAGTTTGGATTGTGATATATTCGCCTGAAAATGAAGTCAAAATAGTCCTACTAAGATTTTCTGTGCTATCTGTAAATGAAGTGATTGACACATAAGAGTAATGTGTCGGGCAGTATTTCCTTCACAACAGGCAGTAGCACTGATAGATTTTTATAACCGACATCTAGCTTTATATGTGCCACTATAACGTCTCACAATTAATGTTCCGTCTGTTTCTCCTTGTGGGTATTTATTATAGAAATCTATTAGTGCCAATGTGGGCGTTCCAACACTAAATGTGTAACTTCAGGGAAAATCATGAACGATGATAATTCTTGCACAACAACTGCAAATTTTTGTATTTTTTGTATATTAATTTGTATGTTTCATTTTTTAAATTTTATTGTAACTCATAATAATGGGACAAAATGCATATGACGTTGTATGTTACCGAAAATTACTTTCACACACCACTATCCTAATTTACCTCATTTTTGTATGCGGCTTTGTCAGGTTGAATTTGCTACATTATTTATAAATGCGGGAAATAATAGTGAGAAATAGTGTGACGTAATGTTTCACATTCAAATGATCTATGATGTAAGGTGCAGTATGAAGAATTTAACAAATTATCTGCATGGTTTAAAGTTGGTTAATGGGTACGGTGAATAAGACAAACACGTAGGCCGAAGAGAGCAAGATGCCAACTAGCGCTATGGGTGGCCAAACTGCGAAACAGGTGAAATAAGCGTTCGAGTTGGCTTCGGAGTTGGAAACTGTCAAAAAGCGCGCATGCGCAATGGAGTCCTTCCACATCGTCAGTAACAATCAGTGTATGGGCCATTCGAACGAACGTCGTTTCGCACTGTTGCTGAATTCCGTAACGGTACTTCCGAGACGGCTGGCGAATTCCGGGAATCGCTGACCTGCTGCTGCCTGTGTCTCTGACACCCCGTTTACATGGGCTCCCAAAACCGGATTTCGTAAACCGATTTCCCAATTCCGCTTTTGGTTGGTCATGTAAACACTCCAAAATCGATTCTGGAAATCCGCTTCTCTAAAGCGGTTTTCCAGTTCCACAATCGATTTTCGTGCCCATGTAAACGCAACCGTTTGTGAAGCGTTCTTGGCTTGTCAGATAGTGTTTTCTTGTTAAGAATTTTCGGCACATATGGAAGGAGTGATATTTTCTAATGTGAAATAAAAGTTTAAATATTAGATTGAACATAAATTTGTGTATTTAAATAAAGAAAAATAGCGATTGTGCAGTCTAAACAAGGAACTGAATCAGCTGTTTTCCAGCCGCCATTTTAAGTGAGCTACGAAATCCGATTCAGGCCATGCCATGTAAACACGACGACGAAAAACGGTTTACGAAAATCGGTTTTCGTCTTCCGGAAGATGTGTTGCATGTAAACGTAGTGTGAGGCTTCCGTCCACGGCTGTACGTGGACACCGGCGAGCTCTACCTGCCGTGAGTCACCCCGTTTACATGGGCTCCCAAAACCGGATTTCGTAAACCGATTTCCCAATTCCGCTTTTGGTTGGTCATGTAAACACTCTAAAATCGGTTCTGGAAATCCACTTCTCTAAAGCGGTTTTCCAGTTCCACAATCGATTTTCGTGCCCATGTAAACGCAACCGTTTTTGAAGCGTTCTTGGCTTGTCAGATTGTGTTTTTTTGGTACGAATTTTCGCCACATATGGAAAGAGAGATATTTTCTACTGTGAAATAAAAGTATTAATATTAGAGTGATCATGAATCTGTGTATTTAAGTAAAGAAAAATAGCGATTATGCTGACTAAATCGTGGACTGAATCAGCTGTTTTTCAGCCGCCATCTTAAGTGGATTTGGAAATCCGATTCAGGCTGTGCCATGTAAACACGACAGCCAAAAACGGTTTACGAAAATCGGTTTTCGTCTTCCGGAAGATGTGTTACATGTAAACGTAGTGAGTGTCGGCTGGCTGGTAGCGGTCCGGGAAAGCGGTTTGTCGCTCGCCTGTGGAACCGACGCACCCGGGCCCTGGCCACCAGGCCGAGCCTATCGCCCACACGCAGGCGACGAAGTCACGGTTGATTCCTTCCTGGAGACAGCCTTAAGGCCCCCATTCACAAATTCCCCCTTGGAAAGCGGAGCTACTTCTGAAGTTCGGGTGTTGTTAGCCCTTGTTTTCTACCCATAGTACTGCGATATTGTGTGCAGGTGTGTAAGAAAAACATTTCTGTTGTTGTTGTGGTCTTCAGTCCGGAGACTGGTTTGATGCAGCGCTCCACAATACCCTATCCTGAGCAAGCCTCTTCATCTCCACATAAGAACGGCAACCTACATCTGTCTGAATCTGCTTACTGTATCCATCTCTTGGTCTTTCTCTGGGGTTTTTACCCCACACACTTCCCTCCAACGCTAAATTCACAATTCCCTGATGTCTAAGAATATGCCCTACAAATCTATCCCTTCTTTTAGTCAAGGTATGCCAGAAGTTTCTTTTCTCCCCAGTTCTGTTCAGTACCTCCTCATTAGTTACGCAATCCACCCACCTAATCCTCAGCAGTCTTCTGCACCACACTTCAAAAGCCTCTATCCTCTTCGTTTCCGCACTGTTTATCATCCATGTTTCACTCCCATACAAGACAACACTCCACACAAATGCCTTCAGAAAGGACTTTCTTATACTTAAATTAATATTCGATGTTAGCAAATTTCTCTTTTTCAAAAATGCTTTTCTTCCCATTGCCATTCTGCATTTTATATCCTCTGCACTGCGACCATCATTTGTTATTTTACTGCCCAAGTAACAAAACTCATCTACCTCCTTTATTGCTTCGTTACCTAATCTAATTCCTTCAGCATCACCCGATTTTCTTAGACTGCACTCCATTACCCTAGTTTTGCTCTTGTTAATCTTCATCTTATATGCACCTTTCAGCACACTGTCCATTCCGTTCAACTGCTCTTCCAGGTCCCTTGCTGTCTCTGACAGAATTACTATGTCGTCGGCAAAACGCAATGTTTTTAATTCTTCACCCTGAACTTTAATTCCTTCTCCAAATTTCTCCTTGCTTTCCTTTATAATTTGCTCAAAGTACATATTGAATAACATTGGAGAAAGGCTACAACCCTGTCTTACTCCCTTCCCAACCACTGCATCCCTTTCATGCCCTTCAACTCTGACAACCGATATCTGGTTTTTGTACAAGTTGTAAATAACCTTACGCTCCCTATATTTTACTCCTGCTTGCTTCAGAACTTGAAAGAGTTTATTCCAATCAACATTGTCAAAAGCCATCTCCAAATCTACAAAAGTTAGAAATGTAGGTTTGCCCTTTCTTAATCTATCTTCTAGGATAAGCCGTAAAGTGAGTATTGCCTTCCTACATTTCTCCCGAAGGCAAACTGATCTTCCCCAAGGTCGGTTTCTACCAGCTTTTCTATCCTTCTGTAAATAATTCGTGTTAATATTTCGCAACCATGACTTATTAAACTGATGGTTCTGTAGTTTTCTATAATTTCTGTAGTTTCTATAATTTCACAATTAGGGGGGGGGGGCTTAAGCCCGGAAGCCCCCCCCCCCCTTTAATACGCCACTGCATGCGGGTATTATGAAGAAAGGCTTTGCTTATATCTTCCTGCCTCCTGTTTGTGCCCTTCTTGGGTTTGAGAAGACATTAGTGTTTCCGGATAGACCTTTCGCAAAACATGGTGCCATTTAGTCGTCAATTTAGCGCCTTGACGACACTGAATATTTTGTCATTTCTTCCCCTGTCTACTTAATGCATGAGAATATAATTTGTTAATCGTGCTCTGCGTATTGTTTCACCTAATAAACGCAGATTTCTTTGTTTTAATAGTAGTAATTCTTCATTAAGCCACTTTATTTCATCCTCGATACGATCTCTTCCTGTGCTATAATCCACTTCTGTTTAGTGACAGTTGTTTCCTCGTTTCATTTCTTTTACTGTGTGGTGTGATTTTACTTCCTAAGTAGGAAGTTTCAATGGTTCATCATTAATCTTAATGTCAGTTGTAATTTGCTCGCGGCTGCATACCATAATCTCTGTCTTATTTGTGTTGCTTTTCATGTTATATTTATTTGTCAGGCCCTCATTCATTCTTGATAATGCCTTTTGCAAATTTTCTTCACTCTCTTCAATGATAGCTATGTCATCAGCAAACCTTATCATTTTAATTTCTTTTCAATTGATCTTAATACCTTCCATAGACTCTTAAAATTCCTTAATTTCAAGTTGAAAAGCACTGATGATAAACTGCATCCTTGTCATACTCCTTTCTGTATGTAAGCCTCTTGTATTTCACGATGTATATTTATAACCCCTCTTTGAATTTTGTCGAGTTCATGTACTATACGTCTGTCTCTGAAATCTAGACCAACATTAGTCATATTTCCATCAGAACATTCCAATTCACGTTATCAAAGGATTTTGCGAAGTCCACGAAAGCAATAAACAGTGGTCTTTTTAGCTTTTTATCCATGATTTGTCTTGACATTAACATAGCTTCTCTTGTTTTCCTATTCTGTCGAAATCCAAATTGATCGTCATCCAAATTCTAGCTCAATTTTACTTTTTATTCGGTTATATATTATTTTTCTTAACATTTTTGACATTTATGATAATAGGCTCAAGGTAAGATGTTCTTCACATCTTATAGTCCCTGGTTTGCTTGGTGTAGGAATCATGATAGTCTTTCTAAAATCTTTCGGCATTTCTCCAGTTTCATACATATCTTGGATTAGTTTGAAGTTATGTGTTTCGTCATCAAAACCTTGTATCATTTCTCCAGTTATTGCATCCCTTCCTGGTACTTTGATATTTTTTAATTCTCTCACAGCCTTTAGGTATTCTTCTTTTGTTAATGAGGGTCCTAGTCGATCATTTGTGTCATTTTCTTCGGTTTGAAGATTAGTTATATCTGGATCTTCATATAATTTTTCTATATAAAGTTTCCATCTCTTTCCTACTTCCTTGTTCTCAAATAACAGTTTTCCATTTTCATCTAGTATGTTATTGCTTCGGCAATTGACTTTCTTGAATTGTTTCTTAATCAGTTCATAAGCTGTTTCTATATTTCCTTTCTCTAGCCTTTCTTCTATTTCCTTGCGCCGCCTCACTATATATTCTTCTTTGTCTTTCTTTGTTTCCCTGATGACCATGTTTCAGAGCCTTTTATAGCTCTTTATTCCTTCTTTTTATTTTTGAACCATTTCCTTCCTTCCATAAGTTCGAGTGTGTGATCACTAATCCACGGTTGTATTGCTTGTTTTTTGGTCTTTCCTATTTCTTGATCAGCTGCTTCAAGGACTGAGTATTTCAGTCCAATCCATTTGTCACTTACTGTACCATTTGGTATTTCTTTAACTTTCTGCTGTGCCAGCTTTTGAAAACTTTCCTTAACACTGTCTTACCCTAACTTTTTGACGTCATATTTGCGATATCCTTTAGTATTTTGTCACGCTCTTCTTAATCTTAGGCTAGATTTTAGCATAATTAGATTGTGATCAGTGGCTACATCAGCGCCAGGGTAATTTTGGCATTGTTTAGCTTGGTTATTATACCTTTCTCTTACCATTATGTAGTCTATTTGGTATCGTGCTCTGTCTCCCGGTGCAATCCAGGTGTATCTTCATCTCTTAGGCTGATGGCGTCATGTGTTCGCAACTATTAGTTCCTTTTCTATACGAAAGTCAACTAGTTGTTGTAATTTGTCATTTCTCCTACCAAGTCCGTATTTACGCACGGTATTTCCATCTTCCCCCTCATCTACAGAAGCATTCCAGTCTCCAAGCATGATGAGGTTGTCTTTATCCTTAACCATTTCCATTATTTCCTCTAGTTGTTCATATACTTGGTCCACTTCTTCATCAGCATGACTAGACGTTGGCATGTATATCTGTATTATTACGGTATCAATAGGGTCATTTTCTATTCTTAACGGTATTATACGATCTTAAAAAGTAACCAGTTTACAGAATAATATGGATTCAATATGTTCCAAACTTGTTGCGTACAGTTTAACCTGAACGCTTTCATATTCTGATGGCCGCCGACAACTGCCGGTGGAAGGTGGAACTATAAACAAAAGCGACTATTGACACAGGACGCGACATTATCACTACAACAATATATTAATACCCAGTGATAACACCAAGTAGTGTGAATAGGACGTAGTGATTTAGATAACGTTACATTATAAAGATGCTGAAAAGCGAATGATAAAGGTGGGTGTTCAACACCAAAGAAAAGAAGGGAATGCAAGGGTCAGATGGCACCAAACGAGAAAAATATCTATAACAGTTGTTTTCTCCAAAATGGCAGAATGTAGCGGAATGTGTGCGTGGTTGTGGCTTTTTGCTATCCCAGGCTTTCGACACTCAGTCCGCCACGGCACTGCCCACTTCCGCTGTTTATATTTAAAGATATCCTACCAAGAGCCCAAGGACAGGAAACTAATGTCTCACGCCGCACGGTCAAGTCTTCACTTGGGCATGGGTATGTATGTTATCCTTAGCGTGCGTTTCATTTAAGCAATAATCCGATGACTTTAGCAATTTGGTCCCTTTGGTTTACAAACATTTAAACATTTGATTTTAATGTCTGACAAAAACGTCGGGACGTCAAATAATATAACTTCTCTGTGATGGGGAACCACAGACATGTAGAACTACTTTTAAAACGAAATCTCAGCCACATTACTTATACAGTTTATTTATTAAGACTATGGTGGCCAGACGCAATCGTATAATAAAAGATGACATACAGCTTCAAAACGGAAGACAAAAAAAAAAAAAAAAAAAAAAAAAAAAAAAAAAAAAAAAAAAAAAAAAAACAGGACGCACAAAACATACATTTCTTAATAATTAAGTATAATTCTCTTAAGCAGTGGCAGACAGGGGAGGGGCCTCTCGTCTTAGGGTGGCCTCCAAATATCTCGAAAGCACGGTGTTTAGTTTTTTGTTTGTTTGTTGTTTGCTTTTCATTTTTTATCGCCTATGGCCTCTTGTTCTGAGGATTCCAAATCTAGGAAGCTATTTTTTCTTAGATTGTTCCGTTCCTCTCGTCCTGGTGGGTGCCTCCAAATCTCTAAAGTTACTTTTTTTATAGTAATACCTGTATTTACATGTCTGCTCTGAAGATCCGATTTTCTCCAGAAATTTAGAGTTGCTTAGCAGATAGTTATAAAAAGAGACGCCTACACATGAAAATTCTTTCAAATTATATTGGACCATAAACGCACCTATAACAATTCAAGGTTAATCTAATGCCAGTTACCAGTCCACTATGTCGTAATTAATGAAAATATTCTTTCCAGATTTGCATTGTGCCATAATATTCTAAGAAAGGTATTCAAAAAGTTTTAACAATTCGGAATGACAATCAACGACTAATTTTCACAAAAAAACTTTGCCAGTTTTTTACTGAGAACGTACACTTCAGTTTGGGGATTGCCAGATATTTTATGAAACTGCCGTGGTTACTGCAATTTACACTCAGAAGTCACAAGTGCACGACATGAAACATATAATGCCAACTGCCTAGCAAAGACAATGTGGATCCGAAACTGAAGATACGGAGAAATTATTTTAAATAATCGATATTTACACTCGCCTACGGGACGATCCATGATAAAATTATCACCCTACTATCACCTATAGCACAGCATTCGTGCGCATTTTATCACGAAGACAATACCCATAGATAGAGTATTGAAGAAAAGAGCAGTATAACGGGACTAACTGTAAATGTAATTTTATTACGCTCAACTTTGCGAAAAAGGAGAAAAATGTAAAAATCCGCCCGGACCCCGGACAAATAGCTAGAAACGAGAACATGTCCGGATTAATCCGAACGTATGGTCACCCTAATTAAGAAACAATCACCATTTCTGACTTGTAGGGAATTCACAAGGGTCGCATAAAAGTTTAAAATTATCTGACACACCTAAAGTCATTGTCAAGTCAGCATACACTTGGTTTAAAGAAACTATCAAATGCCGTCCGCGGTGGCCGAAGGGACTGCGACGCTTCAGTCACGGACTGCACGGCCACTACGGTCGGGGGTTCGAATGCCCCCTCGGGCATGGATATTTGTGCCGTCCTTAGTTGTAGCTAGTTCATAAGTAGTTTGTAAGTTTAGGGACTAATGACACCGTAGTTAAGTCCCATAAAATCTACAAACATTTGATTTTTGAAACTGTCAAATTATGTCAAGTGAAGTCTATGCTTATTTCTCGGTGACGTACACTTCAGTCGTGTCAGATAATTTTAAACTTTTATGTGACCCTTGAGAATGGCTAAACAGCAGAAATCACTTCGTTGCTTTAATAAATACATCCCCAAGTCAACTGGCGGATATTACGTTAATACATGACTAATTTTTAAAATTACTCTCGAACCAGCCACGTAGATGCCTATATGACTCACCTGAATACAAGAAGCTTAACGCCGACACTAGACACAGGCAACTGCAGACTTTCGCCATCGCTGTGTCATTTCCTTTTCCCGCCGAACTTTGCGCAAGCCGGAAGGGTGACCAAGGCCCGAGGGATACATATAGATAACCCAGGCCAAGGCTGCTACACTAGTGTGGCTGACGGTCAAACGGCAGCGAGAATGAGACCTGGACAGCGACTGCCGCTGCTCTTCCTGCTGCTTGTCGGCATCGCAGCACAGCCGTCCACCCAGCACGCGCTGCGGCAGCCAGGTAGACTACTCCAGAGTATTGTTATGTATTTACGTTATTAACTTGTGCTCGCTTGAGTCCACAGCCACTTATACGTTATAAAGTGATATTATGGAGATCGTATTACCATGAAGCTTCTTAATAAGGTTAAGTCATTTATTACACATGAAATAAAAGCTTAGATGTACATTTACAGTGGCGGCTGGTGATAATGTGCTGCAGCACACTATAAATATATTACTAAAATTGTGCCATTTCTCTTCGAATGCAAGCGAGAAATCGCTGTAAAATTACACCCTTTCTCTTGGAATACGAGCCAGATATCACAATAAAATTATGCCAATTCCCTTCCAATGCGTATTAGAATGCTAGTAATAAGGATGAAAAAGCATTTTGGAGCGCTCTCGCAGCGATAGCTGGAAACCAGCTTCGTGTGCTGAAGTGGGATTCAGCTGCGCTGGTACGTGCGCAGAGAGGCGGCACAATCGTCTGTTCGCTACTGCGCAAGCGCAGACGTGACGTCAGGCCTGGAGGCTCATGTGTGCTGAGACCGACTGCAGCACCAGATCAATATTTCTCTTCGCGCGTGTAACGGCTGCGGAAGAATAGTATATGACGAATATTGCGGCATACAGAGTCAAATTGCGCGCTGGCTCTCGCGTCTTGTGCGTTGTCTCTCAAACCTACCTGTGTGAGGCTCGTATTCAAATACCTCTGAGTCTAAATTTTTAATTTCTGTAAATAAAATTAATATTTTTGAACGTTATATTTACTACCTGCAGTGAATAGATGCAGTTGGCAGCGCTGTTATAGATTCCTCTGAAGGTCTTACTGTCAATACAGTATTAATTGATATTTAATTAAAGGCAATCATACAAAGGATGACTTTTTGTTTTAGTATATTTTGTTTCCTGTTTATTTTTATAATATTGTAGCACATTGGTCAAGTTTTGTACGAGCCGCCACTGTACATTTACAGACGCAAAATCACCCACAAGAAATTTTGTAGGAACAAACGGAATAAGAAACAAACACTACCTATGCTTACAAAACTTTATAGAAGCCTTCCTCCCAAATTGAAGATGATTACAAAACAAATCCGCTCTGGTGTCAGAGATCAAGCATACAGTTAAATTAGGGTTCGTTCTGTGTCGTTCTGTGTCCCGTTGTCCCTCAAAATATTTAACGGGACGCCAAATGTCCCGTTTTTTTCGCAGTCAGCAGAACCTTATGTTTTGTGTGTGTGTGTGTTTTTTTTTTATTTATTCTCACGTCAATTTAGATTCATAACATGGTTTATTTAACTTTCTCCTGTGTCTTGCTTTGTCTTACATGCAAAGTTAGAATAAAGAAGTATTATTTTGGTCACGGAATGAGGTGATGTGTGAACAAATTTTTCATTATCGTGCTCAGTGCCAGTAAATTATGCATGAGGTAGGCGATTCATATCGATTATTTGCTACTGCAGTAATTGCAGACAGAAGTAACAAGTTTGTAGGGCTATCAACGCTCCACTGCATTTGTAGTTACGAATGACTATCCACTGTTAGATCATATAAATTGCAGATCCAACTGACATTATGTCTTTGGACTGTTAAGGACAACAATGAGAAGTAGGCGGCTGATTGAACACTGTTCGGCCAGTTCGCTTTATTGCGCTCCATTGTCTGTCGTTGCTGTGTGTGACAAAACCTGGTGCCCTTTGAATGGAGAAAAGAAAGTGTTCTTTCTCGAAAACCAAGAAAGACGAGTTCCCATTCTTTAAGGAAATCACGATGAACATTGTGTCGTTCAGTTTTTTCCATTGAACATGGAGAACGTGCCGATATAATGCAGCATATAAAGAAAAAGAAGCACTTGTTAACAGTTTCTGCGAGAACGTCTAGCAGCTTAACTTTCTTTGTAAGTACGAATAAACTACAAACAGAAGAAGATAAACGTATCGCAGCGGATGAAGGGCTGTTTGCGTTCCAGACTGCAAAACACAATCATTCTTTCCGTTCAATGGACTGCACGGCTCTTCTTACCAGAGACCTATTTGAGAAGAAATTCACGTGTTCTAGGACGAAGTGTGAGTCGATTTTAGTGAACGTTTTATCGCTGTACGCAATGCATGAAGTTCAGTCAGAACTTAAAGATGCTAAATATGTGTCTGTGATGGTTGATGCATAAAATCACAAAAGCTTAAAGCTAGTGCCAGTTCTAGCTAGGTATTTCATTCCTACAAAAGATGTTCAGTGCAAAGTAATATTTTTGTTTAGAGTCCTATTTTGTCCCGTTTTTAATACCAAATTTTCGCATATGTCCCGTTTTTATACGTGGAAAATCTGGCCACCCTAAGTTAAATCACACACATACGTTAACTAGACTGGCAAAGTCGCAGCTGTTACTGAAGTGTGACACAGCCACTTTACCATTCTAAACGTCACAAAGTTTGTGAATGCTATTTATACGACTTCATGAAGCGAAATGACACTGTACGTATTTCGAAGCGATCTAAACAAGCTCTGCATTTACAGGTCGTACACTTTTACGTGGCCCCTGAGCGGAGATTGTTGGGGGTGGAAGCTTGCAATCGGCTCGAAGCGCATTGGCTGTTACAAGCCCCACCTCTTTCTACCAGTACAACCAGCTAATAGCACATAGCTTAAACCTTTTAAAAGAAACAAGGTGTAAGGGGCTATAGCGTCGCAAAAGAACAGAAATGAAGCATCACTTTATTGTCTGAGTAATCGAAAATTGGAACTTATAAGTAAGAAATGTGAATGTTTTACATAACTTATTAAGCGGGAGTATCAACGCTTTCTGCTTGTTTTCATTGACGCAACTCTGGATAACATTCAGAATTACCTTTTTCACACTACTTCGATTGACAGTCTTCCTTTTTCTCAAGAGACTCATCGGGACATGTGGAATTATTTTTGTAAATAACAATGACGAATACATTGTTCAACACCATTATCAAATCAACAATACATTCACCATGGGTACGGCGCACAAAGCTGTTACGTAGGTAAGGCTGTCAGAGAACATAAAAATTCCGTAGCCTGCTTCGACAATATATTCTATTAGACCGGGCAAACAATAGAGCTGCTATACACGTAATGCACATGGCGTGATAGCAACCAAGGAGGTTACAATATCTGGAGATGCTCTAACACTGAAAAAGAGAAGCCAGCAAAGTGGGCATTCCGACATTTGTTTGTGCCCAAAACGTTGGGCATAATGTGTGTATATAGAAGATCTAGTCGTTGAAAAGTACGTCATATGTTAGTACATACTCGAATGAGACTGTCAATGTAACTTCTTTAATTAAAGAAGGCAATATTCACACGGGGTTTTAACCGATAAATCTTTGTTTTGGGCACAAAAGCACGGCTCCTCTGGCTTCAGCCAATGCCTGTTCTCGGCATAGGTAACGCCGCCTCCCTTTATTCTAACCGTAACAACATAGAAGCATGTGATTGTTGGCAAAAATTTGCTGGATATAGACAACAAGACAGCAGTTTGCAAGTAATGCCACAATTTTAAACGAATAATACTTACACCTTAAATTTAACATTACTTTTATTCCCAAAACGCCCTGTATAATCATCAGCACAGCTGGACGCAACGATTGTTTTGCCAACAGTCACATGTTATCGCTGTAAAGATGTTGGTGCCATAAAATAATATCATGCCCAGTCTACAACTATCTGTCCAGCCATAATAACTCAGATGACAACGCCGCTGACTACCACGCAGGGGGCCCGGGTTCGATCCCGACAGGAGGCTGGGTGTTGTGTGATGTTCTCGTTGTCATTTTCATCATCATCGACATGCAAGTCACCGAAGTGAGGGGAGAGAAATAAAATAAATACAGATTTAAATATAAAAATAAAATGCGCACACGCCGCACGAACACACACGCGCGCGCACAAACACACACAATCACACACACACACCACTCAAAATGGGAGAGATTTAGGATAGAGAGGTAGGAACTGTAAGGTATGGAAAAAGGCAAGTTATCGTAGGTTGAGGTCTAGATGATTTCGGGATCGGAGAATGTACTGTAGGAATATCTCCCATCTGTGCAGTTCAGAAAAGCTGGAGGTGGGTGGGAGGATCAGGATGGCCCAGGTTGTGAAGCAGCCATTGAAATCAAGCATGTGCTCCGCTGCATGCTGTGCCACGGGGTGGTCCACCTTGTTTTTGACCACAGTTTGGCAGTGGCCATTCATCCTAATGGACAGCTGGTTAGTAGTCATGCCAATATAGAAAGCTGCACAATGATTGCAGCACAGTCGGTAAATTACACGGCTGCTTTCACAGGTGGCCCAGCCTCTGATAGGGTAGGATAAGCCTGTGACAGGACTGGAATAGGAAATGCTGGGTAGATGGATTGAACAGGTCTAGCAGCGGGGTCTCCCACAAGGATATGATCCCTGTGGCAGTGGGCTGGGTTTTGGCGTGGCATAGGGATGGACTAGGATGTTATGGGGGTTGGGAGGGCGACGGAACACCACTTTAGGAGAGGTGGGAAGGATCTTGAGCAGGATGTCTCTTATTTCTGAACAGAAGGACCGAAAATAGAACCTTGGTGAAGGATTCAATTTAGTTGTTCGAGTGCAGGGTAGTACTGGGTGACAAGGGGAGTGCTGTTTTGTGGATGGTTACTGATGTTACAGGGAGGATTTGGGATGTGTGAGGATATGGCATGGGAGATCTGTTTGCGGACTAGGTATTTTTTTCATATCCTAGGTATACTCTCGCTATATCTGTCTGGAATACGGATAAAATTTTACATGCGGTTTTTTTTCAGCAGATTCGGGTTATAGAAATACAAAAATTGAAATAAGTATAGTTTGTCCATCAGGCCTGGTCTACCCTCTTTTTTATTTGTATCTTTTACAGACTTCCACAATCTGTCTATGAAGGCCTTTGTGAGACCCTCAGCATATTCAGAATTGGAGTTTTTGTCACTGGTTATTGTGTTCCTACCGAAAGGATTTCAGCCCTCGTTGATCAACACCTCCAACCAAATGTCCAAAATCTGTCTTTCAATATTAAGGATACCAACCACTTCCTTCACCGACTCTCCACCATTCCCACCCCTATGCCTCCTGGATGCCACCTCCCTGTACACCAACATCCCACATGTTCATGACCTTGCCACTCTTGAACACTACCTCTCCCAGCGTTCCTCTGAAATCAAGCCTGATACCTCATTCCTCTTAACCCTCACCAACTTTATCCTAACTAAAAAGTACTTTTCCTTTGAAGGGAAAGTTTACCATCAAATCCGTGGCAGAGCCATGGGCACCCACATGGCACCCTCCTATGCCAACCTGTTTATGGACCGTCTGGAGGAATCCTTCCTAGCATCCCCAAACCCTAAACCTCTCTCCTGATAGTTTTATTGATGGTATTTTCATGATCTGGACTCAAGACCAGGACATCCTATCCTCCTTCCTTCAGAACCTCAACTCCTTTTCCCCCATCCACTTCTTTCTTCCTCAACCTATCATGCCACATTCCTGGATGTCAACCTCCATCTCACTGATGGTTCCATCCACACTTCAGTCCATATTAATCCTACCAACCACCAACAGAACCTATACTTTGACAGTTGCCATCCCTTCCACATCAAAAAATCCCTCTCTTACAGCCTGGCCACCCAAGGACGGCGTATCTGCAGTGACACAACTCCTTTTCTGAATATGCTGTCTCACAAAGGCCTTTACAGCCAGACACTACCGCCACAAAAAGATTTGTATAGCTTATGGGACTTAGCTACGGGGTCATCAGTCTCTAAACTTACAAACTACTTATTAACTAACTAATACTAAGGACGGCACAAATATCCATGCTCGAGGGGGGATTAGAACCCCCTACCGTAGTGGCCGTGCAGACCGTGACTGGATCACCTCAGTCCCCTCGGCTACCGCAGCCGGCACTACCGCCACAGACTAAGTCCATGCCATATTCTCACACAGCCCAAATCTCCTTCTAACACCAGTAACCAACCACAAAACAGCGCTCCCCTTGTCACCCAGTACTATCCCAGACTTGGAAACTAAATTGAATCCTTCGCCAAGGTTATCCTCCTGCTCAGAAATGAGAGACATCCTGCCCAAGATCGTTCACGCCCCTCCTAAAGTGGTGTTCTGTTGCCTTCTCAACCTCCATAACATCCTAGTCCATTCCTAAGTCACCCCAAAACCCAGCCCACTGCCACAGGGATCATATCCTTGTGGACTGATGACCCCGTAGTTAAGTCCCATAGACTATACAAACAAACATATCCTTGTGGGAGACCCCACTGAAAGACCTGACCAATCCACCCACCCAACACTTCCTATTCCAGTCCTATCACGGGCTTATTCTCCCTTAACAGGGGCCAGGCCACCTGTGAAAGCAGCCATGTAATTTACCGGCTGTGCTGCAATCACTGTGCAGCTTTCTATATTAGCATGACCACTAACCAGCTGTTCATTAGGATGAATGGCCACCGCCAAAGTGTGGCCATAAACAAGGTGGCTTGATTACAATGGCTGGTTTACAACTTGGGCCATCTGGATCCTACCATCCACCACCAGCTTTTCTGAACTGCACAGATGGGAGTTATCCCTACAGTAAATTCTCTGATCCCGAAATCATCCAGGACTCAACCTTGATACGCCTGGGCATTGTGTCAAACTGAGATTGGATGGCGTGTACAGATACAGATGCTCATGCAGCTTCAACACGATACCGAAGTTCATGAAGAGTGACTGGCATATTGTGACGAGCCAGTTGCTCGGCCACCATTGACCAGACGTTTTCAATTGGTGAGAGATCTGCAGAATGTGCTGGTCAGGGCAACAGTCGAACATTTTCCGTAACCAGAAAGGCCCGTACTGGATCTGCAACATGCGGTCGTGCATTATCCTGCTGAAATGTAGGGTTTCGAAGGGATCGAATGAAGGGGAGAGTCACGGGTCGTAACACATCTGAAATGTAACGGCCACTGTTCAAAGTACTGTCGATGCGAACAAGAGGTGACCGAGACATGTAACCAATGGCACCCCATTCCATCATGCCGGATGATACGCCAGTATGGCGATGACGAATACCGTATTTGCTCGAATATAGGCCGCACTTTTTTCCCCAAATTTCGGCGTACAAAATCGTGGTGCGGCCTATAATCGAGATTCAGACTCTTCCCCCCCCCCCTCCCTCAACCGCTCCTTTGCCCAAAGTCGTTAGTTTCAAAAATTACACGCTCACTTTTATGTTGGTTTGAGAAACGTAATAAACTAGACAATTTTCAAAAATGCTACAGTAACAGTTTTGCAGAACTACATATACGTTTTTGTACATGTTCACGGAAACGGCGCGGGAATTCGTGGAAGTCGATATTTCGATATTAATTGAATGGTGTCATTCTGTACCGCAGCCAACAAAAGCTGACTACTGTTTTTTTTTAACACGCTCGCGCGGCTTTAAAACAAAAAATAGTACGTAATACACACTTCCTAAGCACTCAAATGATTTTAATTTGATATAGTAGGTGAAGCTAGTTTTCGCGATAAAAGTTTAGTGTGTGTTGCGAGAGATTTTACCGTGACGTTTACGATGGTACGGTAACGATTACCGTGAGCGGTGAGGGGAGGTTAAGATAGCGGAACAACTGATTTGTGTAGCTAATGCTGATGTTGAGTTCCAATGCTACGTTTTAAAATAACGTACTTTACTACGACCAGATTCACTGGTTTCACATTCATTGGGGGTTATTTCCATTAAACGATGTACATGGAACTCGAGGCTAATTTGCAGCCTTGCAGCTGAATCATTTCTGTTGTAACGGCAAAACCACAGCTCCCGTTTAGAATTATGAAGTCAAACAAACATTGGTATATTTACATTTTAGCTCTTGAAATGCACGACGATTCTTCGAACATTTTAATAGTTTATCCTCACACACCAGCGTCGAACGTTTTTTCATCAGCGTCAAATTTACGTCGAACTTCCCGTTTTCCATGTCCGTTACTGTGACTAGGCAACCTGAAGCTTTCATTCGGCAGTGTAACCCGTACGTTCGTTTCCCGCTATAAAGTTGCAAGCCAAAGCATCGTCACACACACACACACACACACACACACACACACACACACCGAAAAATACTATATTTTCACAGCACACGCCTACGCTTTATACAACACTTGAATGCCCGGTAACACGCCTTGGTTCAGCGTCCCCTCACTTGGGGCGCCCGGTTCGGCCTGTCATCTCGCTTTCTTATTCGTTTGGTTAAATTGTACGACGCTTCTCGCGGGGCTGCAGAGGTTACGTTGGCACCAATGGTAATGACGGCAAGGGGTACGTTCAAAGAGCTGCAGGGCTGCAACCGCGCATGCGCAGTACGGAAATTCGTGTTCAAAGAGCAATCCTGCAGCTTCCTGCAGCCTACCGGCTGTTCAAGGAAGCTCCCGGCTGCAGCGTCCTGCAGCTTGCTGGCTGCATGAGCTGCAGGGAAAATTTCCTCCTGCAGCCAGACTGACGTCATCGGTACCGCGCATGCCGGTAGTGCCTGCTTTGCTGCTGCAGGAAGTTGCAGTCCTGCAGCTCTTTGAACGAACCTAATGTCTTTGAACTCAGATGACCAATAAATGTTTTTTCATGAAAACTTCAATTAAAACGAAAATTATTTTTTTTCTGAACGGACAAGGGTACATACAAGAACCTGTCAACCATAGAGCAGGTACAGTATTTATTTTACTGCGAGCGAAACGAGCAGCAATAACATTTACGAAAAATATTAGCGCGATTCCACACTTCATTGTTTATCTATTGCCAACATAAGCACTGGAGCCCGGCGAGAAGCATCGTAAAATTTTACCTATTCGTTGATTTACAGTTTTGCATTTTGTTTTGAGTTTATTGAAAAGAGAACATTATTTCGTTAACATTGTGTTTCTGATTGCGAAAAAAGTTCGATTATACAAAAGAATAAAAATAAATAAAATAAAAATTAAAAAACCTGCGGCCTATACTCGAGATTTTTTTTCTATAATCTCTTGTCAAAAGTTTAGGTGCGGCCTATATTCGCACGCGGCCTATATTCGCATAAATACGGTACACGCTTCCAATGTGCGTTCACCGCGATGTCGCCAAACAGGGATGCCACCATCATGAGGCTGTAAACAGAACCTGGATACATACGAAAAAATGACGATTTGTCATTCGTACACCCGGGTTCGTCATTGAGTACACCATCGGCGGCGCTCCTGTCTGTGATGCAGCGTCAAGGGTAACCCCAGCCATGGTCTCCAAGCTGATAGTCCATGCTGCTGCAAACGTCGTCGAACTGTTCGTGCAGATGATTCTTGCAAACGTCCCCATCTGTTGACTCAGGAATCGAGACGTGGCTGCGTGATCGGTTACAATCATGCGAATAAGATGCCTGTCACCTCGATTGCTAGTGATACGAGACCGTTGGAATCCATCACGGCGTTCCGTATTGCCCTCCTGAGCCCACCGATTCCATATTCTGCTAACAGTCATTGGATCGCGACCAACTCGAGCGGCAATGCAGCGATACGATAAACCACAATCGCGATAGGCTAGAATCCGACCTTTACAAAGTCGGAAACGTGAGGTACGCAATTCTTCTCCTTACACTAGGCATCACAACAACGTTTCACCAGGCAACGCCGGTCAATTGCTGTTTGTGTATGAGAAATCGGTTGGATACTTTCCTCATGTTAGCACGCTGTAGGTGTTGCCACCGGCGCCAATCTTCTGTGAATGCTCTGAAAAGCTAATCATTTGCATATCACAGAATCTTCTTCCTGTGGGTTAAATTTTTACGCTTTCTTGACGATAACTCCTGCTATTGCTCTAGCAATTGGAGAGTTCTAAAATATTTAGGTTTATTTAAATTTCATAATTGAAAGTTTAATATTGGAAGGAATAACTACGACTCGTAACAAGGCCTGAGAGTTAGCAATCTACGCTACTCCTCCCCTGATTATAGTTACTCACGCTATCTTACACTGTAATAGGAAATCTTTCGCGAATGTGTCCTGTTTTTTATTACCCACTTAACGAGATATTCCGGAAGTTTTCGGTAATTTGTTAGAATCCTTTTGAATCTAATTCGGGACGCTAATATATCGATCGAGCTGCCAGATCGACCTCACAGCTCGAGCGGCAGCCATGTTTCCTTGTGAATAATTCCGGTGGTGTTTATCGGTACAGGTAATTTATTGAGCGGACAAGGGTACATCGAGAACCTGTCAACCATACAGCAGGAACAGCAATAATTACATAATTCATGCCGGCCGTGGTGGCTGAGCCGTCTGCGGCGCGCCAATCACAGTATGCACGGCCACTACGGTTGGGGGTTTGAATCTCCCGTCGGGCATGGATATTTGTGCCGTCCTTAGTATTAGCTACTTCATAAGTAGTTTGTAAGTTTAGTGACTGATGACCCCGTAGTTAAGTCCCATAAGCTCTACAATCATTTGAACATTTTTCTTTGAACTTAGTTCATGGTCGGCACGAAAAATAAATCCCGTAAAATTTCACAGTTCGTGTCGCGGCGTTGTGTCGAGTGGTCAGATCTTGCAATCAGAATCGTAGGCTATTCAGTGACGGGATTAATTTTTCGTGCCGACCATGAAGTAAATAATTAATGCTGTTCCTGCTCTACGGTTCTCGATGTACCCTTGTCCGCTCAGTAAATTAACTGTAATCGTCAATGGAACAACACTCGCGATATACAACACTTACATTGAGAAATGTGGAACACCACTTACTTCATTATAAAGATCATTTAGAAATAACTCACCTTGTTGACAAGTGATGTATGGTTTCCTTCCGATAGCTGCTGTAGTAAGTGATGGCAAGTTACTAATGACTTGTTCCTGGCTGGTTCTTGTCCAGTGATGTATAAGACGCAGGTACCAATCTTTCTTTTTTTTTCCATATCCCGGGTATACTCTCACTATACGGGAATGGAATACGGGTAAAATGTTACTTGCGTTATTTTTTCCCACCAGGTTCGGGTTATGGAAATACAAAAATTGAAATAAGTATAGTTTGTCCCTCTGTCTGGTCTACCCTCTTTTTTAATTGTATCTTTTACGGACTTCCAAAATCTTTCAATATTTTGCGTGTGCACTGACGAGTCTTCTGACGATACAAATTACTCAGAGTAGTTCACGCAATTGGGATCAATACCATGTTCTTTCAAATTTTGCTATGACTTCCAGCCGTCAGTTATGATTTTCGTGCCAGGCAAAATGAATTTCTTAATCAGGGGGACAAGTGTTTCTCTAGATCTGGAGTAGACACGCAAAACGAAACATTTCCTTGGCTCTCTTCCAATACCTCTTGACACCAAAATGTGTTCAATCTCATTTTTAAGTTTACGGCCATTCCCATATAGACGGGTGGCAATGTGCGATTTGTCTGTCTCCACAATTTTCCCAGAACCACCAATTGGGATAACGTCGTTCGTCACTGTTACTTAACAAACCTCCCTACAGAATTGGAAATAGTCACAAATTGTCTTATTGTTTAGCTCCGTTTTCGCAGCACATTCCTCCAAAGTTTAATGATGCGCTCAATATGCAATTAGTAGTATACTTTTTTGTATGCTAAGTTTGCTGTTGGAAAACGACGTATTAGTACAAAAACTTGTCTTTTTTCTGCAGTTGCAGTGATGCAATCCGTTGTCCACGTAGCTAAACGATGTAACTCACTCGTTACGTTGCTTAATTATTATTAAGTTCAATAGTTAACGTTAGCCTACGTGCCGGATCGTACTTCTGCTGCATCCGAAGTACGCAAGTTTTTTATTTTTATTTTTTTATTTTATTTTATTTATTTATTTATTTATTTTTTGTTTTGTTTTTGTTAGCAGTTTCGAATCACTTTAAACTGATCAGAATGTGAGATGAATATCTATTTTTGTATCCCAAAGATTTCACTAAATTCTTGTGTAGAGATAATCGACGTTTAACAGGCGGGATAAATTTTTAAAATAGTCCATTAAGTAATTCCTTTCGATTAAATCATTGATTATTGTCTTTCAAGTTTATCTAAGTTAAGTTTTCTATGATGCAAATACGTAATTTCATTTAACCAGAGATTATAGCTTGCCCCTCCATTAATAATTGTTACCTCTGGAACGTAATGTTATTTAGTTCTTAAAACCAGAATCAAAATTAATACTATCCTTTTCTGTTGAATATTAACTTTAAAAATTATTACGTAAAGCTAATCAGCTAACATGTCTGATCCTCTATGAATGCGTTCACTCGATAACAGTATCTTTTACTGGTTGTAACTTTTTCATTAAACCAGAGATGAAAGTAGAAATATATCTAATATTCATAGAATATATAGGTTCGTTCAAAGAGCTGCATGACTGCAACTTCCTGCAGCAGCAAAGCAGGCACTACCGCGCATGCGTCAGTCTGGCTGCAGGAGGAAATTTTCCCTGCAGCTCATGCAGCCAGCAAGCTGCAGGACGCTGCAGCCGGGAGCTTCCTTGAACAGCCGGTAGGCTGCAGGAAGCTGCAGGATTGCTCTTTGAACACGAATTTCCGTACTGTGCATGCGCGGTTGCAGCCCTGCAGCTCTTTGAACGTACCCTATGACATCAACTGCGATTAGGCAAAAGCTAAAAATGTGTACCCAGCCGGGATTCGAACCAGGGTCTCCTGCTTTCTAGGCAGTTACGCTGACCCCTACACCACTGGGGACACAGTGATCACCGCACCTGCAAGGACTACCCATGCACGCCTCCCGTCAGATACACATTCCCAGCTTCACCCTGCCCACAGTACTCAAACTCGTAGTTATAACTAATTCCCGTAAGAGTAAGGGCTTCAAAATTGCCCACCCCTCCCCACTAACGATAGGATCATTGCCCGTCACTGGCATATTATATATATACATGTGGCGTCTGTTCCGAAAGAACAGACGTCACTTCTGATTCTGCAGTTGTTATGCGATTAGGCAAAGCTGAAAATGTGTACCCAGCCGGGATTCGAATCCGGGTCTCCTGCTTTCTAGGCAGTTGCGCTGACCCCTACACCACTGGGGACACAGTGATCACCACACCTGCAAGGACTACCCATGCACGCCTCCTGTCAGATACAAATTCCCAGCTTCACCCTGCCCACAGTACTCAGACTCGTAGTTATAACTAATTCCCGTAAGAGTAAGGGCTTCAAACTTGCCCACCCCTCCCCACTATATTAAATATAACAACTGCAGGATCAGAAGTGATGTCTGTTCTTTCGGAACAGACGCCACATGTATATATATATATAATATGCCGGTGACGGGCAATGATCCTATCGTTAGTGGGGAAGGGTGGGCAAGTTTGAAGCCCTTACTCTTACGGGAATTAGTTATAACTACGAATTTGAGTACTGTGGGCAGGGTGAAGCTGGGAATTTGTATCTGACGGCAGGCGTGCATGGGTAGTCCTTGCAGGTGCGGTGATCACTGTGTCCCCAGTGGTGTAGGGGTCAGCGTAACTGCCTAGAAAGCAGGAGGCCCAGATTCTAATCCCGGCTGGGTACACAGTTTCAGCTTTGCCTAATCGCAGTTGATGTCATATATTCTATGAATATTAAATATAACAACTTGAGGATCAGAAGTGACGTCTGTTCTTTCGGAACAGACGCCACATGTATATATATAATATGCCGGTGACGGGCAATGATCCTATCGTTAGTGGGGAGGGGTGGGCAAGTTTGAAGCCCTTACTCTTACGGGAATTAGTTATAACTACGAGTTTGAGTACTGTGGGCAGGGTGAAGCTGGGAATTTGTATCTGACGGGAGGCGTGCATGGGTAGTCCTTGCAGGTGCGGTGATCACTGTGTCCCCAGTGGTGTAGGGGTCAGCGCAACTGCCTAGAAAGCAGGAGACCCGGGTTCGAATCCCGCCTGGGCACACATTTTTAAGCTTTGCCTAATCGCAGTTGATGTCATATATTCTATGAATATTAAATATAACAACTGCAGAATCAGAAGTGACGTCTGTTCTTTCGGAACAGACGCCACATGTACAGAAATATATCTATCCCAGCCGTTAAATCACTCATAAATCGCAGCACCATTGAATCTAAATAATTACCAAGCCCATTTGGAATAAAACCAAGTCCTTAGTTAGATTCTGGATTGTAACTGAATCCACAAACAAAAGTCAAATCCCACCAAAAAATATCTCTTACGAATTCACATTTAACAACATAATAAATTTCATGCAAAGATCATATCAGATACTTTCCATCACTAAATGTTGAATTAGTTTTTACTTTAGCGTGAAAACTTTCCAGTATGATCCTCGCGAAATTCTCCATACAATACAGAACCAGCATATTTTCCATTAAACACTTCTTTCACAGTTTTTATTACTTTCAAAACACATTTGATTACAGTAACCATTCAAAGGTAAGCTAATAACTAACTCTTTTTACAAATAAGATTGCATATCTGTCCATTGTTAAAAAAATACATTGGCCACGGAAGAAAATCGGTGCTCCAGGTGTCTTCTTCCAACCAGAAGCCGCCGTCCATGATGCAGTATAGTCCGGTTGTGTTGACGACTGTCGACGGCTACGAAGACGGCTTTCGCGACCAAGTTGCTGCCGTGCCCCTCATGAAACAGAAGAAAAAAAATTCTTTTTTTCACTACCCTCACAGTTACAATCAACACGTTTTCTTGCGTCACCATTAAGCAGCAGTCCAAACTCCCAACACAATTCTAAACATGCCACTACACAGTTACTACAGTACAGTTCAAAGGGAAAACTTGTTGAGAATTTTGGCCCACTTTAGGTTACGGTAGTAACACTAAAAGTAGGACTTTGCGATCGTCTTTTGACAGCTCGAAATTTAAATGAAAATGACTGCGTAACTATTCACCTGACACGAAAATTGAATAACCGAGTTTGTAGAGGAGAAAATTCTCTACAACATTGCTCTGTTATGTTTTTTTTTTTTTTTTTTTTTTTTTTTTTTTTTTTTTTTTTTTCTTTTTTTTTCTTTTTTTCATATCTCGTAGCGTTTCAAAGATATTTGCAAAAATAACGGCGATTTTGGGATGTATGTCTTTGTCTGTCTGTCTGTCCGTAACGTGTTCCCTGTTTTTAAGACTGGTGGGTTCACGCCGTAAAGTATTGCCATGCTTCTTACTAATGTTTATTATGAAACCTGTATTTCTTACTTTCCAAAAAAGTTGATCATTGTGTGTGTGGAAACAATAAATGTTAACTAAAATTATTATTGGGAGTATTTTGTTGAATTATCATTACTAACTGCTTAAATCCCTTTATAATCAAAGGAAGAAATTGCTGATGAATCTAAGAGATTTAAGAGACATAAACCGTGTGGTATCATTACAATTTCAGCCATGAGGGCTTGTGTTCACACTAAGTTGTAGGTCTATATATAAACTAATATAAGATATAATAAATGACTGGCAAATTAATCATTTAAATCATTGTTGTTTACAAATGTATGATTGAAAATGGCAATAGGAAAATATCAATAAGACTTTATTTTATTCAGTGGCTAATTTTGATGGATTCTTGTCAGTGAAATTCATAGGCCTGTTGACTACATATGATGAAGCAAAGTCAACATGTAACTTGAATAAACAAATGTTATGACAATTTTATATATTTTGATGGTTTCTTGCCAGTGAAATTCATAGGTGTGTTGACTACATATGAGGAAGCAAAGTCAACATGTGACTTGAATAAACAAATGTTATGACAATTTTATATATTCTGTACCTTCATAGTTGGCATTGGCTACAAAATATGTTGACTTTATTATAAAAAGGATCATTTTATGAAAATGGAAATATTTATAAGCTCTAACATACCTTTGATACATAGTGTAGTATGGTGTATGAAGCCAGAAACAAACAGCTATATGATATGTAATTTTGAGCCACATGACAATCTGTTGTGTGAAACATATTCATTACGTGCATACACTAATTTTTTTGGAAAGTATGTTCTGCAAATTAGCCACTTCATGTGTATTTGATTTTTAATTTTATAAAATGACATTAATATTCTTTCCTACGGGTAATAAAGCATTCTTTCAGGTAATCCTTGAAGCATCAACTGTCCATTTATTTGATTTTTGAAATATATTAATATCATCTATATTTTTCAATGCATTGGGAGGTAGCTTACTACAATCAGAGTTTGAGACTTGGATTGCTATTCCTAATGCAGAAACACCAACTGAAGACCAGAATAACTAGAACTATACCTACATCTTTTTTGTTTTGATGGGTCTCTGATAACATCAGTATTCTCTTACTTTCCAGAGGAAAACACTGCTGCAGCAAGTGAAAGACAGGCTCCTGTGTTACATCGAGCAAAACGATTTTTTGGATTTGGAGGAGGCGTCGGTGCTAATCTTAACCTAGGGTAAGTTCATTTGACCTGATTTGATTGAAATGAAAAAAAAATGCAGTTTTCATTATTGAACAATAGACTGTCCAAGATGAATTAATACAAATATGTAAAGGTTTGTAAAGGATAGATTACTACTATGCACATAGAGGAGGTGTTGAGTAATAGAAAATCCCAATGAAAAACTTCCTCGATCATTTTATATTTCATTTTCGTAAATTTTACAAATAGCCTGTAAATTAATATGTACACTTCTTCACTATCTGACTGAAGTAGAAAGATGCAAAATAGCGTGCAGAGAAAGTGAAGATAATACACCATATGGTACAGTCAGTACAGCAGTTGTATCTAAAATTTACTATGCTACGTAACAATATAATATCTGGATTTCAGCTGCCCCAAAAATTTAAAAATAATAAAGAATATTAGTCAGTGGAAGGAATATCTAATAAAGGATAGACAGCAACTCTCTATAATGAAGATCACTGAGCCACAGACAGGCATATAAAATTTTACATACCTGTCTGTGGCTCAGTGATGGTGAACTGTTCTCTCTCCTCTATTATTGATATTCCAACCTGCATTTTCCATTGTTAATTATCTAACAAAGTCACATATATGGAATATGGCCATATAGATAATGTGGTTGTATGTGCTGTTTGTAGATGCAGAAGATGTCAGCCATAGTTCAGTTTACATACAGATGAAGGCACTTTTGACAATAATTAGTCATGTTCAAGCTACCATTTCAAAGTGTAGCATTGACAAAGAATCTGCCACATCACATGGGGCACTGCAGATGTTTTTTGCTCTACTGACAAGGCGACTTCCAGTGCACCTGATGCAACGATTCTGTCCTCACACTAGTGGTAGATGGTAACACATTTGTAAGGTCAATATGGTAGCTAGTACTCTGACATTGCCGGTTTACCTTGGAATGAACAGAGTCAAGCAGGCACATAATGGAAGGTGCTTGCTAGTTGCCAAGAGCTTCAATGTTACAAGCATTATTAGGGGCCTTTCAGGAAATAGCATTAAAGGCTGGAGAGAAGACTGATGTTCAGTCAATATTTTTACCAGACAGCCTCATCCAAGATGTGGTGCAGGGTTTGCCTATGTCTATAAACTATAATGGGAGAAACAGTTAAGCCATTCATGTGCAAGTGATATGAAAAGTGGTGTAGAAAGTAGTTAAAGTGTTTAAGTGTAAATAATATGTAAGAGTGCAAATAACATATATAAATGAGAGGAAACAGAAACACATAAAATCAATATGAAGCAGCATTCTGACATGTGTCAGTAGCTTGAAGCAACCAGGGAAGTGTCACAAGAGGTTAGTCGCCTGTCTTTACAAGGACACTGTTGCCAAGTCATGTGACCAGCAGTGCGGTGGGCATAATAACATCAACTGGAGGCATCAATCTGAGGTGAAAGGTTCCTTATATCCTACTAACCACAGAAAACGGAAGAACACAGTAGGAAGAAGGAGTATGTAAGAAGCCCCAACCATTGTAGTTGGGTGATGAAAGTGTCACAATCAGTGATGCAGTGTGCAACTAACAGATTCAAACCCTGAACCCTGTACTCCAAAAGATGGCCCACCCAGTTGACCAACATAGCAATTGCTGCCATGGGCAGCTGAAGCCAACCTGTAGAGTTGCTTTGGAGTTGTGTGTTGACAGTGCCATGAGCAGCCATACATCATACCACATGAGTCTGGGCCAGCCCTTACTATGACTGAGTTTGAGACCGAAGGGGAACTACCAAACTTTCTGATGATGCTATGTCAGTGCTCTACCACCACTCACTGCTACTGTTCTCCTTGCATAACTACTTTCGTCTGTCATGGTTTCACTGGAATATTAGATCAAGAAGAAAGAGTCATCAGAATATCAATCTGACATTATATCAAATATCAACTTTTTATTATTCACACAACCAAGATCGCTTATAATTTTCATTCATATTACTAGCTTTGGCAGATTAAATTGTCAACTTCAGATCTTTCTTTTCATTCACCACATGAAAGAAATGGAATGTCTGATGGTGGCAGTTAATCTGGCAAAACCGGTAATCTAAATAAAAATTATAAACAATCTTGGCTGTTTCCATAATAAATGGACTGAACAGATTTCCCACAAAATATGTCAAACTTTTATCAAATATAAAGTAAAATGAATAACACTGTAGACCTGTGCCACCCCCCCCCCCTCTACGTTCCATTGGCTGTCTCCTCCCAATATATTTGATTTTCTCAAGTGTCTCATCAAGTGATCATTGTGGAGTAGCGAGATTTATGAAGAAGATGAGGTATAGGTTAATGAAAGAGGCTAAGATTTTTCCAGTATTATTAAAGGTTAATGAATAGAAATTTAGCATAAGCTGGAAAAAAAGGAAAGGATGCCTACCGGTTTTCTTTCACCCTCCACAGTGTGACATAACTCCTACCAGGACTGTGAGGTAGGCTAAAATAAGAATAGTGAACAGAACTAACCTGAGCTAAAGAGATATTCTAGACATTCTACAGAAGGCAATCAAAATGTTTCATGGTATGTTTGAAGTATGGAGAAGAATGGAAGTGTTTTACTTTTAGTGGAATTTAAGGATGCATTTTTTCTGTAGGAGAGTAGAGTAAAATGGAAGAAAAAGTTACATAATTAAAGTGCGAGTAATAATTGATAAAAAGAAATGTTAGAAGATATTTAATGAATTTAACTGTAAATAATATGTAAGAGTGCAAATAATGTGTACAAACGGGTGGAAGTAAGAGAAGTAATTAAACATGTAAAACCAATGTGGCAGTACTTGACATGTTTCAGTAACCTGAAGCAGCAAGGACAATGTCCCAACAGAACTCCTGAACATCCAATCCAGGTCAGTCACCTGCCATTTCAAGGATAATGCTGCCAAGTTACATGAATAACAGTACCACATTCACCAGCTGCATGATGAAAGAGCATGTGGTTGGCCCAATTACATCACCCAGAGGTATTGACTTAAGGTGAAATATCTCACTAACCAGGGAAAACAGTAGAACATATTAGGAAGAAGGCATATTGAAGGGCAACTGTCCAGCCCATTCGGGTGAAGTGCAATTGGGTGACAAAAGTGAGCCCAACCTTGTCACCCACCTTTCTAATCCACTATTGAAGTGAAGCAACTGTTTTCAAACTCTGGACTTTGGCAACCGTTTTGGTTGCCTAACACAAAATTGCTGCCATAGGCAGCAGAGGCTACCCAGGTCTCACAAGTGGCATGTCCTCAACAGATATATCTGAATGGTGCATTGAACATGCCTTGCCAGCACAACAGTACGTAATGTCTGATGTCATGCCAACAGAGGCCTCATTCCACATTTCTCAGTGAGTGATTTATGTGACACCATGGTTGCTCCTGTACTTTTTACTGATGTTAAGCCAGCACTCTGATGCCACTCACTGCCATTCTCCATGCTGGGGCAACACTGTTTGCCCCAGTTGCACCCAATATATTACATCATGACAAAACACTCACTCGAGGACCAACCTGACATTATATTGATTCTAAAGTATAATAAAGACTACTGGATGTTCCTCCATGCAGCAAAGAAACACTCTACATGTCCATAACCTACTCTTCACTTTACACAACCATGCAGGGTGCAATAGTTTGCAAGTTGTGGCTCATGTTGACATCATTGACATTTTTGCATAGCTTTTGAGAACATCGGCAATTCATGTTCGTGACTGGTGGATTTGGTGAAGACGGCAGGCCTTGTGCACATGCCTTACGCAAACCTGACATTGTTTCCTAAGATTATTTGGGTGCTTTGTATGTATTCAACTGAATAGACTCAACCAAAGGCTTCATAAACCCTGTATTTTGGCTTGGATGCAGATTTTTTGCACATGTATTATCAGGTGGTGAATTTTTGGACTCTCTTGATAATTTGCGGTGTATTAGACAAAGGAAGCAGCTACTCATTCAGCAGAGTACTTGTAGAATTAGCATCTTTTTTTCTTTTAGGTTAGGCATTAATTTTTGGTGCATCATTTCATACTTGTCAGTCAAAATGCACATAACAAAATCAGATTATATTCAGAGAAAACATTGTTTGATTATCAAAATTTTAGTGGTAAACTGTCAGTGTTCATAAGAAAGTGGCTGAATTTTTTGCATTATATAGATTTTTTTAACCTCAAAGAAAGCTGGCTATGGTGGAGCAATCAGAAAACAACAGGGATACAAAAAGATAATTCATTGATCAAAGCTCAAAAGATGCAACTTTTAAGTGCAATATGTTCAGGGATTCATTCTGTGGTATGCAGGAGAGAATGGGAAAAAAGAAAATGGTAATGATAATACATAAGTAAATTAGTAAGAATATTTCTAACTAGCTTATTTGCCCGTGCTTTGCAATGGTTGTTAAAGAGGGATCTGTGTATATCATGGTTTTTTAGGGTTCCGGACCTAGTTCACCAAAACAGAATCCTTTTTGGATCGCTCTGTCAATAAACTCAGTTCTCCTAACCAAGATGTCAAATGTAAGCAGAAGTCAGTTGTCGTAAACGAAGAATGTTTATAAAATTTTTCATACAAAAAGTGAAATTAATTTAAGTCCGTACTGCGGAACGATGTAAATTCAACGTTAGGTTGAGTTCATAAAGTTAAGACTGTGGTGTGTAGGCCTAATTGTGTGTTTGGTATAAACTCCTAAAAACAGTTTTATAATTGAGATGAGCAATAGTAATAATAATAACAGTGCCATGTATTGGTTCTATGGTGTTTATCTCTCACAGTAAGTGCATGCTGAATTATTAGTATGTTGCAGTGTTGCACTGGAAACAATGTAGTTATTCTGTATGCAGTGTCCTCATTATCGAAAACTCAACATATGCTGAAAGTCTGGTAATTAAATCAACAGAGCAGTTCAATGGAATATCTCACACCTGTGACTACAAATAACTGCCGTAATATAAGTATGACACTCACAACACCACTAGAAGTAATGTCAACCACAAAACTCTTAAAATAAAATTCCATTGGCTATGACAACAAATTTGATTAAAAACTGTGCTTATGAGCTTAGTGCTATTTTAAGTTACTTGTGTAACCAGTTTTTTATGAGTGGAACATTTCCTGAATTGTTGAAATATGCTGAAGTTAAGCCATTAAATAAGAAAGGAGATAAAGAAATTCCATCAAATTTCCATCCAATTTCACTTTTGCCTGCATTCTCAAAACTTTTTGAAAAGATAATGTACAGTCATCTTCTTAAACATCTTACCGCTAATAAACTATTATCCATGTCACAATTCGAGTTTCTAAAGGGTTCTGATATTGAGAATGGTATCTATACATACAGTGGAAATGTGCTTAATTCATTAGACAATAAATTATAGGCCACTGGTATATTTTGTGTCCTGTCAAAGGCATTTGACTGTGGAAATCACAATATACTTTTGAGCAAATTAGAGTATTACAGCATAACAGGAAGTGCTGCAGAATGGTTCAAATTGTATATCTCTAATAGGAAACAAAGAGTGTCAATAGGAAAGAGAGGTGTACTGAACTATCAGGCCTCATCAAATTGGGAACTAATAACAAGTGGGGTCCCTCAAAACTCTATCTTAGGCCTCTGCTTTTTCTTGTACATATCAATGACCTTTCATCATCAACATTAATGGATGCCAAGTTTGTTTTATTTAGCAGATGACACAAATATTGCAATAAATAGTAAATCAAATACAGCCTTGCCGTGGAGGTTCAAGTACTCCCTGGGGCATGGGTGTGTGTGTGTATGTCTTTATGTCTTTAGGTTAGTTTACCTAGGTTTAAGTAGTTTGTAAGCTATGGACTGATGACCATGCAGTTTGGTCCGATAGATTTACGAACATTTTGAAATACAGCCTTACAAAGATTGGCCAATGAAGTTTTCATGGACATTAATAAATTGTCACTGTCACTGTCACTAAACCTTGACAAAACTATATTCAGTATACGACTTATAAAAGGTTTCCTGCCAATATATGTCTAGATTATGACAACAAGGAAATAGAAGTTGAAAGTGTCAAATTCTTAGGATTACAGCTGGATAATAAATTTAACTAGGAGGGGCATACCACAGAACTACTGAAGCGCCTAAACAAGTCCCTGTTTGCTATGCAAATATTGTCAGATATAGGAGATATAAAAATAAAAAAGCTAGCATATTATGCATACTTTCACTCCATAATGTCATACAGGATTATTTTATGGGGCCACTCATCAGGCCAAGCAAAAATTTTCAGAGCACAAAAACATGTGTTACGGATCATTTGTGGTGTCAACTAAAGAACATCATTTAGAGGGCTATTTAAGAAACTGAGGATACTTACTACTGCTTCCCAATACATTTATTATCTAATTAAAATTTTCATTAAAATATATCTTTTTTTTCAAACCAATAGCTCAGTCCATGAGATCAATACTAGAAACAATAACAACTTGCATAAAGATTTAGTCACTTACTTTGGCTCAGAAAGGTGTCCAAAATTCAGCAGCACACATTTTCAATAACATACCGGCAACTATAAAAAATTTAACTCATAATAAAGTACAGTTTAGTGGCCAACTCCTTCTACTCCATTGATGAATTTCTTACCAGAAGTGATTGATGTAAGGTTTTGTATATAATATTCACAAATATGAATACTGTGTTCAGTTTGACTTCAGTATAAGTTTTGTGCAGTACTGTGATCATTGTAAATCAGTGTTAAAACTTGTTAACAATTGCAATATGCACCTAGTATATAGTAATAAGTTTTATGTCCTTTAAAATTTAAATATTCTTAAGATAATTGTTTTTCCTGACCAATTCCACATCCACAAGGACAATTACATTTGGGATCTATGGAAGGTACATTAACAAATTCAAATGTTTGTTAAGCTTAAGGGACTTAACTGTGGGGTTATCAGTCCCTAAACAATACAAACTCCTTATAAACTACCTTATACTAAAGATGACACAAACATCCATGCCTGAGGGGGGATTCGAACCCCAAACCATAGTGGCTGTGCAGACTGCGGCCAGTGTACATTAACACATATGCTCTCTTTTTGTAAGTATGTTATTGTTGTCTTCAGTCCAGAGACTGGTTTGATGCAGCTCTCCACCCTACTCTATCCTGAGCAAGCCTTTTCATATCCTCATAAGAACGGCAACCCACATCCACTTGAATCTGCTTACTATACGCGTCTCTTGGTCTCCCTCTGCGATTTTTACCCCACACACTTCCCCCCAATGCTAAATTTACGATTCCCCATTGTCTAAGAATGTGTCCTACCAAGCGATCCCTTCTTTTAGTCAGGGTATGCCAAAAATTCCTTTTCTCACCAATTCTGTTCAGTACCTCTTCATTAGTTATGCGATCTACCCACCTAATCTTCAGCATTCTTCTGTAGCACCACATTTCAAAAGCCTCTCTTCTCTTCCTGTCTGCACTGCTTATCATCCATGTTTCACTCCCGTACAAGGCGACACTCCACACAAATGTCTTCAGAAAAGACTTCCTTACACTTAAATTAATATTTGATGTTAGCAAATTTCTCTTTTTCAAAAATGCTTTTCTTCCCATTGCCATTCTGCATTTTATATCCTCTGTACTGCGACCATCACATGTTATTATACTACCCAAGTAACAAAACTCATCTACCACTTTCATTGTTTCGTTACCTAATCTAATTCCTTCAGCATCGCCTGATTTTCTAAGACCACATTCCATTATTTTTGTTTTGCTCTTGTTAATGTTCATTTTATACGCTCTCTTCAACACAGTGTCCATTCCATTCAACTGCTCTTCCAGGTCCTTTGCTGTCTCTGACAGAATCACAATGTCATCAGCAAAACACAATGTTTTTATTCCTTACCCCTGAACTTTAATCCCTATTCCAAATTTTTCCTTGCTTTCCTTCACCGCCTGTTCAAATGTACAAATTGAATAACATAGGAGAAAGGCTACAACCCTGTCTTACTCCTTTCCCAACTGATGCTTCCCTTTCATGCCCTTCGAGTCTAATAACTGCGGTCTGGCTTTTGTACAAGTTGTAAATAACTCTCCTTTCCCTATATTTTACTCCTGCTGACTTCAGAATTTGAAAGAGTGTATTCCAGTCAACATTGTCAAATGCTTTCTCCAAATCTACAAAAGCTAAAAATGTAGGTTTGCCTTTCCTTAATCTATCTTCTAAGATAAGACGTAAAGTGAGTATTGCCTCCCGGGTTCCCATGTTCCTCCTGAATCCAAACTGATCTCCCCCGAGGTCAGCTTTTACCAGCTTTTCCATTCTCCTGTAGATAATTCGTGTTAAAATTTTACAATCATGACTTATCAAACTGAGGGTTCTGTAATTTTCACACCTGTCTGCACCTGATTTCCTTGAAATGGGGATTATTACATTTTTCGTAAAGTCTGAGGGTATTTCGCCTGTCTCATACTCCTACACACCAGTTCAAATAGTCTTGTCATGGCTGGCTCTCCCAGAGACTTTAGTAGCTCTGAGGGTATGTCATCTACTCCTGGGGCCTTGTTCCGACCTAGGTCTTTCAAGGGCTCTGTCAAATTGATCTCTCAGTATAGTATCTCCTATTTCATCTTGATTTACTTCCTCTTCCAATCCTACCACATCGTCTCTAAGTTCATTTCCTTTGTAGAGCTGCTCTATGTACTCTTTCCACCTTTCAGCTTTTCCTTCTTTGCTGAGAACTGGTTTCCCATCTGAGTTCTTGATTTTCATAGAGTTGCTTTTCTTCTCTTTGTAAGTATATAGTGTGTATTTTGTTCTCACATGTTCTACGTCCAAGAGGGTTTCCTCAATTTGGATCCACTGGAATTAAAAGTACATCTAATCTAATCTCATGTCTATTTAAATAAGACATCATGGTGGTGTCAATGTGTGATAAAGTAAGTCTGGGTAATCGAAGGAATGGCGTCAGCTGATCGTCTGTATAGAACTTCCCATTAAATATAGTATTTCCAGTGCATTGTCTTGACTGTGTTAGCAACATCGGCCACTCTTTCAGCTAATACATGTCCCCATATCCTGCAGTGATTACTTCGTAAAGCACGAAGTTCAAATTGATCTTGTGTAATAGATTTTTTAGTACATTTTTATTGTATGTATTTTTGGGAGCTAAGTATTGTTTGTTCTTCCAGTCTGTGTGCCAATTGGTTGGAGTTACAGCAGAAGTCGTTTTTCATTCTAGTGGTGGAGTTGGTGTTGGCCATCATCCAGCACATGGAAGAGGCTATGGGTATCCACCACCTCCCCCACGGTTTCCATATTATGGCTACAACCCTCAACCTTACAACTACAACTTTGAACCATATGGTCGCAACCACCATTACCCCGTGGCACCTGCTAGTGCACAGGCTCAGTCATCTAGTCGGGCATCAAGTTCAGGGTTTGGAACAGGAAGTTTTTCTGACAGTCAATCTGAAGCTCATTGGTAAGTAATTATTCATATAGAATGAAACCTTTTAAATGCATAAGGTTTAGATTACTCATTAGTTGTACCTTTGTGATATAAGTTACATGTATTCTATGTAATGACAGAAAATATTTACAAGTGTAAGGCAGAATGTGTTTCACATCATACCAACAATTAAGTTTTTTTAAAATCCCTTTCATGTTAGGACTGCAGGAGGAATGACTGCTTAAATGTCTATGTAATCTTGCTTTTGTGATCTGATATTTTGTAAGTAGGTTAACATTAAATAGCTAATATATGTTATGAAACTTATTTACTAAGATCTTTGGTGGAACACAGAACATGACCATTTGTGCTGTCTTTATTTGTAGACCTCCAATGTACCGATATTCATTTATTTTGTAAGAATTGAACTTTATAGACCTACTGCATTTACTAAATCACTATAGAAAAGGTCAGTTGAGTTCCTGTAACAATTGCTTCCAGTATAAGTGGCATGAAGGAGGTCATTCTGGTCAAGAAACCTCATTAGATTTGAGCTTAGAATATGTTCTAAGATTCTTAAATAGATGGATGTCAGTGATAGTGCAATTAGTGTTATGGATTTCTTCTGCAACCATTATTGTGACCAATACTTATTCAACCACTGAACACAGTATACATTCAAAGATTGATGGTATATGGAGGTTTACTCTTTTGTGGTCCACCAGGATATTAAATATCAGTACCGTGTCTGTATTTCTATCCTGTGTTTATAGGTCTATGTTATTCCATTTTTGGATTTTTGTAGGATCTAGTAGTAGCCTCTGTGCTACTTCTAATATCTGTTTGTTGTAAAATATAGCTTTGAAGGTCATGGTAAGCATACATTCCAACAAATAACATTATTTTAAAGGCACACAGGAAGTGTACTTACCACTGAAGTAGCTTCTGTAAGAGGCTTAGCAAGTATTCTTAACACCAAATCAATGTGTCATTTGTGAGCCTAAGGTAGAATATCTACCACCAAGTTACTGGTTGCATAAAATACTGAAAACCACATCTCACTGCTTATGAATGTGCATGGTGTGTATTGTTGTGAGACCACTTATGTGAAGTCAGAAAAAATTGATTCACTTCTGCAGTGAGAAATAAGGTTAGAACAAAAATGACAACTCATGAAAGGGCCAGAAGATATATCCACACCACCATAGTTTCTAATTCTAAAACACAAAAATAAAATTATCAGATATAAATACAGTCAATCAGTATTCTGACATAATACAAAAAAATTAACTTTGCCACCAAAAAATGTGCTTGGGAGGAGTTTAAGAAATAGACTGAATAACATGTGAATTCTATATAGCATCTGACAGATTGTCTTATTTTTCTGATTTCATTAACTCTTTCTTACTGTTAATATAATATCTATATCTGTTCCTTTTATCATGATGGAAGAATTAGCATTCATGTTACTATAGACAATTTTGGTTCATGAATTGTCCTTAATTCCTGGACATAATCTTTATTTATGGTGATAGCCTTTAGTCTCACATATCACCTATATATCACCAGATTAGTTGCCCTTTTGACAGGTAAACTCATTTAATCAGCATGTTGTGAACAGTAGCCTTTTTCTTTTTTGCATATGTTTTATAGTAACTATTTGTCAGTTAGTAGAGGACTTGGCCTCAAAAGGTGCAGCTTCCACTTTATATCTGACAAAGTTTCATTTCTACATAAATTTATTTACAAAGATTGAACACCATGGAGGATTCTTCCTGCTGTGAACAGCATACTAGCTGCATATATGTTGAGTGTTTATCTAAATGCTAATTGTGAGTCATTATTGATATATATGCTCCTGCCTTGACCTCAGTTTTGGAGTTCTATCCAAACACCAGACACAACTGACTCTATGCAGTCTATTTAACACATCTATATGTTTTTGTATTGCCCTTAGTTTTTGCTGCTCCTTGACTGCAAAATTCTCACTTTGATGTTCTTGGCTACAGACTAGTTTTCTAAAAGGCAAAGTTTTCTTGCTCTCACCAACTAATATTTCATTAGTAATAATAACAGGGTTTACAGGTATTGCACCAATGCTGATTAAAGTGAGGAAATTATTATATTATTCTTAGGGTTCAAGATATGTTATGTCTATGATGACTTAAGAAACATGAACTTGGATAATTCTTTAACTTACATATCTACCACTAACCTAGCCCCTGATAGTATCCAAATGTGCTTACCAGGAGAAGTAAAACATTGAACAGAGTTAGCAATGGCTTCAGCAGCTGAATAGTGCCTCACTGTGCTTACATCAGCCTCGACCACTTGTCACTTAGCCTGAATTGTTTAACTGCTGCTTGCTTTTTCGCTTACATCTTGTGTTTCTTCTGTAGATGAAGATTGCTGTAGTTTTGAAATTTTACACTGCTATCTCAACAGAAAAGAAAAATTGATAAAAGCAGTCCTTGTCCTTCGGTACCTTAACAGTATCGATGGACATGAACCTAAAATGTCGTCTGCTAAAAAAGGATGTAAGAGATAATTTCCTAAGAAGTTGTATGAGTTATCAGAATGACTTTGTGGGGCTGTGATGTGATGAACAGATTTTATTGTTATACCTATCTATTATTTGGTAGAAGGCATTCTATTTGAAATAAGTAAGGATATTGTGATTTAATTCCTCTCAATACTGTAGTGATGTTTAACCTGAAATTCACCTTTCTAGTTTTTTTTAAGGAAGCAATTTTAATGCATGATCTGTCAGAATTTTTTCTGTACTACTGTTGTCGGTGTTGGCTTCCTATCTATCTTGACAATGATAATGCGATCACTGTGCTGATCATAGTAGTTTACCTGCATTCCTATTTTCTTATTCATTATCAGTCCTACTCCTGTGACACCACCAACTGATTTTGTATTTATAATCCTGTACTCACCTGACCAAAAATCCTGTTCATCCTGCCACCAAACTTCACTAATCTCCACTATATCTAACTTCAACCTATCCGTTTCCCTTTTTAAATTTTCTAATTTTTCTACCTGATTCAGGGAGCTAACATTCCTCGCTCCAATCCGTAGAATACCAGTATTGTCTTTCCTGATGACGACCTCAAGTAGACAACAAAATAAAAAGAGAACAAGCAGGATTCAGATCGCTCTTGCATTGACCAGATAAACATCTTGAGAATAATAGCTCTAGATTCATATGACTACCAGTCACCACTTTATATTCTGTTTGTAGTCTTTGAAAAAACCTTCAACAGTATAATTAGAACAAAAATATGGAGCTCTCTGCAAACTTTTGGAATTCCCAACAAAATAATTGCTCTTGTCAAATGCATGTATGAAAACTACACATGCCAGGGATTGGATCTGATTTCAGATCCAATAGCAGTGAAAACAGGAGTTAAGCAAGGCTGCATGCTCTCACCCATACTATTTAACATGGTACTGAATCATGTAATGGTGCAATCAAAGGACAAAGTGAGAGGAATAAAATGGAGAAATGGAACACATATAGAAGACCTAGATTCTGCAGATGACCTTTGAATTCTATCCCACAGCCTCAAGGACATGAAGGAAAAAGTAGAAGATCTGAAATCTGCAGAAAAGGAAGTCGGTTTGAAAATTAATGCCCAAACAACGAAAAACATGCTGACAAATGATAACACCACCACAGAGATTAAGCTTGTGAGCCAAATAATCGAAAGTGTGGATAAGTTTTGCTACCTTGGGAGCATGATTACACCATATGGAGGTGCAACAGAGGACATTAACAGCCACATCAACAAAGCCAAATGCACTTTTACAACTTTCTGCTCTATCTGGAGATCAAAGGAAATGACATTGAGGACCAAATTACAGATATATGAAAGGAATATAAATCTGTGCTTCTATATGGATGTGAAACATGGAGAGTGACGAAGCAGCTAATACATAAGCTACAGACATTCAATAACAAATGTCTGAGGAACATCCTGGGGATATTGTGGCCAAATGTCATCTCTAATGAAACACTTTGGGAAAGAACAAGCCATAAGCCAATTGAGCTACAAATAAGAAGCAGGAAGTGGAGATGGTTAGGACATACACTCGAAGACATGATGAACATATTGCGAAGGAAGTACTTCACTAGATTCCGCAAGGGCGATGAAGACGAGGCAGGCCCCAAGTGACATGGAGATGCTCAGTTGAAGCAGACGGTCAACAAAAAGGAGTCAGATGGGAAGAAGTGGAAATACTAGCACAAGACAGAACAAGATGACGATCTTTTGTTGCAGCCCTTTGTTCCACACAAGGAGTTAAAGGAATAAATAATAAAACAAATAATGTAAACTTTTACTAATAATCAATTTTAGATTAAATTTTGACAGAATAATGAAATATGTCAAATGCAAAATCCACTATGTAGATAAATTCAGAATATGCCTATATCGTTTTAATCAAGCTTATTACAGAATTCAAAATACTTGTGAATCATAGCTACATAAATGTTAGGAACAGTTTCCTAATGATATTTTCCAAGTTATTATGATAAATGTAATATATACATTGTTGTTTTTCTTATTTAAGATGTCTTCAGTTATTAGTAACATTTAAGAAAGTTTAAATGTTACTAAAAGTTGGTGTCATATTTAAGCTTGATTTTTAGAATATGAAATGTCATTCAGATATAATAATGGAAAGTCCAGGTTGGAATTAATAATATAGTAAGGACAGTTTACAACTCACCACAAAGACGTGGCGACGAGCTGCGACAGGCACATACAAAAGACACACACATACAACACTTTCAGCTATCGGCCATGGCCTTCTTCAGAAAATAGAACACTCACGCAATCACACAGGCACAGAATACAGTGATACAACCATCACAGCAGCCAGAGGTGATGGTTGTATGACTGTGTTGTGTGCCTGTGTGATTGCGTGAGTGTTCTATTTTCTGAAGAAGGCTATGGCCGATAGCTAAAAGTGTTGTATGTGTGTGTCTTTTGTATGTGCCTGTCGCTACTCATCACCACATCTTTGCGGTGAGTTGTAAACTGTCCTTACTATATTATTAAATGTCATTAAGATAATTGATAATGAATTTAATATTTTCATGTTTTTAACAACATAGCAATGCATGGCACTGTTGAAAATGGTATAAAAGGGCAGCTTGCAGAGGTCATGGCAACATAGTTTCTAAGCAGATTTCGAGACAGTCATTATGCCCCTCAGCACATTAATACTTCATTGTTGAAAGTGATTGTCATGCATATGCAATTTTATTTGAAGTGTTTAAATAAACCATTTGTTCAATCTTACCTGATGTTATTCTTCAGAATTTCAAACCTCTAGAGTACACAATAATTGAATTCAGATGCTCATATTCAACATAATCCAAATGTTGCTGCATATGTGTGAATACAACACTGTATATGCTTTATATGCACCATACAGAAGATGGTGGAGGAGCTAGGCTTGGATTCCACCATAACTGGAGAAGGAATGACCATGTTTGGTTTCATTGCAATTCCATGGTTTGATCTAAAGAATTCCTTTTTTGGTATTTTTTCATGACAACATCCTCCTAAGTAGTCCATACACAGAGATCCAAATGGGGGACTATTTTGCCTCCAAAATATTTTACCCAAGAAAAAGCGAACATCATATATTCTTACAGTAGAGCTGTAACAATTGTAGTTCCCCTTGCTTTCAGCACTTCATGATAGCTAGTTCCCCTTGCTTTCAGCACTTCATGATAGCTAGTTCCCCTTGCTTTCAGCACATCATGATAGCTGCATGACAAGCCCTGTTAACTGATGCTATAAGGCCAGCTCAGTCAATCATCCAGGGAAATAAAATACCCGGGGCAGACCCAAACCAGTAGCTACTGCCTTGCACATAGAGAGGACCCTCAAAGGCTAAGGGGAAGAACCTGGACAGAAAACTCCTGTGAGCTTGACTGCAGTCAAGGGAGCAGCCCTCCCATCAAGCTAGGGTGCATGAGTTGATAACCTGTGAACCTGAAACCAGCATATGACAGAAACTGCAATAGAGAAAAGTTAACACACTCACAGATAATCTTACCTGTGTTTCATTCTGTAAAATATGTATAAAAAATAAAGATCGTGTATTACCCAAAGCACAGACTCATTGACAGATACAAAAACACAAATAAAAACACACACATACACAAGGATTCAAGGTTTCGTAATTGTTGGCCTCTTCATCAGGAAAATAGGAAGGAAGGAGGGGAAAAAGGGAAGGATGCAGGTTTTAAGGGAGTGGATGAGGTGTCATTCCAATCCCAAGACTGGAAGGACTTACCTTAGGGGAAGAAAAGGAAAGGTAAACAAGCACATACACACCCACACATATACACACGCAAACACACCAAGACAGACATTTGTAGAAAGCAAAGAAATTGGACAGAGATACCACTTGAGGCAGAGGCTTTGTCCAGAGAACAGAGGCAAAGGTCTTGTAGAATGGTGGGTGGGAATTTGAATTTAGCGGAGGTTGAGACCATGGGGGCAATGGGAAGAGATAATATGCTGAAGGGCAAGTTCCCATCTCCAGAGTTCTGAAAGGTTGGTTTCAGTGGAAAGTATCCATATAACCCGGATGGTGTAACACTGTGCCAAGATGTGCTGGCCATGCACCAAGGCATGTTTAGCCACAGTGAGATACTCAGTACCAACAAACACTGTCTGCCTGTGACTGTTCATGCGAGTAGACAGTTTGTTGCTGGTCATTCCCACATAGAACGCTTCACTGTGTAGGCATGGTAGGCATGTCAGTTGGTAAATAAATCACATGGATGATATTGCAAGTGTCTCTGCCCTTGATTGTGTACACTCTCTGGGTAACGGGACTGGAATAAGTGGTGGTGGAAGGATGCATAGAGCAGGTTTTACAATGGGGGCGGTTACATGGGTATTAGCCAGAGGGTAGGGAAGATGTTTGGGGATATCATATGGATGGACTAGGAGGTTACGAAGGTTAGGTGGGTGGTGGAAAGACACTCTTGGTGGAGTGGGAATGATGTTATGAAGGATGGATCTCATTTTGGGGCAGGATTTAAGGAAGTTGTGTCCTTGCTGGAGAGCCACATTCAGAGTCCATTTCAGTCCCGGAAAGTATTCGGTGACAAGAGGGGCACTTTTGGGGTTCTTCTGTGAAAGGTTCTGGGTTTGGGGGGATGAGGAAGTGCCTCTGGCAATTTGCTTCTATACCAGATCAGGAGGATAGCTGTGGGATGTGAAAGCTGTTATTAGGTTATTGGTGTATTGATTCAGGGATTCGGGACTTGAGCAGACTTGTTTGCTACGAAGACCTAAGCTATAGGGAAGGGAACATTTGATGTGGAATGGATAGCAGCTGTCATAATGGAGGTACTGTTCTTTATTTATGGATGAGTGAAGTTGGCTGTTGGACAGATGGGGATCAAGGTAGAGGAAAGTGGCATGGTTTTGGAATAGGACCAGGTGAATTTGATGGGACCAAAGGAGTTGAGATTGGAGAGGAAATTCTGGAGTTCTTCTTCATTGTGAGTCCAGATCATGAATATGTCATCAATGAATCTATACAAAACTTTGGGTTGACAGGCTTGGGTATCCAAGAAAAAAGTTACAGGTGGCATGAAAAGAAATACTCCATGAAAGCGAGGCCCTGGGAATGCAGGATATTTATGTATAGGGAAGTGGCATCAATGGTTACAAGGATGGTTTCCAGAGGTAACAGGCTGGGTAAGGATTTCAGGCGATCGAGAATGTGGTTGGTATCTTTGATGAAGGATGGGAGACTGTATATGATGGGTTGAAGGTGTTGGTCTATGTCGGCTGAGATTAGTTTTGTAGGGGCTTTGTAACTGACCACAATGGGGCGGCCGGGATGTTTGTGTTTGTGAATCTTGGGAAGTAGGTAGAAGGTGGGGGTGTGGGGTGTCAGTGAGGTCATGAGGTTAATGGAGTCAGGTGAAAGGTTTTGTAGTGGGCCTAAGGCTCTGAGGATTCCTTGAAGCTCAGCCTGGCCATGAGGAATGGGATTGCCTTGACAGACTTTGTATGTGCTATTGTCTGAAAGCTGACACAGTCCCTCAGCCACATACTCCCACTGAACTAGTACCACGGTCTTGGATCCCTTGTCTGCCGGGAGAATGATGATGGACCAGTCAGCCTTCAGATCACAGATAGCCTGTGCTTCAGCGGTGATGATGTTGGGAGTTGGATACAGGTTTTTCAGGAAAGATTGAGAGACAAGGTTGGAAGTGAGAAATTCCTGGAACGTTGGAAGAGGTTGATTTTTAGAAAGAGGAGGTGGGTTTCACTGTGATGGAGGACGGAGGTGTTCCAGGCAGGGTTCAATTTGCCTGGTGTCTTGACGAGTTGGATCATTAGGAGTAGGATTAGGATTATTTTATTAGTGGCAAAGTGATATCTCCAGCGAAGACTATGAGTATAGGATGGCAGATCTTTGACTAGGGCTTTTTGGTTGAATTTGGGAGTAGGGCTAAAGGTGAGGCCTTTGAAAAGGACAGAGGTTTCAGACTGGGAGAGTTCTGGATTGTGTAGATTAGCATATTGAGGTTTGAGGGGGAGTGGAACTGGAAGTGGGAGATTGAGCAAATGGAAGAGACTGGGTTTGTGTGCAATGAGAGTAGGTTGAGGTTTGTTGGAGAAGTTGTTGAGGGAGAGTGTATTGCCTTTTTGGAGGAGCGTAACTAGGAGATTGGATATTTTTCTGAGGTGGAGGGTGGCATGCTGTTCTAATTTACAGTTGGCCTGTAGGAGGATGTTCTGAACCACAAGTGTTGATGTGGGAGAGGAAAGATTGAGGATTTCGATTAGGGATAGGAGTTGACAGGTGTGTTCATTGGCTGAGTTGATGTATAGGTTAAAGATTAGGTGGGTGAGGGCTATGGATTGTTCAGTTTGGAATTGGAATAAGGCAGGATCTTATTCTTTTCGTATTCTTATTAATACTTGTTCCATAGATCATGAATACGACACTTTTTAATGATGTGGAACGTGTCCATTTAAATGAAATGTGTCAATACATAATATTACATGACACTCAATTTTTGAATATTTTATTTTATATTTTTTTATTTTTAAAAATATTTTTAAATTCTTTTTATTTTTTTCCCCCTAAAGTACTAATTTTTATCTAGAAATTCATCTAATGTGTAGAAGGAATTGCCATTCAGAAATTCTCTTAATTTATTTTTAAATGCTAGTTGGCTATCTGTCAGAATTTTGATACTACTTGGTAAGTGACCAAAGACTTTTGTGGCAGAATGATTAACCCCTTTCTGTGACAGAGCTAAATTTAACCTTGAATATTGTAGGTCACCCTTTCTCCTAGTGTTGTCGCTATGCACACTGCTGTTACATTTGAATTCAGTTGGATTGTTAATAACAAATTTCATAAGTGAATATATATATTGTGAAGCTACTGTGAAGATTCCTAGATCCTTAAATAAATGTCTGCAGGATGATCTTGGGTGGGATTCAGCAATTATTTTGATGACCCACTTTTGGACAATGAATACTTTCTTGCTAAATGATGAATTACCCCAGAATATGATGCCATAAGAAAGCAGAGAATGAAAATAGGCATAGTATGCTAGTTTACTGAGTTGTACATCACCAAATTTTGCAATCACCCTAATAGCATAAGTAGCTGAGCTCAAACGTTTCAGCAGATCTTCAATGTGTTTCTTCCAATTCAACCCATCATCAATGCATAAACCTAAAAATTTTGAATATTCTACCTTAGCTATAGATTTCTGGTTGAAGTCAATATTAATTAATGGTGTGATGTCATTTATTGTATGAAACTGAATATACTGTGTTTTTTCAAAATTTAAAGAGAGTCCATTTACAGAGAACCACCCAATAATTCTCTGAAATACTTCATTGACAATTTCATCAGTTAATTCCTGTGATTCGGGTGTAATGGTGATACTTGTATCATCAGCAAAGAGAACTAGCTTGGCATCTTTATGAATATAGAAAGGCAAATCATTAATATATATTAAGAACAGCAAAGGTCCCAGTACCGAACCATGTGGCACCCCATGCTTGATAGTTCCCCTGCTTGAGGACTCAGCTGTTTTTTGTATATTATGTTAATTACTTATATCAACTTTCTGAACTCTTCCAGTTAGGTATGATTTAAACCATTTGTGCACTTTCCCACTCATACCACAATACTTAAGCTTATCTAGAAGAATTCCATGGTTAACACAATCAAAATCCTTTGATAGATCACAAAAATATCCCAACGGGTGATTTACAGTTATCCAGAGCATTTAATATTTCATTAGTGAAAATATGTATTGCATTTCCTGTTGAAAAGCATTTCTGGAAACCAAACTGACATTTTGTTATAACTTTATTTTTATTAAGATATGAAGCTACTCTGGAATACATTACTTTTTCAAGAATTTTTGATAGAGCTGTCAGAAGTGAGATTGGGCAGTAGTTGTTGACATCCAACGTATCACCTTTTTTATGAAGTGGTTTGACAGTAGCATATTTCAGTCTATCAGGTAAAATACCCTGCTCCAGAGAGCTATTACAAATGTGGCTAAGAATCCTACATATTTCTTGGGAACAAGCTTTTAATAACCTGCTGGATATGCCATCAATGCCATGAGAGCTTTTACTCTTGAGAGAGTTTATTAATTTACTAATTTCAGATTGAGAGGTGGGTGGGATTTCCATTGTATCAAACTGTCTAGGTATGCCCTGTTCCATTAACTGCCTAGCTTCCTCTAATGAACATTTGGATCCTATATTCTCCACAACATTTAAAAAATAATTATTAAAAGTGTTTTCAATTTCTGACTTTTTGTTTGTAATTTTTTCATTCACTTTGATGGTAATGGTGTCTTCCTGTGTTCTTGGTTGCCCTGTCTCCCTTGTTATAATATTCCAGATTGTTTTAATTTTATTCTTGGATGTACTAATTTCAGACATTATGCACATGCTTTTGGATGTTTTAATAACTTTCCTTAATACAGAACAGTAGTTTTTATAATAATTGAATATTTCTGGGTCACTACTCTTTCTTGCTGTCAGATACAGTTCCCTTTTCCGGTTACAAGATATTTTTATTCCTTTGGTGAGCCATGGTTTTTTTGCTTGTTTCCTTACAATTAAATTTGACTAATTTCTTGGTGAAACAGTTATCAAATGAAAGGATGGGTTACAGCCAGAGATGGGAACTTTTAGTGTGAGTCCCTTGGGGGTAATGCCAAATGTCAGAAGGCTGAATAAATAAAATGTGTGGACGTAATCTGGCTAGGGAGAAAACATGTTTATAAAGGGAATGTAAATAAAACTACGTTCTCACATTTTATTTACGCAGGCTGTGGGGAATCCCGAGTTTGCCAATCCCTGGTATATGTGTCCAGACAAACTACGTCCGTATTGCAAGACACAGTTCTATTAAGAGGATGCCAGGGGATGGTGGGGTACACATTATAAAACAAAAACTACTGAGCTTGGATTAGATGTTCATATCAGATTGCCGGCCTGCATTGTAATTGAAGTCTGTTGATCCAGGTTTACTTTGGAGCTACTTTAACTTAAATGAAAAGGTGGTCAACGTTAAATGATGAACTCACTTATTTAAACTTTTCTTAATAAATGTTTTATTGTCATTGTTGCACAACCATAGTTAAGTTACAGACAACCAGAGCAAACACACCTTGTCAGGAACGCAGCCCGATATAATCTAACACATTATGGCCTCTCTACAACGGAACTACATAATAAGATGAATAACAATGTTTTGCAGTTATTAACTAAGTAATACAGGAGTATTTGAAATATGTCAAAATGTTTAACTTGAAATATTACATTTACTTTACTACAATTTAGCTTAGTTTGTGTACTTGTTTCATGAAATTTGTATTTAATGTGGTACGCAAATTAAAAGTCATGTTTTGACTCATTTTAAACTAGTTCAAGTTATTAACATTATTTGTGTTTTTGAAGTGCACACATATCTGTTTTGACAATTTTGTGTAGGTGTACTATTATTGACACATCTAATTTTAATGTATTTCAATTTGTGGTCTTATTTTTTATAAATGCGGATTTGTATAAAGTCGTACTAGTTTTGTCTCTTTCAAAGATAGTTTCTTAGTACCAAATGGATTATTAATTTTAGTGCATGAAAAATTATCAGTATTTAATTTAGGATCCAGTGATATATAAAATGTGGCCTGCCCTAATTAATTTAAACAAAAGGTATATATGTAATAATGTTGTGCAATAGTTATAACATGTAGTACTGTTGTTTTATACAAATAAGTATCTTTATAGGCTCAGCATATTCTGTAACTAAATGTAATGCATTTTTAGTGTTTGTAGTTATTATTTACGAAAGTATCAAAATTCAAAATTATGTACAAAGGACAGCCAAAGTTATGTTTAAATCAACATACTATTTCTTAAACATGTTCTACTAATAGTGTTAATAGTATATTAAACTGATGGCGGAAATGTGATATTTGACATGTCTCGATGTAAACTTTTATTTAAGTGTCCAATATTTCGTGTTTGTAATGTCGGTAACGGAATTGTAGGGAGCGCGCAACATACCAGAAACATTACGAGGCTTGTCTGACATTTGGCAATGCCTCCAAGGGTCTCACACTAAAAGTTCCCATCTCTGGCTGAAACCCATCCTTTCATCCTGCCTTATTCCAATTCCAAACTGAACAATCCATAGCCCTCACCCGCCTAATCTTTAACCTATACATCAACTCAGCCAATGAGCACACCTATCAACTCCTATTCCTAATCGAAATCCTCAGTCTTTCCTCTCCCACATCCACACTTGAGGTTCAGAACATCCTCATACAAGCGAACCATAAATTAGAACAGCATGCCACCCTCCGCCTCAGAAAACTATCCACTCTCCTAGTTACTCTCCTCCGGAAAGGCAATACACTCTCCCTCAACAACCTCTCCTACAGACCTCAACCTCCTCTCATTGCACACAAACCCAGTTTCTCCCATCTGCTCCATCTCCCACTTTCAGTTCCACTTCCCCACAAATCTCAATATGCTAATTCACACAATCCAGAATCTCAACATCCCAATTCAGTAGTCGACCTCTCTTCTAAACCTCTCTCCCAGTCTGAAACCTCTGTCCTTTCCAAAGACCCTACACCCCCACCTTCTACCTACTTCTCTAGATTCAAATTTGTTTGTTTGTGTTTGTGTGTATTAAGAAAAACAGGAAACACACAGTAGGAAAAGGGGCATGAATTGGAAGGAAATGTAGGATGTGAGGGGGGAGGGGGCTGTGGGGCATGGAGTGTAGGATGTTAGGTTATATGATGTTGAAGCCAGGATGGTTGCGGGACTGTAAGATGTGCTGTAGGAATAAATCCCATCTCCGCAGTTCAGAAAAGCTGGTGGAGGAGGGAGGAATCCAGATGGCTTGGGTGGTAAGCAGCTGTTAAAGTTCAAGGTGTTGTGCTCCTCTGCATGCTGCGCCACTGAATAGTCCATATTGCCCTTGGCCACAGTTTGACGGTGGCCATTGATCCTGATGGAGAGCCAGTTAGTTGTCATTCCAATATAGAATGCAGAGCAGTGACTGCAGCAGAGTCGGTATATTATGTGGCTGCTTTCACAGGTGGCCTGGCCTCTAATGGAGTAGGACACACCCGTGACAGTACTCTAATAGGAAGTGCTGGGTTGGTGGATTGGGCAGGTTTTGCATCGGGGTCTTCCACAGGAATATAATCCCTGTGGTACGGGGCTGGGATTAGGAATGGCATAGGAATGGACTAGGATGTTGTGGAGGTTTGGTGGATGATGGAACACCACTTTAAGGGGGTTTGGAAGTTATTCCTACAGCACTTCCTATGGTCCCGCCACCATTGAAGAGAAAAGAAAAGGAAAAGAACGAAAAAGGAGAAGCTTTCGGAACACAGTTCCTTCTTTTAGTGGTAGAGAAAGGAAGAAATAAGGACGGGAACGGAAGGGGAAGGTAATTCATGGCCTAAGTCATGAAGATGGTGTCTAATCAGTCATTAATTACCTCCCCCTTCCATTCCCACCCTTTTTTCTTCTGCCCTCTCACTCCTGAAGAAGGAACTGTGTTCCGAAAGCTTCCCTTTTTTGCCTTTTCCTTTTTGTCTTCATTTGTGTCAGTATTGGCGATACAGCACTAAGATAAGTACTGGCCAGCCAATCTCTTTTGAATATATAGAAAATGGATGACTTACCCAAAGGACAGGCTTGTCAACAGACACAAATAAAAATCACACATACAAGGTTTTGCAACCATTGGTCGCTTCTTCAGGAAAAGAGGAAGGAAGGAGAGGAGAAAGGGAAGGATACGGGTTTTAAGGAAGTGGAAAAGGAGTCATTCCAATCCCAGGAGTGGAAGGACTTACCTTAAGGGAAAAAAAAGAAGGGAAACAAATACACATACACTCACACATATCCACACGCAAACACACCTAGACAGACGTATATATAGGAAACTTTCCTGGTAGGAAAAATATGTATAAAAAATAGAGATCGTTTAACTTACCCAAAGCACAAGCTGGTTGACAGATACAGAAACACAAATAAAATCACACATAAACACACCAAGGCAGACATATGTAAAAAGGAAAGAATCCAGGACAGAGATACCACTTGAGTCAGAGGCTCTGTCCAGAGAACAGAGGCAAAGATGTTATAGAATGGTGGGCAGGAATTTGAATTTAGTGGAGGATGAGACCAGGTGGGCAACGGGAAGAGATAATATGCTAAAGGGAAAGTTCCCATCTCAGGAGTAATAAAAGATTGGTATCAGTAGGAAGTATCCAGATAACCCAGTCGCTGTAACACTGTGCCAAGATGTGCTGGCCGTGCACCAAGGCATGCTTAGCCACAAGATGATACTCATTACCAACAAACACTATCTGCATGTGATTGTTCATGTGAATGGACAGTTTGTTGCTGGTCATTCACATGTAGAACACTTAACAGTGCATGCATGTCAGTTGGTAAATCTCGTGGGTGCTATTGCATGTGGCCTTCCGGTATACGGGACTGGAGTATGTGGTGGTGGAAGGGTGAATAGCGCGGGGTTTACAATGGGGGCAGTTACATGGGTAGGAGCCATAGGGTAGGGAAGGAGGTTTGGGGATTTCATAGGGATGAACTAGGAGGTTACGAAGGTTAGGTGGGAGCCAGAAAGACACTCTTGGTGGAGTGGGAATACTTAGAACCTTAGGCCACCTACAAAGCCTTTCACCTGAGTCCATCAATGTTATGACCCCACTGACATCCCACATCCCTGCCTTCTACCTACTTCCTAAGATACACAAACCTAATCATCCAGGACGGTCCATTGTGGTCAGTTACCAAGCCCCCACAGAACGAAGCTCTGCCTACATATACCAACACCTTCAATCCATTATGTGCAGTCTCCCAATCTGTCATCAAAGACACCAACTACTTTCTCGACTGCCTGAAATCCTTACCCAACCTGTTACCTGCAGAAACCATTTCTGTAACCATTGATGCTACTTCCTTATACATAAACATACCGTGTTCCCAGGGCCTCGCTGCAATGGAGTATTTTCTTTCATGCCAACTACCCGCAAACCTACCTAAAACCTCTTTCCTTTTTACCCTAGCCAGCTTCATCGTAAACCAAAATTTCCTCACCTTTGAGGGCCAGACATACCAACAACTAAAGGCAACAGCCAGCCAGGATGGCCCCCTTGTATGCAAACTTATTTATGGGACACCTAGAGGAAGCCTTCTTGGATACCCAAGCCTGTCAACCCAGAGTTTGGTATAGATTTATTGATGACATCTTCATGATCTGGACTCACAGTGAAGAACAACTCCAGAGTTTCCTCTTGATCCTCAACTCCTTTGGTCTCATCAAATTCACCTGGTCCTATTCCAAAACCATGCCACTTTTCTCGATGTCAAACTTCATCTGTCCAATGGCCAACTTCACACATTCTTCCTCATCAAAACCCACCAATAAACAACAGTACCTCCATTATGACAGCTGCCATCCATTCCACATCAAATATTCCCTTCCCTACAGCTTAGGTCTTCGTGGCAAACAAGTCTGCTCCAGTCCCAAATTCCTGAACCGGTACACCAATAACCTAATAACAGCTTTTACATCCTGCCGCTATCCTCCTGATCTGGTACAGAAGCAAATAGTCAGGGTCACTTCCTCATCCCTCAAACCTAGAACATGCCACAGAAGAACCCAAAAAGTGCCCCTCTTGTCACCAAATACTTTCTGGGACTGGATCGGACTCTGAATGTGGCTCTACAGCAAGGATACGACTTCCTTATATCCTGCCCCGAAATGAGATCCATCCTTCATGATATCCTTCCCAATCAATCAAGAGTTCTTTCTGCCACCCACCTAACCTTCATAACCTCCTAGTTCATCTCTATGAAATCCCCAAACCACCTTCCCTACCCTCCGGCTCCTACACATCTAATCGCCCCCGTTGTGAAAATCTGCCCTATGCACCTTTCCACCACCACTTTAAAACGATGTTACAAATAGTTGTACCAATTCTAAAGGTGTTTCATAAATAAATGTCATACATCACCTTCTATTTCTTGTTTAGTGGTAGATCCAGTAGCTCCAATAGCTTGAATAGCTCGCCTGCCTGCACATTATTACCAAAAAGGCCGGGAAAGTCATTGGAATCATAAAATGCGTACACGTTATTGATAAATTTTCTTCTTATTTATTATCAAATAATTGGCACACACAAAGGCTAACATACATAGAATACTTCTAAGACATGATGAAGACTTTTCCATTACTTGATACAGACTTAGACTAACTAAAGACTCACTGTACACATCTTTAAGACTTAGACTTCATTACTTGTTCACGCCTATTCGCTCATATATATATCTTATTTGAATTTCTAGAACATTCCAGAAAAGGAAGTTGCTACATGACATATTAAATAATTTGTTTATGGAACATAACTGAATCTTTCGTAAAGAATATAGTAATAAAGACAGTTTATAACTAACCGCAAAGACGTGGCAATGAGCTGCAACAGTCTCATACAAAAGACACACTCATACAACACTTTCAGCTATCAGCCATGGCCTTCTTCAGAAAATAGAACACTCACGCAATCACAACCATCACCTCCAGCTTTCGCACTTCGAATTGTTGCATTCGAAGTGCAGCAGCTGGAGGTGATGGTTGTATGACTGTGTCATATACCCGTGTGATTGTGTGAGTGTTCTATTTTCTGAAGAAGGCCATGGCCGATAGCTGAAAATGTTGTATGAGTGTGTCTTTTGTATGTGACTGTCGCAGCTCAATGTTCATCTTTACAGTGAGTTGTTTCCTATCTACATAGTATTATTATTAATAATAATAGTTAAATGTGCTGTACAAATAGTTTGGTCAACAGGGTAACTGCTAGATAAATAACAGGGCATGCTACAATTAAATTAATTTATAATTTTCAACTATTCACCACTTCCACTATTTTCATTTTTTTCTTTCTTTTTTTCCAAATGTTAATGTATATAGATGCATTTAGGCCACTGCAATATGTGTTTCAAAAAATTGTAGTACCAAATTTTTCCAAAAAATTATTTTCAGTAATTTCTGAAAATGAAAATTTAGAACTTTATTAACAATACACACAACCTCTGTAGGAGAGACACAAATTTTTAGAATTACAATATGGCGGGAAGAAACATACATTATATATTATTCAAAAGAGATAGTGCAGTTAGCCAATATTTACCTGAGGTGAGTACTGCCAATAGTAGAACCAAAAAGACAAAAGTAAATGTGGAATGAGCTTTCAAAAAATTTCCTTCATCAGGGAGAAGAGAGGAGGGAGGAGAAGGGGGACAGAAAGGAAGATGATTTTGGGCTACTCATATTCCAGGCCAGGAGGTAAACATGGTTGAAAAAGATGGGTGGAATTCACAAATATTGCTTGATAAGTACTGAACCATTTTAGTTGAAAACCAAAGAGCATAGGTCAGGAAGTAAAGAGAAGTGAACTGAATAATTCTGAGAAGCTGCTGGTAACTATTGAGAACACAAACCATATAAATGTATTTAGAAAAGCTACTAAAGCTTTTTTTAATCATTAAACAATTATTTTCTTGGCGTGTCAGATTATCTGAATAATTTGAATAGTCACATTTTAAAAAAGTAAAATATTTTCCAACAACTGTAACACATTGCATCTGTATAAGATGTAACAGAGTATTAAAAAATATTTATCAAATCTCCCATGTGCTCATACATGAGATTACAATTAGGAACCATCCTCCTCTACTTCATACAACTGGTCTGTCTTTCTTTGTTTAAAACTTTATTCTGTCAAAGCCACCACGAGTTGATATTAGGGCAGCACGTAAAAAAAGGCTACCAACTATGTGTAACAATCAACAGCACTAAGAACTTTCAGTGACACAACTTACTCTACATACTTCCACCTTATTCCTCTCATTTCCTTTCCATTCCAAATTGCATTCACTGCTGAAGAAATTTTCTATGAGCTGTGATTTATAACCTATCATCATAAACGCAACTCAGCTATCTGCGGAGTCCATAGAATTACTCTGGAAACAGAAGAACCTGGACGCACTAAGTCATGAGGAAGCTCTTCCCCCTGGCTCTCACCTAGATTGGCAACATTGAAGAACTTTAAACCGACTCCACACGGGCATGGGCCGATGCAAACAACTAATGTACAAATGGGGTTATACGGACACAGATAGATGTAAATGTCAGGAGATACAAACAATGGAGCATCTCCTGAGGTGTCCGTTGGTGAATACGTGTGGAGAATGCTCCCAGGAAAATCTTGTGAGATGTAACGAGACCGCTGCTCTACATAACGAATTCTGGATGAGCGAGATATGAATTTTATCGTGTGTTTGTTTTAGATGTGCTTGTCTTTTAATTTGATGACATACGTCCCAACTGACGGAGGATATGTTTTTAATATATACACTTCTGTATCTACTAATTTAAGTATGATTGCACTTAATTATCAATGTGTATATCATTACTGGTATTACAAGCTAAAGTTACCAGATATCTGCATTAATGCAACCACTTCTGCATTTTCAATGTTTAATCTTCTGTCCACATATGTTTTTACTAATTCTGCCAATATCTGCATTTTATAGTTTTCAGAAATCATATTTTGATTTTTGTTTTCATCTTGTGTTGTAAACAATGTACCTATAGACACACAGGGTGTTTCTAAAAGATACCGACAAACTTTGTGGGGTGGTAGAGGATGGCTTGAGGAACAAAATGAGGTAGGGAACCTGTGTCTGGAACGTCACCCAACAGCACCACCAAGCGTCAAAATATAACAGGTGCTGGAGTCTGGCACTAGGCCACCCCTCAGGCATCAGAAACATTGTTCTATGCACACACAGACAATGGGCAGGTCTGTAATACGTGGTTTCTGATATTCAGGTATTGTGAGTGATTGCAATGATCACCAGAGGAGAAGATGTAGCTAGCAGCTGTATGGGCAGGCCCTTTACTGCACAAGAGAGCATTGCACCTATAATTTTGACACCGGGTAGTGCCGTTGGGTGATGTTCCCGAACATGGGTTCCCTACCTCATTTTTTTTTTTCCTCAAGCCATTCTCTACCACCCCAAGAAGTTGGTATCATTTAGAAACACCCTGTATATATTGATTTGTTATGCTTCAAAAACTACAGACATCTGGAATGGAAAGTATCAATTTATATTGCTCACAATTGATGTTTGGTCTGAGCATCTGAATATGTGAATGCAACCATTTAATGAAGCCAAAAGAAATATGGACAATTTAGCAAACTGGTTAAAACTGCACAGTCCTTTGCAGTGCAAGCCCATAACTTTGTGTTGAGATGTTCTCCTTAGCAATGGCACAATAGACAAAGGTGAAACATATACCAAAAAAAAATTGACTCAGTAAAAGTTATTGTAAATGTAAAATTAAATTTGACATTTGAATTTTCTCAACAGGAAGAACTTTTAGAAACAATTTTGTGAAGTGAAAAACTAACAGAGGACATGGCTCTTGGTGTAATGTAGGAATGTTTGATATGAGTAAGAGTATTCTATTTTGTTTCTTGTGTAATAAATTTGAAATATGAAAAGTATCCTCAGTTGTGCATCCCAAAATCTAGAAGACACCACATGCAGAAATGGGGCAGCACATAAAAAGGCTTTCAACTATGTGGAACAATGAGCAGCACTAAGAACTTTCATTGAGTCAACTTGCGCTATATATACTTCCACTCCTACTAGATATACTACTGTGCAGTATGGGTTATTTACCAGATAGGATTGAAGGGGAAATTGAAAAATTCCAAAGAATGGTAATTCATTTTGTATTATCACAAAGTAAAGGAGAGAGTGTCACAGACATGATGCATAATTTAGGGTGGTAACCATAAAAACAAAGACTCTTTCATTGTGACATGAACTTTTTCTGAAATTTAAATCACCAACTGTCTTCTCTGAATGTGAAAATACTTTGTTGATCCCAACATATGTAGGGAAAAATGGGGATCATGATAAAATATTAGAAATAAAATGATTGTATGGCATTTTTGGTCAGGAGATCTCAAGTGGGATTGTTTGCCCACCTAGCGCAAGTAGCACAAGTCTTTTTAATTGACACTACTTTGGTGACTTCATGTTGATGATGATGAAGTTGATGATAACACACAACACCCAGTCTCCTGCTGGGAATTGAAACACCCCCCCCCCTGCCTGGTAGTCAGCAAACCTACCATCCGAGCAACAAGGGGGGGGGGGGGGGGGAAGACAGGTTTATGGAAAAAATTAAGTACTTCATTTTTCACACATGTTCTTTAAAAGTGAGACAGTGGAGTCCGTCCTAAGGATTCAAGGACCCCTGTGCCATTCATTTAAGTGTAAAAAGTAGAATTGTCAAGAAAATTTAGAAAGGTTTTCAGTCTTCTCTTAGCAACTAAAGTCAAGGTTACTGCTACTCAGAGACTTGTTATGTTTACTCAAAAATTACTTACATTCTACCATATTAATTTTACTGTATTTGCTATTAATGGAGCTTATGAAGCAGCCTATTGTTGAAGTAAATTTCACACATCTCTTAGCTGAAACCTTTCTGAGTTAAGCTTTGGTTGAAAGAAAACTTGCACTTCCATTCATTTTGATAATCAACAAAAAGGAGACATACCTTTGTGGTACCTGATATGTTTTGCTGTTTGTTCTTTGAGCTGAGCAAGAATTGTTTGGATCAAAAACCTCATTATGCTTAAAGTGAGAAGATGCCACTGTCCTGGCAACTGGCACTGGCATCTGAAAATGTAAATGAGATTGAAGAACAGACTGCGCTAAACTCTCTCTCTCTCTCTCTCTCTCTCTCTCTCTCTCTCTCTCTCTCTCTACCTATCTATTTAGTGGACTGTCTTTAACAATGTGACCTTGTGAAAGATTTCTACTGAGCATTTAACATGGACTTGAACTAGGTTTTTGTTTCTTGGCACTCACTTATTCTCTGGCTGTAGCAATGTGTCACAGATATTAAAATAATATTTTGACAAATTACTTTACATTTTATGACCTAATAGGAGTCACCTAAATTCAATTTTGTGTAAGGGAGATATCACCATTAATGTAAGTTTGTCAATTTTCAACAAAAATTAAACTGATTCATAAATTAATTTGGATGTGGCAGCCATTTCAATATATTGTGAGACGGAAACGGTGAACATCAGTTAATGAACTTATAGCTGCTTTTAGGTAGGAAAATATGTAGTGAAATATAGGTGAAATTAAATGTTTTTTATAGATGTCCTGTACAAACAAAATGAGAGAGATTTTGGGTCATTAAATTTAAGTACTGTTTAATACCACATAAGTTTTTGATGCAAGCTGTCCAGGACAGTCAGCAGATGCAGTAGATTGAATGAGTAATTGAAAGTCTGCATCATTTCATTGCTCATTGTGTGAAAGTGTACAATTTAAGAAGAGCTGTATGTACTACATCCAATTTATTACCAATGCTTCATCATTGACCAGTTGGAACTGGATGGACTTTGTAAAGATTACATTTTAAACAATAATAATACTACACTGTAACTAACAATTAACATTAGTATTTCCACATCTGTATTGTTCAGAATGTTGTAACACTGTGTTCCAAGCCAGATATCACTGTTCTGTCATTGGAGAAGAATTTATCTACTGAGTACAATGGATGTTCTTTTAAGTTTAGTTTTGAACAGCTCCATTAGCAGGGACTGAACACTATCCGGAAGTGTATTAAACATTTTCACAGCTGCCACAGGGAAACTATCTTGGATCTTTGCCAACTGACTTTTGCTTGTCTATACAGTCCTTATTCCGGGTATTGTGGTGATGAATGTGATGTCTCTTACTATAAGTGTTTTGATCCAGCTTCACGTGAATGAGGTAGTTGAATGCACAGTCATAACACTTAGCACAGATAGGTTTACAGTGGTCCATATTTTTAATGGAAGTAATTATCCTAACTACTTTTTTCTACAACAGTAGCACATTCCTGCATCCTACAGCATGGCCCCATAGCAACAGTCCATAGCTGAATGGCTTTGGAATAATGTATAGCAAACAGTTAGCAGGTATTGTTCAGTTATAATGCTTTTCAGTTTTGTCAAGAGGCAAAGGACTCATGACAGTTTGACATACACATGCATAACATGCTCTTTCCAAGTTAATTTGCTGTCAGTAGAGAATCCCAAAAGTTTAACAGCTTCACCACTATCCAGTTATCCAGTGTCATTGAGGCTACATGCCATTCTCTTGTTTTCATTTATTTTCATTTTATTAGCAATAAACCATTCCTTGGCTTTGTTGAACAGAGCATTAGCTTGTTGCATTGCCTGTATGTCATTCTTTCCAATAGCAAACAGCATTGTGTCATCTGCAGATTGTAAAATGTGACCATTTGAACTGATGTCAATAACAAAAATTTAAAACAGATGCCTGAATATGGATTCTTGAGGTACACCACAATGCAATTTCGTCTTTACATGAGACTGCTCCTTTAACTGACTTGACCTGATGTCTATGCTATGGCCACGTCTTGGTCAAAACTGTCGCTGCCTGTTGGTCCGCCAAACAGTGGCGCTGCAAAGGCAGCCTCCGCCACAAGCGCCATCAGGGTGATCGGCGGATGTGCAGCAGGCTGGACAAGACTGTAAGCAGTCTATGATGAGCACTTCCTTGTGTACATACAGGGTGTCCAGAAAAGGACTCCCTGATTTCAAAATTAAATACGTATCTCGAAAACAAAGAGCGATAGAGGAATGCAGTAAACGGTATGTTTATTGTGAAACCTGTAAGTAGTTTACACAGCAGTTTGAAATAATAATATAGTGAGGACAGTTTACAACTCACCGCAAAGACGTGGCGACGAGCTGCGACAGGCACATACAAAAGACACACACATACAACACATTCAGCTATCGGCCATGGCCTTCTTCAGAAAATAGAGCACTCACACAATCACACAGGCACACAACACAGTCATACAACCATCACCTCCTACTGCCACTGCCTACTGCCACAATTCGAAGTGTGGCAGTAGGAGGTGATGGTTGTATGACTGTGTTGTGTGCCTGTGTGATTGCGTGAGTGCTCTATTTTCTGAAGAAGGCCATGGCCGATAGCTGAATGTGTTGTATGTGTGTGTCTTTTGTATGTGCCTGTCGCAGCTCGTCGCCACGTCTTTGCGGTGAGTTGTAAACTGTCCTCACTATATTATTTATTCCAACCTGGACTTTCCATTATTATAGTTTGAAATAATAGTTACAAAAGCTGCTAACAGATGGCGCTATAATCGCCATATGTAATGCCTAGAATAAATAGTGAGCTGAAGCCCAGAGCAATCAGTTCCACTATTTAAACGTGAAAGGAGGTTAGCGTTCCGAAGGAAAAGATTAAAACCACGTACTCCATTGAACAATGCATTTTTCTGGTGCTAGAGTACCACAGGTTAGAAGAGAGTCCTACGGCAACAAGGCAAAGTTTTCAAGCATGATTTAATGTTCCAAAAGGACCCAATGCGAAAACCATTTGTACGCTCTTCGCAAAATTTCAACAAACAGGCAGCATAACTGATGATCTAGTAGTGCATGTTGGCCGCAAGCAAACCACAGTTACGCCTGAAAATATTGCCACAGTTTCTGCAATTATCCAGTGAAATCCAATGTCATACGTCTGTAGAATTGCATCTGAGACTGGTTTGAAGCATTCCAGCACACAGAAAATACTGAGAAAGAGTCTACACATGTTTCCATTCAAAATTCAAATGCACCTGGCCATACCTGTACGAGCTGTGCAACAAAGGGTTGCCTTTGCTAATCAGGTGCTCACAATGATTGATAGTGAAGGATTTGATATTGGCTGCATCTGGTTTACAGATGAAGCACACTTCCATCTGAATGGATACGTGAATAAGCTGAACTGGCAATTTTGGGGTTCCGAAAAGCCATATTGGCATGAAGCGAAACCCCTGTATTCTTCTAAAGTTACTCTGTGGGCTGCAGTATGCAGCAGAGGCATTATTGGCCCTTTTTTCATTCGAGAAATAGTCACTGGTGCATGTTACGTTGCAATTTTGGAACAATTTGTCACCACACAGCAAGCGTTAGAGAATCGACCAGGTACTGAATGGTTTATGCAAGATGGAACCCAACCACATCAGACCGAACAAGTGTTTTGATTTCTTGAGGAATACTTTGGGAATCGAGTCATTGCTTTGGAATATCCCAAACTTACTGGTGCAGGCATGGATTGGCCTCCGTATTCGCCGGATTTGACTCCCTGTGACTTCTTTTTGTGGGGTACAGTGAAAGACATGGTCTACCTGAAGCATCAGGCCACACTGGACGAGCTTGAATCAGCGATCTCTGTGGCATGTGAATCTATTTCAGTTGAGACACTACGAAATGTGATGGTGAATTTCATTCTTCGTTTGCGCTACCTCTGTAGTGCCAAAGGTGAACATTTTGAAAACATTGTGATGTGATTGTTTGCAAAGAGTGTTTTAATATGATTATTTCACTTATGTATGCTGATATGAGCTGCACAGCATACAGCGCCATCTGTTAGCAGCTTTTGTAACTATTATTTCAAACTGCTGTATAAACTTCTTACAGCTTTCACAATAAACATACCATTTACTGCATTCCTCTATCGATCTTTGTTTTCGAGATATTTAATTTTGAGATCAGGGAGCCCTTTTCTGGACACCCTCTACATTGTCTCCGTCCAATAAATGTATTAAAGTTCTGAAATGTATTAAAGTTCTGACACTTTTAGTGGCGACGAATTAGGGGTTCACACCAAGTTCCCCGCACTTACTCGTCGACGGCATAGCTTCGCTCAAACAGTTGCTTGCCATTCTGGTGGAGCAGCAAAATCAGCTCTGCACTGCCTTGAAACAACTTCTTGATGCATCTAACCACAACCGTCTACTGGCGTTGAACATACCAATGTTCGCGCCATACAAGGAAGCTGCAATAGACTGGATCGACTATGAGAAGTATCTCCGCCAGCATTTCATGGCTTTCAGCATTGATGACCCCCAGCTTTGTAAGTCATTGTTGCTGTCTTGGATCTTGTAGAAACTTTATCATCTGTTAACTCAGTTGTCTCCATTGAAAGAACCATCGTCTCTCACATTTGATGAAATGTGCTCTTTGCTAACATCCTATTACTAGAAACAGACCCATGTTGTTGTTTCCCACATTCCTTTTATCAGTGCAAAAAGAAACCAGATCAAAGTTATAGGGTGTGGTTATCAGAGATACAAGGGCTTAGTCACAAGTGCCAATTCATGACTGAAATTCATCAAGAATCGAATGCACATCAGATGGCCAGGGATGCAATTTTACACTCCACCCCAGACAGGGAAGTTTGTCAGAGGGCCCTTCAACTCAATAATCCTCCACTAGACAAAGTTTTGAATACTGCCAGATTTTTGAAATCACTACAGCTGCAGGCATACAAATAGATTCGTGGGGCAATGTTTGCGATATTCAGTCCGACAGGGCTCCTGATAATGCCACCTTGCACTGTGCGGATGACGACTACGCCACAATTCAAACACAACTCAAACGCAGGAAAGTTAAGCAGCAAGTTGGCTCCACAGGTAAACAAAGTTCTGCTACTTCTTTGTGCCCTCCTGTGCTCACTGTTTCACACATCACTCGTGTGACGATTGCCCCCAACGTTGGGCCACATCCCACAATTGCAAGAAAAAAGGTCGTGTTTCTTCATTGTGCTGGTTTAAAAACAGTACAGGCTGTCCATGATGATAACATCAATGATGACTCAATATTTTTCGTTAACTCCACACTTTCTTCAACAACAAAATTGTATATCATTGTTCAAATGCTCAGAAAGGATGATCACATACAGGTTGACACGAGCTCAGCAGGCACTTTTATCACGCCTCAGACATGCTGGGTTGGGTTCACCTCCGTTGTCGCCTGTTGCCTGTCACATGCTGCTTGCACACTTATAATAGTCAACAAATTTCACTCTTGGGACAATTGGAGCTTGACGTCTCCTACAAATCAGTCGTTTGTTCTTTGACTGTGTGTTGTGGATCACTCGGGTAAAGAAAACTTATTCAGCTGTGATGCTTTCTGCACATTTGGATTTTTTATTGATGACTGTGTCAATGTCATCTCAGAGGAGATAACATACTCCCACTTAGAATCCCTGTCCGCAGAATTTTACAAACTTTTTTCTCCTGGCTTGGGCCACTCAAATAACTTTGAAGCTCACATCACACTTAAGATGGCAGCCAAGCCAAAGTTCTTTCACACACGGCCAATACCGGGTTGTGCTGCATGATGATGTTGATCTGGAAATTGACTGGCTTGCTGCTTCTGGTGTTCTGCTTCCGATTACTGCTAGCGAATGGGTTGCAACACTACAGTGGTGGACAGAGGTACAGGCGGGTGGCTGTTAACGTGCTGATGCCGCACTCAGATCTATTGTCACTTAGCGCTCTCTCTCTCTTTCTCTAACACTTGAAAATGGCAATGCTGGACGCCCATAGTTGCCTACTTTGAAAGCCGGTCGAGCATCATTAGCGACAAGGTGTGTTATTCTCCACGCAGTGCTTGTTTCTCTGAATGCTACTGTGTAACAGTTACGGGAGTTTGACTAAGTTAAAAAGTGTACTTTATCGGTTTTTCTTTTTACGTCTGCAGTTTATTTATTGAGGACAAGTGTTTCTGTAAGCTGGAAATGGATGAGGAAGATAGAAACATTTCTGCTGTGCAATTTGGATCTGGTTTAGAAACAACTTCAACAAGACGTACGTCAACAACAGGAAGATTTTGTCTGAAGAAGACAACTGATTTTCAGTGGCAAAGCAAATCAATAATCCAAAATGTATACAAATATTTAAAACAACTTGTAGAGGATGATGGCGAAGTGTGGGGTTAGTTTAAGAACTGTGCAGCTTGTGTGTGTCGCAAAAGAAAACCTCCACAATTCTATTCTCCCAGGAAGAAGACCATTAAACATCACAGTTCTTTAACCAAATTGAACAACTTTGATTAAGACGTTGTCAGTTGAACTGTCTATGAAATTTATGACAGAGGTGAGTACCCAACATCAGAAAAACTGAGAAAAAAGTTAATTGAGAAAATAAATATTGCTAGATCTGTTAGATGCATATTAAATGATATGAGATTCAAATACAAGTGTCAGAATGTTGGCAGACAATTCTTACTTGCCTGCAACGACATATGGGCATCCAGAATTAATTTTACTGGATGATGAATTCGCTGCGTACTGCAGGTGACATGTGACCCGTATTCTATTTGGATGAAACATGGGTTAATTAAAACCATTCACTAAAGTATATCTGGCAGAATTCAAGCCAAAGTGGGGGCCTTAAGGTATCAGTTGGGAAAAGGGTCAGACTGATTGTTGTACATGTGGGATCAGCGAAGACTAGATTTCTTAAAGAGAGTTAATTAGTTTACAGATTTAGCAAAACAAACAAATCAGAACATTATCGTTTGCAAATTAACACAGCTAAGTTTAAAAATTGGTTTGAAAACAGTTTTTTGAATTTACTGGAAAAAGGTTCAATCATCATCATGGTCAATGCCAAGTATCATTCGCCAGTTTTGAACTGCGCTCCAACAACAAAAACAGCAAAAGCTGACATAGCCACTTGGTTATCCACAAAAAATATTCCCTTCTCACCTACAGTCATAAGAACGTTGATGTTGGATAAAGTTTGCTTACTCAAAGAAGAGCCCATTCTTGAGCTAGACGTGCCGTCAAATGAAAGGAGTTTGCTTACCACCTTATCATTGCCAGTACAACCCGATTGAGCTCATGTGGGCTCAAGTAAAGAGAGACATGATCAAAAAGAACAACATGTTCAAAATCACCAATGTTGAGCGCTTACTTCATGAGCCCTTGTTTAGGATCACAATCGGACAATGGCAGAAATGTGTTGCGCATGCAGAAAATCTACAGAAAGAAGATTTTGACAAAGAAGTCATCCAAGACACCATAATCAAGCCTATAATTGTCAATTGCAATGATGACTCAACAACTGCTGATGATGAGAGCAGAGGAGAAGAGGATTAAGAAAAATTTGATGAGACTGACACAAGTAAAGACAACTGTGATGGGACATCTAAGAAATTTAACAGTCTTTGGCCAGTTTATTGTTCTGTGGTGCTTTCATAAGAAATAATTTTATTTCTAATAAAGTATCATACTTTAACCAAATATTTTTATTGTTTTATTGACTCGCAACCAAAACCCATTTATATCAGATTTAACTCCAAAGGAAACTGGTAAGCTTAGCACCTATACAATAGCTTGAGAAGCAAATTGACTATTTAAGCCAAACAGCTGAGTAGTAATTTGGTTTTATTGTAAATCTAGTTTTCTTCTCTCTCATATGTAACATCAGTGCATTTAGAATTTATCGTATAGATCAGTAAGCATTGCCATTGGTGTTGTAATTTCTAGTGATCCATTTTACTCTTATTTGCATTTTTCCAATGATTCATGTATGTTACCTCTTCATATAAAAATAATAATATCTGATAGTTGTTATAATTTTACTTACTGCAGACTTCATATAAGTAATCAAATAGCAATGCTTTTAACTTGCGAGCACTCACGCTACAAAAATTTTGTTCATGATAAATTTTAAACAATCAGCATTTTGTTGTTTTTAAATAGTAAAATATGAATGCTTTCTTATAATAATAATAATAATTTAAAAAATATATTAATTACATTTTGAACTGTTCATTGAGCATTAGCTAAATGCTATACACATGACTGAATGTGTAGTTTTTAGAGGCACATATTTTCAACAGTTAATGTTTATTCATTCAGATAATGTACACTTAGATTGCTTTCACAATTATGTAAGTGACGACATAGTCCAAGACAATTTTCACCGTGAAAATGTAATTGATTTTACCGATGCAGAAATCATGAAAGTGAGTAATAGAAGCGCTTGTCACTCACAAACTGGCAACAGCACATTAAGAGCCAGCCATCTATTCCTCTGTCCACTGCTATAGTTTTAATTCCCAAGCCTAATGGCAATCTTCGTCTCTGTGGCAATTTTAAAGCCTTTGTCAATGCTCAATGTCTCATTGATATGTATCCCATACCATGCCCTGAAGAAATGTTCTCTAAATTGGTGGGGCATAAATTTTTCTCTAAAATTGACTTTTTCTGTGGCCTATCATCAGCTTCCACTTGACGAAGCTTCTTGTCAGTTCCTTGTTCTCAACATGCTTTTTGACCTGTTTCATTAACAGAGACTGCCATTTGGCGTAGCGAACGCTCCTGCAATCTTTCAGCATTTTTTTTTTTATTTTTTGTAACAACTACTGCCCACTATCCCAGGATGTGTTAATTACCAGGACAATATAGTCGACCCAGGTTCCACTACAGTGGAACACCTTTGCAATCTTCGCACATTTTCTCTGTCTTGCAAGCTACTGGCATCAAATACAATTTTCAGAAGTCACGGTTTTTCCAACCCTCTGTAGTGTACCTGGGGTTTCAGCTCTCTCCTGATGGAATTCGGCTGCTTCACGAGGATGTTGCTGCAATTGAAGCTCTTCCTTGACCCACTAATGTCAAAGAGTTGCAAGCATTTTTGGGCACAATAGTGTATTATCACAAGTTTCTGCCCTCTGTAGCGGAGGTTGCCCACCCGATGCACAAACTGCTTAGCAAAAATGTTGCTTTTCAATGGTCTGAGGAATGTGAAGCTCTCTTCACTCACCTCAAAGCTCTTCTGCACATGGCCCCATCTTTAGCCAGTTACTTTTAGTTCTAGCTATGGACGCCTCTCAGCATTGTATTGGTGTTGTTCTTGCCCATAGATAACAACACAGATCAGAACACCCCATTGCTTACTCATCAAAAACTCTCAACGCCTCTCAGCAAAACTACTCTCAAAAAGAGAAGAAGGCTCTTGCTATCATATATGCCTTACAAAAATTCAGTGTTTTCCTATATGGTGCAAAATTTCATCTCATTACTGACAAACCCCTGGTGTCTCTCTTCAGTCTGACAGCATCAATACCTAACAAGCCCACCCACAGAATCCAGTGATGGGCCTTATTCCTGTTCTGCTTTAATTACAAAATCTATTTCCAACCTACAACACAGCACGCCAATGCAGATGTTCTGTCTCACCTCCCCAAGGGCCCCGACCCTGTCTTTGATTGGGATGAGCTTCTTTGTTTCCACATAGATGAAGCAGAACAACAGGTTGTTGAAGGCTTTCCAATCACAGTTGACTGCTTAGCAGCAGCTACGGCAGATGACCCTGTGCTATGCCACAACTTACACCACATCACAGATGGCTGGCCAGACCAACCTTCTTGGAAGGTGTCTGACTCACTTCGGAATTATTCTTCACTATGTTTTCACTTCATGTCTAGGAACAGTGTTGTTCTCCTTTGCACCCACGAGGTGTCGCCATGAGTGGTTGTTCCCTCCAGTCTCTGGAAGGAAGTTCTATGACTCCTCCATCATGGCCACTGAGGCACCTCCCGCACCAAGATGCTGCGCTGGCTGGATGCCATTTCTACTGGCTGGGCATCGACATTGACATCGCTTATACGGTTGCTATCTATCAAGCATGCGCCTCCCAGGTCCTGGCTCTGTAGATGTCTATATCATCCTGGCCTTATCATAAGCACCCATGAGAGCACATCCACAGAGATTTCGAGCGGCACTTTCTCGGCACATTCTGGCTACTTGTTATTGATTCCTACTCCCTTTCTTGTCTGGGTCTCCTCCTCACCCATGGCGGCCACTATCACTGCACTCACTAAAATTTTCACTATGGAAGGACTTCCCACTACCCTGTTATATGACAGTGGTCCTCAATTCCTGTCATCTGAATTTTCCGTCTTCTGTGGCCATAGACACATCAAACATATCATATCTTCTCAATTTCACCCCCAGTCCAATGGGGAAGCTGAATGACTAGTTCAGACCTTTACAAATCAAATGAAAAAACTGCTTACCTTGGCCACCACAGATGAGGCACTCCTAGATTTCCTGGCATCATACCATTTCACACCTTGGGGCACATACAGTGCTGTGGAATTAATGCACGGCAAACAGCTGTGCACACTCCTTCACCTAATCCAACCTCCTACCAGCCTCCTGCCACTGTCAGAAAATATTCAATGGACACTCTGGTATGGGTGCGGGGATACAGCAAACATGAGAAGTGGATACAGGTCCACATACTGGAACCCATGGGATGGTGCCTCTACATGGTATGCATAATGCACAGTGGCACGAGACGTTGCATGGCATATCGCCCAACTATGGAAGGGCATCTCGCTGTTGTCAGAGACAACCCTCGCCTTCAAGCAGGGTCCTTTAGACATGGATGTGGACATCACACCGCTTCCAGCACAGCAGGTCCCGCCAACCAGGGAGGATACCCCCATGGATACAGCACCACCAAACCCACTAGCCGGACCCCTTCATGAAGAGGACAAAACACTCATGTCACCAGCACACTCAACTGGTGAATCCCCACAAGAATATGTCTCCTATCCTCGGATCAAGGCCACATCAAACCCAAGTGGATGCTTCTGACCGTATTCCAAAGTAACTCTGAGAGACTTCACTTCCATCATGGAAGAACACATGGATATAAGTGCTGTGCAAAGAGTTCTAGAAAAGCATTGTGCAAAGCCCCAAAGCGCAAAGTGAGATACCAGTGCAACAGTTTTTTTGCTTGTGTAACTACTTTTCGTTCACGTATTTTTGAAAATCAAATCCAGTGTTCATTGTGATGCTTCATTTTTCTCTATATCTGTATTGTTTGAGATGTTGTTAAAAAAAGGGGGGGAGAAATGTGGTATGGCTGCATCTTATTTGAAACTTCTGCTGCCCGTCAGTCTGACAAACAGCGGCACTGCAAATGCAGGCTCTACCACAAGCGCCATCTGGGCGACCGGCGGACGTGCGGCAGGCCGGACAAGACTGCTGGCAGTCTACAATGAGCACTCCTGCCTACAAATTGCTCTGTCCTTTGTGTATATACCATGTCTCTGTCCAATAAATCTATTAAAGTTATAACAGTGTCAGTTAGATAGGAATTTAGGGTTGCCAGGGTAGCTCCTCCAATCCTATAGGATTTTAGTTTACTAAGTAGGATCTTATGTGGAATGCAATCAAAGGCTTTACTAAGATCACAAAGTATGAGAGCTACAGACTATTTTTTTTTTTTTTTTTTTTTTTTTTTTTTCAAATGCTAGGTTTATTTTCTTAATCAGGTCTAGAACTGCTGTTGTCTTAGACATACCTTTCTGAAAACCATGCTGTGCATCATTAAATAGGTTATTTTCTTCTAAATAAGTTAAAAGTTAGAGTTTTATTAAAAGATTATGCAGATAGGCCTATAGATGGGGACATCACATGGGTCTCCTTTCTTATAAAAGGGTAATGTGCATGCCACTTTCAGGAAATCTGGGAATTCACCAGCAGATAGGCATTTGTTGATTGCTTCAGTTAACAATGGAGCAATTTCACTAATAATGTTTTTAATATCGTGCTGGTCATGCCATAAATATCAGGGCTTGTTGATGATTTATACATTTTTACAATTTTCACATCTTTGGGATACACCCTCTTCCAATTTTGTATGCTACACTGATTTTTTGGTTTCACAAAATTTCTGAGATCTAATAGTGAGTCAGGCAAATCAGCTATGTTACTTTCCACTACCCCTATTAAGTATTTATTAAATGAATCTGGACTACAGGTTTTGGCACAAGAAGTGGACTTCAACCTATGTTCATTGACTAGGTCTGATGCAGCCTTCCAGAGATTTTGGGCTCTTTCAACAAATCTAACATTGCTTTCTCTTTTTGCTTGTACTTCTTTTCAGCAGAACCTTTTATCATGTAGGTACCTGTAGTATAGTTCATTCTTTAAGTCATCATCTGTAGCTGATTTTAAATACATTTTCTTTTTTTCTTTCTTTTTTTTATTTTGTTGCCTGTAGGAAGCTAATTATGCTTTGTTGGAAATGCCTCATCAAATTTTTCTTTAAGTGCCAGAAATATACTACTGAATGCATCACTTGGCTCCTTATAATCAATTAATTGTTTCCGTTCAACAGCAGACAATGAAGTTTTGAGAGCATCCAATCCTTCCACTGTGATGTTCCACTGTGATGACCCTATTACTGAATACATAGTTAAGATGCCATGTAGGAATATCTTGATTACTCACAGTTTTTCCCACAGCTCCATAATCACTGCTTTGTGATCTGAAAGCAATGGCTCAACCACACTTATCTTGTAGTCCCAACTATTTAACTTAATTATATTAGTGTCAAGGCAGGCAGGCATCTCCTTAAGTTAGTAAAAATATTGTCACAATAGATGACCAAAATTGCTTATGAGGTTTCCAACTGGTAAATAAATATTTCAGAGTTCCCATCTGGGGAATGGTACACTGAAACAGCAATCATATTCATATTAGGTAGCTCCACAGCAGCCAGTTCTAGATCCATGTCCCTACAGAATTTTCTTGGCACTGTACTGCTTACAAATGTATGCACACATTCCACCATGAATTGTAGTCTCTCTCCACCATGTACTTCTAAATTTCAGATATTCAATGGGGGTGTAGTACTCAGTTTCTGGTTTAGCTAGCCAGTGTTAAAAAATAAATAGAACATTGTGTCTCATTTCATCAATAAAAAGTGAAATCCACTCTTCCTGCCATCCTCCTGGCCTCAACCTGCATTCATTAGACTCTCCCCTTCCATCATAAATTGTGTGTGTGTGTGTGTGGGGGGGGGGGGGGGGTCCTACATCTCTCTGTATCTGTATCTCTCTATAGATTCTCATGAATAAAGTATTTGATTCTCTCAGCCACAGAATTATATTACAAAAGCTTTACTTTCATGGTTTCAAAGCAAAAGTGCTATTTAGATTCTTTTTAGTCATTCAGAATTTGTTACATGCAATAGACTTCATAAATATAATAATTAATTAATATAACAAAATTACAATATTTAAAACATATTAGGCAATTCAAAAAATTCTTCTTTTGAATAAAAAGAGTTTGATAACAAAAAATCTGTGTAGTTTTTCCTTGAAAATTTTTACAGTCATTTCTGTGACGTGTTTAGGCCTACACAGTTTTTGATGGGCATGTAGATGTGACTGTCGTGGGATTTAGCTAGTCAGTTTTGTGATAAGGTCAGAGTAGAGCATGTTCTTGCATTACAATCATGTCTTTCATTAGTTACATTAAAATTTGGTAACTCAGCAAGAATATAATTTACACTTTCTAAATATATAAATTAATTGCAGTTACAATCATATACTTAGTGAACAGATGTTTACAATGAGTTCTATTATTTACTTTACATGTTCTACATAGGTATTCCACATCGGTTGATTGTCAAGTATAATGCCTAAAAATTTTATATATTGTTTCCCTATTGCCTCAGTTCTTGACAGACTGAACTATATGTCCTGTGTCTAACTTATATTTAATAGCAATCATTTGCATTAAACCATAAAGCTGTGCTATCTTTTACTTTATCCATTTTACTGATGAGGTCTTCCAGTACATAATTCACAGAGAGAAAAGTTGTGCCTTATATATATATAAATTGATGAAATGAAAATTATAGAAGGAAACTTTCCTGGTGGGATAAACAAATATAAAAAATAGAAAACTGGTGATTTACCCAAAGGACAGGCTCATCGACAGACACAAATAAAATCACACATAAACACACATACAAGCTTTCACAACCGCTGGTCGCTTCGTCAGGAAAAGAGGAAGAAAGAAGAGGAGAAAGGGAAGGATATGGGTTTTAAGGAAGTGGAAAAGGAGTCGTTCCAATCCCAGGAATGGAAGGACTTACATTAGGGGAAAAAAAGGAAGATAAACAAATACACACACACTCACACAAATCCAAACGCAAACACACCTAGACAGACATTTGTAAAAAGCAAAGAAGTTGGACAGAGATACCGCTTGAGACAGAGGCTCTGTCCACAGAACCGAGGCAAAGATGCTAAAGATGGTGGGCGAGAATTTGAATTTAGCGGAGGTTGAGACCAGGTGGGCAACAGGAGGAGAGAATAAGCTGGAGGGCAAGTTCACATCTCCGAAGTTCTGAAAGGCTGGTGTCGGTGGGAAGTATCCAGATAACCCGGACGGTGTAACGTAACACTACGCCAAGATGTGCTGGCTGTCCACCAAGGCATGCCTAGCTACAGAGTGATCCTCATTACCAAAAAACACATTCATGCAAATGGCAAGTTTGTTGCTGGTCATTCACACATAGAACACTTCACAGTGTAGGCATGTCAGTTGGTAAATCACGTGGATGCTACTGCAAGTGGCTCTGCCCTTAATCATGTACACCATCTAGGTTATGAGACTGGAGTACGTTGTAATGGTTTTAGTACCCGGAGAATACTAATATGAAGCTTCACTCTACCATGGACTACAATGCACTGCTGCTAGAATTCCTTCAAACCTATACTTATATAAAATCATATTTGTATCCTTGCTGTCAATAATCCAGAAGTTCTGCTAATCTGGCATCCACAAGTGCCAGGAATGGCCGGATTAACTAGAGTCCAGTGTACTGTTTCTTTGGACAATGTTCGTGTAATGAATTGCTATCACTGAGTAATATATACCTTTCTTTCACAGGGTGGTATAACAATAATGTATGCGTATATCATTCTTCAGTGTTATTTGGTATTTATATGCAGTTTTTTTGGAATAAACACATTTTCTTTTTTCATTGTGCTCATTTTTACAGTTTAGAATTTGTAAATTTTATTTATTTAAACACTAACAGTGTGAAATGAATTGATTTTTTTTCACAGGCATGGAAAGTAAGGACTGTAGAAACAAACTGAAGAATTTGTGAAATACCTAAAATTGGGTAATAGCCTTGGAGCTTGTATGCTACATCATTCAGTTAAATTACATCATTGTAAGAGTAATAAGAATTGTGAATTTGTGAAATACCTAAGATTGGGTATACCCTTGGTGCTTGTGTGTTACATCATTCAGTTAAATTACATCATAGTAATATTAATAACTGTAATTAATATTTTATATTGATAATTCATAATAAAGAAAATATTGTTATAATGCTATTCCTGATCAGGTACCCTAATAATCAGTACCCATTCTTACAAAGCAATGGGCAATAGCATAAATATCTTTAATGTTAGGCAACAAATGTCAAAAACATCAAAACCTATCTTGAATTATAACTACAACCAAACTGACTCTGAATATGAAGATGGACCAGTCAAGATATTCTGCTTATATAATCTGCATAACAGAGAGATAACATGTGACATAGAAGGCAAGTGTGCATACTATATAACTGAATCAATTCAACAATTTTTTGTAAGACAGTATCCATTCAAACAATAACCCATGAGAATGTTCAATAAAACTACTGTTTATTGATTTTATTTATTTATTTATTTTACATATTTATGCAAGAAGTATCCCTTTAACAGAAATATACTTACTTTGAAGAATTATGATTAATCTGCATTCTGTGATAGTTGGAAATATTTCTGTAGGGAACTACAGTTGACTTTCAGCTACAATAGCTGTGAGGCAAATGCACTCAGCAAGTTGCTAAAATTCTGTATACAGTTTACTAAATGTATGACTGAGTATTCTCAAAGCTGCAGTATTAGCATCTCCAAAAAAAAAAAAAAAAAAAAAAAAAAAAAAAAAAAAAAAAAAAAAAAATAAAAAAAAAAAAAAAATAATTTACAAAAGTTTTTCCTAAAGATGGTTGTCCTGTAAATTTATTTCCAGGTTAGAGGTTAGATTAGAGATTAGATTAGATCAGATTTGTTCCATAGATCATGAATACAACTTTTGGTAATAATACAGAATTTGTGAGTTTAATAAACAAACAAACCAGCTGTCCACGAGGATGAATGACCACCATCAAATTTTGGCAAAAAGCAAGATGGATCATCCTGTGAACACCTTCAACTGAACATAGCACTCTGGATTTCAATGACTGCTTTACTACCTGAGCCATCTGGATCCTCCCCTCTACCACTAGCTCTTTTGAACTGCGCAGATTGGAGTTATTGCTTCAACATATTCTACAGTACCATAACCATCCTGGCTTCAAATTAAGATAACTTGCCATCCCTACACTATATACCATTAGTGCCCAAACCCCTTCTTCCCCACCCATTATCCTGTATCCCTCCAGTTTATGTCTTCCCTGCAAATGTGTGTACCCTCTTACAATATCCCCTTAATTACTTTTTATTTTGTCATTATTATTATTATTATTATTATTATTATATCATTTCAAATCCCCCCTACTCCCTCCTCACACTCCTCTACAATTCCATTTTATCCTTTCCTGGCCTTTCCCTTCACTGTATTCAATACTGCAGCTCAGATTCCTGCCTCGAAGTCTTCACAATCCATCAAGCAACACAGAACTTTCCATCCCCACTCTCACCCAGCATCCTCCCCCCTTCACTCCCTCACAGTTAACATGGTAGTTGTGTGTTATAGTTGCCTGAGTGATTGTGTGAATGTATGTTTCTTTTTCTGATAAAGGCCATGGCCGAAAATTTAAATTGTGTGAATGTGATTGTCAGTTTTTCATACCTGTCAGCAGCTCAGTGAGCCTCTTTATGGGGAGTTGTTATCTAGCCTCCATTATTGACATTCTAGTAAAATGTATATTTACATGATATTGGAAGACACACATCTCTTGTATTTTTTATTTAATATTTTTGTTTTTATATACATTTTTGTAAAATTACTATTTTAATCTAAAAACTCCTCTATGGAGTGAGTGGTTATTGATTAAGAAATTTTTGTGGAACACATCTAAGAATTTTTCAGTAAAAATGTATCATATAATTATGGACAGCTCCAGTAATGTGGTACCCAATGTTCATAAAAATTTATATGGTGCCATAGACTTTAAAACAGAGAATACTATTACCCCCTAAACTTGCAGCACATTTCAACCAGTACTCTGTAATAATCAGAAAGGAAACATTAATTGCTAAACATATACACTATGTGATCAAAAGTATCCGGACCCCCCCCCCCCCCCCAAGATATACACACCACCTACTGCCAGGTACTCCATAGCAGTGATGTCAGTAGTCATTAGGCATCATGAAGGTGCAGAATGCAGTACTCTTTGGGACTTTGAGTCTAGTCAGGTGATTGGGTGTCACTTGTGTCAGAAATCTGTACGTAAGATTTTGACACTATTAAACTACCCTAGGTGTGCCGTTTCTGATGTTTGAGAAATGGAAATATGAAGGAACACCAACAGCACAAAAGCATACAGGCCGACCTTGTCTGTTGACTGACAGAGACCACCGACAGTTGAAGAGGGTGGTACAGTGTAATAGGCAGGTTCTATCCAGACCATCACACACAAATTCCAAACTGCATGAGAATCCACTTCAAGTACTATGACAATTAGGAAGGAAGTGAGAAAACTTTAGATTTCATAGTCAAGCAGCTGCCCATAAGCCACATATCATGCAGGTCAATGCCAAACGACACTTAGCTTGGTGTAAGGAGCATAAACATTGGATGATTTAATAGTGGAAAAATGTTGTGTGGCGTGACGAATCACGGTTTACAATGCGGCAATCCAATTTCTGTGTATGGGTATGGTGAATGCAAAGTGAATGTCATCTGCCAGCATGTGTAGTGTTGTGTTTTTAGTAGTGAAACTGATTCAGATTTGGAGCCAAAACAAGTAATCATTATTTTTGCATACAGATTAAAATTCTAGTTGCTAATGTATTTGATTTGGATTGATTAATAGATTAATCTTTAGGCATTTTTATGTGCAATTGATGTTGTAATTTGATAATGTCAATGGATTATAGACTTGTGTGATACACCTTAAGAATAAATACAATATGCTGAATGAGAAAATATGTACTGAGAAAACATTTTAATAAATATAAATCAGAAATATTGTGACTTGTTAATGATTACCGGTATTACATAGTCATTACAAAATTATGACACTAGATGCATTATAAAATATTGAACAAGACTGTGACAAAGTAAATATTTTAAGAGAAGATCAAATATTACATTCGTCAGATAATAGGCTTTTCTTTTAAATTCCCTACATGAGTTTTTACTCACACAATAACCCTATTGACTTTTTCCGTCAGATGAAAATTCTTCTTGGACCAAAGGAATAGTAATACCTGGGGTGGCTGTAAAAAAAGCACACTAAGAGTTTAGCAGTAATTTGTCAATTCTTAATTTATTTAGCAAGTAAGTGACTCTGGCTAGCTTCATGAATACATATCTGGTGTGTGTTTCCCCATGTTAGTTTTGAATCAAGATGTATGCCAAGAATCTTAACCAATGGTTTTTAGTTTTCACTGTTACATAGGTTGAAAATAATACTGATAGTTTTGAGTGGTCAATTTGTAATTCATTTGCTCTGCAGCGAATACTGGAGTTTCCGAGTTTTCTGCATTTTGTTGCTTGAGTCTGTTGAAGAACCTATCAGCTGTTACAAAGGTGCTGCATATGTTATGGAATTATATGGCATTATACTGGGTAAATTATGTACATAAATTACAAAAAATGGAGGTACAGGTAGGGATCCTTGTGTGACTCCTCATTTGACACTCAGTGTTTAATTTATTTTTGTTAAAATGTACAATTCACATTCTCTCACTCAGATAATAATTATCAGAGATAGCACTTTATTCAGGAGTACATGTGTGGCATTTACTTACAGTCCAGACTGAAATGCACACATAGTAAAGGATATGAGGTTTTCTACATATTTCACACCTGATAGGCCAAGTTTCAAGCCATACTGGTAACAGCTAAGACTATTGTTAGCAGATACACGCTCCTAGATTTGAAGGTGCATACAGCACTCTACTACTTTTGATACAATATGTATTAGACAAACTGGTAAATAATTACTTGGCATGACTTATTTTCCATTTTGTGTAGTGCTGTGACCACGGTCATTTTTAAACATGCTGAGGAAATAACCACTAGTGAGTATCCAATTTATAAATGTAGTGGATGTGCTGTTATGTTGCCTATTTTCTTAATTACAATATTAGATTAACCATAAGTATCTTTTACTTTTGAGCAGCTTAATTTTTGAATTGATTTAATAAAATCACTTAGCTGGAACTCTTTTCATTCACATATATAAGAAATGAACTCAATGTGTTGTGTGTGAAAGTCAGAATCCTTTGGATCCTGTCCATATTTATAATTTTGTGGCAACCATGCTGAGAAATGCACAAACAGTGGACACACTCATGCCCACAACAAAGTTAGCTTTTCCAGGAACTCTCTGGTGGACCCACAAATTTCCGCTATCCTAGACTTTGGCAATGGCGCAAAAATGCGTGAACTTGCAGCTGCAGAACGCAAAGCAGGAAACGAATGTGAACTGTAAGACAGGACTGTGTGCACAAGTCCTGGTCTCTCTGATTAGACTGTATCCCATGTGCCTCATGGATAGTGCCAAACGTGAGTTCCTCACAAATATTTCTGCATCATCAATTTGTTGCCTCTCTTGTGTAATAATAATCTTCAGAGTATAATGAAAATAGTATGCAGCTCATCACAAAGACGTATGTCAAGCAAATGCATTAAAAGTCCCTGATATACATGTAACTCAGCTTTCATCCACTAGTCTTCATCAGAAAAGAAACACATGGTATCATTCATACAATTACACAGGCACGCACACACACACACACACACACACACACACACACACAGAGAGAGAGAGAGAGAGAGAGAGAGAGAGAGAGAGAGAGAGAGAGAGAGAGAGGATATATGCATCGCATGTATGGAAAGAGGGATGTGGGGGTGGAGGGGGGAGAGCAAAATACACACACACTAAATAAAAAAAAAACTGGGTGATGTGTAGGGTAGATGGGGCAGGGGAGGGGCAGGAACTGTGGTGTGGAGGAAATAGGTTACTGTAGGTTAAGGCCAGGGTAACTTAGGGACTAGAGAATGTACTCTAAGGATAACTCCCATCAGCACAGTTACGCATAGCTGCTAGTACAGGGGAGGCTCCAGACGGGCTGAGTTGTGAAGCAGTTGTTGAAATCAAGCAGAGTCTCAACTGCATGTTGTGCCATAGGGTGGTCTCCCTAGCAGCATGCTGCTGTCATCAAGTGCATTATACAGTTATTTATACATGTGTGTGATTCACTTTGTGCACCAGAGAGGTTGTGGATCGAACAAGAGACCTAAACAGAATAAAAATTCTGTTGCAGAATGAAATTAATGTGTTTATAATGATCAGTAATTATAATATTATGTTTACTTACATTTGGTTAGTATTTTTCATATTTTGGTGCAGAGCACAACAACACCAATACAACTATCTTCATATATATATATATATATATATATATATATATATATATATATATATAGAATACGGATGACTTACCCAAAGGACCGGCTCATCGATAGACATAAATAAAATCATACATATACAAGCTTTCTCAACCGTTGGTCACTTCATCAGGAAAAGAGGAAGAAAGGAGAGGAGAAAGGGAAGGATATGGGTTTTAAGGAAGTGGAGAAGGAGTCATTCCAATCCCAGGAGTGGATGGACTTACCTTAGGGGGAAAAAAGGAAGGTAAACACACACACACACACACACACACACACACACACACACACACACATATATATATATATATATATATATATATATATATATATATATATATATATATATTTATACGAATATTAAGACGAAAAACTCCTAGCAGGAAAAATTAAATATAAAAAATAGACGAAGATTACTCACCAGGCAAAGGAGCACAGGTGTAACAGCATCACAAATAAATAAATGAAGGGAAGGAGAGGGAAAAGGAAATGATGAGGGTTTTAAGGAAGGGGATAAGGAGCCATTCCAATCCCGGGAGAGGAAAGACTTACCTTGGGGGGAAAAATGGAGGGTAAACAAATGCACACACACCCACACATTCACACAGACACAAGTTCACCTAGGCAGACATACTGTAGAAAGCAAAGCCTCAAGTGGTATCTCTGTCTAACTTCTTAACTTCTTTGCTTTCTACAGTATGTCTGCCTAGGTGAACTTGTGTCTGTGTGAATGTGTGGGTGTGTGTGCATTTGTTTACCCTCCATTTTTTCCCCCAAGGTAAGTCTTTCCTCTCCCGGGATTGGAATGGCTCCTTACCCCCTTCCTTAAAACTCTCATCATTTCCTTTTCCCTCTCCTTCCCTTCTGCCTGATGAAGCAGCTAGGCTGCAAAAGCTAGCGTTTGTGTGTGTGTGTGTGTGTGTGTGTGTGTGTGTGTGTGTGTGTGTGTGTGTGATTCATTTATTTATTTGTTATGCTGTTACACCTGTGCTCCTTTGCCTGGTGAGTAATCTTCGTCTATTTTTTATAATTATAGAAGGAAACTTTCCTGGTGGGATAAACAAATATAAAAAATAGAAATCGGATGACTTACCAAAAGGACTGGCTTGTCAATAGGCACAAATAATCACACACAAACACACATACAAGCTTTCGCCACCACTGGCAGCTTCTCCAGGAAAAAGAGGAAAAAAGGGGAGGAGAAAGGGAAGGATATGGGTGTTAAGGAAGTGGGAAAGGAGTCATTCCAATCCCAGGAGTGGAAGGACTTACCTTAGGGGAAAAAAGGTAGGTAAACAAATACACACACACTCACACATATCCAAACGCAAACACACCTAGACAGATATTTGTAAAAAGCAAAGAAGTTGGACAGAGATACCACTTGAGGCAGAGGCTCTGTCCACAGAACCGAGGCAGAGATGCTAGAGATGGTGGGCAGGAATTTGAATTTAGCGGAGGTTGAGACCAGGTGGGTAATGGGAGGAGAGGAAGGGCAAGTTGCCATCTCCGAAGTTCTGAAAGGTTGGTGTCAGTGGGAAGTATCCAGATAACTCGGACAGTGTGCTGGCCGTGCACCAAGGCATGTTTAGCCACAGGGTGATCTTCATTACCAACAAACACTGTCTACCTGTGACCGTTCATGCGAATGGACAGTTTGTTGCTGGTCATTCCCACATAGAATGCTTCACAGTGCAGGCATGTCAGTTGGTAAATCACGTGGGTGCTATCGCAAGTGGTTCTGTCCTTGATCGTGTACACCTTCTGGGTTACTGGACTGGAATAAGTGGTGGTGGAAGGGTGCATACGGCAGGTTTTACAATGGGGGCGGTTGCATGGGTAGGAGCCAGAGGGTAGGGAAGGTGGTTTGGGAATTTGACAGGGATGGACTAGGAGGTTACGAACGTTAGGTGGGCGGCGGAAAAACACTCTTGGTGGAGTGGGAAGGATGTCATTAAGGATACACACACACACACACTATATATATGAAAAAATTCCTAACAGGAAAAATATATGTAAAAAAATAGATGAAGTCTACTTACCAGGCGAAGGAGCACAGGCAGTGATAGTAACAGATAAACACAACACACACACACACACACACACACACACACACACACACACACACACAAACGCTAGCTTTCGCAGCCTAGCTGCTTCGTCAGGCAGAAGGGAAGGAGAGGGAAAAGGAAATGATGAGGGTATTAAGGGAGTGGGTAAGGAGTCATTCCAATCCCAGGACAGGAAAGACCTACCTTGGGGGAAAAAAGGGGGGTAAACAAATACACACACACCCACACATTTACACAGATGCAAGTATGTGTGTGGTACTTGCGTCCCAGGCAAAGGTCCCAGGTTCGAGTCCCGGTTCCGGCACACAATTTTAATCTGCCAGGAAGTTTCATAAAGGAGCACACTCTACTGCAGAATCAAGTTTCATTCTGGAAACATCCCTTAGGCTGTGGCTAAGCCATGTCTCCACCATATCCTTTCTTCCAGGAGTGCTAGTCTTGCGTGTTTGCAGGAGAGCTTCTGTGAAGTTTGGAAAGTAGGAGGCAAGGTACTGGCAGAAGTAAAGTTGTGAGGCGGCATCCTGAGTCGTGTCAGGATAGCACAGTTGGTAGTGCGCTTGCCCGCGTACGGCATAGGTCCCAGGTTCGAGTCCCGGTTCCAGCAACAATTTTAATCTGCCAGGAAGTTTCATATCAGCGCACACTCCGCTGCAGAGTGAAGTTTCATTCTATTGATTGTTTATTTTGTGACATACTAAGTTTGGATGATTACTTAGTGGAAGCAACATTTTGTTTTAAATAAGCATTCAACATTGGAATTTTTTTTTTGGAAAAAGTTAATATTATTGCTTTCCACTTTGTCATTCAGTAACAGTTCTCCAAAAGCTGCACCATTTATGAAAATTTCTAACTCTTCATATAAGTCAATTTGGCATCCCTTCTCCTTTTTATGTAGGTATGGTGAAGGTTGTTTGGTCTGTAACACCAATAAACTGACACCATTCACTTTATCAATAGCCTTTACTAATAGGTATATACTCTACAGTGGATCAGCATAGACTAACGTACAAAGGCTGCATTTTTCCCTGGTGGAAATCGCCCAAAGCACATCATCCTACAGATAAAAGATGTTCTGTCAGTATCAATCTAATGATCGGTTCCCACATAGCCCGCTCCCCAGTATGAAGTACTTCTCTTGAGGTGGAGGGGGGGGGAGTGTGGTCAGTTGATAGGTGGGTAGACCACTGGGAGTTCTTCTGTGTCGGCTGGGAAGGGCGGCAGGTGCGGGCATTGTGTGGGCCATTGCACCATGAAGTCGTTGAGGGGTTGTAGGCGCTGCAGGGGCAGCTGAATCTGGAGTGCAGGATAACACAGGGTGGTGGTGACACACACAGCACTCGTATCAGGATCATGCCTGACTCTCATACAAACACTCATATGTCACCCATTGGTAACCTAAAGCATTGTACAACATGGCTCGTAGGAGGGGTTGCTGAGTCAGATTCACACAGGTTGGTACGGAGTGCACAGATGTTTGCTGTGCACACTATGATCGAGAGGAGTGTTATCGTCTCGAGGATGTGTTCTACTGGCACAGTCGGAGGGTTGTGGAGATGAGGTGGGATGTAAGGGGGGGGGGGGGAAGAATCCTGTTGGGGGGGGGGGGAGATTGTTGGTTTGGGGAAACCTCGGAATGGTGAGGTCAGAGGCAGAGATGAGGTCGGGCTGTAGGTTCTGCTGTTAGATGGCGGGTGCTCGAATGTGGAGTGTTTCAGCTGGTCTCAGTGGGGTGCAGTTGTGCCTCATCATGTTCGCCGGAGAGCTGAGATCATGCCAAGTTTGGCAGTTTGTGTTCGACAGTGAGCTATTTACGCTAAGGGCGGAAGTGTCCTGGCCCGAGGTGGAGCTTTCGGGTCTCAGCGGTGGGGGGTAAGAGTTGTCAGAAATGTCACTGTTTCCCTCATCTAGGGGTGTGGTAGCAGGCTCGACCTTAGCTGGTTTCACCCAGTGGATGGATGCAGTGACCGATTCATCTTTAAATATTATGTTCATTATATTATGTGTATGTTTGAGCATTTGGTGCGGCCCGAGTATGAGGGCTGGAGTGGTGTCTGGACCGTATCGTCCCTGAGCATTATGTATTCGCATGTGGCAAGGTCTTTTGGTACGTATGTCAGCAGTGGTTTATGGCTTGATGGTTGTACTAGCTGCATTTGTGAGCAGTGCGCTCTAATTATGTCAACAAATGTCGCTAGATCAGTGAGAGGTGGGTGTGGCTTGCGATTGACTAGCTCACCTGGGAGTGTCAACGATTGTCCGTACTGTGCCTTTGAGATCTTCCTTGTACGTTGTTCCTAGGCCAAGGCGTAGTGCCTCAGTCCACATTGATGTGTGTCAGCAGAGTGCTGTTTTCAGGGTCCAGTGCCATCGCTCCGCCAGCCCATTACTTTGAGGATCGTAGGAGATGGCATGAATTCTGTGGACCCCACACATTGTGCAGATGGCATTGAACAGGGCAGATTCGAACTGTTGGCCCTGATCGGTCATAATAACGGCTGGGCACCCGAACTGGGCACTCCACGAAGAGATGAACACCCGTGCCACTGTCTCGGCCATTATGTTCGTGAGGGGGTTAGCCTCCACTCACTTGGTCGTCCTGTCGATAAGTGATAAGATACATCTTTATCCCTCGGAGGGGTTAAGGGTCCTATTAAATCCAGGTGAATGTGTTGGAATCGTCCGGTATGGGGTAGCTGCTGAGTGGTGGATGAATGCCCTAGCACATGCTTGGCAGTCTCACTTGATGTTATGTCACATGTAACACTCTGTAACCAACTGGGTGGTCGCCCTCACGCCTGGGTGTGCCAGTGTCTGTAGTTTGTGAAAAATCTCTTTTTGGAGGGGCTTGGGGATGAATGGGTGGAGCGTTCCATGGGTGGAGCGCCACCATGTTTTGGTGGCTATTCCCATTGGTTTGAGTGACGTGTTTTTTTCTGGCACCAGTTGCATCGTTGATTCGTCTGTGGATTGTAGAGCCGCTAGATTTGACTGTGTCCATGTGAGACAAGAAGTCCGCTACAATGTTGTATGCACCTTTGATGTAGTGTACATCTGTGGTGAACTATGCGATATAGTCAAAGTGTCTGAACGTGTGCAGGGTCGTGTTGGCTGGCGGGTTTTGCATAGCTGCTGCCAGCGGTTTGTGGTCAGTTAGTATGTAAAACGGATGACCTTTCACGTCTTTACAGAAATGTATGACGGCTTCATAGGCTGCTATAAGCTCCCGGTCGAAGGCGGAGTATTTCCTTTGTGCCGGGTTTAATTTTTTGGAGGAAAACTCCAAACTCATCAGTTTGGCTCAAAACGGCTCCCAGTGCTGTGTCACTGGTGTCCGTCGTAATAAAGAGTTCTACTGCTGGGTTGGGGGGGGGGGGGGGTGCGAGAGTCATGGCATCGGCTAATAAGTTTTTTAACTTTCCACTTGACTGGGGAGGTACTGGAAGTGTTCTTCCCTGCTAAAGCACCCGTCAGTGGGGTTTGAAAGTCTGCCGCTGCAGATAAGTGCCGTCAGTAATAGTTTATCATTCCTAGGAATCGCCTCAGTTCTTTGAAAATGGTAGGGGGGAGGTATGTCCATAATAATATAGCTTTTCGTTATCGGGGGTGAGATGCCCACAGTAGAGACAGTGAAGCTCAGGAATGTCACCAACAGTTGGTATTGTGGGAATTTTTTTAATGTACAGGTCGTAGACAGCCCGTAAGTGACTTTTGACCTCCTCCACTGAGGCACTAAATATCAGGATATCATCCAGACATGCTAAGCAGAAGGGTAACTTGAAAAGTACTTCATCAATAAACCTTTGCCATGTCTGGGCCGCATTTCTCAACCCAAACGGCATAAAATGGTTCAGGAATAAGCCTATCGGCGTGGTGATTGCCGTCTTCTCTGCGTATTCAGGTGCCACTGGTATCTGGTGATACACCCTTTTGCAATCTACGACAGAGAACACTTTGGCGCCTGCCAGTGCATGGTTGAAATCTTGTATATGGGGAATCAGGTACCTTTACATAATAGTCCTTGCGTTAAGCTGTCAGTAGTCCCCGCACAGGCGCCATGTGCCATCAGTTTTCTTTTCTAGGTGGATTGGAGAGAACCAGCTGCTTTCGGAAGGTTCTACCACTCCTGTTTCCAAGAGTTCTGCAATCTGATTTTGGACTGTTGCAAGTTTCTATGGGCATAGTCATCGAGGTCTATTAGGTATCGGAGCGTTGTCAGTCGGAGTTCGCGTGTGGTACCGTTTGTAATTACTGCTATGCTTGGATATGCAAGCACTCCTGTTTGCTTATCGACCGTCTGTTGTGTAGTTGTGCGAGAGGACACAGTCATATAGACCTACCGGTGGCATGGCGCATGAAGCGTATCTAGTCTGCTTCGTCGCTCAGCCTCGTGCGGTTTCCGAATGTTGCAGAGTGAGCCACTCACGTGACTCCCTAATATCCATGATCTGTGGCTGTCACCAGTTCTGCTGGCGGCGACATCGTCGCGCTACGGTAAGATGGCTGGCTAACCTGTGTTTCGTTTATGCCTACCTCATTCACGAATGTCACACGGCAGAGTGGTGGCGCTAGCAGTGGGGCAGTTACAGTTTCTGCCGATGGTGTGAACCTGGGTGCTAGTGGATCCTAAACAAATACAGTTTTCTGTGCAGGCGGAATGATACTACTGTTAGTTTCTGACGTCACCATGGCCGTATTTGGTGCTGGTACTGACATTTTGACCGGACACTGTTTACAAGGAGTTGTGTACCAGTTGCCTGGTTTATGAGGGGGTTCGTGCAAGGCTCGCAAAATAATGGGGCTAAATCTAGTTTCTTACGCACTGCGTTCGGGTTCTGAGCTACTGTTCACACATGATACAGTTTCACTTGGACTAACCTGTGAATGGTCTGCTGCAGTCTGCGTCGGCGGCTGCGGAGCTCGGCATTTGTGTTCTCCAAGGTGCACCTCAGCTCGGTGTTTATCTGCTGTAAGCAGCGCACTTCTCGCTTCTCTGCTTCACACTTGGCGTCGATTTTCTGCACTTTTGACCACACGTCGAGATCAGAAGGGCTTGGTGGGGTGCGCGGAAAATGGGTTTCGGACATGTTGTGGAATACTGTACATCGTACGATGTCCGGTGAAAGTTTGTGGTATGTTAGATAATCGATGCCCGCTATTAGCTCTGGTATATCTGCTACGAGGAAGTTCCACTGCATCTTGCACTTCAGTGACTGGTGGTTCATGAGCTGGTGCACGTCAGTTGCGTGGCGTTAACTGCTCGGAGAAGGGAATGGCGTGGCCGAAGTCTGCAGACGTGTCGATTCTCCCTATGTCTATTACAACATAGACATAGGGAGAATCGACACGTCTGCACCGGTATCGATGAGTAGTCGTAGGCTAGTTGCTGAGTCCTTAACGTAGAGACAGCCGTGTTGTGGGTTTTCCTCACGTATTGAGTGAGGGGTTTGTTGTTGTCGGTGCCTGTGCAGTATGTCACAGAAGGTGGCGCCTAAGCCTTCCAGCCGTTGGCGTTTGGGTATGAGCACGGTTGTCGGCATTTCTTAGTCGCACTCCCGAACTTTGAATGAAATTAGAATGGGTAGTGCTGATTCTGTTCCTGTGGGAAACGGGTGAGTGTTGGTGATCTGTCGTTGGAGTCACTCGGGCTTTCTGTCCCTCCGGCCGGGTCCGGCAGAAGTAGTTGTTGGTTAGCAGCGGCTGAGGCGATCTGTGGTGGGTGTGTCTGGCCAGGTGGTGGGTGCATGACATCTAGGTTGCGGTGTCCCCCTCGTCCGTTGGCCAGGGGGCGGGTTGGTTCATAGCGTGCAGCGTCTCTGCACTGGGCTTGTAGCTCACATTGTAGAGCCGCATGAGTGCAGTTAGCTATACGAGTTTGTGTTCCCAGGGTTTCTATGCTGCCATAGCTTAGGGCCATCTGGACCTGTAGTGGCAATTTGATAGACCACTCTGCCATTAAGGTATTGTCTGGTATAGTCTCCTCACTGACCATCATCCTGAGGCGGCGCCACAGTTGGGACAGTGTCTTGTTGCACTGGTGTTCCTCGTCCAGTATGTTGTGGATCGTGTCTTTGGGTTTTCTTTATATCCGTTGAGGACTGTTCACTTGGCGCTGGCGTAGCGGTCGGTGATTGGTGTTTTGTGTACCAGGTCACTGATGAGGTTAATGTGTGAATGCAGGTGTGTGATTATACACAAGTACCTGGAAGCGTCATCTAGTGTGTAATGGTCAAATATCCTCTCTACCAGCACAAACCATGTAGTTGGCACGTCAAAGAAGAAGGCAGTCAGATTCGGCAGGCATCCCGCTGGCGGAGGTGGTGGTGTGGTTGGCAAGAAGAGCGCACTTAGCGCTGCTGGACTGGTGGCTGAGCTGATGTTGCGTGTAGCATTTGTTGTTGCCAGGCGAGACCATGACACGGCATGGTAGAAGTGCCCGGTAGCACTGGAAAAGCGGGCGGTAGTCCGGGCGGGTTGTTCGTTGTTGTAAACATGGGCGACCGTTGTGGCCAGCGCACTGTTTAGTGCTGGAACAGTGAGTGGAAGTCCATACAAACCTGTTCACGGGAACATGTATGAAGGTGCTGTCTGCGGGTATGGAGACGACTGCAAGTATCCTGGCGTGGGTGGTGCAGTATGTGTCGTTGCTCACAGTTGCACATAGCACATAGGGTCATTACACGGAAAGTCATTTGTATAAGCACTGGAAGTGAACCAGTTCGGCTGGTGTGGCACTTCGCCTTGTGCACTTGCGTTGCTAAATATGTGCGAGGTGTGCAGTAACCACTGTCTGCCTGGTGCGCAAGCAAGCTGTTCATTGGCCCTCGGTTTGTTGAATTGTGGGTCGAGATATGTACCAGCACGAGATACGTTTGATTGAGCGAGGGACCTATTTGTTGCTCGCCGACATCACTGTGAATATTCGAGGTTCGTGCCAACGAGGGCTCGCCTGACGTAAATGAAGATTGAACATTCTTGTCTTCACTCTGTCTTGTGTTCACAAATACACTGGACATACTGTTCACATTTAAAATGATCTGTGTCGCACACACTGGTGGTGTCACTGAGTCTGTTCTGCTCTGTGGCTGACGGAGCGTTATGAATTCGCCGATGGTGGCGCGGTGGCTGCTGTATTGTGTGAAAACATAAAATTTGTTTGCCAGAGGTCTGGAGCTTGCACTTGGGAAACAAGTAGGAATACAGTTCGGCTGGTAAGCGGTGTTCGGCAGTTCGGTGGAACACGTGACTGTGCGCTCGGCGTGATAAAACTTGAGTCCGCGTGGTTGTACCTAGCGTCGTCACTACACGGATTTAAAAGCTTGTCTTGAGCACTTCGTTGAAGTAGTTGTGACGGAGGTGAAGTTGCAGTGTATGTACATTTCGACGGGATAGACACGTGTACATTTGCAGTCGGAGTTGGATGAAAACCATACGGCGGCGATGTGTTTTCCATCGTCCTTTGTCGTTGCCCCGTTGCCGTATTTGAGAGAAAATAACCGGCGCGGATGTTCGCGAAACTTTCGCGACGAGCGTAACGTGTTCAGAAAAACTAGAGGTCACCAGTATGTGGTAGGTTGTTTGGTCTGTAATACCAATAAACCAACACCATACACTTTATCAATAGCCTTTACTAATTGGTATACACTCTACAGAGGATCAGCATAGACTAATGTACAAAGGCGGCAATTTTGCCTGGGGGATATCGACCAAAGTACATCATCCTACACATAAAATGTTCTGTCAGTATCAATCTGATGATCGGTTCCCACATAGATAATATATTATGGTCATTTGCAATGTCATTGTTCAGGAAAGCAGATAGAAATAAAATACATTGCTTCTTAGATTCCACTCATTTCTAAGACTAAACGTAGGTGTAGGCCAGATGTGGCTAAATTCAAAGAAGTGGTATCGACAGCAATTGACAGTTTTATACCAAATAAATTAATAAGAGAAGGTGGTGATCCCCTTGGTAGACAAAACAGGTCTTGCCACTGATGCAAAAGCAACGGAAAAGGCTTGCTAAATTTAAACGAACACAAAATCCCCAGGATTGGCGATCCTACACAGAAGCTCGAAATTTAGCAAGGACTTGAATGCGAGATGCCTACAATACTTATTACAACGAAACTCTTTCTCGAAATTTGACTGAAAACCCAAAGAGATTTTGGTCATATGTTAAATATACTGGGGGCAAAACACAAACAATACCCTCACTACGTGATAGTAATGGCGATCCTGCCGATGATAGCGTTACTAAAGCAGAGTTACTAAACATAGCTTTTAGAAACTCACTCACTAAAGCAATATTCCAGTTGTGAACGGAGGAGTATAATGTGTCATGGCCCTGAGTCCAGATCAAGAAAATATCATCAATAAACCTGAACTAGATCAGTAGTTTGGGGTTTTGGGAAGTCAGGAAGTTTTCCTCCAGATGGTCCATAAACAGATTGGTACAGATGGGTGCCATGTGGGTGCCTATGGCTGTGCCCTGGATTTGATTGTATACCTGTCTCTAAAAGGAAAAGTAGTTGGTTTTAGGATAAAGTTAATGAGGGTCTTGAGGAATGAGGTATCAGGTTTGGATTCTGAGGGATGTTGGGAGAGGTGGCACTCAAGAATGGCAAGGCAGATGGACTTGATGGATGTTGGTGTGAGGGAGATGGCATCAAGTGTTACAGGCAATGATCCTGGAGGTAAAGGAGATGGGATGGTGGAGAGTTATATTCCACCAGTCCTTTCTCCTTACAAACCTGGTACTACAAATATGCGTCTCCATGGCACATACATTCCTGAACGACCTCCACTACCTTCACAAGATACTTCTAATCTGTAATCCAAACTACATACATTCAATCTCTCAAGTCAAAACATCTCTCTCCAATACCCAGAGGAGAACAGACACCACGCCCTCAGGAGGCTAAGCATTTACTTTCTGAGCATGGCCTTGGAAAACGCAGGATCACTGAGCGAGGAACAGGTAATCACTGCCAGTCCTCTGACACTGTAACCACCGGGCATTTTTAAGTGACCACTTTGTGGCATGGCAGTGTATGTTGCAGAGAATGGGAATCTTGGCTTGATCATCCAGATCGTGAATACAGTATAAACATCAATAAATAAATTTCAAAATAAAAAAAACCATCAATGTGAAGGTGTGTTGCGCTCTAATAAGATGCATGGCTGTTGAGGCTTGAGGCACAATAATCATTAGCAACAAACCTATGAGGAACCAGCCATACTTCAGTTGTATGAGGCCTGCCCAGGCAAACAGGGGTCTGTCAGGGTGGACCATTTTCCCTAGGTGACCGTGAGAACACCATGAAGACTAAGTCGTTTGATTCTACTCCAAACAGTTTGGGTACTCCATTGTGCGGTACATATAGCCAAAATGCTAAAAGATTCCATGGGGCTAGTCCACAATGGCCATCTCTGAATGTCACAGACAACAGTAAAGGAGCACATCCCGTGGTGAATGATGTTTTTGTAGTGATGACAAGTGTAGAGGGTTCTTTTGAGAAAGTTGCTTCATTTTACAGTAATAAAGCGCTGGAGAGTCCTGATGCACAACTTAAATCAATAAAGAGACTGTGTAATGGTACACAGCATGAGACCATGAAGGCTACACACAGAATTACACAGTGTTGAGGAAGTTATAACATGCTGAGACATCATGGACATGGGCACCAAAGAACTGCAAAAGAATGTGAGAGTGCATGGTGACTGACATAAACAATATGATGATTAATTGCAAAAATCAGCATCATATACTCTTACATTCAATCTGCCGAAGTTCCCTGAGTACATTGCAGGCTGTCTGTGACTTACGATTAGACCATATACACCAAATCCGATATGCTGCTTCCAGTGCCAACAATATGTGCACACAATCATGGGCCACAAGAGCCATGCTACAAGTGAGAGATGTGATGCTGTGGGGTAAGAATCGGGATTTCAATGTACTGTCCCCCACATGTGGGTTAATTCTTCCTAAACCCATCCCATTTGGAGCATGGACCTGTCTTCGCAGAAGAGAGGTTAAAATAAACAAATTACCAAACCAGTGGCAGACTTAGGGGGGTGGGGGCGGACTGCCCCAGGCCTCTCGTCTGGGGGGACCTCCAAAGACCTAAAAAGTTACTTTTTTATAGTAATACACCTATTTCCAAGTGGAAGGGGGGGGGGCTGTCCCAGGCCTCCGACAACCTTAGTCCGCCACTGCACCAAACCTATTTCATACTCTGGTGCAAAGAAAGAATTTAAGGCAACTCAGCCACCGAGTTTTGTAAATTCATTTTCAGTGTTGCCATTCTCCCCAAAATCCAAGGTTGAGTCAAAAAAGGACAAAGTGAAACGATCCAGTCAGAAACCAACAGACCTTTTGATCGTGGTACTTTTGTCCTGTCTGATGGATCGAACAAAGACGACACCACGAAGATATGGACATTGTCCTCTGCCTGAGGGAACCAGCAAGACCATCAACTGAGCCAACATCCGCCGTCGTATCCCCCAAACAGCGGAATGATAACAGGGTAGAGGAAAACCACACCTCTAATACGGCTTCCATTTTGCATTGGAACCTGTAGGGGTTTGGAACTCACATGGAGGACTTACATTTACTAACTCACGGTAGACCTATGGGTGTATGCCTGCAGGAGATTAATTTCAAGCCAACGTATACACAGACCCTGATGAATTACACCTTCAACAGTGGTAGAAACGTCGGTAGATTTTATAAATATTACGATGTGGTCTCATGCCGCAAGGCCCTCTGTTAACATACAAATACTTGTATTATTATAAAAAAGTAACTTTTTAGATTTGGAGAAGCCCCTGGACGAGAAGCACAGGACAGTCTAAAAGAAAAAGCTTTCAACACTTGGAGATCCCAGAACGAGAAGTCAAATGAAAAAAAAAAAAAAAAAAAAAAAAAAAAAAGACGAGGCAAACGTGCTTTCGAGGTATTTGGAAGCACCCTCCCCTCCTCCCCCAAAACAAGAGGCCTGGGACGGTCCGACCCCATTCCCTTAGTCCACCATTGGGGGTAAAGAAGGAGTTGCTATTTATGTAAGCACTGTTTATTATTCCTCGCCTGTATCTCTCACAACCAGCTTCCAGGTAGTTTCGATATCTGTGTAGGCCTACCAACATTATTGGATGACTCTCCGTACTGTCTATTTATCCCCACATGATGCACTCGACATAGAAGCTCTCCACGATGTAAAATGCTCCTCGTTCCTCCAGTTGCAATACTTAGTTTGTTGTGATGGGGTGTTAAAACTATTTCTCAGCAGAAAGCATTGAGCTGTAATAATCAAAGTACGTAATTTTCTTTCCACAGCGCCAACTGTTCAACATAAAACTACTACAAAGTTTTATCACCGATTGCTTCTTATTCTTAAGCTACTTTCGTTCTGATTCTGCCGAACTATGCGTCACCTACGAAGGCTGCTCAGTTTTCAGCCGTTCTGCACATCCCCCTCATTACCGCAGTGACAGCGACTAACGTTCATCCTGTAGGCACTTGGCTGGCCAGGGGTTACGCAATGTTTCTTCCGCAGGCGCAACTGTTGGCGCTCGGCCGTAGCTCCACCCTTCCACACTTCCCCTATCGTTCCGCCTCTATGCGCGGAAGCGCTTCTTATGTGACGCCAGGTATAACTGAACTGAACTGACTCTAGTGCTTTGCGCACTCTCTTTTTATAAATTTTGCCTCACTTTAGGTTACGGTATTAACACAAAGTGGGCCTTTGCGGTCACCTTTTGATAGATCGAAATTTAATTGAAAATAACGGCGTAACCGTCCATCAAACACAAAATTGTATACATGCATTTGTAGAGGAGAAAATTCTCTACAACTTTGCTCTTTTACGTGTTTTTCGTAAATCGCACCGTTACAGAGATATTTGCAAAAGTAACGGCGATTTGACACCGTCTCTTTAGTTTACGTACAGCAGGCGCTAGGAAATGTGACATTTCTGAACTTTCTCTGGCATACGCCATCTCGCTTTGTGTGTTTGATGATTTTCTTATTATAACTAACGCGTTGTCTTTTCGAAGTAGCGGCGCACTGAAGAATTAACAAAAGCACATCGTTCATAGTGCGATAAATTATAATGTAGAGTCTAAAAATGTCATTTTCGCTGTTACCAACTGGCAGCAATAGTATGAGAATTAATGCACAGCCTCGTAGCTGTTCGCCGTGGTGTACTGGGTAGTGCGCTACATTGTGATGCATATGGTCGGTAGTTCGAAACGAAATGTTCAAATGTTTGTGAAGCTTATGGGACTTAACTACGGGGTCATCAGTCCCTAAACTTACAAACTACTTATGAACTACTTAAGAACTAGGACGGCACAAAACAAATATCCATGCCCGAGGGGGGATTCGAACCCCCGACCGTAATAGCCATGCAGACCGTGACTGAAGCGCCTCAGTCCCCTCGGCCACCGCGGCCGGCAGTTGGAAACGCGCCGAGCGCCGTGGCTCAGCGCGCCCGGTCAGAGGGCTGAACGCCCTCTGTAATAAAAAAGCTGAACCAAGAAGAGATAGAACAACAACGAACGATCAAGATCAGCGACCGTAAGGAACAGGAGTACACAGATGTATTTTTAAATAAATAAACACTCGAAGATACAATTTTTTCCGCCTTGGCTCCGAAAAGGGTTTCTATTAATGAAATAGAGCTATCCTGTGCGATGTTTTAGAGTTGTGCAGATGTAAGTGTGCTCCCTTTAAAATGTGCATTTGTTCTATTTCCTGAACATACCGTGAAATACATAACAACGAATTGAACACTGGTCTTCTGATGCATTTGCACAACTACAGGGAGGATACTTTGATTATAAATATTCTAAACAACGTGCAAATACTGGTAGTTTCATGTATAAATGGAGTCCTAGATTTCTGTAGCAACTGTCGTTCCCTAGTGAAATGGAAGGGAAGTGTATACATTGCAACAAATTACCTGTTTTTTTCCTAAGCAATTATTATTAATGGAATACTTTGGAAGTCATTAATTAGAATCAATGCGTCTACTGTAATGTTTGTCTTTGGCATGTTTGCTAAGGACACTTTTAACGATGATTGTATTACCTTTTCTGTAGTTCAGATATGTCTTTGTACATGTTACTTTGTTCTGCGCTAAAATAAAGAGCAAATATTCTGTTTCAAACCGTGACTACGTTTTCTTTTACAGCTAAAATAACAAACGGAATAAGTGTGGTAATACTGAATTCCACAAAGGTCCACTACTTCATCTATACACAAACTTACTATTATAATTACGTCATTTACAACAGTCGTTGTAAAAATCTCTCCAGTTTGTGTAGATGTGATAAAGAAGTAAAAAAAAAGTTCAAATTTTGTTAAGCTTATGGGATTTAACTGCGGAGTCATTAGTCCCTAAACTTACAAAATACTTATAAATTAACTTATACTAAAGACAACACAAACATCCATGCCCGAGGGAGGAATCGAACCCCCAACGGGGAATGGTCCCGCTTCAATGCGCTCGGCTACTGCGCCGCGGCAAAGAAGTCTATGTTTGCAATTCGTTGGTATGTATTTCATGATATGTTCACAAAACAGAAAAAATGCACTTTTCAGAGAAAGCGCTGCTACCCTTCAACCACTCAGAATCTTGCAGGATTTAGTTGTGTTCAATTAACAAGATTGTGGTAAAACCTTTTAGAAAACAAAAGAAATGCGGTGGCGAGATTTTTTTTAATTAACATTTATTTACATTTTTTGTCTCTCAGGTATATCGATGCTTTGCGGTCTTTTGTTCATGTTCGTTCTGGGTTGTTCGTTGAGAATTTTGCTGAGTTTTTTTAATTACAGATGGCGTCGAGGCCTATTTCTTTTTCTCTCTTTTTTCATTGGTTCTTCGGTTTGATCGGTCCTTTGTGGACGTTGTTTATTTTGTTTAATTCTGATCGTTTCATCGTTGACTCAGTTTTTCGTTACAGAGGGCATCAAGCACTCTAACGGAGCAAGCTGAGCTACCACGCCGACAACCCTCTGACCGAACGCTCTGAGCCACGCGCCCGCCAAGTTTCGAACCACTTTCTGATATGTTTGTGCATCACAAACTAATTCGCTGGCCATTCCGCTACGCCGAATAACTGTGAGAGTAATCCGTAATTCTGGTACCATCGATGGCAGGTGTTATCTGCTAATACGGCATTTTTAGACATTAGATTGTAATTCATTGTCCTCAGAACGACGTGTTTTTGATCATTTTTAGTGCGCCATTGCTCTGAAATGACAACGCTTGAGTTATAAAAAGCAAATCCTCAAATACAGAAAGCAAGATGGAATATACAAAAGAGTAGGGGAAAGACTTTGGGCGAGGAATTCACGTGTCATATTTCTGAACGCCACGTGTTGAGTACCTCCATTAAACCATCCAGACTTGTGCACTATGGTGGTATATTTTACTGTTTTAATTTTGAACAGCCATCCATTTTATATCTGGCTATCTACAAGCACATGATTTTATATATAACCATCACCCTGTACACCTACCAGATTTGATGTGAAGCACTATAATAAACAGTTTAATGTCAATGAGACCAGATGATGACACCATAGAATGTCGTAGCCTGTCGTCTTCAATAAATAAAATAAAAATTGCGATCTTGGCATTATCCTATTTATACAAAAAATATCGTTCCAAAAGATGAGTAAATTAAGTGATAATGAAAATGTGGGAGAGATATTAAAATAATAGTTTAAAGAGGTAAAAGTTCAACAAACTTCGACATTACAGTCACCTTTCGCTATATTTAAATTGAATGAAGGCTACAGAACAATCGCTAATATTTACAACAAAAACGAAATACTATTTTCATGCAACACTATCATAGAAGTGAGAGAAAGCCTGAATTGTGCTTCAAGCAATTTGTCCGCTTACTTAATTAATTATACGAAAAAAATTAGATTATGAAGCAATTATGATTTACAATGGTTTGTTATGACATACAGCATTTTTCTATGTTGTATCCAATTCGTGAATTACGATTCCTAGCTCGAAATTAATAAATGTGTATTGTTTGGTTATATAGAATTTAATAATTAAATTTATTACTCATGTTAATTGTTGACTATTTACATATCTGATCGTACTTAAGTTGTTCTAAAATGTACTTTTTATACATATTTACTAAAAGGTGCAAGAACATAACAGATAGGAATAAATGTGTCACACGATGGCTAACCAAGGTATTAGGTCTATATACTGGCGCATTTTGAAGTCAGTACCAGTAATCTGGCAAGATTGCAGTCTATAAATATTTGTAATAGTACTTCCAACCAGTTATATTTACAGATGATGGTAGGTTGTGCTGGAATCGCGTCGTTCGGTAAATGATGATGGAGGGGTATTGTGTACTTTAGTAACACTTATCCAGGTATGGTCCCGTTACAATCTTCTTACATAGTTCCCCACCCACTCATTCTCTGTGAAGATTTTAATGTACATAATGTGTTCTGGGGTTCTACAACTCCCTGCCACATGTGTAGAGTAATTAAATGGGTCCTACTGTCTTCATGTGAATACTTGTCGAATACAGGCCAGAGCACGCATTTCTGCACTGTTACAAGGTCGTTCTCTGCCACCAATCTTTCGTTTGCCTCCGCAGCCCTTGCCCACACTACTCACTGGGAAGTGGTTAATGACTTCCAATCTGGATTCACTTGACAGAAAGATAGACTTGTCAGACAATTGCCAAATTAGGGCTTTTGGAAAGCAGACTGGACACATCGTAATTCACATGCCGATTTTGAACATCGTGTTAGCGTCCATGAGGGAGTGGATCATGTTACCCGAACGATTCACCAAGCTGCTCATGCATCCATCCCTCAAGCTTTGACTACTTAACATGCGGTCTGCCCCTTGGTGGAAAGACGTTTGTCAATCTGTCACGAAGACAAGGCGGGCGAGTCAGCGCAGGTTCCAGAGCCGACAAACTGCAAGGAACCTTTCAGCCTTCTGGTGGCGAGGGCAAAATATTGCCTAATTATCTCGGTGAATAAGAGGAGTTGAATTCCTTAACCCATTAATCGTTCCACAAAGAGTACCACTGCATGAAAGACCATCAGAAAAAATTTCTGGGAGAGCGGTGAGATCCAGTAGCTGCTATCATGGAGAATGGTACTCTACAAACGAGCCCACGAGACATTGTCTAGACCGTGGCTATCTCTTTGCTAATGTTACTGCCACTGCCAGTCAGGATCCGGCTTTCCTGTACCACAGAATGACCGCAGAGAAGGAAAATTTGAATTTCTGTTCCACCACTGAAGAAGAGTACAACTACCCTTATTCCGTGTTCTTCGTTATGTTTGGCTAGTGACACGACACCTAGTCACGACAGAAGCCACGAAAGCATGTTACGGCACCTCACGGGTGGAGCTTTTTAAAGGTATTTGGGCATCAGGTTAGTATCCCGATTCGTGGCGAGAGCCGATTTTAAACCCTATTTTAAAACCTCGGAAGGACCGAACAAACCCGAGTAGTTATCGTGGTATTGCCCTTACTAGTTGCGTGGGAAAGACCTTGGAGCCATTGGTTACCCTCGTCTAGCAATTAGAATCCAGGAAGCTCTACTGTCGCTTCCACTGTGGGTTCAGAAAGTATCACTCGACATTTGATTACAGGCCCTCATGGATGAAGAAATACAATAGGCATTTCTACGCTGGAAGCACATTCTGAGTATTGTTTGACCACGAGAAGGCATACGAGTCTATTTGGAGACATTATTCTCAGACGATCCATGTATGGGGTTTTCGTGGATGTCTTCCCATTTTTATTCAGTCCTTCCTTTCTCCCCTCTATTTTAAATTTCGAGTCCGTGACTTCATCTCTGATCGTTTTATACAGGAGAATTGTGTCCCTCAGGACAGTGCTTTCTACATCTATATACATCACAATCCACCCAAAAGTGCGTGGCGGAGGGCACTCATTACCAATACTAGTTATTTACTTTCCTGATCCACTCTCACATAGAACGAGAGAAAAATTAATGCTTGTATGCATTCGTACGAGCCATAATCTTTCTGATATAATCTTTATGATCTTTATGCAAAACGTAGGTTGGCGGCAGTAGAATTTTTTTGCAGTGTGGCTCAAATTCCGGCACTCTTTCTTCAACAGTGATTCTCGAAAAGAACGTCGCCTTTCTACCAGTGACTCCCATTAGAGTTCCAAAAGCATTTCAATAACACTCATGCATTGATCGAATCTTCCAGTTGCAAACCTATGAACTACCTCTATGTTCTCCTATAAACCGATGTGGTGGGATTCCCAAACACTTGAGCAATAGCTATTAATAGCATTAGCTCTACACCAGTAATTAAAAGTCTCGTCCATTGTTCCTTGTTTATCGATTAATTCTCTATCTTTTGCTCTGCTTCTAGCCTTACAACGACAACGTGTCACTTGCAACTAACTCTGAAACAGTTGGGTGTCGGCACCAATGACTCCTGCCGTCTGGGTTCAGAGGTCATCCTTAGTTCATACAGGCAGTTGGAGTTGCTGAAGGCTGAAAGCCTCGCTCGCGGGGTGGAATCTGAACTATTTGTAGTGTCGTTCCCAGAAACGATCGCGGCCCTCTGGTTTGGAGCCGAGTGGAAGGCTTAAACCAGAGGCTCAGACGATTCTACGGAGATTTGGAGTGAAAATTTCTCAACCTCCGCCATCGGGTGCAGAAATATAGGGTTCTCCTGAATAGGTCAGGCGTGCACTACACGCAGGGAGCGGCTACAAGGGTAGCGGAGTGCGTCTGGAGTGCACATGCGGGTTTTTAAAGTAAGGGAATTCACATCTAGGCCTGACAAGACGCCTCCTGAGCTGCGACAAGGTAGCAGTAGGCAGAACACAACAGGGAATGAAAAGATAAATATAGTATTAGTTAACTGCAGGAGCGTCTATAGAAAGGTCCTAGAACTGCTTTCATTAATAAACGGTCACAATGCTCACATAGTACTAGGGACGGAAAGTTGGCTGAAACAAGATGTAAATAGTAATGAGATTCTAAAGTCAGACTGGAATGTATACCACAGACATAGGCTAGATAGTGAAGGGAGAGGCGTGTTTATAGCGATAAAAAGTGCGCTAGCATCGAAGAAAATTGACGAAGATCCAAAATGAGAAATAATTTGGGTGAAGGTCACGGTTGAAGCAGGCTCGAACATGGTAATTGGATGTTTCTATAGGCCTCCTGGCTCAGCAGCTGTTGTGGCAGAACACCTGAAAGAAAATTTGAAAAATATTTCGAGTAGATTTCCCGATCATGCTATAGTTTTGGGAGGAGATTTTAATATACCGGATATAGACTGGAGGACTCAAACGTTTATGTTGGGTGGCAGGGACAAAGATTCCAGTGAAATTGATTTAAGTGCATTATCTGAAAACTACCTTGAGCAGTAAAACAAAGAACCGACTCGTGGCGACAACATATTAGACCTTCTAGTGACAGACGTGAAATATTTGAAACAGTTAACGCAGAACAGGGAATCAGCGACCATAAAGCGGTTACAGCATCGATAACTTCGGTCGTAGATAGAAATATTTAAAAAATGTAAGAAGATTTTTCTGTTCGGAAAAAGTGACGAAAAGCAGACATTAGAGTACTTGACGGCTGAAAACAGAAGTTTTATCTCAAGTACAGATAGTGTTGAGGAACAGTGGACAAAGTTCAAAGCCATCGTACAATATGCATTAGATGAGTATGTACCAAGCAAGGTCGTAAGAGATGGAAAGGAGACACCGTGGTACAACAACCGAATTAGAAAACTGCTACAGAAGCAAAGGGAACTTCACTGCAAACATAAACATAGCCAAAGCCTTGTAGACAAACAAAAATTACACGAGGAAAAATGTAGCATGAGGAGAGCTAGGCGAGAGGCGTTCAAAGAATTCGAAAGTAAAGTTCTGTGTACTGACTTGGCTGAAAATCCTAAGAAATTTTGGTCTTATGTCAAAGCCTTAGGTTGGTCAAAACAAAATGTCCAGACACTCTGTGACGAAAATGGCATTGAAACAGAGGATGACACTCTAAAGTCTGAATTACTAAATGTATTTTTCAAAAGCTGTTTCACAGAGGAAGATTGCACTGTAATTCCTTCTCTAGATTGTCGCACAGATGACAAAATGGCAGATATCGAAATAATTGAACGAGGGATAGAAAAACAATTAAAATCGCTCAGAAGAGGAAAGGCCGCAGGACCTGATGAGATACCAGTTCGATTTTACATAGAGTACGCGAAGGAACTTGCTCACTTCTTGCAGTGGTGTAACGTAGATCTCTAGAACAGCATAGCCTTCCAGAAGATTCGAAAATGACGCAGGTCATCCCCGTTTTCAAGAAGGGACGTCGAACAGATGTGCAGAACTATAGGCCTCTATCTCTAACGTCGGTCAGTTGTAGAATTTTGGAACATGTATTGTGTTTCTGGAGACTAGAAATCTGCTTTGTAGGAATCAGCATGGGTTTCGAAAAAGGCTATTCACCCACGAGACTCAGAGGGCCATAGACACGGGTTCTCAGGTAGATGCTGTGTTTCTTGACTTCCGAAAGGCGTTTGATACAGTTCCCCACAAACGTCTAATGAACTCAGCAAGACCATATGGTCTATCACACCAAATGTGTGACTGGATTGAGGAGTTCCTTGGTAACAGAATGCAGCATATCATTCTTAATGGTGAGAAGTCTTCCGTAGTAAGAGTGATGTCAGGTGTGCCACAGGGGAGTGTCGTGGGCCCCTTGCTGTTCACAGTATAGATAAATGACCTCGCGGATAACATCGGAGGTTCACTGAGGCTTATTGCAAATGATGCTGTAGTATATAGAGAGGTTGTAACAATTGAAAATTGTATTGAAATGCAGGAGGATCTGCATGGAATTGACGCATGGTGCAGGGAATGGAAATTGAATCTCAATGTAGTCAAGTATAATGTGGTACGAATACACAGAACGAATGATCCTTTACCATTTAGCTACCCTATAGCTGGTCAGCAACTGGAAGTAGATAATTCCATAAATTATCTCGGAGTGGGCATTAGGAGTGATTTAAAATGGAAATACCATATAAAATAAATGGTCGGTAAAGCAGATGCTTTCCTTCATTGGAAGAATCCCAAGGAAATGCAGTCCGAAAACAAAGGAAGTCGGTTACAGCGCACTTGTTCGCCCACTGCTTGAATACTGCTCACTGGTATGGGATCCGTACCAGTTGGGGTTGATAGAGAAGGTAGTGAAGATCCTACGGAGAGCAACGCGCTTCGTTACAGGATCGTTTAGTAATCGTGAAAGCGTGACAGAGATGATCGATAAATTCCAGTGGAAGACTCTGCAGGAGAGACACTGTAGCTCGGCACGGGTTATTGTCGAAGTTTAGAGAACATACCTTTACTGAGGGGGTCAAGCAGTATATTGCTTCCTCCTACGTATAACTTGCGAAGAGATCGTGAGGTAGAGCCCACACAGAGGCAGACCGACAAGCTTTCTATTCGCGAACAATACGAGACTGGAATAGGAAGGAGAACCGATAGTGGAACTCAAGATACCCTCCGCCACACACCGTCTGGTGGCTTGCGGAGTATGGATGTAGATGTAGAAAGCAAAAAAGCCAGCTGCCAACATGTAGCGGAAGATAATTCTTTTAGCACAATCTGATTCCACCCTCAGCCTTTTCCTGTTCCATTCTCGAATGATGCGTGTGGAGGAGTATTTTCTGTCCAGTTCTGTATCAAATATAATTTTTTTTAAATTTTCTCGTTGTGGTTATTTTGCAGTAGTATGTGGGAGAAAGTGATAAGTTGTCTGACTTATGCAGGGTATGGTAATTTTAGCACCATATGACACCATCATTCATATTACGTATCTGGTAATATCTGCCTGCCCTTTGCTTTGGTGTGGAGATACCTGTGTCTCGATCGACAGAGCTACGCTCGCGGGAACTATGCCCTCGTAGGGTTATCCTGTCAGACTGGTCGTTGGTGAGATTCCCATCAAACAGTCTGCCTCTGCAGTCCAGAGGAAGCCAGGCGACTTGGCTCAGCGCGCTCGGGCATAGGTCTGTACGCCCTTTGTAATAAAAAAAGCTGACGAAGAACAGATGGAACAGCGACGAACAAACACGATCAGCGACATCAAGAAACAAAAATACCTATAGAGAGAAAATAATAAAATAATAAAATAATAAATAAATAAAATAAAAGATAAAAGTGGACAGCGTGGTAAATTACCACACAGGGGGTGTCGGAAACCGAATTACTCGAGAGTTCGAAGAGTCTTGTCCTGAGTGTCTCTAAAAGTGGAGAAACAAAGCTGATATCACAATAAGAAATGTGTTCGAAATCGCGAATATTAATTGGCGTCATCTGTATAATGTAATGATGTTTATGAAAATGTGTCTCAGACCTGGACTCGAACCCGGTTTCCCCATGTTTCGCAAGTCGTCACGTCAAACATCAGACACATTTTGTCGATACATCAGGGCATCACAGACTGCGGGCGGTCCAATTAAGAAAGATCGCACGCCTGGTGTCGTGGGGTTTCCTACCGTGGTGTTTCCTACTGGCCCGGGCCGGCATAACAAACTGAGGCTCCCCTTGCCGCTCCCTCCCTCTCCCTCCTCGCACAGAAGTTATCCGAACTTTTCAAACGCAAAACGGAAGGAAGTAACACATTGATTATCTTCATTTCCTGTCATGACAAATTACAAGGTATAACGTAGTTTTATGGCGGTATCATCGAAATTCATCGCTCTCGTAATCTCGTTGCTATTATTTAATAGCCATTTTGCTCCTTATATGACAACAATCATTACACGATTTCTGTTGTTCGAATCCATTATATATGTTTCGCAACTATGTCGCCATAGCGCGAGCGGGATGCACCCCCCCCCCCCCCTTCAACGTGCTGAGCATAATGAAATATACATTTTCGCAATAATTGGCGTGTTCGTCTGAAAGAAATTACAGATTGTTTTGCTACGGTTAGATCCAGATAAAATTAGTTTCAAAATACAGATGAGTCCACCCAGGTTCATCTAGTTGGAATTTCATCTTTATATACGACCTTTTAGAAGTATTTTTTGCAATGTAATACTTAAGCTGAGAAACAATCACTGGCAATCACTTCAATTCAAATATATGCTTATTTTTATACTGTACTTACAGCACACCTGTGTAGGTAGTTCAGGTATGAAAAAGTTTCACGTAAAACACTTGAGTCTATCAGCAAACTGGTAATTATTTAAGCTATTTAACTTTCACTCAAAATTTTACAAATATTCTAAAAGTTCTGAACGCATCTACAGACGCCACGGCGTGAAAGCGGGGACTTAGGTAGGTCATATTTTCCATAAACTTCCACGAACTTCAGACTGCTTCCTGTGTTCAGTTTTCTCATAAATATGGTAGCGATGACCATCCTTGACAAGACACGGCCTCCCTTTTGTTGTTCTTATCACTTCCATAGTGTACAATGCACAGAACAGCAATCGCGTATGAAAATGCACGGAACGAAAGCTATCGGCGACGACCTTGTCTGAGAAACGGCAACACCTGCACTGATGGTGAGCGACTGGGGGAGACAGGCAGTGGGGGAGGCTCTGTTCGCAAACACCATGTTCAGGGACCTGTTGGTTGGAACAGCTAAACTACCTGTGGCACCCTTGTAGGAAACCACGCGTAGCCGCATGCCTTACCCATTCTACACACGGACAGCACGCTCACTGATCCTACATTCACCGGAAGTGCGTGAGGTGGCGCCGTTACTACTATCGGATGGACTCCTTTAAATCCATAGTAGGTAGGCGATCACAATGTTCTGGCTCATCAGTGTATATTGAATAATAAACGTTAATTATTACGAGGAAAGCCTAATCACAGAATTCCAGCTTATAAATATGTGATCAAAAGTATCCAGATACCCTCGAAAAACATACGTTTTTCATTGTATGTGCATTGTACAACCACCTAAAGCCAAGTGGCAAGTACTCGATATCAATAAAATCAGTGGTCATTAACATGGTGAGAGGCAGAATGGGGCGCTCCGCGTAACTCACGGACTTCGGACTTCATTTTTTGACATTTTCAAATGTCTGTAATTCTATCGGACCAAACTGCGTGGTCATCAGTCCGTTGCTTACAAACTACTCAAACCTAGGTAAACTAACCTAAGGACAAACACACACAGCCATGCCCCAGGGAGGACTCGAACCTCCACGGCGAGCAACCGCGCGCTCCGCAGCGAGACGCTTTAGACCGCTCGGCTACTCTACCGCGGCACTTCGGTCTTGGTCAGGAGATTGGGTGTCGCTTGTGTCAGAAGTCTTACGCGATATTTCCACACTCCTAAACATCCCTAGGTCCACTGTTTCTGATGTGATAGGGGAAACGTGAAGGATGCCATTTTGCCGGCCGCGGTGCCCGAGGGAACTGCGGCGCGCCAGTCACGGTCTGCACGGACACTACGGTCGGGGGTTCGAATCCCCCCTCGGGCATGGATATTTGTGCCGTCCTTAGTATTAGCTAGTTCATAAGTAGTTTGTAAGTTTAGGGACTGATGACCCCGTAGTTAAGTCCCATAAGAAAAAAAAAGTGAAGGGACACGTACAGCACAAAAGCGTCAAGGGCGATCTCGTCTGTTGATTGACTGAGACCGCCGAAAGTTGAAGAGGGTCGTACAGTGTAACAGGCAGCCGTCTATCCAGACCATCCCGCAGGAATTCCAAACTGAATCAGGATCCATTCCAAGTACTATGACAGACGCGAGGTGAGAATTTTGATTTCATGGTCAGTGTGTCGATCCGATTGCTGGGTGTGGGTATGGCGAATGCGTTTGAACGTCATCTGCCGGCGTGTATAGTGCCAACTGTAAAATTTGGAGGCGCTGGTGCATATGGAGTGGTCGCGTTTTTCATGGAGGAAGCTTGTACTCTTTGTTGTTTTGCTTCGCACTATCTCACGCGTCTCTATTGATTTTTAAGCACCTTCTTGCTTGCCACTGTTGAAGAGCGATTCGGGGATGGTGATTGCATGTTTCCACACGATCGAGCACCTGTTCATAATGCACGGTCTGTGGCGGAGTGGTTAACGGCAATAACATCCCTGCAATGGACTTATCAGCACAGAAGCCTGACTTGAATCCTGGCTGTTATTCTTCAAGAAACCTTCCAGCACCTGATTGAACCTATGTCTGCGAGAGTGGAAGTTGTCATCAAGGCTAAGGGTGGGCAAACACCGTATGAATTGCACCGTTATCGATGTAAGGCGTCATTATCAGCCAGGTGTCCGGATACTTTTGATCGCACAGTGTACTAGAACGCCCTACATACAGATGTCGTAGGGATCGCGTGGACACTGTTAGACTCATTACAGCTTCCTGCACTTACAGGTGAATTAAATGGGAAGACGCTGTAATTACAGTACAATGGTAAGTACCTTTGCACGGTGGTGTGAGGATGTGGCTGTAGGTACAGATATATTTAAACAATACCCACTTATCACGACGTGTTGGACCTTCTGTAACAAGTCGCTTACCGCCACTACGTGCACCTATTACAGACTGCTCTCAACCACTTCCTTTTCCCGTCGTACCACTGCGCAACCTTCCCGGATGGCGAGGGTTATCTATGGACCAGACAGGCGGTGATTCGCACACGAGCCTGGCTGATGGTCACGATGACGACGAAAATGTGTCCTGTGTAGCTACTGGCGCTTCTCTTGGTGATGGTTGTTGGCGACATAGTACAAGAGTATGCCGATTCCCTGCCGCAGCAATTAGGTAGAGGACTGAAGGGCCTAATCAGTTAAAACATTTTAAAAAGCACCCTGTCTTATCATTACGCTCAGCAACGTGTCTGAGAGGCAAGTACAATCTCTTCCAGGATCTGTTGACTTAAGAAATGTATTTGATGCAATGGCATTATAAGCCTCTTTAAGGAAAGGATGATTCATTGGGTTACAAAAGAAGTTCGGGATGAGGACGAATTTATTGGTAGGGAGAAGGCAGGATGTTTATTTATTTGTTTATTTAGCGTGATCAGATTAGGGCCATCAGGCCCTCTGTTACATCGGACCAGGGTTTTACACATACTGTATTTCTTTACATGTGAGTTACCTACAACATAACAATGATTTTTACAGATAAACAGTTAATAACATAATTTATACAAGTTGATTATATGTAAAAGGATGTAAATAAAAGGTATTGACCTTAATAGGATTAAATACTAGTAGTGCCACTGAGACACCTTCTGCTGCTGTTGGTGTAATAATAGAAGTAACAACATTGATATTAGCAGATACAAGATGTACTTTGAATATATCGAAACTGGTTAAGGCATGGCGAATTCTGACAGAATGAAGTTTATAAGGCTGTACCTGGCGAGAGCAATGGCAGTAGGAGAATATCTGGGAGGAGGAATGGATGTGACGTATCTGGACCGTAGGGTATTAAAGACTGGCGTAATTATTGCTTTAGTAGATAATCCATTAACTGTCGTTTGAAGCTGGCAGTGTTATTCAGTTCTCTGATATACTGAGGTAGATTGTTCCAGAGCCTGGTTCCCGCTACTGAAAAGGATTTTTAGAAAACGGCTGAGTGATGGATAGGGACAGAAAGGGTTTTGCTCTGACAGGAACGAGTAGTTCTGTTATGTTGATCAGATAAGAGTGTTAAGGTCGAGGAAAGATATGAGGGACAGTGTACGTTGATAAGAGAGTAGAGGAAACAGAGTGTATGAAAATCTCTGCGTTTGTCAGCACGGAGCCAGGATAGTTGCTTATAAGATGGCGAAATGTGATCAAAGAGACGGAGGTTATATATATATATATATATATATATATATATATATATATATATCGAACGCAGGCATTCATGATTATTTCCAGACGTCGTGAGCTTTCCCAAGAAAGACCTTGCAAGATAACATCACTGTAATCAATAACTGGAATTACAAGTGTTTGTGTAAGTTTCTTTTTAAGATCGAGAGGAAAAACATCTCTGTAGGGCATGAAGAGATGCTGATGCCTTCCTACACACGGCGGCTGTGTGCTCAGCCCAATTTAGTTTGTCGTCTATTATCACTCGCAGACTTTTTGCCGAGGGCGAAAAATAGATAGATGTGTCATTTAATATTAATGATGGTTGAGTTTCGCGGTATTTGTGGTTAATGAGCCTAGGATCACCTACCAGAATAGCTTGTGTTTTACTTGGATTGAGCTTTAATCCTATATTCTGTGTCCACTTTGATAGTGCACATAGGTCATAATTAAAATTTTCGATTGTTGTCTTCAGGTTTTTTGATTTTGCACGTAAATACAACTGAAGGTCATCGGCATACATGTGGTATTTACAAAAGGACAAGAGCGATGATACGTCATTTACGTACAATGAAAAGAGAAATGGACCTAATACCGAGCCCTGTGGTACGCCGGATAGTACTTTTCTCCACTGTGACTTTTCGGTGCCGGACATGACGCAATGAAGACGCGATGTCAAGTATGAGCGAAACCATTGCACCACGCCTTGAGAGAGATTTAGGCTGCTAAGTTTAGCAAGTAAAATATCAAAGTCCACAGTGTCGAAAGCTTTGCTAATGTCTAAGAAGCACATAATTGCCGCCTCTTGTCTATCCATTGCCTGCTTAAGATCGTCTGTTACTCTTATCAAAGCAGATGTTGTGCTGCGATATTTGCGAAAACCTGATTGGTGTTCGTCAAGAAGGTTATTAATAGTCAAGTAACTGGTTATCTGATCATGTACTACATATTGTAGCGCTTTGGATAGTGCGGGAAGAATGCAGATAGGTCGGTAATCAGAGGGTGCTGTGGCAATGTCCTTTTTTGGCAGTGGCCTAAGTAGTCCACGTTTCCATGCATCAGGAAAACACTTTTTGTCTTGATTCGAGCCGCGGTGGTGTAGCCGAGCGGTCTAAAGCGTCTCGCTGAGGAGCGCGCTGTTGCTCGCCTTGGAGGTTCGAGTCCTCCCTGGGGCATGGGTGTGTGTGTTTGTCCTTAGGTTAGTTTACCTAGGTTTAAGTAATTTAACCTATGGACTGATGACCACGCAGTTTGGTCCGACAGATTTACAAACATTTGATTCTTGATTCGAGAGTCAAATACACATACTTTAGTGAAGCATGTTGCAGTGTATGTTCTTTGTGTGTTAGTGATCCAGCAAACAATATTGGCGATAACATCGCAGAGCAGACAATTCATTACGCCAGACTGAAGATAAAGAAACTAAGTGCAGCTGGGGCAGAATGTCCGGCATTCTAAGGGATGGAATTGTTTACATGGCCCGCAGTCAAAGTGTTAACGTCAGGTTAACTCATAACGAAACATTCACAAACGCAATTCTCCGCTAACGACAATGTAAACTCTTTAACTGGAACTTAACGAGACAATGACAAACCGGCCCTCACAGTAGCAAACCTTCCTGTATACCACTAGGTTCCCTGGTTGGATTGGGGTGGAGGGGGGGGGGGGGGTAAGGAACTTGTTTTGTTACATTCTGCTAATGTTTACCGGTTAGTTGCGCTTCTGTGGAAATTTTCCCAGCGCGGGCGGAAGGGCTGTCCGTTGAACTCGTGGGCTCGTCGCTCAGACGAGAATCCCATGGCTGCGTCTCGCGACGTTTTGCCCGGCACCGGGACTCTCCCTAAGCACGCACTGCGCTTCGCACGACACGCGCCCACTCTGTGTTTCGAGCGGCCGCCTCCCAGAAGGGCGAGGTCGCTCTCCACGGCTGGCCTTGTCCACACCTGCTAACGCGCCGCCACGTCTCTCCTCCAGCCTTTGCGCAGTACGGGAAATCCAGCGGGATGTACGCGTTTTCCCAATCACCGAGCAACGTGTGCCGACTCGTGAGGACACGTTTTGGGTGTTCGCAGATATTGAGATTCAGATTACCGTGGAAGCGGGAAATACAATCTCATTTATAAACGTAGTGATTAAGAACAGATTATACAACTGCCAATAGGAAAAAAAAAATCATCCTGCAGAAATCATATAAACTCTGACGAGTACCATTCCGATACTCAAATCCTTTTCTGTTATAAACTCTTAGAAAAACTGTAATAGCCGCGGTGGAGTAGCCGAGCGGTCTAAAGCGTCTCGCTGCGGAGCGCACGGTTGCTCGCCGTGGAGGTTCGAGTCCTCCCTGGGGCATGGGTGTGTGTGTTGTCAGTAGGTTAGTTTACCTAGGTTTAAGTATTCAAACAACTTACGGGTATGCTGCCGGGTGACGTCGTCGACAACCGCCGATATTTCGGCAGGAGGACACCCTGCCATTCTCAAGGCACAACTGCACTTAAGGAAGCAATGTGCAAGCGTATTTAATACCTCGGTTTGCAAAGGGTAAACAAGGAAGATAACACACACAGTACAAGTCACAGCAGAGTCAACACAACCAAAGATGACCAGACATCAAAAATATCGACAGTGACTGTTAATCAACAGGTGAGGCAGCATTAATTTTATCCCTCTGTTTTTTGACGAGAGACAGTGACGGATTCCAAGCAGAATTTAAACAAAAACCACCATCTCTTTTTTATAAGGTCGCTTGCTAGTTTAATTTCAACAGCTGCCTTAATAACACTATCCCAAAAGGTGGAAGTGCATGCCAGGATCTCCGTGTTGTTGTATTCCATAGGATGACCGGTGTCAAGACAGTGTTCTGCAACAGCGGATTTGTTTGGCTGTTGTAAGCGCGTGTAACGTTTATGTTCAATACACCGGTCTTCCACAGTACTGATTGTCTGATCAATATATGACATGCCACAACTGCAAGGAATACGATATACACCAGCTTTACGCAAACCAAGATCATCCTTTACGGACCCCAACAGGGCCTTTATCTTGGAAGGTGGTCGAAAAACATTTCACATCATATTTCCGCAAAATACGACCAATCTTGTTGGAAATACTTCCTGCGTAAGGCAAAAAGGACATAGATTTAGGTGCCACTTCATTACTATCGTCACTCATCCGTTGCACAGAAGGCTGAAAGCGCAATGCACGTTTTATCTGTCTCGCACTATAACCATTCTGACGAAAGGTCTCCTCGAGATGGGACAACTCAGCTGACAAACTTTCAGGGGCTGAAATGACATGTGCCCTGTGAACCAAGGTACGAAGTACTCTTTCACGCTGAGCCTTAACGCCGACTGCGGGGGTTCGAGGTACGCCACTGGTCTTCGATAAATTCTCTGTGCATCAAAACCAACGGTTAAGACTGCTATTTGAGAAGTAGTGAGCAGGCTAGTGTCTCGTATAGTTGAAGGGGCGTCATAATCTACTAGCTGAGGATGCAGTGAACTGTGTTCACAGAAAATTAGGGTGTTCATGTCATCTTGTGCCCCATCATAGCAGCCGCCACTGCCTGTAATCAGTACACGAATGTTTTATTGTGGAGGAGTTAATACGGTTGTGTAGTTCGTGAAAAATAAATTAGAATTCACAGATTTCTTTAATATCGGTAGTTGCTCTCTCATGTGGAATGAGAGAAAGTCGAAAGTAATAAGAAGACTAGAAATTAGTGATAAACATCAAAATTTGGAGACACGAAATAGACGACGTACTACCTTATAAGGAAAATGGGAGACGAGGCAAGAGGTATATAACTAGCATACTAGCACAGGGAAAGAGGAAATTCCTGGTCAAAAGAAATCTACGAGGATGATAACATTGTCCTTGAGAAAAAAGTTTCTGAGCATCAGAGTATTGCATAAATGTGAATGTTGAATTGTGACAAAACCTGAAAAAATGGAATCAAAGCATTTGAGATGTACAATAGGAGGGTGCTGAAAATTAAGCTCAATAATAGAATAGGAAGAGTGAAATATAAGTCGTGCTGTGCAGCATGTAATCAATCAGAAGACTGATGACACAATAAAAAGAAAGGAATTTAAGAATAATACAGTTATTGTATTCATTATTAGTATCGTGAACAGGTATAGCTTATCAGAGGATGAAATTGCAGTGACTCATACTGGACTGCAACCCGTCAAGTTTACTGCTCTTATAAGCTTCCGAAGGCTATCTCTTAAGGCACTAAGCGTCTTGAGTAATGTATTTACAGATTACGATGAATATGCAGAACACAACTTCCCCATTTTCGTCACTGGCTTTTAAGTGTACGTATAAAAGCAAGAGATATTAGACATTTACGTTATTTCTACGATGAGGTCATTAGACGTATGCATAATCTCGGATTGGTGCAAGATAGTGAAGGAAATCCGCCGTCCCCTTTCAAAGTGCACTTTTTTGGACCTGATTTGCGTTATAAACTAGAGCAGTTTCAGTACCTTAACAACACAAGCTAACAGAATTATTGCTACGGTAAGGGCCGATTTAAATATTCACACCCTATTTTATGAAGACTGAGTCATAAGTACTGTTTTCGCAACTAATCGTTCTGTGGCCATTAAAAGTTCTTTGATTTATCATCAATAATTGTAAATATGCCCACGACAGACAATGACAATTTCAATGTGGACGCATTCATACGCTCGGTCCCTTGCTGGAATACAGTATAAGCTGCGAGCAAGAGGAGCCAATGTACAGGGGGCTCTACATTCTAGTGTGTCATAAGTTGAGAATTTGGGTTGGAAAGGAAGCGTGGCTGGGTAGCGTAACTAGTGAAGGCGACCGTTGACCCCAAGCGGGAAATCCGGGTTCGAATCCCGATGCAGCACAAATTTTCAACTTTGTTGTTGAATTTATTTCAAAGCCTCGAAACGGTCGAAATGTTTCAGTATTTCGTTGTAATATTAAAAGTTCTTTAGGAACACAATTTATCCACATTTTGTGGCCTAACACCTCGGCCACAAGCTTCAAAATGTTCCAAATGTTTGTATAGCTTATGGGACTTAACTACGGGGTCATCAGTCCCTAAACTTACAACTAGCTTATACTAAAGACGACACAAACATCCATGCCCGAGGGGGGATTCGAACCCCCGACCGCAGCGGACGCGCAGAACGTGACTGGCACGCCGCTCACTGCTCGTCCACTGCCGCCGGCACACAAGCTTCAGCATCGATTTCCAGCTACATGGTGTGTTTCCACTTCCGTACAAACTAGCGTAAAGCATAACTGATACATTTTAAAAAGCTAACCTCATTTTGCCCATATCGTTCCACTCGGTTGTTCATGTCCCGTTGTTCATCGCACCATTGCCTGTGGCGTTGACTCAGTGGCGAACGCCTCAATGGACATGTTGCGGTCAGTCAGGCTCTGGTAGGAAACGATGTCGAAGGTACGGACGGACAGTGCTGGTTGCGTAACTGACCGAAGCAGTGAAATAATTCGTGATGTGGCGGAGCGATCCGTCACTGCCAAGCTCCCAATACGTAACTTCATATACGGCACACATCTGTACTTTGCAATGGAATGTTGCTGTTATCAGCCAGACAAATCTTCTCTTGAACTGATTTACCCTTTTATTCTCTGATGATGCTCAATAAACGAAACTAGTAGTTACTGAAGAATTGTCGGACCCGGTCATCTTGGGGTAAGGTTGTCGACTAAAAACCGAAAGGTCGTCGGTTCTAAAACCGGTCGGACCTCGTATTTTTTTTCAGTCTGCGTTTTAACCGATCCGTCACATCTCAACGATGTGAGGAGTCGCCAGAAACGACACGTGGTTCGGATTCCACATTAAGCGTTAGGTCTCCTTTCCCCAGTTTGATAACTGGGCTAGGCTAGGGACACGCAAGTCGCAGAAGTGGCGTCACATTGAAAGACTAGCACTAGGCCAATTAGCCACACAAAATTATTATTACTTAAAAATTAATAAAACAACTGATGGTTTAAAATGCATCTTATTAAATATTCAATTGTTGTTAACAATCCCTTGACGAAAATAGTTCTTTTCTTTTATCGGGATGGGGGATTGAGGGGAAAAGTTTCAAAAAATTTTCAAATCTGACGGCGGGCTCTAACTTCCGACGGGCAGCAGATGCACGCTCCGCAGCAAGGTGCCTTACAACGCTAGTCCGTTCCACTGCAACAAAAGTTTCATAAAGGTTGAAATTATATGTGGAATATTTTTGTTGGAAGTAGCCAACAGGAATACCTTCCGGTCTCGGAAATTCCTATTCAGCAGTACATCTCAAGGACGTCCACTGATAGAAGTCCTACAGCGCAATATCTATAAAATTCCAGGAAAAAGGGCTTTAAAGTTTTAAGCTCAGCACATATGAAACTGATTTATTTGTGAACGAAGCCATCGTTGCAGCATGGTTCAATAATTCAAGTTGTTGCGTATTTGCCTATTATATGGACTATCTGAGGTCGAACCTACCAGCAAAAACATTTATTTATTTTGTAAGGAAATTAGAAGACAGTAGTTTTTAATGTTTTAATCTACCAACATTAATTGTAAAATGCATTTGGTATTATTAGACTATTTAAAAAGAAAATATTGTAATTACAATTTTAATTAGGTGCAACTGTCATGTTATTGATAATATTTTATATAATTAATTCTATGCAAAATTGTCATTTTTTTAAAAACAAATAATAGAAACAAAATGTTCCGCGTAGGTAGGATGGAGCGCTTAGCGTCCACATGACATTTAGACACCCTGCTGACTGAGCTGCTTCACCAAACTGTTGCAAACTTTTTTTTCTTTTTAGATTTCAGAATGGCATTTGACGCTGTGCCACACTGCAGACTCGTAACGAAGGTACGAGCATATGGGATAGGTTCACAGATTTGAGACTGGTTGTAAGACTTCCTAAGTAATAGAGCGCAGTACTTTTCTATCTACATAAATGATCTGATGGGCAAAGTAACTTGTAATTTGCGGCTGTTTGCTAATGTTGCTGTTGTGTATGGGAGCGTGTCGTCTTTAATTGACTGAAATAGCAAACAGGATGACAGACAAAATTTCTAGTTGCAGTGAAGAATTGCAGCTAATTCTCAATGTAGAAAAATGTAAGATGATGCGCATGAGTAGGAAAAACAATCCCATAATGTCCGAATACAGCATTAGTAGTGAGCTTTTTGATGCAGTCGCGTCGTTCAAATATCTAGGCGTAACATTGCAGAGCGAAATGAAATGGAACCAACATGTAAGGACAGTTGTGAGTAAGGGGTACAGCCGACTTCGCTTTATTGGGAGAATTTTGGGAAGATGTACTTAATCTGTAAAGGAAATGGCGTATAAGACGTTTGGACGACCAGGTCTTGAGTATTGTTCAAGTGTTTGTGACCCGCAGCAGACCAGTTTAAAGGAAGACAAAGAAGCAGTTCAGAGGTGAGCAGCTAGGTTTGTTACTGGTAGGTTCGACCAATGCGCGAGTGTCGCGAAAATGCTCCGGGAACTCAATTTGGGATCGCTGGAGGAAAGACGAAATTCTTTTCGTGAATTTCTGTTGAGGAATTTAGAGGGGCGGAATTTGAAGCTGAGTGTAGTACGATCTTCCTACTGCCTACTTACATTTCGCGCAAAGATCACAAACGCAAGATATGAGAAATTAGGGTTCGTACGGAGGCATATAGATATTCTATTTTTCCTCTTTCTGTTTGGGAGTATGTAGATGTATACACAGTTCATTAACTACTATATAAGATCTGAAGTGTCGAGACCGAGTGGTCTTCTTGTATGTGTTATCGTTTTCGAGTAATGGATGAAGGTAGTTGGAATATTTGAGCAACATCAGCTTCAAGACAAACACGCAGTTTCTAGTTGTTGTTCTTCTGTTATCGTGTTAAAATTCACGTAACATTACAGGTGTTAATGAGTGGAATATGACAGTCCCTCAAGGTTTACAAACAGGCCATTAATTACGTGAATAACTGAATATGATGGTGGTTGCTGAGGGACTTTGTGACATCATGAATGAAATAAAAATCTGTCCGAAAATGCCAAAAAGTGTTTACTGAAATTTTTCAAATGCTGTTAAAGGACTGCAAAAATTCCCAGAATATGGAGACAAGCAAAGGTCATTGCAGTTCTTAACCATGGGAAGGACCCAAATGACACTAAGAGTTATCGACCAATATCGTTGCTGTGTTCGATCCTGGAACTTTATGAAAGGTTGATTATGAACAGAACAGGTGGTTACATTGACAGCTGACTAATTGATGAACAGGCGGGTTTTCGCCCAGGGAAATGTTGCACAGCCCGAGCTCTTAACCTGACTCAATTTATTGAAGACGCATTTGAGTAGTGTAGCGTACGACACTGTAAACCTGAGAACCCTCATCTCCAAAGTACATCGAATGGCAGATATCTTAGGGCAGTGGTCTTTAATAGAAGATTCTTCGTTGATTTCCAACAGAAGAGAAGTAGATGGAGAAATCAGAAGAATGGTTTGCCACGAGGTAGTGTGCTGTTGCCACTGCTGTTTAACATATATACCAATGACCAACCTCTTATTTACGCAGATGACAGGCACCTGAAAGCAAAAACTTCCAATGAAACTGAAACAATCCTCAGTGAAGACCTCACAACGCTTACAGAGTACTACAGACGTAATCACCTGAAAGCAAACCCAAGTAAGACAAGTCTGTCTCTTCCACCTCAACAAACGGGAGGCAGGAAAGGACCTCGATGTCATCTGGAATGGTATACGTTTGAATAACTGTTTTCATCCTAACAGTTTCGGCATCACTCTTGACAGAAGCCTGACATACAAGAAACACACTGAAAAAAAAAAAAAATGTACAGACACGTAATGGCATACTGAACACACTGACATCTGTAAAGTGGGGTGCCAAAGAAAAAGTACTTCGTCCAACAGCTCTAGCCACATGTTTCTCGGTCGCTGAATGTGAATGCCCAGTTTGGGAAAGATCATCACACTAGAAAATAAGATGTGGTCCTAAACAACACCTGCAGGAAGATAACTGGCTGCCTGAAACCTACTAGAGTAACTACTTATATTCATTATCGGGTATCGCACCACCAAATATTAGAAGATCTTTCCTGAGCTCGATAGAAAGAAATAAACAGGCGAACGACCATCCACCTGTGCCCAATAGGTTTAAATATAGACGAAGCTTCATGTACTCAGTGGAATCAACTATAGCTTCCATGAAATCACCGTGGCGAGAACAATATCCTGAAGCCCTTATCACAATGGAAACCTTACCCCAGGCTCTCACCTAGACTGGCAACACTGGAAAACGCTGAACAGACTTCGTATAGGCGTGAGGCGGTCTACATCTACATGGGATACTCTGAAAATCACATTTAAGTGCCTGGCAGAGGGTTCATCGAACCATCTTTATACTATTTATCTCCCATTCCATTCTCGAATAGCGCGCGGGAAGAAATAACACTTGAATCTCTCCGTTCGACCTCTGATTTCTCGAATTTTATTCTGATGGTCATTTCTGCCTATGTAAGTGGGAGTCAACAATATATTTTCGCATTCGGAGGAGAATGTTGGCGATTGGAGTATCGTAAGTAGCACACGCCGCTGCGATAAGCGCCGTTGTTGTAATGATTCCCTTCCCAGATTTTGTATCATTTCCGTAACGCTGTCTCCCCTGTATCGTGACTATACGAAACGAGCTGCCCTTCTCTGGACTCTTTCGATGTCCTCCGTCAAACCCGCCTGATAAGGATACCACACTGGGCAGAAAGACTCCAAAAATGGACGGTCAAGCGTAGTGTATGCAGTATCTTTTGTATTTCTGTTGCATCTTTTAAGGGTTCTGCCAATAAAACACAGTCTCTGGTTCGCCTTTCCCACGACATTACCTACGTGCTCTTTCCAATTTGAGTCTGAAGTAATAGTAATTCCTAGGTATTTTGTGGAGTTTACGGCCTTCACTTTCGATTGATTTATCTTGTAAACAAAGTTTAACGGATTTGTTTTCGTACTCATATGGACGACTTCACAAATCTCATTATTTAGAGTCAATTGCCAATTTTTACACCATAGTGATATCTTATTTAGATCGTTCTGTAGTTGGTTTTGATCTTCAGATGATTTCACTAGACGGTAAATGACGGCGTCATCTGCAAACAACTTAAGAGAGCTACGTAGATTTTCCGCTAAATCGTTTATGTAAATAAGGTACAGCAGAGGACCAATAACACTACACTGTGGAACGCCCGATATCACCTCTGTTTTAGTCGATTCCTTACCATCGATTACTACGAACTGTGTCCTCTCTGACAGAAAATCCCCTATCCAATCGAAAATTTGGGAAGATATACCATAACCACGCAATTTGAGTAAAAGCCGTTTGTGGGGACTAAACAACTTATGAAAAGGTTGGGCTACACAGACAATGACGTGTGTCAGTGTGGTGCAATACAGACGCTGGAACACCTAAAATGACCTTTTGTAGACGCATCTAGAGTGCACTCCGGAGGACCTGAAATACACTGGGACAGCCGCAGCTTACACCGAATCCTGGACGAGCGAAATGTGATTCACTTATACTATATGTTGTATTTGTTTATCTCCATATTTTATATTTTCAACTCTGTATTTTATTTTTTATTTCTGTATTTTACGAGTGTTTTATGTAAAATCACTTACTTTGTAGTTTAAATTATGTGCTGGCTTCTTTCAGTTACATTTGTGATGTAATTCGTACACGAATAAATAAATAACTGAATATGAAATTCATTTCGTCCTGGCCCCGCTAGATAGCTGATGTGCCACATGTCGGACCTATTGGACCTTTTAGTAATAGATTTTCAACCGATCCTGAGTTACGTCTTAAGCCCTTTTTAAACGATGAACGAAAGTGAACAAAATAGATAATAGTCTACTGAAGCGCTCCTATCGCACTAGCCCTGAACTAAAACTCATGCAAGATCTTGTAGCAGCGTGTTTAGACGATAAACGTAATCAGACAGTAATATCCGATGTTGAAAGTGAGGTTATGACTGGCGATCTGTTATGTAGGAAGTCTTAGTTTACTACTGGAATTGAGGAAATAACGCTAAATGTTATTGACGGCCAAAGAAAACATTGCAATGTATGTTTTTGGTCAACTTACTGTAGTAAAGTGCTGGGAAGTGAAACAACATTTCAAAACATTGACATCTATTTTCAAGCGAAAAAAATAAACATATGAACGCATCAAGCAATATTTATAAGAGCATAAATACACCTTGTTTACTTTATTACTACGATTTGCCCACTGACATTGTTAATAACGTCATGCACAATTGAATTTTTGTCCTTCATTTGGATTACTTTCATTTAAAATGCTATTTAATGAAAATTGCGTCATCAAATTACAATCTTATTCAAATAATTGGCTTCAGTCTTCTGTTACAATATTGCAAAACATAAACCATTTTTCGGTTTCAGATATACGACGTCGCTTTTAGGTGGACACTGAATTGAGACAAATATTTAAGTCGTTATGAAACATTTGTAATTTACCGCTAAATCAAAGTATAATAATAAAATAAAGATTAATAAGACAAATTTGCGCGCAAACCGTGTAGTCGTCGACTATATTATGAAAATCGCGTGACGAAAATAGGTTAACTTCCGATGTCAGCAGCCGACCGTTCAATCAAAACAATCTTCTCGAGAAAGCTTAACGTGACGTTGACGTGAGGTGACGGTCCGGTGACGGACACTCACCCCGTTTACATGGGCTCTCAAAACCGGATTTCGTAAACCGATTTCCCAATTCCGCTTTTGGTTGGTCATCTAAACACTCTAAAATCGATTCTGGAAATCCGCTTCTATATGTGAAATAAGAGTATAAATATTGTTGTTGTTATGGTCTTCAGTCCGGAGACTGGTTTGATGCAGCTCTCCACCCTACTCTATCCTGAACAAGCCTTTTCATCTCCTCATAAGAACGACAACCCATATCCACTTGAATCTGCTTACTATACGCGTCTCTTGGTCTCCCTCTGCGATTTTTACCCCACACACTTCCCTCCAATGCTAAATTTACGATTCCTCGATCTCTAAGAATGTGTCCTACCAAGCGATCCCTTCTTTTAGTCAGGGTGTGCCAAAAATTCCTTTTAGTGTGAACATAAATCTGTGTATTTAAATAAAGAAAAACAGCTATTGTGCTGACTAAATCAGGAATTGAATCAGCTGTTTTTCAGCCGCCATATTAAGTGAGCGAGGAAAACCGATTCAGGCTATCTATGCCATGTAAACACGACAGCGAAAAACGGTTTACTAAAATCGGTTTTCGTCTTCCGGAAGATGTGTTGCATGTAAACGTAGTGAGTCTGAATGCTGCCATTAGAAATACATTGTGGAATACATTTTGATCATAAACTTCGACAAAACGCAAAATATACGTAAATACGAACGAGAATGACGGATTAATCGGAGCGGTGACTGCAGCTGACAGCTACTAGGTCGCGCATGCGCAGTGAACCCACTAGTACCGAATTTAGAACTGGCCCTATTTCTTTATCGCTATAATTATCGCGCTTCGATACTAGCGCGATCATACTAGTGCAGCCGTTCAAACGACAGACGGCTGCCATTAACGCAACTTGTTATCAATCTATTACAAGAATGAAACTTTGCAGCGGAGTGTTCGCTGATATGAAACCTCCTGGCAGATTAAAACTGTGTGCTGGAACCGGGACTCTAACCTGGAACCTTTGCCTTTCGCGCGCAAGCGCTCTACCGACTGAGCTATCCCGACACGACTCACGATGCTGCCTCACAACCTTACTTCCGCCAGGTCCCAGATTCGAGTCCCGGTTCCAGCACACAATTTTAATCTGCCAGGAAGTTTCAATCTACTACAAGTTCGTTCGTAGTTTAAAACTGGCTTTACAGAGTAAATAGTAGTCGAAATGTTCATCACTTCCTCTGTGTTGTTCATGGAGTACTCTCTCCAACCACTGTACAATTTTGCCGTCTATTCTGCCGCTTTCAACTCAGTTGTCGTTTCTGGAGTGTGGTGCATTTGCATTTGCACGCGCAGTGAGATGGAAGTGGTACCGTGTCTGTGGTGGACACGGCGCGTGATGCTGGGATAGCGCGGCGGTGTCGCAAGCGCAGCCCGTCCGCGGGAAGCCCGGCGGCAGCTTAGCGGAGGTCCTCTGGCCGGGAGGCGGCAGCGGCAGCGGCGCGTGACTCAGTTGAAAGACCGCGGCCGCGACGCGCTGCGCCGTACAATGGCTGCCGCATCCTTGGCGCCTGCGCACACGCAGAATGCTCTGCAGGCCGCGCACGCGCCCGCTCTCCCTCACTGAGTCAGGCGCCGTCTCTAGGTCACACGGCTCCACTGCCACCTCCCCAGCACAGGTGTGCCACGTTTCCATTGAAATTTCCAATCTTTTGGCTGGTTTCTTAGAGGCCGCTCTTGTGCCAACCTCTTCAGATTAGAGCTTCAATCCAAGTTCTCTATATCTAAGTCTACGAGCTTCAGAGGGCCTTAGACACGGGTTACCATGTAGACGTCGTGTTTCTTGACTTCCGCAAGGCGTTTGCTACAGTTCCCCACAGTCGTTTAATGAGCAAAGTAAGAGCATATGGACTATTGGACCAATTGTGTGACTGGAACTGAGTAGTTTCTAGACAACAGAACGCAGCATGTCATTCTCAATGGAGAGGAGTTCTCCGAAGTAAGAGTGATGTCAGGTGTGCCACAGGGGAGTGTCGTAGGTCCGTTGCTGTTCACAATATATATAAATGACCTGCCACCTACCACCCTTGTGACTTTTTTCACACAGCAAACTCACTTCTCTCCCAACGATTAAAACACCCCCGCACCTGATATTCAGCCTCGTTTCAACGTAAGAGGCATGTATTGCTCAACAATAAGAATTTACAATGAAAAATCTGATGCGAGATGTGCTGACATCTCTCAATATAACACGCAAAGTCAAATCCTTTACAATGGTAAACTATATAGGCCAACTCAACTGTTGAATTTATATATATATATATATATATATATATATATATATATATATATATATATATAAGGTGATTTGTCCCATTACCGGCATGAATTCACCATTAACACTTCGACAGGACAGTTCCGAACTCCGAACTTCCAGAGCCTTATAGAGACCAGCAAGCACTGTTATGTGTGCTTTCGGTGCAATGGGCAGGGACACCTGGCACGTAATAGTACCAAGAACCTGAGAAGAAGGCCAAACAGTTGACGCCAGGCAAAAAGGGAGGTGTAATAATGTTACGGACTTATTAAGAAAGACGCGTAAGGTAGAAGGGTTGCCATGCAATAACCTCCCCGTTATGTGTGCAACGCTTCATGCGGAACTTGTTTGTTGTTTATTAGACTCAGGTAGCAATATTTCTCTTCCAAAATGAAACTTTCACTCTGCAGCGGAGTGTGCGCTGATGTGAAACTTCCTGACAGATTAAAATTGTGTGCCAGAACTGGGCCTCGAACCTGGGACCTTTGCCTTTCGCTGACAAGCGCTCTACCGACAGCTATCCCGACACGACTCACGATGCCGCCTCAACTTCACTTCCGCCAGTACCTCGCCTCCTACTTAGGAGGCTGTGGCTAAGCCATGGCTCCACCATATCCCAGGAGTGATAGTCTTGCAAGTTTCGCAGGAGAGCTTCTGTGAAGTTTGGAAAGTGGGAGGCGAGGTACTGTCGGAAGTAAAGTTGTGAGGCGGCATCGTGAGTCGTGTCGGGATAGCTCGTCGGTAGAGTGCTTGCCCGCGAAAGGCAAAAGTCCCAGGTTCGAGTCCCGGTTCCGGCACACAATTTTAATCTGTCAGGAAGTTTCACATCAGCGCACATGCCGCTGCAGAGTGAAAGTTTCATTCTGGAAGAGAAATATTGCACCTGAGTCTAATAAACAACACACAAGTTTCCCATGAACCATAGCACATATAAAGTGGAGATTATTGCATGCCAACCCTTTTACCTTACGCGTCTTTCTTAATAAGGCCGTAACATTATTACACTTCCCTTTTTGCCTGGATTCAACTGTTTGTCCCTCATCTCCGGTTCTTGGTACTATTAAGCGCCAGATGTCCCTGCCCATTGCACCGAAAGCACACACAATCGTTCCCTGAAGATATTTGCTTCTTACTCCATCCCTGTGCACGATCACGAGCAATATGTCCCAATTTAGTCCGCCTCCGTAGCTCAGTGCCAGCGTCGCTGACTACCACGCAGGGGGCCCGGGTTCCATTCCCGGCAAGGGACTGGGAGTTTGTTGTCCTAATCATCATCCTCTCATCATCATTGGCACGTAAGTCGCCCACGCGGCGTCAACTAAAAAGACGTACACTAAGGCGGTCGAATAATCCCGCAAGGGATCTCCCGGCCAAGAAAGCCATAAGCTCATTTCATCTGTCCCAATTTGTTACATCTAAAACATGCAATAGTGTTTAAATCTTCCCTGTAAGTAGTACTCTCACTTGGTGGAACACTGCGGGGAATATGACATCCTACTGCCTCGTCCTTTCGTTTCGCATCCCTAAATCGAAACTGCTCTATTTGATATACTAGGTGATCTAATTCCACAAATGTTTGTGGTTTAGTGCAGAATAGCGCTCTGGATCTATCTTCCCAAAAACCCTCGACTATGCTACTGACTGCACTGCTTTCTGTAATTTCTAAACACAGAGCCGATAACGCTGTTCGAATATCCTCAATGTATTGAGACAAACATTCAGATGTGCGTTGCACAAGATACACGTGAGAACTAAGTTCAGAGCGTTGTACACGAGAAAAGTCAGAACTCCTAAGTTCACAGATCGCGCAAAATATGTTTTATGAAATTACTTAAGGATACGTTAGCATTAATAGCTTCAGTAAGCAATCTTTGAAGTTTTCCTATGGTCGTAGGACACATATGTAGAACTACGGTATGAAGAAACCCGCAGGGCTTCACTCAAATTTTATAATTTCACAGTGAACCAAAGTAATTGTACTACTTGCTCATTAGTATCTATAGCGAGCGTAGATACAGTACCCCACAAGGGACAGAAATGATTAGATAATTTACCATATAGGGTTCAACAAACTCCACCGCCCACACCGCTAGCGTTGTTCGAAAGCGTATGACCTTATCACGCGACTTTTCAATAGCTGTTTTCTGTTCTGTAGTGGTGGCTAATATTGCGAGATCATTAACACGATTAATCAAATCATACATCTGTCCCATAGTTTCAGTGTCAACAAGACGGCTCCGCCCCACCACTCCGCGTAGCCGCTGCGCTAATTCCGCCAGCTACCGTCAACCTTTTCTCCAAGTATGGACAATTCATAATCCATTTGTGTTTTCGTTAAATAAGATATCCCCAGTACATTCCTCGATTCCATGCTGTATCCAGGGTAACCTGTAACGTAACAAATATAGCAGTAAGTCCATTCACTAATAAGTCAAAAAGCTAGAATTGGCAAGCCGTAGCACCTGCTCGTACTGCTCTGCTACCATTGGGATGGTAGGGCTTTTGAGGCAGTGGTAACGTACTGAGCCTTAATTAACTACCATTAAATATAAACTATTACAACAATTTTTTTCTAAAATCGATAAAACATGATTTAAACAACTTATATAGAAACAAATTTCTTAACAACAACAAACTGTCACAAAACTTGTTAGTAACTAAACAGTCCAAAACTTCAGTAAAAATATGTAAATTTATAGGCAATAGTGTTTCATTAACAACAAGTATTCCTTGTACAAATTAACAGAATTACTGAACCATATAACAACTGTAACATTTGGTTAAACTAACCAGCGCTTCATGCAAGACTAAAGTAAATAAGTCTGCTTTTATTTATTATTTATTTTACAGAACCAAGTAAATATATTACAAATGACAACATGAACAATTTACTCAACTTAAGTTCCTGGCACTGAGTAAAAACACCAACAACGGAGACACAATTGAACAGCCTCCTGACTTATTCCTCTTTCAAAAGTAAACCAACAATCTTTCCTTTTCTTCTTCTTCTTACAAAGCAAAACAAACAGCGCTTGCACAGAACACCTGAAACACAGAATTCGTTACCACAAGGAACTGACATACATAATGTTAACCACACATAGGTAGTTTACAATGGAAACACCAGATAAAAATAATCATAATATAACGTCGCATAGCAGGTTAACGTCACTGTGCGAAGTCGGTGGTGGCTGTACACAGGGTTCAAATTATTTTTGTACCCGCTGTGCGTGGACAGTACAATAGGCACTAGCATAGACGATCTCGTCGAAACTTACGTGATGATCCGCTACAAAATGAGTAATGGATTGCAAATGCTCCCGTCTCCAGCCGAAGTTTTGCACACAACACACTTTTCTGAACGCAGGCGAGAGCCTTCAAGCCACGTACGCCCCCGGCACACAGGTTCCATCGGTATGTACTTCTATGCAGATCATAACTCTCCACATATTGTTATCCGAGCCCTCCAGAACCCTTGGTGCAGCCACACACACCAGTCTCGCCAAACACCTCTCTCTGACCCGTCCAAACACCACGCCGCTCTTTGACGCCCTCTGGCGATAAGGTCGAATCACCCTCGATCCGACCACAGATAACAAGTCCAGCAAGTACACTTCGTAACTATGCCGGCAAGAAAGCCTCGGCACGGCACAACAATAAAAGGAGATGAACAATGTTTCCATCATGGGGAATAATCCATGCTTATGTTGGGAAAGCAAAAGAGAAGCACTACAGTGACCATAATGAGATACTGTTGCAGTGTTACCTTATGCCCCGTCACACTGGTGGTACATCTTTTATTATGGTTTGAGGCGGCATTCTACCAAAGAAGTAAACTTTGCATCACAAATAATTTCTTTGATCAAAGTCCAAAAAAAAAAAAAAAAAAAAAAAAAAAAAAAAAAAAAAAAAAAAAACACACACATACAGAAAGAAAATGCTGGTGATATTAATCGATATCAAATCGATTTCAAATTAGCGGAGCAAAGATTTAAAAACAAAGTTAAGGACAGTCTGCGATGTGGAATGTGACCATGTAATGATTATGATGACCAATGTCCTACAATTCAGCAGCATTAAAAAGAGAAGCAAATGTAAATCGGATTTAATCAGCTTCAAAAGTGGGAGAACACTGAAACTCTATCAAGCAGCAACTGGCAACTTATACAGAGGGCTGTACTGACATTCAAGGAACCTGAGAAAAAATAGAAACTGGTATTTAAACAACTTATATAGAAACAAATTTCTTAACAACAACAAACTGTCACAAAACTTGTTAGTAACTAAACAGTCCAAAACTTCAGTTAAAATATGTAAATTTATAGGCAATAGTGTTTCATTAACAACAAGTATTCCTTGTACAAATTAACAGAATTACTGAACCATATAACAACCGTAACATTTGGTTAAACTAACCAGCGCTTCATGCAAGACTAAAGTAAATAAGTCTGCTTTTATTTATTATTTATTTTACAGAACCAAGTAAATATATTACAAATGACAACATGAACAATTTACTCAACTTAAGTTCCTGGCAGGATAAGTAATAGGAGAAGAAAGATCAGAGAAAAGGAGTGATTGGATTACTACTGACCTACTAAATATGCTGGAAGAAAGAAGAAAACTGAGAGGAATGACCTAAGTAATAATGAAGTAGACCTTATAACCTTACTAAATAGAAAGGGGGAAGAAATATATACCGAAATTAAGAGAGGAAAGACAATCATGTAGACTTGTACTACGTGAAACCGTTTAAAAATTTACTTATCTAGACAGTAAGATTACCAGGAATGGAAAAGGTAAGGCAGAAATAAGAAGCGGATCGTCAAGTAAAAGCTGATTTTAACGAAAAGAAAAAAAGAACTTACAAGAACATCAACCTTGAAATTGGTAAAAGTTTTCTGAAGTGTGGCATGTTAATGGCTATGAAACAGGGATATTGGAAACTGCGGAAGAGGAAAGCTAAATTATTTAGAAACGTAGTGTTTTCTACGAATGCTCAAAATAAAATGGATTGACGAGGTTACTAATGAAGCGGCCTTGGAAAGAGCAGGAGAGAAGAGAAACTTGTGGAGACTGATTGTTAAAAGAATAGTACAACTTACAGCCTACCTAATGAGCAAGGCCCGGCTTTAATTACGTAAAAACAGTGAAATATGCAAGCATTTATGACCCAACACTTATATAAATATGACCTTAAAAAAAGTAAAATATGACTTAATAGAAGTTTATTTCAAGCATTCTTGTTTCTTTATTTTATTTTTTATTTAACATAAAATAATACAAAATTCCCTTCTCAGAATATTATAGTTCTTTCTTTCTGTAGGGTTTGAGGCTAATTAGCACCTATTTTTTAAACGTCTGAATCTTTTATTTTCTAAACACAAAGTACAGTGAACAGATCATCTATCGAAACAGTACAACAATATTTTTATTTCTGCACACAAATTATTTAAAGCACTTTGCATTATTTAATACCGTCTGTTAATATTCAGTATCTGCAAAGTTGCACTGGATCACAAGGTGCATTTTCAGCTTTTCCATTGTCAAAGATCTACGGTTGTCGCTGAGGATAGTTTTGTACCTGGAAAAGCTCCTCTCCACTTCACAAGACGTCACTGGAGCGTGTTTGAAGGCAGCCAGGTCACTACAGGTCAGCTTTGCTTCACTATCTTCAAATACTGCGGCATTCCCAGAAAGTCTGTCACGAATTTTACACATTGTATAATATCCAGGATTTCGTTGTAGAGCACTTTGCAGTTTTTTATTTTTTCACTTTGTCAGTCACATGACCACGGGCTCGATCCAACTCATTCTGCACGTGTTGCACAATACTCAGGGCCACACATAGCTGAGTGCCAACAGCTTCCAGTCGTTTGATGACTTTTGATATCACTGAAAAATTGGCGTTGATGTATGCCAAGTTTCCAGACGATGTATCTGTAAATACGTCTTTCACAGTTTTGATAGCACTTGATTCATCGCTATCAAGCTCACAGGAGATTGTCTTTATTTGGGTGTAGTTGGTGCAGTTATACTCAGCAGCATTAAGCCAAGAACCCCAGCGTGTAAAAACAGGTTTAGGTGGAGGGGTATTGAAGGTGCCTGTTCCTTGAATTTCTGCACCCGTAGCGGAGCTTTGATATAGATTTTCTTGCCACAGGAAATTAATTTGTTCACGTCAGGGTAATTTGATCGTACCTCTTCAGCAACTCTGTGCAACGCATACACCATACTGGGATAGAGAATCTGAAGTCCTTTGGCTGCTTTAGCCATATATGGAGCGGCATCTGTTACAAGCAGCAGAACGTTGTCCCTTTTCACACCATCCGGCCACAGTAGCTTCAGAGAGTTGTCAAACAAAATAGCAATCGTCGAATTGTTTACTCTATCGAGAGCTTCACACGTTAGTAGGAAAATATCTCCAGACCCATCAACTTTTAGAACACAAACAATAACATTTGCAATATACCGCCCACTAACATCCGTAGTTTCATCTATCGACCGCCAGATCTTTTGCTCAGCAACAGTAATTCGTATTTTGTTGAGCACATCATTGTAGCATACCGATAAATAGTTCTTTCTCAGTGTAGATTCATCTGGAACTGGATGTGTTGTGTACTTCTCCAAGAACCGTCTGAAGCATGGATTCTTCAGCTTTTCCAATGGGATGTTGCAGGACACCATCATCTCACACAAATCCTTGCAGAGTGATTGCACGGTTGAAGATTGACCTGTCTGTTCAAACAACAACATTTGTATGCTGTTATTTTCATCACTTCGTTTCGCACAGTTGCTGTGTTTGGCGGTATTACAGTGTTGTTGCACATTAAAGCGCTTTTCTGCACTAACTTTAACTTCACACAGTTTACAAAATAGTATTTTCCCATCAGCACTAAAGAACTTCTCTTCAAGTTCTCGAACAAATCCTCGCAACTTCACGTTGTCTGAGCACTTTACTTTAGGCATGATGAACAAGGCACTGGCTGTATTCAAACTGCTTGCTGTGAACACCTGCGATTATTATTTCGACAGAAGCCGCCTTTGTTGGCTCTGAGAGCGTACTGTTGACTCTGCGCAAAGGTGTTTTATGTTCGTGAAACGACTGTTGTGCTACACTGCTTTTCTACTACAGTCCTGAGAAATAAAGCTCTGTACCTAATTTATCTGTTTATGTTTCATAATATCACGTTAAATATTGTCTTATGAGCAACATATTCATTTTTTTATTCCTGTATCCCGAAAGATACAGTATATGCATTTTGGCAAAATTTGGCGGAAATATGACCTGTTATAATAAAAGTTAGCCGCAATATGACCTATTACTAAAATATGTTGAAATATGACTTTATACGCACAATTAAAATACATTTTTTCTACACTAAAATGCCTAGATTTGTGTATAAATTGTTCTAAAATTCAACCTGAAGTTGAGAAAAAAATATGACTTGTCATTAAAATCCGGGCCCTGCTAATGAAACATGCTGGATGCAATAATAAAGGTATACGTCGTAAGACCAAGAGGAAAACCACGTTTGAGGTGCATGGACCAAATCATGAAAGACGTGAGATGCAAGACCGATAAAGACTACATCAACATAAATATTCTGCAAATCACATTGAAGCATGGCAAAAGCGTTTTTTTTAAAATAAAAAATATCTAATCCTATACGTAAGTTAAAATTCATCCTATGTTTATTTTTTCAGTCATGCAGAAGATACAGACTTATATATTTTGATGAATATTTTATGATATATCTCTACAGTTCCATTCTCTAATAGCTGTCGGGGAAAAGGAGCACCTAAATCTTTCCTTTTTCGATGTGATTACTCTTATTTTATTATGTTGATCATGTCTCCCTTTGTAGATGGCTGCTAACAAAATATGTTCGCATTCGGAAAAGATAGATAGTGAAAGAAATTTCGCAAATAGATCTCGCCGCAACGAATAACGCCTTTCTTTTAATGATTTCCATCCCAACTCGTGCATCATTTACGTGACACTCTGTCTCCTTAATAGCGATGATACAAAAGGATCTGCTTTTCTCTGATCTTTATCTTCATCGTCCGCTAGTCACAGCTGGAGTGGATCCCACAATGCCCAACAATATTTCAAAATAGGACACACAAGTGTAGTGCAGGCAACTTCTTTAGAAGAACTGTTGCATCTTATAAGTATTCTGCCAGTGAAACGTAGCCTTCGGTTCGTCTTCCCTACAATATTTTCTGTGTCTTCTTTCCAGTTTAAGTTATTCGTAATTGTTATTCCTAGGTATTTGGTTGAATTGAAGGTATTTATCGTGTAAGGCATTTATCGTGTAAATGAAGTTCCGTTGATTTCATAATTATCATTATTTACTGTCAATTGCCAATTTTTTACATCATGCAGATATCCTATATAAATCTTTTGCAGTTGCTTTTGATCTCCTGGCGACTTTACTAACCGATAAATCACAGCATCGACCTTGAAGAGCCTAAGGGAGCTGCTTATTTTATTTCTTAAATCGTTCATAAAATAAAATTAGAACTGGAAAGATGTACAGAATGGAAACTTTCTGCCACATGATTGCTGCAAACCAATCTAAGGTTTCCTACTACAGAAGAAGAACCATTTGCCTCTATGTTGGAGGTTATGTTCATGAGTATGAACGTAACCTCCAAATTGAGGTCGAAATGTTTGACAAGTTTCGACTGTTTTTTAAGCATTGATAATGACCACACAGTGGTCGAAATCTAGATCTGAATACACTAAATATTTACGACCGATTGCTAAACATTTTTCTACAAAAAAAGTTTGTTTCAAGTATTGAGTAAGAAGAAGATGATCATAACAGCATGCTCTAATACTGTTATGTCCTAAAATCTTTTACTCTGTCATAACGGCAACTGTAAATCTTCAACGAAAAATGATAGAGCTTAATTTTGTAAACGTGCTTACTGCATGTCATGTGTGACAAATTACTGACACTTGTCTTATTAGCTAATTGCGATATTCCCTTGACTGCGCAAATCTACGTTCCCTCCCATCTGTGAGCTACAGTTAAGACTGCAAAACAGTTTCACGGTACTCTGTTGTCAGCTCTTATTTCAGTAGTGCGACGGAAGATGCAACAGGCGTGACACATACAGTCTGTAATGTCGCCTTCGTGTCGTCAACATCCTGTTTTAGCTTCCACTGCGAACACTTGCTTATGGCAGCCACTCAACAAAAAAACGTCTTGTACCGTACGTGCATTGAAACTGAGGACCGAAAAAATTGCTGTCTCTCTTAAGTCTAGTAATCTGTACCTCTCTTTTCTCATCTTAATGATATTCTCCATATAAGACGTTCATATCTTCCGATCTTGCAGTGATCATGCAATCTATGCATAAGAAATACACACACTGTCGTCCACAATTTGTTTTACATTTTACAATCTTTAATTTGCCTAAATTTATCCCTTCTAACAGTCTTTTCAGTATCAAGATAATTCTAAATGCTTTCTGAGATTTACCTCTTCTCATATGAGTTTTTCAGGGTTTTATTTCTTGACCCTGCATTTTTTGTGTGTATCTTCACTTTTTACTTTATTTGTACATTTTAATTTTAATATAGCTCTGCAACACCACGTTCCAATTGCATCCAATATCTTTTTCTCGGGTTTTCGCAGTGTTCCATTTGACATCTTTGTAATTTTTACAACAGAAACGTACTTTCAGAAACTTATTCCTCAGTACAGTTACAGTATTAGTGTCAGTCACTTTGCTTATGTTGTCTTTCTAGCTTCGTCTGTCTGCTGTGAATTTGCTATCAGAAATTCATAATTCTTTCATTGCGCGCGGTATTTCAAAATTTAGATGTTTCCAAAGTCACTATTCTTTCAAAAATATTCATCAAAATGTACAAGACTGTATTTTCTGCATGACTGAAAAAATAAACATGGGATGAAGTCTAACTTAAGTATAGGATTACGTATTTTTTATTAAAAAGAAAAGAAAACCCTGATTTTATAACTTCAGTATACTATTTACAGTTACTTTTAGGACAAAAGTTGTCTTTTACAGTTTAATTTACGAATAATGTTGAATGAGTCTTCAGCGGGAAGCAACAGACAGTCAAACTAATGTCATATTTTTACGAGCATGTCTAAGAAGGATATTTCGTTTTGTATTACCGCGATAGAAGTGAGAAGTGTCAACGAAATGATGCAAGAGTTGGGATGGAATCCTTAAAAGGAAGGCGTTACTTGTTGTGACGAGATCTATTTACGAAATGTATGTCACCAACTTTCTCTGCTGAATGCGAACATATTTTATTGACACCCATAAACTTAAATAGACATGATCACCGTAAGAAATAAGATAAATCAGATGTAAAAACAGAAAAAATTAAGTTTTTCTTTTCCCAGGCGCTGTTCACTTAAAAGTGAACTGCAGAGGAGCTACGCACTAGATGCAGATGATAGAAGATACCATCCCTTGTGAAGTGAGGTCGATGATGAGATCGGAATTGAGTGTTGCCACCACTTCAGGCTATAACTGCTACAACAATCCTAAGCATTAAATCAAGGAGGCTCTGCGTGTATTGTTGGAGTATAGCAGTCGATGCTGTTTCCACATACTGCCAGAGTTTATCTACATTTATATACTCCACAATCCACCGCAAGGTGCGTGCCGGAGGGTACACTGTACCACTACTAGGCATTTCCTCTCCTATTCCACTCCCAAATAGAACGAGGGATAAAAGAATGTCTATATGCCAGTGTAAGCGCCCTAATTTATCTTACCTTGGCGCGAAATGTAAGTAGGCGGCAGCAAGATTGTTCTACGCCGCCTTGATTCCGGCCCTCTAAATTTCCTCGACGGAATTTCTCGAAAAGAACGTCGTCTTTCCTCCAGCGATTCCCATTTGAGTTCCTGCCGCATTTCCGCGACTCTCGCGCATTGGTCGAACCTACCAGAAACAAACCTAGCTGCTCGCTTCTGAACTGCTTCCATGTCTTCCTTTCAACTGATCTGCTGAGGCTCCCAAACACTTGAGCAAGAAGTGCTTGTACTACCGTTTTATACACGATCTCCTTTACAGATGGAGTACATCTTCCTAGAATTCCCCCATTAAACCGAAGTCGGCTACCGACTTTATTCACAACTGTCCTTACATGTTCGCTCTATTTCATACCGCTCTGCGATGTTATGCCAAGATATTTGAACGACGCGACTGTATCAAGAAGCTCACTACTAATGTTGTGTTCGAACATTGGATTGTTTTTCCTACTCATGGGCATCACCTTACATTTTTCTACATTAAGAGCTAGCTGCCATTTTTCGCACCAACTAGAAATTTTGTCTAAGTCATCCTGTATGCTATTACAGTCAATTAAGACGACACCCTCCCATACATCACAGCATCATCAGCAAACAGCCGCAGATTACAAGTTACTCTGTCCATCAGACAATTTATATAGATAGAAAATAGTAGTGGTCCTATCACACTCCCCTGGGACACACCTGACGATACCCTCGTCTCTGATGAACACTCGCTATCGAGAACAACGTACTGCGTTCTATTACTTAGGAAGTCTTCCAGCCAGTCATAAATTAGTGAACCTATTCCATATGCTCCTATCTTCGTTAGTAGTCTTCAGTGTGGCACCGCATGTAATGCCTTTTTGAAATCGAGAAAAACACAATCTGCCTGTTGCTTTTCATCCATGGCTCACAAGATGTCATGTGAGAAACCTGTGCTGATTCACAGAAGGAAGCTTATCCGTCTGAAGGAAGTTTACTATATTCGAGCTAAGAATATGCTCCAAAATTCTACAGGACACTGATGTCAACGATATTGGCCTGTAATTATGTGGGTCAGTTCGTTTACCTTTATTATAAACGGGAGTCACCTGCTCTTTTTCCATTCACTAAGAACTTTGCGCTGAAGATTCGTGATAAATGGAAGCTAAATAAGAGGCTAATATCACAGAGTACTCGTAAAACCGTTCTGGTATTCCATCCGGACCAGGAGACTTTTTTGTATTTAGCTCTCTCAGCTGCTTCTGTATACCGGAAATATCTATTACTGTGTCATGCATTTGGGAGTTAGTGCGTTGATCAAGTGATGATACGTTTGTACGGTCCTCCTGCGTGAAACATTTCTTAAAGGTTAAATTTAGGTCTTCAGCTTTCCGTTTGCTTTCTTCTATTACTGTACCGAAATGATCGACGAGTGACTGGATAGTGGCCTTTGACCCACTTATCGATTTTACGTAAGACCAGAATTTTTTTTTTCGGGCTCTCGGAAAGATCTTTTGGTAAGGTATTTCTGTGGTAATTATTGTATGCTTCGCGCATTGATATTTTTATAGACGCACGAATTTCGACTAACTTTTGTCTGTCTTGATTTGCGTGATCTTTTTTGAAACGAGAGTGCAACACCATTCAGTAGCTGTCTAATATTATTATAATACCACAGTGGATCTTTTCCATCCTTAATCGATTTTATGGGTATGTATTTCTCCAACTCTTTATTTACAATGCATTTAAATTTAGTCCACAATTCCTCTACATCCATTGTACCGCAACTGAACGATGTCCATTCATTTTCTAAGTGTGATTTCAACAATTGCTTATTGGCTCTTTCTAACAAAACCACGCTCCTAGCCTTCTTGATTGTTTTTTTTCTCTCTCTCTCTCATTTTTTTTTTTTTTTTTTTTTTTTGTCACTATTGATGCTATGAGGATATCATGATCGATAACTCCTAGCTTCATGAACATTTTGAACATTTGAAGAAGTGTAAAATTTTACATACGGCAGCATAGTGTGCTGATGTTGGCCACGACCATTGAATGTCCTATGAGAACCCAATCGCATTATATGACGTGACTAATATTTTGTGTTATTAATTTAAAAAATAATAAATGCTGTTCTTTCAGTGCCCTTGTCCGGTCAATAAATTAATTATCCTTGTAAAGCGAACATTTCGTTGCCAACATTTAGCACACCACGCCACCGCTGCCGTAAGTAAAATTTAACCTGATGAAAGTGTGATAAATCAGTGATAATTATTTCGACACAAAGCGAAAAAATATTACCAGTCCACTTGGCCTTCGGCAGTGACAAAATGTGCTGCAACATCATTTCTCACTATCATCTTCAGTAACATTTCTCTACCGATTGTGAACAGAGACGTAAGTGGTGGCTGGTCTCTCCGTTTCCCACGTTTTACGGTCCCTGTGTTTTCAGAATCGGAAGTGTATGGGGGTGAATAAATTAGGCGAACTTCTCCATGGCTTCATATGTAAAGATGAACACAACACAGTACCACATTTGTTGCTTTATGGGGATCAAGGTGAATAGGTTTTCGTGGAACACGAAAAATAGACGATAAGATCCGAAACGCATTTTCGACAACTCGTCGGGCCCTAATGAGCCAGTAATTAAATGTTCTTTCATTGCTGCTTTTGTTATGATTGCCTGGAAAGGATTTCATTATATCTCTTTGCAATGCAACGGTATCGTCCAATTACGAAGGGACTGGGTACTGACTCTTCCAGGAAGAGGTTCTTGTATCTTCAAGCGACTCTCGAATTCTCGTGTAATTTTTATAAATTTTGCTTCAGTATTCGATACATAAAAAATTATGAAGAATTGTTTTCCGTTTTTTAGGGTACATCGGAAACAAAAATGCCACTTAAAAAGGAACGGAAGAAGATCAATTTGCCGCTACCTCCAGAGATCGTTTAGAGCATTTAGAAACTCCACCAAATCCACCGTGAAAGAAGTCCCGATTGCAAATGAACACAACCGATGACGCCTTGGAAGTGTTGAAGAAGACAAGCGATCATATACTGTCGAAAAGAAGGATGACAAGTTTACCTCGTTTGCGAAATATGTAGAGAGTGAGCTCAGGAAAAAAAGAAAAAAGAAAGGGAGGGGGGTTTCTACCTTTCAAAAAAGAATCCAGGACTTCATTATCGAAGCAGAGACGGAATAATTTAAAAATGAAATTGAATTAAATTTTATGCCAGTCTATGAAAACGAATGGCAGGCACAAAAAGTGTATATTTTAATATGAAATAAATGTTCTTAATACATATATATTAAAAAGGAATGTTTGTCTGTATATTCTCTATGTGTTCATAAACCATTCATTCGATTGCAATGAAAGTTTGGTCAACTTTTCACCGTACGCCCGCGAAGTTTCATGACCAAAAAATAAAAGAGCACGACACATAGCTCAGGAGATATAACGCCATAAATACTGAGAGGCCACCGCATGAGAAAACCCAGATTTATTTATCGATTATTGGGAAATGGGAATAGTTAGTGACCTTCAACAAAGTTTTCATGTAATTTCGGACGTTTATGAAGCGTTTTGTAACCGACCCCTTCCCCCCCCCCCCCCACACGCACACAAAATGATGAAACGAAAATAAGTCTACTGGTCACAACAGTTTCGCTGTAGCTGCCGTAAATTTGTCGCATCAGGCATGATCTAGTATCAAATAAAGTTATCATTACACATTTGCATGTTACTATTTATTTTTGTCTGCAAGTCTCCCTTAATTCTCTTGCATCCAAAATTAAGCGATCGCTTTTCTTTATCTATATAAAAGCGAAAGGACACTCACTCACTCACTCACTCAGTCACTGACTAAACACGAAATCTCGAAAACTACTTCACCTATGAAGCTGAAATTTGGCAGGAATGTAGTTTAGAGGTAGAAAACGTCAGAGAAGAAACTATTTTGTGATAGATGCATGGCGGAGCATAGTTCTCCTACAGACTCACGAAATCTACAGTTTCATTCCGATCCTCACGAATATTCGCACGCTTGACCTTCAAAACTAGAGGAAGGTCAGCGTTTATCTTAAGTTTCATACGGTGCATGGGGGAAGGTACTTTGCAACATAAAACTGGATCCCTAAATACCTTGGTCGAACCATAACTTGCGAACGGCCTGACCGCTTTCACAGATCCTTCTTTTTGTTGTTTTCGTTATTTTTAGAAAAGGGTTGTATGAAATAAAACTGGAATATTTGAGAACAACAAAATGCGTTTTTCAATGTGACCCTGTGTTTCTATTGTATACAAATCCATAGTTTTGTTCCGATATTAATGAAATTTTGCACACTCTTCTTTAAACAAGAGGAATGTCACTGTCTATAAAATTTCGTTCGGTGCATGGTAGAGGGTACTTACGGAATTTTACAAAATGCATAGTTTTGCTTCAATATTTACGAATTTTTGCATACATGACCTTTAAACCAAAAGGAAGATCACTGGGTGCATAAATGTTTGTATGGTACATGACAGAGGGTACCTTGCAGAAAACTTTGCCATGAGAAGGAAAGGTGGAATCGAACAGAGAAATGGGAGAGAAAGAAGTGGATGCAGAGAGAGAGAGAGGGGGGGGGGAGATGTGGACTACGAGAGTGTAGGATAAATAAACACCCGGGCAACGCCGGGTTTACAGCTAGTTTTAAATAAAAATCGATAAAAGTATCAACTTCTTGGCTTAATTCCTCTTTGAGGCGCCCTTATTATGGATTGCAGCAGATTTGGTATTATTTATCTGATTTTGGATTTTGAAATCCTACGCATTCACATTAAGGAGCTGTACGAATCTTCTATGGCTAAAAAACGTAATGTTACGGCAAGTTGTTCAGCAGGGGGTTACATCTTCTCGAAAATTTGCATCCTGAAACCTTGTGTTCTTGAACTTTCAGGTCATTCATCACTGAACTGTAACCTCGTAACCTCGATGAATATACCATTCACTGAGAAAGTTCCGCACCCACTACCTTGGCCGCCCGCGGTGGCCGAGGAGACTACGGCGTCTCAGTCACGGTCTGCACGGCCACTACGAATGTTCAAATGTTTGTTAAGCTTATGGGACTTAACTACGGGGTCATCAGTCCCTAAACTTACAAACTACTTATCAACTACCTTATACTAAGGACTGCACAAATATCCATGCCCGAGGGGGGATTCGAACCCCCGACCGTAGTGGCCGTGCAGACCGTGACTGGAGCGCCTCATTCCCCTCGGCCACAGCGGCCGGCACGGCCACTACGGTCGGGGGTTCGAATCCCCCCCTCGGGCATAGATATTTGTGCCGTCCATAGTGTTAGCTAGTTCATAAGTAGTTTGTAATTTAGGGACTGATGACCCCGTAGTTAAGTCCCATAAGCTATACAGACATTTGAACATTTTTTTTTAGCATCCACTACCTGCGTTCCTTTCTCCTATTATTCTCCAATATATATATATATATATATATATATATATATATATATATATATATATATATATATATAAATTTTTTTAACGATGATATTAACCACGCTGCCGCACAGAAATTAATAGAAGTTCTGCATCGGACTTTATGTTCCGTGAAACTGCCTGGCTACATGTCGCCAGTGAGAGCGCTCACCTGGGTTGTATGTGCTGGGCACATGTCTCTGAATCAATTTGCGATGTACATGTGCCGAGATACTTGTCTCCGCTACTTATGTCAGGCACAAATCTCTGCGATAAATCTCTCAGTGTGAACGTAGCTTAAAAGACATCCTAAGCTTCTTCGTGTAGCTGCATTTATAGCCAGCAATTGCGGCAACACTCAATACTGATTTAATCATCTACTTCATTTCATATGGACCTGTACTTTCGAACATGTGATATTTGTACAACTTGTTATCTTGTAAATAAATTGGCCGTTATATCTCCGGTTCTCCTTGGCTTTGAAGTTTAAATGACATATAGTGTCATCGTATGTTTTCAGAAATGCATTAAGGAAATTACGGCTCGAAAGGAATATACAAGAGTCATTCTTGAATGGAACACGAAGAAATTCTAATATATGGCAAGATAGAGTACGTGCTGTCCATACTCCACCTCGCACTGCACAGTATTTATTTATTTATTTATTTTTATCTTTCGGACCAAACTGCGTGGTCATCAGTCCGTAGCTTACAAACTACTTAAACCTAGGTAAACTAACCTACGGACAAACACACACACACACCCATACCACAGGGAGGACTCGAATCTCCACGGCGAGCAACCGCGCGCTCCGCAGCGAGGTGATTTAGACCGCTCGGCTACTCCACCGCGGCGCACAGTAATTCTCAGGGTAAAGGTGTAAAAGCAAATGAAGAGCCAGTGACTCAAGCCTTGTCACTTTAAATGGTAATCGTCAAAGAAATCATGAGTATCGTTATTTGACAGTACTTGCTCTAAGTAATTTCAGACCACTGGATGTCCTTGAGAGTGAAAGAACAGTGGGCGACAGCGCGCTTGGCCTGAAGAAGTAGAAAGCGTTAGTGCGTCACAAGTACGTATACAGACTTCTTGGTAAGATGCTCGGCCGATGGGTCAAGTGCTATTGGCACTTGTGATGGAAGAGTGTAATATTACGCAAATGACTCTGCCAGAGACCACAGAGTTTGCAACAGAATGTAAATCCTGTTATCTCCTCGTGCTGTGCAAGAAGTCGGCCGGCGAATAAGTACTCACCGAAGAAGATTTTATGTAGTAAGAAAAGAAAAGAAAGAGAAGAAAAAATAGTAGGTGAATATGTACTGGGGATAACGAATGAAAGAGGAGATACCGTGGTACAATTTTGCAAAGAGCACGATTTTATCATCACAAAAAATTGGTTTAAGAATCATGGAAGACAAAGTTGTACAAGTGGACGAGACCAGTAGACACGAAAAGATATGAGATTGATTTTATGAAGGTGAGGTATGTATTTTAAAACAAGGTATTAAAGTATTAGACACATATAGACCCTGATCACAACTTATTGGTTATGAACAATACATTGCAAGTTAAGAATCTGAAAAAGGTAATAAAAAGTAAGATGACGAAAATGCTATAAATCGAAGGAATCAGAGATTGCCGAGAATTTCAGAGGAAGCATAGAAAGTATTAGGCAAGGATTGACCGAAACAGGGAAAATTAATAAAGTAAAAGAAGAATAGCTAGTCCTGAGAGATAAATTAGTGAAGGCCGCAGAGGATCATACGGGTAGAAGAACAATGCCTAATAGAAACCCTTGGATACAGCAAGAGATTCTTAACTTAATTGATGAAAGGACAAGATATAAAAATGCAGCAAATGAAGCAGGCAAATGGGAGTACAGACGGCTGAAAAATGATTTTGGTAGGAAGTGTAGACTGGCTCAATAGGAGTGGAACAGAGGACAAATCTACGTAAGTCCGTAGAAGAATGTGTAACCAGTACAAAGATAGACACTGCCTACAGGAAAATAAAAGAGAGATTAGGAGGCAAGAAAACTGTGGGGTCATCAGTCCCTAAACTTACAAACTACTTATCAACTACCTTATACTAAAGAAGACACAAACATCCATGCCCGAGGGGAGATTCGAACCCCCACCCGTAGCGGCCGTGCAGACTGTGACTGGCGCGCCGCAGACCGCTCGGCCACTGCGGACGGCGTATAAATGTAGTAACACGTGAGGAAAGACTCACGTTACGACTTATCTTAGAATACAGGTTTTAGGAGAAAGGCAAAACTACGTTTATTGCTTTCGTAAGTTTTGAGACAATACTGACTAGAAGATAATCTTGGGTATTCTGAAAGTAGCAGTGGTAAAATATAGCACACGAAAAGTTACATTCAATTCGTACAAAAATGAATCGGCAGTTATTAGAGTAGAAAGGTCGTGAACAATCTGCGAAGATAAGCAAGGAGAACTTGGAGTAGGAATTAGAGTTCAGGGTGAAGAAACACATACTTTGTAATTAGCTGATGACATTGCAATACTGTCAGACACAGCAAAGGAACTGGAAGAGCAGTTGAACGGATAGTCACCTTCCAAAGAAGGGTGTAAGATGTACATAACAAGAGCAAAGCAAAGGTTACAGAATGTAGTCTAAGAAAATTAGGTTAGTCTGAAGGAATTAGATTAGTTAACGAGACAGTAAAAGTAGTAGGTGAGCGAAATAACTTGTTGGCCAAAGTAAAGAAGATTAACACATGAAAATAAATGTTACATAACCTTCTTTCCAGGATCTCTTGAACACTGTCGTTCAAGGTGTATAATGCATCAATAACACAGTATATTAGATTGTCCAGAAATGTCAGGCGGCACAAAAATGTAAACAACCCCGAATGAGAAGTGCCAATGCGACGGAGTGGGTAAGACGGCCGAATAGATGCAGTCAAAACAAGGAAGGAAGTTCAGTGCTTGTTTTGACAAGCCTAGATAGTAAATTTCAAAGTTTGAGCGTAACCGCGTTTTTACTTTGTGTCAGGAGGGACTCTTATCAAGGGAAATTTCCAGGCGTCTCGGATTAACCAAAAGCGATGTTCTTCAGTCGTGGAGGATGTACAGACATACAGGAACTGTCGATTCTTGGCGTCGCTCTGGCCCAAAGGCTACCACAGCAACTGATGACGGCTGCATACGGATTTCAGCTCGGAGGAACCCCGAGAGAATTGCCACTATGCTGAATGAAGATTTTCTTGCAGACACAGATCGTCGAATTTCGTCCCAAACTGCACTAATAGGCTCCATGACATGCAGCTTCACTCCTCATGTCCATGTGCAGGTCCAGCCTTAACACCTAGACATCATACAGTGCGCTACAGATGGGTTCACCAATAGCAAGCTGAATGGACTCCTCTTTGTTGGTATCAAGCACTATTCAAAGATGACACTCACATCTGCCTTCAACCAGACAATAAACAGAGACGTTTTTGGAGAGGCAACCTGGTCAGCCTAAAAGTCTTATACCCAGTGAGTACATTAAGGTATCCTGGCCGGCCGCGGTGGCCGAGGGGACTGAGGCGCTCCAGTCACGGTCTGCACGGCCACTACGATCGTGGGTTCGAATCCCCCCTCGGGCATGGATATTTGTGCCGTCCTTAGGATTAGCTAGTTCATAAGTAGTTTGTAAGTTTAGGGACTGATGACCCCGTAGTTAAGTCCCATAAGCTATACAAACATTTGAACATTTGAAGGTATCCTGATGTTTTGGGGTGGCATGTGGGACCAACGTATGCCACTGGTGGTCTAGAAGGCATTCAAACGAGTATCGGCACAGGGATGACGTCGTACGACGTATAGTGCAACAATATAGGCAGCATTTCTGTGAGGGTTCCTGTGAATTAATGGACGATAATTCTTGCGTTTACAGTGCGTCTCTTGTAAACGCGTTCCTTCATGATGACGACAGCGCAAGATTAAATGCCAGGACGTTCTCCATACGCAAATCCTAACGAACATGCTTGGGATACATTGAAAAAGGTTGTTTTTGTGTAATACGTCCCACCAACCAATCTTAGATATCTACGCCGAATCGTCGTGGAGGAGTGACATAATTGGACCAATACTCCATTGATGATGTAGTGGACAGTTTGCCTTCAGAATGTGTACGTTATTGTCGTACAACTTGTCAATTCCTGTTTACACGAGCCTTAAAGAGAACTGAAATGTTGTTTTTGTATATTTCTATCCCATTAATATGTAAAGGGTCATGAACCCTCAGAATCGTTGTGACGCAACGTATTTTATGTGAGTACAAAATGCAGAATGTCTATGGGAAGAAAAACCTTGCTGAAGAAGAGAAATTTGTTCCTATCCAATATTAATTTAAATGTTAGGATTTCCTTATTGAAAGCATTTGTCTGGATTGTGACATTGTACAGGAGTGAAACATGTACAATAAGGAGTTTTGGGCAAAGATTATAGAAGGTGCTGAAATGTGGTGCTACAGACAAGTGCTGAAGATAGATGGGTAAATCGCGTAACTAATGAAGAGGTATTGAATTGGGGAAGGGGAAAATAGCCTATCTTACAGAAGGGATAGATTGGTGGGACACATTCTGAGACATCAAGGATTAGAGAAAGTATGTGTAGATAAAAATTGCAGAGGAAATATACAGTCAACAGTTTCAAAAGGATGAGGCTTGTACAGGATAGGGTAGCTTCGACAACTGTTTCAAATCAGTGTTTGTAATGCAGACCATAACGAAAGAGATCTATTTGAAAGCTATACATCTACATCTACATTGGATACTCTGCAAATCACATTTAAGTGCCTGGCAGAGGGTTCATCGAACCACCATTATACTATTTATCTTTCATTCCATTCTCGAATAGCACGCCGGAAGAAAGAACACCAGAATCTCTCCGTTTTAGCTCTGATTTCTCGTATTTTATTCTGATGATCATTTCTACTTATGTAAGTGGGAATAAACAATATATTTTCGCATTCGGAGGAGAATGTTGGCGATTGGAGTTTCGTAAGCAGCCCACGCCGCAGTGATAAGCGCCGTTGTTGTAATGATTCCCATCCCAGATCCTGTATCATTTCCGTAACGCTGTCTTCCGTATATCGTGACACTACAAAACCAGCTGCCCCTCTTTGGACTCTTTCGATGTCCTCCGTCAAACCCACCTGACACGGCAATTTTTCTCGAGCCTTTCGGCATTTCATGCTTCGCTTAGTAATCTGACATGTTTCAGCGTGCTTTTTCACGATTGTACGTTGCTAATAATGCAGCAAAATGTGTACCGCGAAAACAATTGGAATTTTATTTTTTAATTTGGTAGTTTCAAAGACTTTACGAGAGTAGCAAACATGCACATTATTCTTACTAAAATCAGCTTTCCAAGTATTTCTTTCCTTTAGTACTACGTTTCAAAATCTTGTTCCAGAAATACTTCTTGTAGGAACGACTTCGTCAACAGAGAATACAATTCTTCGTTGTTGGGTGGTACACACATGTGGACGTAGAATCTATTCACGATATTTTTCATCATTAACTATTATTATCGTAAAAAAATAATGTTACAATGTCAAGTGGCCATTGCGGCCGATGTAAAAGCCTAAATACATTTGGTTCGCCCTGCGAATGTTGACGTCTGCTGGCCAGAACTCAGCTCGTCGAGAACGGTCGAGGGGTTAAGAATGAAACAAAGGGCATGTAGATTCGTAACGGGCAGCTTCCTAATCTCTGAAGTACTGAATAAGGTACAAAACTATAAATAATGAGTCGAGACATGGAAGTCTCGCTGCTGGATGCGCGAAACCGGTGGGATAAAATTTCCAAATTCTTGAGAAAGTCAACAGGAATTAATTTGCTTATTACAGGTGAACAGCCTCATTCGATGCTAACGCGAAGAAAAAATTCACAGCACTGTTTGCTGTTAAAGCAGAAGTGTCAACATATCTTGTGAATTTAAAGTTGTCCCGAAAGAAACCTGAAGTTGTACCATCAAGACACGAGACAAGCGATAAGACTACAGGATATCATAAATTCAAGCGCACATTGTGAAACCGCCCCGTGTTCCCTGTGACGACTGGAGAATGGCTCTCGCAGGTGACATCACGCTCGATCGGTCTAAGGTCACGTGGTTCAAGGCCTCCGACCGACCTTTCAGGCTAACTGTATGGACATCACGGATCAACTGGGCGATTAGTTTCGCACAAAAACTCACGAGGTTACTCTCTCGCCGTAACGATGCATTCGCACCTCCATTTAATATGGATCTCCTTTCACTGCTGTTATACTAACGAATAACTAAATTTTAACAATGGAAAATCCGATAGGGTTCCTGCACCACCCATTATCCTGTATCCATGTCTTCCTTACAACAGTGTATCACCGCTTACAATAACCCCTTAATTTCTTACTTTTATTTTTATTATTTTTTCTTTTTCCTAATTTTATTTTTTCCTTTTTTCCTATACTTTTTCCTATTTTCCTAACTTTATTTTTTCCTATTTTTCTAACTTTATTTTTTTCCTTTTTTTCTAACTTCATCTTTTCTTTTTTGCCCTGTTTTTTCTCCATATTATCATCATTTGTAAACCCCCACTCGATCCCTACACTCCTCTGCACGTCCCTTGTATCCTTTCCCGCCCCTTCCCTTTACTGTATTCATTGTTGCAATTCAAATTCCCGTCTATCAGAACATTTAAATTCGATCATGCAATGCGGAACTTTCCATCCCCAATTTTACCCAGCATCCTTCCGCCTCCGCTACCCACCTCAATCACAGAATAGCTTGAGTTGCTGGAGTGGCCGGACATGATAGTTGTATGTGTATAGTTGTCTGAGTGATTGCGTGAATGTATGTGTTTCTTTTTCTGATGAAGGCGATGGCTGAAAATTTAAGTTGTGTGAATGTGATAATCTATTTTTGAGTCTGTCAGAGCACAACGAACCTCTTTGATAGACAACATTCGGTTAATTATATTTAAAAATCTTATCGTGCTAGTGCGTATCCGTCGTGACAGACTTTTTTCTATAACTCGTGGTTATGATGGTCGGTAACCCTTGGTCTCATAGTGTTAGTGACGGAACGGAGTTCGGTCGTCGTGCATCACAGTGGGTGTGACAAGCCAAAAGGCGTGGAATGTGGAGCAATAAATACTCTTAGAAAAGCTACGTATTCTGTCACCTAAGCACTTTACCGTACATGTGAAGGTGCGATTATTATTTCATTCGTCGGACATAATACCTAGCTTAAGCGGTTTCGGCATTCAGATTTTAATAACGATGTTTAATATCAATAGATAATTTTTTACTCTCTCAGTACGTTTTCGTCAATCATACTTTCAGCAGAGACACAAAGATGAAAATACAAATTCATGTCAGTTTGTTTGTAATTCATACAAATCTACAGTTTTATTACGATCATGTTGAAATTTTGCTCACTTGATCTTTGAAATACAAGAGGACGATCACTATACAGACAAGATTTCGTACGCTGCATTGTACGCTAAAAGTATGCTTAAATGGACGAAACCAGTGACCTATAAATCTCTATACTTATAAGACGCATTTGTTGTTTGTCTGTCTGTTCTCTTACAACTCAAGATCCAGACAACAAAATAATGTGAAATTTGGTACACGTACACAAGTTATTTCAAACTTTGACACTGCAATTTTATGTTTACCGTTGGAGTTACATTCAGGCCATTCATAATGCTTGTTTGAAGGACGCTGAAGATGGTCACTAGGTGATTGAAACCGATCAGTGGTTTTTTAAATAAAACATTAACCGCCAATGCTGCGAAATACATCTGGTGTGTTCATCATTGTGTGGTCGTGGAGCACCTCCAGGAAATGGAATCAAACCTCAAAATAATGAGGAAGTGCTTAACCGGAGCCGGCCGCGGTGGCCGAGAGGACTGAGGTGCTTCAGTCACGGTCTGCATGGTGTGTTCATCATTGTGTGGTCGTGGAGCACCTCAAGGAAATGGAATCAAACCTCAAAATAATGAGAAAGTGCTTAATCGGAGCCGACGGCGGTGGCCGAGAGGACTGAGGCGCTTCAGTCACGGTCTGCACGGCCACTACGGTCGGGGGTTCGAATCCCCCCTCGGGCATGGATATTTGTGCCGTCCTTAGTTGTAAGAAGTTCATAAGTAGTTTGTAAGTTTAGGGACTGATGACCCCGTAGTTAAGTCCCTTAAGCTTAACAAACATTTGAACATTTGAACTTAACCGGATTGGGAGGGAAAAGGTGTTTCTGGCATATTCTCACTAAGAGAAGGGATAGATTGGTTGGACACATTCTGAGACATCAAGGAATTGTTAATTTAGCATTAGAAGGAAGCGAGTGGGGTAAAAATCGTAGAGGGTGACCGAGGGAAGAATACAGTAAGCAGGTTCAAAAGGATGTAGGTTGCCGAACGTATTCTCAGATGAAGAGACTTGTACAGGACAGGATAGCGTGGAGAGCTGCATCAAACCAGGCTGCGGACTGAAGACTACAACAACAACAACATATCTCAAACGACAAGTGCCAACCCCTGGTTGACTCAGTAAGAGATGGTATTGTGGCAGATATCTCACGAAGCCATGAACCAAAGTTGTCAACAAGGCACAGCGCCATCTGCTGGTGTGGGTTGTTTTCACATGGAATGGACTGGTTACTCTGGTGCAACTGAACCCATCATTGACTGGCAATGATTATGTACGGCTACTTTGAGATCGTTTGCATCCATACATGAACCTCAAGAACCCAAAAAATTATTTTTGTGGATGACAATGTTCCAAGTCACAGGGCCACTGTTGTTTGCAATTAGATAGAAGAACAAATAGGACAACTCCATGGAATGACTTTCCTACCAGGATCGACCAACATAAATCCCACGCAACATTAATGACAAATAAATAAGACTTCAGTTGGTGCACAAAATCCTGTACCGCCTGCACTTCGCTGCCCAAAAATAGGTCCAACAGGATATTAGGAGGTATCGCATGAGTTTTGCTACCTCAATGTATTTTCTGTCTGGACTCCAACCACGTTTTCACTCCATCACTCAATTTCTCAAGATATTGGCAGCCATTACATCTACAAGAACTGTAAACGCTAGGAGAATTTGCCTTACCGAAATATCATCCCGGAATCTGAAATACAGAAGAGTCAAATGACGTAGTTGTTAAAAAACGATACAGGTTGAACAATAGATCACATCATGGTTTGAGTTTAGGCGACGAGAACACTTAACAGCAAACCTCGCAGCACCTGATGAATATGGTTGGTGTATGAAATTCAGGAGGAAGTAAATCAAAGACGGCCAAGTCCACTTTCGATGTATTCACAGGAGAGGCAGGAAGGTGAAAAGCATATTAGCAAAATACCCAAATTTGTGATGTTATTGTTTTCTCTCTTTATGTCAAAAACTTTAAGAAACAAAAAAAGTGGAAAAATCAATACTTAAGTCATAAAAGTGGATTAAATTCTGGACTTGCCATTTAATGTAAAATAAACCTATAACACAGAAAGCATGCAAGGAATAAAATTAATTGCAGAATGTAAAAAAGATGCTTCATATGTATTTTAGTACTGGTTGCTCTTACAAAACGAGAAATAAATTTTTAATTATTTGGTAAGTAAGGAAAAAAAAGAACCTAACGACTGAAATGAGTACTAAATCCTCATACTCTTCTATATTTTCACAATCTTAAAGATCTTCCTGTCCCATTTGAAGCTACATCTCTTTTTCTACAAGAAAAACCGAATTGAAATTGAACAAAAACACAGTAATTAACAGTCCTAACACACATATATAGCATGCAACTAAACAGAAAAAAAGTAGCGGCCGCCTACTGGGTCCTGTGTTTTGGTGGATTACTCATAAAGCTGCACCTTTCGAAAGAAGGACTAGGCCCTTTTTGAAACAAAACCCACTTTTAAACGACTTTTTTAAAACAATTTTCGTCCTTGTTAACACTTCGTGATGCTACCACTCGACTAAGCGCAGAAAATACTGTAAGTAAATCTAATATATATGGAAATTAATGTTTGTTCGTTTGTCTTTTTGTTCGTATTTTATGTACTGCCATACCGTACATACGATTGGGATAAAACTTGGTCAAGTCATTGCTTGCACTCACGGTAAGGTTACAGGCATGCTAAAATTAACTTCTTATGGTGCATGGCGGAGGATACTTTAAATTAGTTAATTCGTTTCTTACGCTTTCACGCAGAAATGGCGGGACAGATATGAATGAAATTTGTAGAAAGGTGGCTTATACCCTAATTACCTTTCGTAAGACACCGTATGGTGTGAAGAAGAGGGTACTTTACAATGGGTTAATATTTTTGCTACTCCTTCATGCTGAAAGAGATAGATTTGATTGAAATTTGGAATGGAGATAGCTTATACCCTGCATTAATACATCAGCCATCATACGGTGCGTGGCGGAGGGTACCTTACAGTTGGACGGATTTGAATGGCATTTGGTATTCAGACAGCTTGTAACCTGAATGAATGCACGTGTTACCTTTAGGAAGTCACCGTACGGTACATGGCGGCGGGTAACGTATAGTGGGTTAACTCGTTCACGCTGCAACGGCTGGGCGGAATTGAATGATTTGTGGAATGAAGATAGCTTGTTGTTGTTGTTATGGTCTTCAGTCCGGAGACTGGTTTGATGCAGCTCTCCACCCTACTCTATCCTGAGCGAGCCTTTTCATCTCCTCATAAGAACGACAACCCACATCCACTTGAATCTGCTTACTATACGCGTCTCTTGGTCTCCCTCTGCGATTTTTACCCCACACACTTCCCTCCAATGCTAAATTTACGATTCCCCGATGTCTAAGAATGTGTCCTACCAAGCGATCCCTTCTTTTATTCAGGGTGTGCCAAAAATTCCTTTTCTCACCAATTCTGTTAAGTACTCTTCATTAGTTATGCGATCTACCCACATAATCTTCTGCATTCTCCTGTAGCACCACATTTCAAAAGCCTCTATCCTCTTCCTGTCCGCACTGCTTATCGTCCATGTTTCACTAGCTTATACCCCTATTTAATACATGGAAATGTTTGAATGTTTGTAGAGCTAATGGGACTTAACTACGGTGTCATAAGTCCCTAAACTTACAGACTACTTATGAACTAGCTAATACTAAAGACTGCCCAAATATCCATGCCCGAGGGGGGGATTCGAACCCCCCGACCGTAGTGGCCGTGCAGAACGTGCCTGGCGCGCCGCAAACTGCTCGGCCACTGCAGCCGGCTAATACATGGGCTACCTTTCGTAAGCCTCCGTAGGTGCATGGGGAGGGTAGCTTAGTCCAAACATCCAAATTGTTTGACTGGTCACCACGAAAGTAATCATGCTTTCATGAAGGAGATTTTTATAATCTGCATGCCAGTGAATTTAGTTTGACGGAGAGTACCTTACGACTTTGCCACCGTTTGACCAGTTGCCATGAAACTTGGCGCATATATTCGTGATTTCATATATAGGAGGGAGAGCAGATGGACAGAAAGAGGAAGGAGGAGACGGACAGAAAGAAGGGAGGGGACGAGAATGAGAGAGGGGAGACGGTGACAGTCAGGTGAAAGGAGATAAACAGAGGGAGGGGGGAGAGGAATTGGAATTAACGGTGCACAGAGACAGAGATATGGGGGACGGACAGAAAGAGAGAGAGAGAGAGAGAGAGGAAATTAGGTGCAATGTGAGAAGAAATGGAAGGAGAGATGGCCTAACTTAAGACTGAATTAAATAATTACCAGGGTGACAGTGAGTTTCCAGCTAGTAGTGATATTCAAAAAAAATCGAATAAAACTCACACTTGCTTGTTTTACGGCCCACTTTAGGGTTTTCAGTGGTTTTATGATTTTTGCTAGTATTTCAAACAGAAAATAATAAAATATAAATAAAGTAATGTATAGGATTTATTTTTAAAAAATCAAATGTGTAAATTTACGATATAATATGTAAAATGTTGGTATATACGAGGCGCGTCCAGAAAGTAAGTTCCGTTTCAATTTATCTTCGCTGCAGCGCTGTGATTGCAGTTCCGCACATGCGCTGTAGACGATGTGTATCAAGGAGAAGAACGTGCGCCATTTGGAGGTCGGCGTTGATTGAAAATCCCGCCGCCTGTGAAATCAGGTCGGTGATTCGGTTTCTGAATGCGAGGAAAGTGAAACCAAGTGAAATTTATCGGCAAATTTGCGATGTTTAAGGACCAAATGCGATGGGTGATGGTGAGAAGATGGGTCCGACAGTTCAATGGCGGGCGTACAGGGATTTGGCTGGGACGTGTTTGACCATCCTCCGTACAGCCCTGACCTCGCTCCTAGCGACTTTCAAGTGGCGGTCATCACTTCACCAATGACGACGAGCTGAAAGAAACTGTTTCCAACTGGTTGAAGACACAGGCGGCAGATTTCTCTGAAGAAGGTATAAAAAACCTTGTGCCACGCTATGACAAATGCCTGCAAAATTTCGGCAGTTATGTGGAGAAGTAGTTTAAGAGTTGTAGAATTTTGTGCAATAAAAATTTCTTCTGTATCTGTGTATAATTTCATTTTATTACCAAACGGAACTTACTTTCTGGACGCGCCTCGTATAACTATGTATTATTTCTATTTTTGTCGAAATTTTTGCAAAAGTAGGCCGTAAAACAGGACATTGCGATTTTTATTTTTATAATTTGTAGTTAGCAAAGTTGTGGATGATTTTTCTCCTCTACAAACCGTTTATTCAATTTTCGTCTCAGGTGAACGGTTAAGGCGTAATTAGGAATTAAGTTTCGAGTTTCTGCAAGCGGTCCAGTTTTTGTGCTACTAACCCGAAGTGTGCCAAATATAAGAATAAAAAAATAAGTAAATAAAAGCAGTCGGCCGTCTTTGATACCATGATCTTCATACTTCTATCTTCAGTGACCGAAGAAATTTTAAATATGATATTTCAATTTTAATGTTGCCTCTATCTAGCACCGTTATGTTACGGGTGCACTAAATTTCTCTCAGTACACAGCGTCTAAACCGCAGCGCCGCATGCACTACTTGTGGCCTAGATTGCATGATCGACGCTCACGTCATCGCTTGAACATGCACGAGGAGTGACCTCCGTCCTCCATCAATTAGTATTAATGAACTGCGGGCCCACAGCGATGTACTCTCAGAGGAAATACCCCAGAGACGCAAACACCTCTTTGTCTCGACATCATGACCAAAAGTTTCTCTCACTGTATCTTTTCATGGCCTCGTAAAATGAGTTAAGTGAGGAAAAGCAAGCACGACTGGTACTCCCGTTGACGATGACGTCATTGAGGATGTGCCACAGGCTGTGATTGGGCAAGTGCTCTGTACGAAACACACAATGCTATATTCACATTGGACGGTTTTAGATTACCACGAAATACTTAGATCTAAATAACAGGGATGTAAGTCAAGAGCTAAACTCGTGACCCCGAGCGAGCTGGATAAGCGTAATAAAAATAACAAGTGGAGGAGACCACAATACTTGCTTCCGAAAAATGTGTAGGAGAATAGCTTATAATTCTGATGTTAATAAGATGTATATTGACACGGCCACTACGGTAGGGGGTTCGAATCCCTCCTCGGGCATGGATATTTGTGCCATAGTTTGTAAGTTGAGGGACTGATGACCCCGCAGTTAAGTCCCATAAGCTCTACAAACATTTGATTTGAACATTGTAAACACAACAACCTCAGAATAGTTACTGAACGAATTCCTGTAAGAACTACGTTTCCTTGCCGGGCGTTCTATTTGTGCCTTGGTAGTCGAATAGACAGCTATGGCATCCCGAACACTACATTAAATCAGTTTAGGATAAAACTGAGGAAAGGGTGTCATTTACAAAAGAGTTGGTCACAGCGTTCCACGGGCATTATTTGTGAAACCAAATGAAAAGTGAATTATAGAATGTTAATGAGACTTCCGCCATTACACGCTAAATGCGTTCCTTGGCAATCTAACAGAATTTACCAAGATATTTGCTGTCAACATGAGTTCAGACCAGACACAAAAAAATTTGCTTATGTAGCGCGATTCAATTCATTGTAATATCAATGTTTGAAATATCGGCTCAAGCACATGCTTACAATGTAAAAACGCTAAAAAAAATTATCCGTTTCTAAAATCAACCTCTCATTTTCAAAAAAAGTATTTTAATCGTGTAAGAATCCCCAAAACCATCCAATAAAAACACACCAATTGGATGTTTTGCCGCGGCGGAATGGCCAAGCGCATTGAGGCGCTATGCTACGATGTGCGAGGCCGCTCCCCGTCGGGGGTTCGAATCCCCCCCTCGGGCATGGATGTTTGTGTCGTCTTTAGTATAAGGTAGTTGATAAGTAGTTTGTAAGTTTAGGGACTGATGACCCCGCAGTTAAGTTCCCATAGCTTAACAAACATTTGAACATTTTAATTGGATGTCTTAGCGATTCCTTTACAGCTATTATTCTGAAGATGAAACCTGTCAAACGATCCGACATTTTAAACATTGAGTTCTACAAACTTCTATCTGAAATCCAATATGAGTAAAATCATGTGTCATTTCTCGACAGGAGGACCGAACAAGGTGACGCAGTAGTAATACTCTGGAATCGCATTCAACGCGCATCCGGCCATCCTAATTAAGGTATTCCGAGATTTCCCTAAATAATGAACCGCATATTCCGCGATGGTAACTTTGAAAGGGCAAGGCCAAATTCCTTGCCATTCTTGAAAAAAAATATCCGAGCGTATGCTCCGCCTCTAATGACTACGATATCGACCGGAAGTTAAATTCAAATCTTCCTTCCTCCTTAACAGGCGGCACAAGCTACTACTCACAGATTTGAAGTAGAGGACGAACGTTCAAATATACGACTGTCCTATTAAAATATATTTTAAACGTAATGTAATGGCGACGGAAACAGAGTTAGTTGGAGTGTAACTCTTCTGGATGACAGTACAACTAGGGCACAAAGCACAAGTATGAAGCTGGATTGTTTTCCTAGTCTTCAGCAAGGAGAAGAAATGCCAGGAAATACCCCCCGGCCTCTGCTACAAGACAGCGCATGCTCGATGGGCAATCTCTATTCAGTCGTCGTGCTGGCTCTATCGGCGTGCAGAGGCGCGCTACGACAATGGACTATCCAAATGACGTGCACGTCATGTGTGGCTTCCTCGACAAGGTTTTTTACTCACGCTTTCTGTGCCAAGGGATTTTTCTGCGAGCAGTAGGACTTAGTGTTCCGCCAAGAAGCAAGATTGACAACAGTCTCCAGCTTCTCTGGTTATCTCCCGATGTATACAAATATTAACAGATAAGCGTCCTTGTGCAAAACGACAGGAACAATTTAAAGCCAACTTATCAACTGAAATGTTCTGGTTAAAACTTTTAGGAGATCAGTTTATATATCTAAGTTTCAAAGTATAGTCATCGGCAAAATGAACTACAATGGTTCGACGTCATTACGGCAACCAAGGTAGTGGTAATAACAGATAGTTACCGCAGAGCGGGTTGGTGTTGAGTTGTGTTTACTCTACCAAACGAATTACACATGCAGTTGGGTTCAGACAGTGTAGTGACAGCTAGGGCAATTCAACAACGTGATTTACTGGAAGCTATGGCATGGAGAGCCATAGGAAATTTGAGAGCTAGACAGACATAGAGGGAGGTGGCTGCAGCTATTGGATTGTCCCAAAATGTAATTTTAAGGACCCTGACACCACATCAGACAAAAGGAAGCGATAAAAGAAGGCAGAGCCAAGGTCGTCCGTTGGTAACATCAGCAAGAGATATCCATTACATCCGGTTAACAGCCCGTCTAGACAGGAGGCAGAATGCAAGTCACCTGCAACGCACTACCCAGGCAGCAATAGGACGCGTAATATCGACACGAATAGTCCGAAATCACTTTCGAGAATGTGGCATCTACGCACGGAAGCCTATGGTGTGTGTCTCATTAAAATCATGACACCGTCTGAACGGTAGAAACTGACCGGAGGAACATCGGGATTGGAGTCGTAACGAATGACGCCGGGTTCTGTTCATAGATGAATCAAGATTTTGTGTTCAGTCGGAGAATGGTCATTCCCTCATCTGGATAGAACGTAGAACTCTGAACAATCCTGCTTATGTGCAGGAAACATTACCTTATCATGTTAATGGACGAATGGCCTGGGCAGGAGTCAGTATTGGCGGACGTACGGACCTCCGTATCATACTGAATGGCGCTTTGACCTTAGAGGTATAGCGACCTTCGACTTGTTGTGACTTACGCTGGTGCTGCCATAGGAGATGAGTTCTTTCTGATGGACGATAATGCTCGTCGCCACAGAGCTGCATTGGTGGACAGCATGTTCAAAGCTGAGGGAATGGAATGAATGAAGCGGCCAGGTTGTTCACCGGTCTGAAGCCCGACTCAGCATGTCTGAGATGATATTGACAGACGCATTGTAGCCAGACCAGCACCTCCCACAATGGGTGCTGTGCTGGAAATTCCACTAATGGAAGAATGCTCAAATATACCTCATTAGCTGATTGATAACCTCATACTGTCCATGGTACGCAGATGCGCAAGTGCAATGGCCGTCCGAGGTGATCACATATCATATTAGAGAACAACGAAAATGACTTTTTCACTATTATAGTAGCCCCATGGTGCCTCGCTCTAAGTAAACGCTGCCTCGCTCTAAGTAAACGCAATGTGAACTTCAAGTAAAGAACTGAACAGCAAAATATCGTACTGTATTACACACACATAACAACTGTAACCAATATCTGGATAAAATACATTACCATATGTATATTGAGTATAAACTCTCACCTGATCCTCTAAATGTTTTGAGCAGTGTACGCCGCGGTGGAGTAGCCGAACGGTCTAAAGTGTCTCGCTGCGGAGCGCGCGGTTGCTCGCCGTGGAGGTTCGAGTCCTCCCTGGGGCATGGGTGTTGTTCTTAGGTTAGTTTACCTTAGGTTTAAGTAGTTTGTAAGCTACGGACTGATGACCAAGCAGTTTGGTCCGATAGATTTACAAACATTTGAACATTTGAGCAGTGTACATCGAGCGAGCCGGCCGCGGTGGCCGAGCGCTCTTTGCGGCGCGCCAGTCACAGGCTGCACGGCCACTACGGTCGGGGATTCGGTTCCCCCCCCCCCTCGGGCATGGATATTTGTGCTGTCCTTAGTATTAGTAGTAGTATTAGCTAGTTCATAAGTAGTTTGTAAGTTAGGGACTGATGACCCCTTAGTTAAGTCCCATTAGCTCTACAAACATTTGAACATTTTGAACATCGAGTGATGGAAAGTAGTATTAGAAGTGGAATTGTAGTCTGTTTGTAATTTGGCCGAGAAATAGGCATTTCCAGCAATTTCAACATGGTTAACATATGACTTGCAATCTACCAAGTCTGGATAATAAGTAATAAGAACTACTATTTTTCTCTGAAATGACTTAGTAGTACTTAGAGTTACACACCTTCATTACAATCGTCCCGGTTATAAATGAACTTTTGCCTACTATCTAGAAGGCGTTGCTTACGATCTACGCGTCTGTTTCTCTTGTTATCCTTTATTGACTGCCCTGCAGCAAGGATAACTTTATCTATGGTATTGCACCCGATCCCAGTGGAACTTTCACTTTCACCCTGAAAAAGAGATCGCACTCACATGGACTCATGTCGGATGAGTATGGTGGATTTTCGTGCATTGTCAGGCAGAATGCCAGACTGCTGCTGCTGTCCAAGACCCCCAACGCCACAGATAACGGGGGATTCTGGAACATTTTATGTCACAAACGACACACACACCCAGGAACATCGCAAGCACTCATAGCGCTAAGAACAAGAGACATCTAAGAATAAGTTAAAATCACTGAAGTTAACGTCGTATCTGTACATTTAGAATCATGAATTAGTTTTATGACAGATCTAAAGGCATTTAAATGCAATAGAATGAACAGAAGTATGAATAATGTATCGAATCTGTACATTTAGAATCACGAATTAGTTTTATGACAGATCCAGTGGCATTGAAATGCAATAAAATGAACAGAAGTATGAATAATGTATAAGCTGGACATTATTCAAGACAAGGAGGCGATCTAAATTGTTATTTGTTGTGAAATATATATACCAAGTTCGCTGTTCAATATTTTATTCCAGCTTACCGGTTTCGACAAAACTATGTTGTCATCTTCAGATCTGCAACTCTATATTTTAAAATATAGCATCTTTCCGTACATCATTAACTGTACAGATCAATCTTGTGCCTTGACTTACAAGAATTTAAATGCGCTCGTCACTAATAAGATCTAAACTAGTAGTGTTACGATTTAAAATAATGTACCTCAGTTCGTTACTTTTAAAGTCTATCACAACACACATTTTCTACTTGTTCACAACAAAGAACTATGAATGAGCTTCTGAAAATTTTTAGGCACTGGGTAATACCGCGAAATAATGTAGTTACCAATTTGTTTTATGGTCTCTAGTAACACTCTAACAATCAAGGGGAAGTATTTACTTATATTCTTGACGTTGACTTTCTGGTAGACTATTTACCATATACTACACAGTCGTCAGCACCACAGCTCTTCAGTTGCAACGAAACCTCGTTGAAGTCAAGAAAATGCAAGAGAGCCCAATTTCGCAAACATTATTTGGTCTACTATGTTATGAAGTACACATTATACCATTAACAAAATAAGTTTTATATTTACAAGATGATATGACGTATCAGAAGCGTTGTACAATATTGCCTTTCAGTGACAACCCTGTCTATTGAAATGTACATGGTCACCACACAGATGAGTTCAGTTAAGCTTTTCCCACTAGTGGTCAATAGCTTTTCACAGTTATGACGTAACACGTCTGCTACGAGTAATTTTATGATCTTTATGTATGTAACAAAGCGTAATTATTTCAGAACATTGAGAGCTTCGATCCTGAATAGTGGAATTCTGCTGTTCTGCTACTGAATGAAACAAAAGAACGCACTCAACTTTGAAGTTTAACCTTAATTTGGAAGAAATTATTGCTAAATGCTTAGTAATAGGAGGGTATGTATGTGTGGAAAGAACACAGAATACCTAAGATTTGATGATGGTATAGTGTTCGTAGCAGAAAGTGAGCAAATTGCAACTAATAGATCTAAATAAGTTTTTGTTGAATAAAAAAGAATACGGTGTTCGGCATAAGAAGGAGACCGGCATATACTAAAATCGGGAAAGTTGTTATTAGCCAGGTAAGAGTATTTAAATATGTGAACAGTGACTGAAGACTTATCGCCGCTGTGGAATGGCCGAGCGCTCCAAGGCGCCGAGCTGCGCAGCGCGCGTTTGGTGAGAGGAGAAGACTCCTGCTAGTTATGAGCCAAAGGAAGAAGATCGGGGTGGGACATTCGTCGGGGCGGCATTTGTTGATACGACGGTTAGAACTTCAACAGTGGCAACACTGCTGTGGTGATACTATGCAGTGAAATCTACTATTGTCGCTGATAGTAAACGTTGTTGACTTACACAACTTACCTCCGAGCAAATGGACTCGCCCATCCCACTTCACCGGTGTGCGCACAATTGAGGGAACCACAGCGAGCGGTCTACGGTAACGGTGTCACTATGTTTTCGAAACATAAACAACGAAGTTGGATCAAGATTGAACGTGCCCTAGGTCGTACAGCACTACATTGTCTTCAAGATCATCAAGAGCCCCAATAGCTACGGTGAAAGTACGACTGTGATGGAGTTATCCTAACGCATTACGTTCCTCCACGGCAGACCATCAAAGCACAGTATTACTGTTCGTTTTTGGATCACCACCTGCGACCAGCTTTGCGAAAGAAACGACAACACTTTCTACGCAACCCACCCATCATTTTGCACGGCAATGCGCGGGCGCATACAATGCAAGATATGCCTCCTCTGTTCGGTCGATGGGACTGGGAAGTACTGTACCATCCACCATACTGCCCGGACCTAAGTCCTAGAGACTTTGATTTGATTCGGAAGATGAAACAACCACTTCGTGGCATTCGCTTCAGCAATGTTCCTTAGACTCAACAGGCGGTAGACAGCTCCATTCGCACCAGCAAAAGCACAGGCTCTGCTAACCGTATACTATGCCTTGCACATCGCTGGCAACGGGTTCTACTCAACGCTGATGACTACATTGAAGGACAAACATGTAACTCTTTTGTATCAGTTGTGAATAAATAGTTGCCACTATTAAAGTTCCAACCCTCGTAAAATATTTTTTGGATCAAATGTTGAAATGTTTGTAAACCTATTGGACCAAACTGCAATGGTCATCAGTCTCTAGGCTTACAAACTACTTAAGATAACCTAAGGACAACACGCACACACACACACACACATGTCCCAGGGATGATTAGAACCTTCGACGGCGAGCAACCGAGCGCTTCGCTGCAATGCGCCTTAGACAGCTCGACTGCTCCAGCGTAGCTATGGTTTGGATGGTCTAGTTTGTGTTGTTAGATGATTTAAATGGCAGCAGAAGCTACGCTTACTGAAGAAGAAGGCAAAAGACAGGATAGAATGGTGGGCAACGACGTGAAAACAAGCCTTTGGGCAGAACATAAATAATGTTGTAGCTAACTCTCAACATGTTTTCATTATCATTACACTAGACTACGCGTTTGCTACCTGTGGGTCCCACAATTCCACAGCAATAAACAGTAACATTAAAATGATGGGGATGCTGTTATTTATATGTGCATTCTGTGTGCATTTATTATTTAATCTCATCAACATCGTGATGAAGAAATATACTCTTATTTTTTGTATTATGTCATAGGTGTAGATAGTAATATATTTGTTAATATTTTCCTGTCATTTTCAGACAATTGTAGAAAACTAATCCTGGAAAAACCACAAAGCTCAAGGGGCGAAGCAGTAGACGGGCGAAGTTTGGTAGCGTGACTTGCAGATGTGAGGATGACCGTGCGTCTTGCCCAGTGGGCGGTGACACAACAAGACCTACTTAGCGGCAAGAATCACTTAGGCCTTGTGTTAAGGTCGTCTAGGACGGAAACCTCACGTTGCTAACAACAAATTTCGTGGAACGTCGCACACAGGAACTGAACTGGCACAAATTCACGAGTTTTTTGTTCGTTAATGTGATTACTCAATGGCAGATTACATATTTCTCAAGAACCTCGCCATCCAGGGAGAGTCTGAAGCGATAATATATTTATGACTCACAGGACGTTAGCTCATATCTTCATGCACTTCATTTCAAAAATATTTATATGCCTCGGATTGCTACACAAGCGCAGTGAAGAGATCATTGGACAACTTCACACACATATATATATATATATATATATATATATATATATATATATATATATATATATATATATATATAAGGAGAATTTGACGCGAACGTTCTTCATTTTCATAACTTACTTTCGTTGCACATTACTCTTGATATGCAATGCGGAGGAAGTTACGATTTTGTGCCAACACTGAATGACATTAACTCAAGCTTTAATGGGAAATTTATTGAAATATCTATTACAGTTTAAGGATTACAATATTTTGTCTAATAGGTGTTTTTATATATTCACATTATGGAACCATTTTCTGGTGGATCGACAGTCCAACAGAATTTAGACTGTGGAAGGCTGCTGTCAACATTCATAGGGACGCATTATACCTCTTGTTTTATAGTTTGGATTATATCTGACGAAATAGAAAAACCCTTATTAGGCTTCATTACTATTTTGTCTAAAAATTACTGTTAAAATTATATACAGAATTACACACACAGATTATTTCTAAAATGTATTGGGCATAATACAAAGATACTGTCCCATTCTTCAATTGGGAGAAATTTGGTCGTTACGAAGATATATGTACCTAACGTTCTGAAAATGCAGTTTCTAGAAAATGAGAAAAGAATGTTCATAGTGTTTTTGACTCAACGTATGCCTTTTTCAGAAGATTCCAGTGGCATAAAGGTGCTGGCCAGCTTGCTTCTTTATCCTTTGCAGACTTTTTCAGGATTATCATCCTTACTCTGGGCCGCGGCGGAGCGGCCGAGCTGATTGAGGCGCTATGCTACGATGCGTTAGCCGGGCGCCGTGGCTCGGCGCGGCCGGTCAGGGGGCTAAACGCTCCCTGTAATAAAAAAGCTGAGCCAAATATACAACGAACAACCAAGAACGATCTGAAAAACAACGACCGCCCCCTCGGTTTGTTCAAACGTTTGTAAATCTATCGGACCAAACTGCGTGGTCATCAGTCCGTAGCTTACAAACTACTTAAACCTAGGTAAACTAACCTAAGGACAACACACACACCAATGCCCCAGGGAGGACTCGAACCTCCACGGCGAGCAACCGCGCGCTCCGCAGCGAGACGCTTTAGACCGCTCGGCTACTCCACCGCGGCTGCCCCCTCGGGCATGGATGTTTGTGCCGTCTTTAGTAGAAGGTAGTTCATAAGTAGTTAGTAAGTTTAGGGACTGATGACCCCGAAGTTAAGTCCCATAATCTTAACAAACATTTGAACATTTTGAACCTTACTCTAGACTCTTTAGTGGTGGCTTACGCAGCCCTTTCAGCTTCAACTAGTCGCTGACGATCAATGGGTCAGAGCAGCTCTCACATTATTTCCTAGATGCCTAATTTGTCCATTACTTTTGTCCTGCTAATTACACCCTCATTGAAACAGATAACAGCATCCATCATACCTATTTTAAGTACTACCCATCCAACAGTCACTGTTTTCGGTACTCGTTGCCACTCGCAGCTGTAGAAACTCTTCTTAGGATTTTGTGTACGGCTATGTAGACATTTGCTAAGTAATTCTTTGTCTGCAAGGTCTCTGTATAGTGACTTCGTTGTTTCCACGACTTTATGGTGATAACACTTGCCTGTAGCATCAGTGTGGCCAGTGTGCAGACATTTGTTCAAGGAGCGTTTAAAACTATAATAACTATTTAAAAGTAAATAAACCATACATTTTTGGAAACGAAAGAAATTTGTCTTTCAGATACAGGCAATTTTTTTCGATTTTCAGTCATCTCACGTCCAGGTCCCTTGAACCCAAAGACGGCCATTGATCCTGTCTTCATGACTGAAAAGAATAAAATTTAGCTGGAGACAGCCAAGGACACTTTCTTCAATGTGGGACTCGGTGACATGCCGCAATGGTATTGGGGATTTTGCTCGCTCTAGTGCGCCGCGCTCGAATGCGGCTTTTTCGAATATGAATTTTCGGAGCAGACTGACACTCGATCTGGACCCCGTCGCGCTAGTAGAGTAGGGCAAAGGCCGCCTCACCAGTACACCCGCCACTGCAGCTGTATGCCTGCAGGGTGACGTTGCGTCTGATACACTGTAATGCCACCAGCCGGTGGAACTATACTAACATCTGTTCAGTTGTGTCAAACATGAATATTCATGCGTTGTAATGTCCAATGCTCTAGGGAATTTAAAAATAAAATAAAACATAAAAAGGTAAGAATTTGAAAAATTTCACAGATGACATTAGATGTTTAGTAAAACCTTGACGCCACTTCTCTGTTGCCAGCAATTTTAGACAACTTCAATATCAAACACCAAATTCCTGAAGGCATGCATTCATGAAATATAACCTGCAGGGAGAAAAGAAAAAATTTAATGTAGCAAATATGGGGCGATTCATTTAGTCATAAATAAAACTATGTGATCACTAAAATATGCTAAAATATTTAACATCTCATGATCGATGTTATACGCATTTAGGAAACCTGAAATTTGTCTACCTGTGGACCTCTTTTCGCAAGTCATAAGAAATGACTAATAATTAATTCACATGGTGGGTGGTCGAGTATTCCGCCAAATGTCAGTGTCAAATTTGTACGATATTTCGGCTACATAACTCGTAACATTCATCGGGTACGACCTGAGACTGCTTTCTTTAGCGGCCGGGTCCAGTATTTATGTCTGCGCCCTTCCCCCTCCACTGGTGGTTGTACACGTTCCCTTTGTAGTCAGAGCCCGCCATACCCGCCTCTGGGAACTTCATCTTCAGTCTGGCGCTCGGTTTGTAGTTCGCGCCCCCTCGCTGGAATGTTCTGAAACATTTATGTTCTGTTCTGCGTCAGTCGCGTCCCTAGGTGCTCCCTCTGTGGTCCGCGCCCTCTTGACCCGCCTCTGATCGTTCTATCTGCAGACTGGCGCTGCGTTTGCGGTCCGCGCCCACTCGCTGATATGTTCTGGGGCGTTGACGTTCCGTTTTCCGTCCGCTGCAGCCCTGGGTGCTCTGTCTGTAGTCTGCGCCCGTCATACTCGACTCTGAGAGCTACATCTGCAGTCTGACGCTCCTTCTGCGGTCAGCACCCGTTGTGCCCGCCCTGTACGTCTCATCTTTGGTCCCATTATCTGCTTGAGGATCTTTTTGCATATCCACACATTTAGTTCTTCTGTTCGTGTTATGCTGGAACTGTATTTGTTGCTTATTTAATAATTCCAGAGTAGGGTCGCAGGCTCTGCTTAGTTGGTAACCCATGTCTCGGTTCATGAGATTTTCAGCCACTTTGATCTCTAATGATTCTTTGATAACACGGTCCCAAAATCTGAGAGTCTGTGCCAGAATCTTGGTGTCACCGTATTTCTTGAGATGATCCAGCTCCCGACAGTGTCCATCAATGGCTGATTTCGTCACCTGCCTTAATGGGGCGTGCCTCTGCTGTTCCTTGCATCTCATGTCCACTGTACTGCTGGTCTGGCCGATGTAGGACCTTCCACATTGGCAAGGAATTCTATAAATCCCTGGTTTCTGTAACCCAAGATCGTCTTTTACATTCCCCACCATGTCCCCCCGTCTTGCTGGTTGGAGAGAAGACACATTTGATATTGTGTATATGTAGAATCCTACTGATTCGGGAAGAAATAGAACCAGCATGTTTCTATGATATTGGGAAATGCTATCGTAAGGAGACACTTCTCCATCTATGAAGGAAAAATTTTTGTGTGTTTATAGAGTATTCTGAACGTAAAAATCACATGAACTTCTGATTTATCCAGGCCTGATACCTAGATATTCGTTTTTGTCTCCTTCAGTGTTTGACAGTATAAGCTGAAATTGCGCTACTATTGTTGGCTTGTAAATGTGTAAGATCAGGCAGAGGAACTACGTTAGTAGTGTGTGGGTGAATTGAAAATTTGGGTCTGGCGGGAATCATAGGGTATTCCATAGAGTCGTTGTGATCATTGTGTGTCAGTGGCGTAGTAGTCAGCGAAACTGTCTAGTTGACAGGAGACCAAGTTCGAATACCGGTTGGGCACAGTTTTTCAAACTTCCCCATTGATTTAATTGAGTGTCATAAATTCCAGTGTTTCTTGATTTATTAAACCTATTGGATCAAAATATTGTCGGTTGCACATACACATATATAAGTTAGATACATTTCTAACAATACAAGAATCACATATGCTGTACGGCATTTGTTTTGTCGTGTTATATTCGAGTTACATCATGCAACAGTCTTACAGGTTACCACAAACATCTGGATACCGATGACAACATAACCCTTCTCACAACTAAATGACACACACTCTTATGCACGGATGAACAGTGTCATACCCAGCGGGTACGCACTAACTGTGATTTGTGGCTGTACCAAATGGCACCCCACATCATAACGTCTTCAGTAGGTGCTGTATATCCTGTGTGATGGCGCTCTCCCTGTCGGCAGCGAGCCAAAATGCGGCGACCTTTCTCAAACAAACAGAACCTGGATTGCCCCGAAAACACTATGTGTTGTCATTCCTGTCCCCAGTGACTTCGTTCCACACGCAATTGCCTTCTAGCATGTTCCTGCACATTACAGAAAGGTAGGTGCGTAACTACGCCACAATAAACGGCGGGGGACACTCACCCCTTATAGTCTATGATGCGTTCCATTCTTCCACTATTGCGAGAAGAACCCAGTTCTGTCCAGCAGTGCTATTCGGAAGAGGTGTAGATCGTCCCGGAAGATGGTCTGCGTGGTGCGGTCTGGCCCGTATCTTTGTGTTCTGCGGCCGTCCGCGAACCATTCGGACACACATCCATTCTGCCCAATTCTCTCATATCACTGATACGTCCTCTTCCAAACTCACTGATTTCACGGCATGGTTCGCGCATACACTTGCGAGGCACAAGTCACAATGATTCATTATATTCCGTTTATAGCGACAACAAGACCCGCAAGCACAGTTTATCGCTAGGTACACTTGACAGCAAAAAAAGTGGATCACCCCTGAATTCCTAAGTGGAGACCGCACCTGACGCTATGCAACCACCATTGCACAGCTGCTTCGCTGGTTGTCAAATCATTGCACAGTACAGTTATTACCTACCCACAACAGGTACTAAGTACCTATTTCTCCTTGTGGCATTCAGGCAAGGTACAAACCAATACTTTCGTACAACAAATATTAGAATAAACGTCATTAGAGATAAGACAGTAACACTTGTAAATTAAATTTAGTTGCAATAAGTGAAAAGTCAGATACGTTATCACATTTGTTTAGTGAAATGATCTGAATCTGAACGCACTGTTAAGCAAAAAACAGTTGTATACCTGATCGAGATGCAATTACAGGTCGCGCACATTTTCGTGGCCCCTCTCGGATCGGCGGAAGTCGGCTGAGCTCCTGTGTCAACGGAATGTTTATGATCTCTACCAAACTTACCTAGTAACACCATTGTACACCGTAGACCTCGTCAATGTATTGTTGATTTGTGCTTCGTATTGATTATTGTCTTCCACTTTGTTATTTGCTAAAATAAGTCCACATACCACAACGACTTCTTTTATAAGAAAGAAGGCTGACCTTAAAAGTGGCGTGAAGAATGTTAATTCTGATTTTTATTCTGTTACGACAATAAAAAGAGTCAAAGAGCGTTGTTACACCCGCTTAATAAGTCCCTTTCAAATAGTAACATTTCGTAGATATGCGTTCCACTTTTCTATTACTCAAACATTAAAGTGATATTTAATTTCGTGTTCCATCTGTAACGCCTTAACCCCTTACATGTTGTTTCTTTGAAAACCTGTAATATATACGCCGTAATCTGCCGGTACTGGGGGAAAGAGGCGGGGCTTGTTCTAACAGCCAATCCGCTATGAGCTGAATGCAAGCTTCAGCTCCCAACATTCTCCGTCCAGGGGCCACGTTTAAGTGCGCGTGATCTCTAGGCATAAATAGACTAAAACACTGACGTTTTCATTTGTTTCTTAGACCGATGTCTGAACCCAGAAATAAATGATAATCTTAGCACTGCACCAGGAGTTGCATGAAGCTCCTATTGTTGTTGAGAGGTAACCGCTGAAGATACGTAATATAGTGCAATTCACAGATGTCATACATCATAAATTTGTGGAATAGAATACAATGTATTGATGAGTTGTTAACTAAGCACAATCAGATGTCACATATCAAATATGTTCACAATTAGCGTTATACTGGTACCTGAAACGACGATACGATTAATTTTTCCCCGGCAGGGACTCGAACCCAGCACCATTTACTATTGTATAATAGGAAGGAATACTGCTGATATATTTATTGTTTCTTCAGAGCACTCCAACCCTGCACATACCGTCACTCTTGACCTGACACCATGAGGCGTCAACTATCACATTGTCGTTCACCAGTAGTTAGGATCACACCGTTCGTAGAGTCGTGGAAGGAGATTGGTATTTTGCGAAAACTTTGTTTAATTTAGTAGCGCATGGACATGTGCAATTTTGATTTGAAACAAGGCAGAATCCTGCGTTCTTTATTGGAGTTACTGGGCCGCGGTGGAGTAGCCGAGCGGTCTAAAGCGTCACGCAGCGGAGCGCGCGGTTGCTCGCCGTGGAGGTTCGAGTCCTCCCTGGGGCATGGGTGTATGTGTTGTCCTTAGGTTAGTTTACATATGTGTAAGTAGTTTGTAAGCTACGGACTGATGACCACGCAGTTTGGTCCTATAGATTTACAAACATTTGAACATTTGGAGTTACTGGAGGTGTTGATGGTATTTTTGTGGCCGTTGAAGACTGTTACCCCCAGCGGGAATCGGACCCATACTTTAGCTATTACAAGTTAACCTCATCCCGGCCTCCAGCGAATTACAGATGCGTTGGCATAATGTTTTGTCATAATGGAGTACTCATTAGACAGTACGACCAGTCAAAGAGCTCAGAGGTGTCTGGCTAGGTAAGACATTCTTGGCCGCACGGGATGGCCACGTAGTGTGAGGCGCCTTATCGCGGATTTTGCATGATATTATACTACGTTTTAGTATGCTACATTTCGATTTGGTATGGCATTCTGTAAGAAGCTTATTTAACTATGAGCTCATTATAATAAAACTTATTGGGTAGCTGTTGCCACGATAACTTGAATATTAGGCATTTTTATAGTTATAAGGAACATGGATTATGCGTTAAAAAAATTTGAAATTCGGAAAGTAACTTCGTTTTGATATTTATTCACCACGTTCAGAACACAAACAGACTTCGATGAAGGAGGTTTCTGTGATTTACTAGTATGGTCAGTGACAAGGTATCCGATAACTGGCAAGTGTGTCGAGCAATTATTCTTCACGGTGTGGTTGCCGTCAATAGTCATGCTGAGGTTACAAAACAGCAATATGGATTCTGTTACAATGTCGCATCGAAAATGTGATTACATGCGAAGCATAATATCCAACTGGGAAGGATGGGGGAGAACTACAGTCTCTGCCATTTCAAAGCTTGGATACTGGTATTTGTCGGAATAGATGTCCATTTTAATGGCGACAATAGTGCTTGCACGGTAAGGTTCAGTTGTCCATTATATCCACGTGCTTTTCGAGAGTCAACGACAGAGAAATAATGAAAGTGATTAAAAAAAGTCTCCCAAGCACAAAATTGTGAAAAGCAGCACGGAGATGCAGATAAATATTTCAAGGGAGGAGTAGCAGGAGGGGGGGCGGGATCTAGGAATGAACCGGAGTGCAGAACTGGAAAATAAAAGAGTGAGATGCTTGCAAAGTACTCCTTACTTATATATCACAGTTTGTTTTAGGGCCGAGAGAAAAAGGAACGAATGTTTTACAGAACGAAGGGTGGATTATCGGAGATGCAAAAGAACACTGCTTCATAGAGGGGACCCATGGACAGTAAAGAAAGCAGACATTAAAAGAGACCACAACTTTGTACAGCTTTTTTGGGGAATAGACCAGAAGGGCAAGTGAGGTTATAATGTAAGGAAGCTGATATAGAGAAAGAGAGAAAGGAGGAAAAATTAACAACGAATAAATACAAGTCAAATCGTTTGCATATTTCGTTAAGGACGGAAGGTGTATTAATGGATGGAGGGGAGGAGAGAGACGTATTTGAAATAACAAAAATTACTTTAACAGCGTCCATCTAAACTGATTACTCTGTATGAATGGAGTCTAGGTATAAATGAATAAAAATAGGATATTGAGTGAAATAAGAAGAGTTGAATTAATATTTGTGCCACAGGCGGGAATCGAACCCAGGCCTCCATACTTTCTTTAATTCAATGCTTTTCCTTTCACTTAATTTCTTTGACATACTGACGCGGAAAACTGTCTCTAGGTATATAAATTTATAATAAAATAGGATAATAAAGGAACTGTTTATTAAAAAAAATCAATTTAAAGGCAGCTCAAAGGAAAAAGAAACTCATATTTTATTTCTTCTATCGTCTCACTTAGGTGATTTAAAAAAATAGAAAAAAAAGCATTTTAAAGTACTAATAATTTATTCAGATTCCCTCATTATTTGTTTCTTTCATAATACATCTCAGCGTAGAATCTATAACGCCATCAGACCAGCTTCTCTTCAGTAAGAGCGACGACTCTACCTCGAGTTGATTGCTCGCAGTGAGAGAGCCTGATTTGTATTTCGGCTGTCTGCTTTTACTATGATGCCAGGAAGTAAACATTCTGTATTTACGTCAGAGCCCCACTCTGCGCTGTGCAGGGGGCTGTTGGGCATCACCGCGACCGCCAGCTTGCTGGCTTCCACCAAGCCTCGCCTAGTCACCAGCTGTGGTTGACCGGCCAACCCATAGCTCTCGAGCCACGGCTAATACAGGCACAGACCGCAAAACCAGACTCAAACGTTTCTGCCAACCTACCCAAGTGTGTAGTATTAACTACCACAGATAGAGGTATTTTGCTATAAAATGAGCAGCCACTTTATCTTTTGACATTTCATTCAAAATTTTAACGAAGTTAAAGAATATAATCATGATAAACGCAGCTACCATATAATGTTTCACGTAGACAGCAATCATACGACACAGGAAACTATCTTTTCAGCGCTCTGCACTAGATTTAGACCCAAGAAAATATGTATTCAACCTAGAAAACTACGTTTTGTTCACTTATAAAGTGTTCTCATTATCTCTGAAACAATAAGTGCTACGAAACAGAAATACCTTCTGGTAAGGCCCTTCATTTACACGATTGTTCTGTTATTCATAGTGAAGTGTTTCGTTATGGGTTCATAGAATCGCTTTAGTTTCTCAACTGTTCCACGCTTATACGAAGATCGAGAAAACAAGTGCCAAAAAGGATATATGCGAGTTCTAATTACCATTATATTATTCTTAAAATTCAAATCAAATGTTCGAATGTGTGTGGTATGCTAAGTTCAGCTGTCCCTAAACTTACACACTACTTAAACTAACTTATTCTAAGGACAACACACACATACCCATGCCAGAGGGAGGACTCGAACCTCCTACGCGAGCAGCAGCCCGATCCATGACATGTCACCTTAGACCGCGCGGGTACTCTGCGCTGCCTTCTTACAATTGTAACATACTTTGTACGGTAATGAGTACAAAAGCTCTTTGCATCTGTAGGAGAAGGTTGGTGATTGAAATCTCATAGCGTGCTACACTGAAAACTCTTTTGTTTTAATATTTTGCTTTCCCACCTCATCCCCCTGCCGTCTCCGCCCCCTCCCAAACCTAAGTAGGAAAAAAAAAAAAAAAAAAAAAAAAAAACGGAAAACATCCGAGACCTTCTTTCCGCTAATTCACTATGCCGCACAAACTGATATCTTTTTCCAACTTTTTCAGTGTCCTCCCTCTATACCGTCAGGTAATAATCGCACATTGCTCAGCAATACTGCGGAAGAGGTGGAGCAATTGTAGGGTTTATAGCCTCCTAGGGAGAGGTTTTAATCTTCTAATGGTTGTGTCAATAATAGGCGCTTGTTTTATCTTCACCAAAACATGTATATTTCTTAGTTAACGTTGTTTTCAATTGTATCCACCAGAAATTTTGTTAGGTGTATAATCCTTAAATTTGTTTTGTTTATTGATTTCTCAAGGATTGACGAAACTTTTCTGGTAATCATGTGGTGAACTATACGCATATTTATGTTTAGGGTCAATTGTCGAATTGGCATCGTGAAGATATAACTTTAATATAATTATAAAATTGACTCTGCTTTTCTGAGGTGCTTACTAGACAGCAGCATAATCTGCCACAAATATTTCTCAATTCGATATAGCAGTTTGTAGCTCTGTCAGAGAGTGGGTAAAATGTTACTCTCTCTCCAATTTGTAACTGAGAGCTACTGCCTCTTAATCTTTAAAGGGCGTCGACATTTTCATGAAGGAAGCGAACAGCTGCAGCGTGAATCGCCTCATCATTGCCCTTGTGAAGGCCGATGCAGATAATTCAGAAAGTGGGGATCAAGTGGGGGTCATCAGTCCCTGAACTTACAAACTACTTATGAACTACTCTTACGAACTAGGACGGCACAAATATCCATGCCCGAGGGAGGATTCGAACCCCCGACCGTAGTGGCTGTGCAGACCGTGACTGAAGCGCCTCAGTCCCCTCGGCCACCGCGGCCGGCATACTTTTTCCAGCGTTATGAAATATCTAGAAAAATTAACATCAAACCGGCAAAGGTTTCTAAATCTTTACTCTTGTGAGACTTTGGCGATACTATATTTTCATGATCTACTGAGTACTCTCAAACTAATTTCATATATATAGAGTGCCAAAACGATTTTTGGTATCTTCAACGCCGCAGTGGAGTGGCCAAGCGCATTGAGGTGCTATGCTCCGATGCGCGAGGCCGCTCCTCGTCGGGGGTTCTAATCTCCCCCTCGGGCATGGATGTTTGTGTCGTCTTTAGTATAAGGTAGTTCATATGTAGTTTGTAAGTTTAGGGACTGATGACCCCGCAGTTAAGTCCCTTAAGCTTAACAAAAAAATTATCAACAGCCATAGTCAACTTCGAACTATATCGCTTTCCTAAGTTGTGCGACTGGACTCGTGATTTCCTATCTGCAAGGCAATTGTTTGCAGTAACAGATGAGGAGTCATCTAGTGGAAAGGAGAGTAATTCTTCCAGCAAAGCGAAGTACACTTCTCCTGATTCGAATATATATTCGAAATATTTAATGAGCAATCAGAATATTGCTCTTAGATTTGAGGCAGTTAATGCTGCCCACTGCTAAACTCAGAAAAGCAAAGTCAATTGCGAAATGAATTTGAATTTGTATCTTGACGGCGCAAATGGAGACAATTGACCTTAGACATCAATATTCATTTGGCTCTGAACAAAAGTACTCAGAGTTTCGTCATCATTCTAGATATCGATAAGCAAAACAAATTTGAAGGTTATACATATAACGAAATTCCTGGGGGTGGAATTAAAAACAATGTTAACTGTGGAAAACACAAGTTTATCGAAGGTGAAACAAACGACCTGTTATTGACACTACCATTAGGAGATTTACACGTTTCCTAAGGAAACTGCCAACCCTACAATTGTTCCCCCTCTTATGCAGTATTTCTGAGTAGTGTGCGATTATTACCTGATGCAATAGAGGGAGGACGTCGAGAAAGTTGAAAGAATATATCAGATTATATATTATAACATACGCTATTTGGCACATGTATTTATTATTACTATTATTATAATTATTATTATTAGTAGTAGTAGTAGCATTTCGAGCTTAGTATAAGCGTGGAACAGTCGAGAAACTGAAGCGATTATATGAACCCATTACGAAACACTTTACTGTGAATAACAGAACACTCGTGTAAATGAAGAGCCCCAGCAGAAGGGAATTTCCGTCGTTTAGCACTTATTGTTTACAGACACATTGAAAACACTTTATAAGTACACAAATCGTGAAAGATATACTACATGTATACATTTGTGTTGTTGCCACCAGAACTGTTTAATTTTGCAACATGCTTACATTTCTAAGATAACTACATATTTCATTACGTCTATATCTAATGCAGAGCGCTGAAAAGAGAGAATAATTTTCTGTGTTATATGATTGCTATCTATGTGAAACATTATGTGATACTACGTTTATCATGTTTCTATTCTTTCACTTCGTTAAATATTTGAATGAAGTGTGCTGCTCATTTTATAGCAAAATAGCTCTAGGTGTGGTAGTTTATAATACACGTTAGGGAAGTTTTGCAGAAACTTTTCATACTCCAAGGGTTGAGTCTCGCTGTATTAGCGTGGCTTGCGAGCTACGAGCAGGCCGGTCAACCACAACTGGTGCCGAGGCGAGGCTTGGCGGAAATCAGCCAGCTGGCGGTCTTGGTGGCGGGCAACAGCCCCCAGCACGGCACAAAGCGGGGCTCTGACGTAAATACAGAATGTTTACTTCCTGGCTTCATAGTGAGAGCGGAAAGCAGAAATACAAATCTGGCCGACTCACTATGAGCAATCAACTCGAGATAGAGTCGTCGCATTTACTGAAGAGAAGCTGGTCCGATAGCGTTATAGATTATATACTGAGATGCATAACGGAAGAAAAAAATAATGAGGGATTCTGAATAAATTATTAGTCCTTCAAATGTTTTTTAATCTCTATTTTCATATTTCGTAAGTGAGAGACTGTGGAAGATCTCTTGGCAACAGAAATAAAATAATATTATGTGTTTCTTTTTCCTTTGAGCTACCTTTAAATTGAAGTTTTTTTTAAATATACAGTTCCTTTATTATCCTATTTTTATTATAAATTTATATGCCCAGTGATAGTTTTCCGTGTCAATATGTCAAAGACATTGAGTGAAGGGAAAAGTACTGAATTAAAGTAAGTATCAAAGTCTGGGTTCGATTCCCGCCCATGGCACAATTTTTATTTCAACAGTTTTCCGTATCAATATGTCAAAGACATTGAGTGAAGGAAGAAGCATTGAATTAAAGTTAGTATGGAGTTCTGGGTTCGATTACTCCCTGTGGTACAAATTGTAATTTAATGCTTCTCCTTTCACTCAATATCCTATTTTTATTACATTTACCCAGACTCCATGCAAACAGAGTAATCCGTTTAGATGGACGTTGTCAAAATAATTTTTGTTATTTCAGATACGTATCTCTCCTTCCCTACATCCATTAATACACCCTCTGTCCTTCACAAAATACGCAAACGGTCTTGCATTTATTAATAGTTAATTTCTCTTCTGTTCTCTCTCTCTCACTCGCTGTCGCCGCTCTTGCATCATAACCTCAGTTACCCTTCTGGTCGGCTCTCTAACAATACAGTGATAAAATCTATTGGTTTCCGTTGACAGCATGCACTCTCTTTTAATTTATGCTTTCGTTACTGTATATCAGTCCTCTTTATGAGACCGTGTCCTTTCATACCCCCTTACCTATAATAAATTCTTCGTTCTGTGAAATACAGATCTCTGGTGTTTCGATTGACCTCCTCTGCTTTCATCCCAACAGACTACATCGTTACACATGGTATATATTTCCCGTTTTAGAAACCGTTTTCTAACGCGTAAATGACGCTCCTTGCTACTTTTAAGATGCGTAATATTTCATTTATTATGGCAAGAGCTATGTTACATTCTTGAGCGCCGCGCAGAATGGCTGCGCTGTTTAAGGCATCATGTCTTGAATGGGCTTCTGTCGGTGGTTCGAGTTCTTCCTCGGTATGGGGTGTCTGTGTTCTCCTTATGTTAATATAGTTTAAGTAGTGTGCATAATGATGACGTTAGCAGTTAAGTCCAATAAGATTTCACAAACATTTTTCATACAAACTTGAGCGAAACGAGACTATAGTTAAATAAGCATACAACAACATGTCATACAAAATCACCACAGAGCATGCTAAAACATAGTATATTATTATACGCAATGCTACATAATTCTACATACTGTATATAACTTTTTTGTTATAGTCCTAATGGACAAATCACCTGAGGTCATTAGTCCCTACCTAGCCTTACATGCTACTTTAATTAATTTACGCTAAGGAATACACGAATACTCTCTCTCTCTCTCTCTCTCTCTCTCTCTCTCTCTCTCTCTCTCTCTCACACACACACACACACACACAACTACACATGCCCGAGGAAGGAGTCGAACCTCTGGCTGAAGCGACCGCAACTCCGCGACAAGACGCCTCAGACCGCGAGGCCAAGAAATTACTGTTACGTAGACAGATACCGCCCAACTATTTTACTTCTCGTACCATGTGTTCTGCACTCCATTTTGACGAAAAAAATTATACTACCACTTCTGAAAATCGATAGTTGATCGGTCTGATGCCATCTTGTAATGGCTAAGATATGTTTTGATTCCTGCTGGGGAAACAGTTTTTAACAATCGCAAACATCCCCCTCTCCACCTCCAATAGCGGCAAATAAGTAATTTAGGACTATGGCGTCTTTCAAATCACATTACACATGTCCATTCGCTACTGGCTAGAACAAAGTTGGATTAGTTTGTTGTTTCTTCAAAATGCCAAACCCCTCCAGGTCTCTACGAACGGAGCGATCCTAATTACTAGTAAACGAGATTAGAAGACTTGTTACCAAGTCATCTGAGGTCAACGCTGACGATAGGCACGGGGTTGGAGTCGCAGGCAGCACAACATTATTTATTGTGCTACTTCAAAATGTTTGTAACTTTTTGTAAATCTATCGGACTCAACTGCTTGGTTATTAGTCCGTAGCTTACAAACTACTGAAACTAAGGAAAAACTAACCTAAGGACAACACAAACATCCATGCCGGTAGGGGGGACTCGAATCCCCGACGGCGAACAGCCGTGCGCACCCCAGCATGGCGCTCCAGTGCGCACGGCTAATCCGCCGCGGCTTGCGCTACTTCTAGCCGAACATATGCACATCCCGCTAATGGTGAGAACAGTGACTATTTCATCTCTTTGCGTATATATAATAAATAGCGAATGGAGCCCGGGTTGGGTCCCTGCCGGGAAAGAAGTCAATTGTATCGTCATTTCAAGTTCAAATATAGCGCTATCTGTGAATTTATGTAATATCTGACGTGTGATCGTGCTTCGTTAGCGATTCATATAGGTACTGCGTTCTATTCCACAATTTTATGACGTTTGACACCTGTGAGTTGCACTGTATTATATACCTTTAGTGGTTACCTCTCAGAAACAATTTGAACTTCATGCCATTCCTGGTGCAATGCTAAAATTAACCGGGTTCGGACATTGGCCTTGTAAACCGATACCAATGAAAACGTCAATGTCTTACGTCTCTTCATGCCTAATCTAGTCTCGATCAGAAACGCAAGCTTTTTTTTGGTCAACAGTGCGTTCAAATTCAGAGCACGAAGAAAAACTCATTGTGTCATATGAAGCAATGTTCTCTGCTGCTTCTTTGGTACCCATTGTGAATAGTCGAAAGACTGTACTCTACAGGGGTTTTGAATGTGGAGTACCCACAACACAGCTACGTTAGTTGGGTTGCATTCAGCAGTGATCCACTTTTTTTGCTGTCAAGTGTACAGTTGCATCATTTTTGCAGAACATACTTATGCAAAAATTTCCTGTGAATAAGAACTTCCAAACGCCAGTCTTTCGAGGTGTTCTGTTTTTCTGAACATGAGTTTATATGCATGGCAACAGCTCCTCTCCCCCCCCTCCCCCCCGCCCAACCTTTACTCGTTGCATCTCTAAAATAGTACCCTGCGTAGTATATATATATATATATATATATATATATATATATATAAAGATCGTGTGACATCGTCATTCATTGCTCTATCGTCAGTAGACGCGAGTCAAAAAGAAAGTCCAAAAGTTTGTAAACCTATTGAACCAAATTGCTATGTACTTCTTTAACTAACTAACACTTGAGGGCAAAAGACACACACACATACATCACAAACACACACAAACACACACACACACACACACACACACACACACATGTATACCCGAAGGAGGACTCGCACTTCCGGCGCACTTCCGGCGTCCAGTCCGTAGTATGACGCCTTAAGTCCATTTTACACAATCGACTTTCTTGTCTCAGTTGACTAGTCGAGCCGCGTGTGTCTACTGCAGCGCCCCTGGCGTGTTACCCACGTACTGAGCCTCATATATTTCGAGTGGTCGTTTTCGTTTGGACAATAGCACCAAATGTGTACAGCTGTCTGCTGCGTGGTTTCGCATCTGAATGACGAAGCGAGGTTATAGGGCTCTTAATACGTGGGAGAAAGAAATGATGAGTTTACTAATGACTAAAACGTTATATTTAATTGCCATTATCTTCAAATATCATGTGTCAAATTGTGTACTCTATTTATGACCTAAAAATAAAAAAGTATGATAGAAAATTTCAAAAATTATACATATATAATCCGAAGAAAATTTATAATTGTAGCACATAAAACAATTTCGAAAATGAAGCAAAAAGCATCTGTTTAGTTTTCTTACCTTGTTTTCTTGCTAACGGTCAAATTACATCGAAAGTAATTTTCTCTTCTAATAAATCTGTCTTTCAGTGTTGAAATGATTTTCATTAAAACACGTTTATATATTTAAATTCGTATTTACGCATAGTGCACCTTTTTGATGTGAAACGTTACTATATTTCTGTTTGCAGATATTTCTTCTCTTTTTTAGAAGATCGCTTGCAGGAAAATGCATTTTAGGCTCTGTTGTAACCTTTTCATTCTATAAAATGAATGCGCTCGACCAGAACGGATTAACTTCCGATGTTACCAGACTCCACTATAGTTCCTTGCTTCTGCGCGTGCGCATTCAGCAGCACACTCAGATATTAAAAATTACTCCGCACTCAGCACAATTTGTTGATTATGGACATCATAGACGCGCTCGCGATGCTGTTTTTTTTTTCATTCTACCATTTATTTATTTATTATAATATCAAACAATACAACCCATTACCTAAGACTAAAATACATAAATTTCTTACGGCTAGATGGTGACATTACATTTCAATACATTACATGTTTCTGCAGAAACCACTGGACATCTTGCTGGTTGTTGATGTTTATACTGGGTGATGTGTATGATGTTGTGTCTTATGCTACTGCTGTGGTGTTACATGTGTGCCAGCATTACAAACCTGCTTGTGGTGGCCAGGTCACCGAGCAAATCCCAGTGAGCATGCCCCTGACACTGGGCGGCCAATTTCTTTTGTCACCACAGCCCCCCCCCCCCCCCCCCGCAAAAATTTTTCCCCTGTGTGTCTTATTCTACTATTTAAGAAAAACCTACATCTAACTTATGTCTATGGTCTAATTCGGTGTTTGACACATCTAACCCCCGAATCCAGGGGATGGCGGTTTCTTCCATTGATGGAGACCAGTCCATCCCCCGGCGGCATGCAGATGTGGCTGTCTCAATCGGGTATTGGGTCAGATCCGGTTATTGATTCAGGATAAAGTCCCGAAGCACTTTGCGCGAGACATTATTGGCGATTTCGTCGAGTACTCGGAACGTGTCTGGGGTTCTTATGAGCTCAAAGGTGTTATTAATAGGCAGAGCCCTTCTGAGATCCGCAGCCACGTCATCATACGTAGGACACTCATAAATGATGTGTTCTGGCGTGCCTATCCCGGCACCACAGGCACAAGCTGGCGTAGCCTGTCTCCTAAACCTACAGGCAGGAGAGCGTGAGTTCTCCTCCCAGATTCCTCTTCGTCCCAAGATTGCTGCCAAAGTTGGATGCTGATTTACACGCAGGCGCGAAAGGCTTACGCACTTCGAGTAGTCGATTTTGAGCAGTAAGTCGCTCGTGTAAAAGGGGCTTAAAGACCTCGCGGCCAGTCCGCGCGGCGTACGCGACCTCCGCTCCCTCCATGGTGTAGGTCGCATCTGATCCTAGATGCAAGAAAGCAGTTCTAGTAAGGACGAATGCGTAAATGTCTCTACAGCTTTCCAGACAGGGTACCTGACAACACAATAATACCAGGTCCAATGTCACTATCGACCTATTGTGGACGATAATCGTCTTGTGATGAGGTTCCTGCGTTTAGGAGCTATTCGTGCCACTACAGAAAGCGTAAATGTAGAATGAACACTTCGGAGTGCACAAAAGCCATTCGACGTTAGGGTTTTCGTCCTCCATCTGCAGTCAATGGAGAAGCGTACTGCTCTGACCCGTTTTACTCACCTGTGCTTCTGAAAGGCGAAGACGCTTACAACACAAACGCAAACAAAGAACATGTAGCATTGTGACAATGGTTCTTACTATTTTCATAAATCAATGAATCAGATTAAAACTGTGCTTCACTGTTTGGTACCTTCAGTTCTGTGGGAGACCACTTCTTTTCATTGAGTTGGCCGCAATAAGAAGGACGAGGAATCTTAGGGTTTAACGTCCCGTCGACAGCGTGGTCATTAGAGACGGATTTTTGGGTAAGGATGGGGAAAGGAAATCGGCGCCGTGCCCTTTGAAAGGAACCATTCCGGCATTTGCCTGGAGTGATTTAGTGAGTTCAAGGAAAACCTAAATCTGGATGGCCGGAGGTGAATTTGAACCACCATCCTTCCGAATAAGAGTGTGTTACCACTGCGCCACCTCGCTCGGTCCGCAGTAAGAGGCAGGATACATTGTATAATCTGAAAAAATAAACATTTTACACAGAACAAAACGATTAAAGTTTCAGACTAGTTCACTTACATTAACCATGAAAATCGTGTATTTTCAGATGCTGTCTCTAGTTCCAATACCAACATCTTTATGTTGTGGCGTCAAATCAAATTGACATTTAGTGTGTTTCTGATGTGTAACTAGTCGAGGCTGCAAACTAAGGTTTCTGGCTCTTGAAAGATACCACTAGTCTAATTGCTGTGATCAAAGGTATACGGACATCTGGCTGAAAATGACTTACAATTTCGTGGCACCCACCATTTGTAATTCTGGAATTCAGTATGGTGTTGGCCCACCCGTAGCCTTGATAACAGCCTCACTCTCTTAGGTATACGTTCAATCAGCTGCTGGAAGATTTCTAAGGGAATGATAGACCATTCTTAACGGAGTGCTGCACTGAGGAGATGTATCGATGTAGGTCGGGGAGGCCTGGCAGGAAGTCGACGTTTCAAAACATCCCAAAGGTGTTCTATGGGATTCAAGTCAGGACTATGTGCAGGCCAGACCATTACAGAGATGTTACCACAGAACACCAAAAATAACAGAAGTGCAAAAACCATGATATCACACGGAAACACAGAACGAAAGCAGCGCTACTAGCGGCCTGGCAGTGAACTTTCAATCCGAAAAATGTGGCACGAAAATCCATATGTTTACTTCTAAATACACGAATGAGAAAACGTTATATTGGTGTTAGATGACAATATTTTTCATTTATTCTCTGAGAGTGGACCTCATAGAAAGGTTTTTGAGACCTAGCAAAGTAATATATACGAGAAATTTAAATAAAAAAACTTACATTAATTGCTTGTGGCTGTTGTTTACAGTCGGCCAAACTTCGTAAATGATGTCGTGGTAATCTTTTTGACCGTAAAATTGATTGTTCCTAAAACTCGGTACTGCGATTTTCGCCATGTGGCGTTATCACATGGAAATAAATTTGATTTTGCGCATGTCAGACTAAAAATCATCTGATATTGCATGCATCTATGTAAATGATTTTTCAGTTTTCACATACGCTAAGGCACAATTATATCCACTCGTGTTACCAGCTGGCTGTTATTCATTCCATAATCTTTGCACTTAGCGTTGATTCCACTAGTAGCATGTTTATTTATGAAGCAACAGTACAAAAATAGACCAGAAAAAGGGCACTCAAGCGCCCGAAACCGGTCGTTAAAGTTCACAATAAATAACGACAAGCAACTGGTTGCTGCATTTCATTAATTTATAATCTGAACAGTTGCTGTAATGGATAAAACACTTCAATTATGTGTGTTTTACAAATTTACCATGAAGGACTTTCCCAGAAGAAACTATTTCAAGTGCAACATCCATCAAAAATTGATATCGACAAACTATATAAGCTCTAATATATTATGTACCAGTTAATGGGGCCCGTAACATTTGGTTAAGTCAGTTTGAAAATCGGAAACGGCTTACTACCTCCAAACAGCACCATGCTTAGTAAATCACTGTGGTGATCAAAGCAATATTCGGATTGTTGACTGATTTATTTCGAAAGTCTTGGAAATGGCTTATGAATTAGCTTCCCGAATTATATTAATAATTTTGAGCCTCAAATAAATATTAGATACATTTTTATTTTAAGGTGAAACAAGATAAATAACACGTTTTTTGTATTTACAACCAACCTGTGCACATCTAAAAAATGTTAACCCGGCACTCAGAAATGGTTGCATTTATAATTTTTTGTGGTACATACGCGATTCCAAAATATTCCTATTCGCAGGCAACACTAGCATACCCGATATTGTTTTTGAAGCTACCGGATACGTCAAGAATCTTTTCTTTTTTGCGTCTTTGACTAAGGGTAGAAAACATTTGTTTCTACCACAATTGAGCACCTATCGCAGTCGATAGAGGTTACGAAATAGGTCTTCAAAGTTACTTCAAGAAAAATTAAATGAAGATTGTATGAAAGCATAGTTTCGCGGCGAACTTATGCTGATAAAATTCTCTCGTGCTTCCGACCGCCCGAGTGCCCGAGAGAATTTTAAATGAAGGTTGTTTCTAAGATTAGTTACTTGCACTTAGTTAGAATCTTACTAAAGTTAACATATAAACAATGAAACGATAGTTGAATGACAAAATACTATCAATTTTAAGGCCACCCTTGTCTGCACGTCCAACGAGATTCAGCAAGTGCTAAATTTAGCTGGACTTTAAACCAGAGCTATCTCGACAACGGATAGTCATTACCGTGTAAAAAAAAATTCTTTTGACTTTTCCATTTGCTTACCATCATGCTATGTTTGGAACATTCGTACAAGTATAAAATGACAGAAGCAACGCGCTTCAAAAACCATCCAGGTAAACAAATTCCGAATAAAATCCAAAGAGTACACATAAAAATGGTTTCATTAGCTGAGCATTAATTTTAACCCAATTGACATCTTTTTTGAAAGCAATTAATCGATTTGTACCATTTGCCTGGGCGCCAACTCCGGTTCGTCTTTCAGACTTTACTTAAACACAATAACACAGCCGCAGTAGGAAACATGTTCTAACAGCCATACAAATAGGCGCTGGTCCGACCTAAACCATACACTTCGCACTCCATTATCCTGGCTCATATATAAACCGAGCAACATGGCCACAAAATTACGATTCTGTACTTAGCCTTACTACCACACTTAACAATATTTCATCGTAAATACCTGAAAAATTATAGTATATTAATCCACAAAATGCAGCAACCAGTTACTGCATTTTGTCGATTAATAACCTGAACAGTTGCTGCAATGTATAAAATATTTTAAATTATAGTATGTTACGACATATTCTGCAGGATACAATTATGTCGTCTTAATGGTTGAGCTGCGTGAAAACGAAACTACAGGCTTGAAATTGCTGCAAATATGGGTGAAATTGACTACAGCAGAAGGAATTGGACAGAGGGGAAAGAAATCCTAACGTAAGAATGGAATAAATACACACCCGTTAGTGAGTTATATCATTTGAACTCGTGCTGCCATTACATACACCTTTTTAAGGCATTACGTTTCATCGTAGTCTTGCATGTAATCGACCAAAGTTTCAAAGTTAGCCAATTGTATAAAACATAAGTGCAAATGAAGCAAAAACGTAAGCAGGAAAACGGTTCATTCAACACATCCGTTTCACACAGGCACTAACTGCTCCTCCGTACTCCACTTTGGCAAGGAGGCGAGGTACTGGCGGAAGTAAAGTTGTGAGGCGGCATCGTGAGTCGTGTCGGGATAGCACAGTAGGTAGTGCGCTTGCCCGCGAAATGCAAAGGTCCCAGGTTCGAGTCCCGGTTCCGGCACACACTTTTAATCTGCCAGGAAGTTTCATATCAGCGCACACTCCGCTGCAGAGTGAAAATTTCATTCTGGAAACAGCCCTTAGGCTGTGGCTAAGCCATGTCTCCACCATATCCTTTCTTCCAGGAGTGCTAGTCTTGCATGGTTCGCAGGAGAGCTTCTGTGAAGTTTGGAAAGTAGGAGGCGAGGTACTGGCGGAAGTAATGTTGTGAGGCGGCATCGTGAGTCGTGTCGGGATAGCACAGTCGATAGTGCGCTTGCCCGCGAAAGACAAAGGTCCCAGGTTCCAGACCCGGTTCCGGCACACAATTTTAATCTGCCAGGAAGTTTCATAGCTTAATGCGATATTGCTTTCCATTAAGGGATAGCGGAAGTAGCTTTTCTTTTTAGTTGGCTGGTTGTAAACTGTAATGGCACCACATTTGAACAGTTTCGTGTAGGCAGCCAAACTGGAAGTAGAAACGTCAGGATTCATCGTGACGTTGACGTCGCGGACACTAGAGAATAGCTACATGATCGGATTCAGAAAGGAAATCTCCCGAGTCCAAATCAAAGAAAACGTAATTTTCCTAACGAGAAATCAACGAAAACCTAAATGTGTGTGCGAGATTTAATCGACGTACTCCTGGATTCGAACAACTGCGAAGTCTCGTAGGAGCCATCATTATCTAAATGTATTCTCCTTGTACAGCTAACACGTCGACGATGGTAACGAATGTTTATTTGCATGTTTGTTAAGTGAGAATTGTTGAGGACACTGACGTCCCGTGAATCTTAATGACGACCTTCATGCTGGCCAACACAAACAGCTGGGCTTCGTGCTGAACACACATGCCGAGTGTCATCTTAATTAGGGTTCCAATACGTTCTTCTCGATAGACGTAACAGGAAATCATTTCACCTGAATTTTCTGATAGGGAAACGACGATGGTACAATTTTACCGCTTTCACGTGTAATATTCATCATAATTCACAATCGCCCACTTCATTTATTTAAACGAGCTAAATTCGGGATCGCTTTGCTGTGGCTTAGTTGTGGTGTCGCACAAGTACAAAGTGCGCGCCACCTGCTTTCGCCGCGCGCCGCCGTGCACGCACGGCGCGGCGTTCTTACGACGACAGCCACGAGCGCCCTCTGCTACAACTCCGCTCGTGGCCACCGCTGAACGACATCGTTCACTGGGGACTGAGTTAGGAACCAGTAAAGACTTCGGAATCCGATAGGCACCAGTGAAGACTTGGCTATCAGTTAGGCACTAGGCAGGACTCTAGCTCAACTATGTATCAACATTCTGCAGTACTATGTAAAAGTTAAGTATTGTATAAATTCTGTGCAATATATATCTCATTCTAATTTACTCTAGTGTTTCTAGTTCTGGCTGCTCCCCTCCGTACCTGCACCAGCGTGCTATCTTTATTTCTGTGTCGGTCTCATTCCACTCGGCCACCGACACCTACAACGGAACGAGACACAAAAGCGGCGACGAGGCTGGGACACAAAATTAGTCTAATATGAAACGAATGGAAAAATAAATAAAAAAATTCTTGCGAACAGAGAATCTTCGAGAAAACAGATCAACAAAATAAATGGCTTTGGATGCTGTGGCTATGTGGAATGAAAGAAATTGTCTGTGAACATCATTATTTACAGTAAAGACAGTGGACGGATTATTATTGCCATTGAGAGAACGTATCTTTTTCTACATTTTAAGTACACCCCATCCCATCTTTCTGGCCGTCTACGCTTCCCCCAATATCTACCTTCTCCTCCTCTTCCCCTTTGTTCCTCTATCCGCACCACGTCTCTCTCCCTTTCCTTGTTCCGCCTTACATCTCTTCCTCCCTTCTCTCTCTTTCCTTCATCTCTTCGTTCGTCACGTCCTCCTCTATGTCCCTGTCCATATCCTCTTTCTCGTAGCTATTCAAAATGAAGAAATCACACATTAGGAACATACTTCAAATTTTGTGATAACGGCTGGGGATGACCACAAAACTAATCTTACATACATTCGAACGAAATAACGAAAAAAAAAGAAAAAAAGAAAAAAAAGTTATTTATAGACTTCATTAAAACGTTATTTATAGACTTCATTACTGCGTTTTCTTTTTCACTGTTGACAACACATTGCACCTAACAGTTATTGCATTGTAGCTTTAAGGTATGCGTGTGTTACTGCAACTGAACCTTCTAAAACGAACGTTCCTGTAATGTTATTTGACAATAATTATTATTACTTTCGTATGTCACTTTACTGTGGTACCTGATAGGTGCGCAGGCAAAAGTTGCTGCACTTGAATTTTCACTTTGTTTACAGTTTTGGGTTTTATTTGTGATAGAAAAGGCAACATCACAGTTATAAATATGGAAACATCTACTTCCTTTTACCGTGTTCACGACTACGCACACACTCAGTTTTTGCTTTGTGGACATCTGTGACGAATTAAGGTGCGATTCCGAACCCGGCGGCAAGCGGCGGTCGTCGCTGAGCCGCGACAGGCGGCGCCACTGGTCCCCATTGTCTGCAATGCGAGCGATGCGGAACGCTGCGGCGGCGGCCTGGTCGCCGTATACCTGCTCCGGCGACCGGTGGCCGTCCGGTCCCGAACCAGTGGTGTCGCTGTCGCCGACCCGACCCCCCGCCGAAGACAGGTTTTATGACAACACCCAAGGGAAATGAGCTCTTCAGACTGACGAGCTGCGGCGGAGTGGCCGAGCGCATTGAGGCGCTATCCTACGATACGCGAGGCTGTTCCCCGACGGGCATGGCAGTTTGTGCCGTCTTTACTATAAGCTAGTTCATAAGTAGTTTGTAAGTCTAGGGACTGATGACCCTGTGGTTAAGTACCATAAGCTCTATAAACATTTGAAAGTTTGAACTCTGACGAAAAGAAGTCCGTAAACACAGTAGCAACATAACCTGTAATATTTAATGCAGGAAATAACGAGTACAGAAATGTTTTAGTAAAAGATATCTGGAAAGCTACAGCACAGTAGTTGAACAGGACGAGTAAGTGCACGAAACTTATTTATCAAGGAATGGATTCATATGTGCATTGTTTGTAACTATGTATTTTCACTGCAGTTTTTTTAAAGAAAACGCCTTTTACTACTTGCAGTAGCAAAGGGCGTTTTCTTTAAAAACACTACAGTGAAAATACATAGTATTCATCTGCTGCTCAAATGGCCACCACAAGCAAGATTGTTTATAACCACTGAAGCACTTGGGGATATGTCCTCAAGAAACTGTTAATTGAGATTTGGTTCGTTTTAATTTATTGAGACATCATTGCATTGGATGTAATTAAAAGCAGAAGACATCATTGCCTTGTCTCTTCTACAGATCGGATTGAAACTTGCATTTGTTGTTTGTAACAGGGAAGAAGAGTTGTCAAGTTCCACGAATAAATATATAATAGGCCTGGAGCTGTGCTTAATCAGTCGGGATTTTTTTAAATTATGATAAACTAATTATGAGTACGGATGTATGCCTGTAAATGTTTGACGTGGCATATCAATGAAGACTCAGAGGAAGCTGCACTCATTAATATTTTGTAACACGTGTTGCTTCATTTTTGTAGCAACTTAGTGCAGTTTCCTCAATACTTAGCTATTAAAGTAAAAACTAAACACAAACGGTGGTTTATGTTTAAAAGGATTAAGAAATTAACTGTCGGTAATTACGTAAATGGTGTTTTTAAAAATGATTATGTAGAGTAATAAAGCGTTTTGTGTAAAATACTGTCAGGACAGGTTTATTTACTTCAAGTTCACGAGAGGTGACAATAGATTAATGTTACGTACCAACAAAGAAAATAAAACGAAATAAAACTAACGATGGTACAATATTAAAAGTGTGAAAGGAAAGGGAAGAAAAGAGGCAAAAGTTACTAAAGGCTTTTATGCGACGCAAATATCATGTTGAATTATTTTCTGGACATATCAGAGCAGTTTTACGGAGTTCATTTCCAATATATAAAGCAGTACCGAAAGAAAAATAATAGTCGCATTGCTTCTGATTACGAAATGATGGGCCCACAGTGCAACACAAATCAGCGATCAAGAGATAATAACACACCTTCAACATTCACGTCGCTGGGACTGTTCCGTACCAGTTGTTGAGCAGATAGTAAATAATGCACGAGTTTTTGCGTACTTCTCAGTGTAAAATGTATTTTTTCTTCTTCAGTTATTGCATTTCTTAGGCACTGTGGTTTTATGTCATCCAAAATAGAATTCTGTACGAAGTTGAACTGTCTTTTATTTAAACATCAACAGCTCCTGAATAAATTCGTCACTAAACTTTTTTTTTTTTTTTTTTAATCAGCGGCCTGTAACTTTCCTCGGCAGCTGTACGTTTACATAAAGGCATTACCAGCTATCGTGTTTTGTTAGTATGGAACAAAGCAACGCCATCGTCTTCGCCCTCCAACTACAGCGCAACAACCGCGGCAGTCGGCAGACACCGCACCCCGCCTCGCCTCTCACCGGCGACCGCGCTGCTCGCCTGCCGCTGCGTTCCGCAACGGGTCGGCAGCAGGCGGCTGCGTCCCGGTCGTTGTCGGCAGCGGCAGTGGGTCGCTGTCGCCGCGTTCGGACTCGCACCTTTAAGGTGCGATTCCGAACGCGGCGGCAAGCGGCGGTCGTCGCCGTCCCGCGGAAGGCGGCACCACTGGTCCCCGTTGTCTGCAATGGGAGCGATGCGGAACGCGGCGGCGGCGGCACTGGTCGCCGTATACCTGCTCCGGCGACCGGCAGCCGTTCGGTCCCGAACCAGTGGTGTCGCTTGTCGCCGACCCGACCCCCCGCCGAAGACCAGTTTTATGACAACACCCAAGGGAAATGAGCGCTTCAGACTCTGACGAGCCGCGGCGGAGTGGCCGAGCGCATTGAGGCGCTATCCTACGATACGCGAGACTGTTTCCCGACGGGCATGGCAGTTTGTGCCGTCTTTATTATAAGCTAGTTCATAAGTAGTTTGTAAGTCTAGGGACTGATGACCCTGTAGTTAAGTCCCATAAGCTCTACAAACATTTGAAAGTTTGAACTCTGACGAAAAGAAGTCCGTAAAAACAGCAGCAGCCGTCCGCGGTGGCCGAGGGGACTGAGGCGCTCCAGTCACGGTCTGCACGGCCACTACGGTTGGGGCTTCGAATCCCCCCTCGGGCATGGATATTTGTGCCGTCCTTAGTTGTAGCTAGTTCATAAGTAGTTTGTAAGTTTAGGGACTGATGACCCCGTAGTTAAGTCCCATAGACTCTACAAACATTTTTTTTTGTTCAAAAGAATTAAGAAATTAACTGTCGGTAATTACATAAATGGTGTTCTTAAAAATGATTATGTAGAGTAATAAAGCGTTTTGTGTAAAATACTGTCAGGACAGGTTTATTTACTTCTAGTTCACGAGAAGTGACAATAGATTAATGTTACGTACCAACAAAGAAAATAAAACTGAATAAAACTAACGATGGTACAATATTAAAAGTGTGAAAGGAAAGGAAAGAAAAGAGGCAAAAGTTACTAAAGGCTTTTATGCGACGCAAATATGATGTTGAATTATTTTCTGGACATATCAGAGCAGTTTTACGGAGTTCATTTCCAATATATAAAGCAGAACCGAAAGAAAAATAATAGTCGCATTGCTTCTGATTACGAAATGATGGGCCCACAGTGCAACACAAATCAGCAATCAAGAGATAATAACACATCTTCAACATTCACATCGCTGAGATTGTTCCGTACCAGTTGTTGAGCAGATAGTAAATAATGCACGAGTTTTTGCGTACTTCTCAGTGTAAAATGTAATTTTTCTTCTTCAGTTATTGCATTTCTTAGGCACTGTGGTTTTATGTCATCCAAAATAGAACTCTGTACGAAGTGGAACTGTCTTTTATTTAAACGTCAACAGCTCCTGAATAAATTCTTCACTAAACTTTTTTTTTTTTTTAATCAGCGGCCTGTAACTTCCCTCGGCAGCTGTACGTTTACATAAAGGCATTACCAGCTGTCGTGTTTTCTTAGTATGGAACAAAGCAACGTCATCGTCTTCCCCTCCAACTACAGCGCAACAGCCGCGGCAGTCGGCGGACACCCCGCCTCTCACCGGCGACCGCGCTGCTCGCCTGCCGCTGCGTTCCGCAACGGGTCGGCAGCAGGCGGCTGCGTCTCGGTCGTTGTCGGCAGCGGCAGTGGGTCGCTGTCGCCGTGTTCGGACTCGCACCTTTACATGTTTCTCATTATATGTTTTGACGCCATCGTAAACTGTGTCTCGAAGTATCGAATGAAAGCATGCTCTATTTGTCAGTGGTATACAAGTTTTTCTGACTACAACGTGTTTTGGGAGTACTTCATCCCAATATGAAGTACTGGATAGAATTACGTACTTCTACAGAACTCGATGACACATAACCAATATACAATATGCGATTCAAAGGATCCGGACACAAAAAAAAAACGTACGTTTTTCATATTAGGTGCATTGTGCTGCCGCCTACTGCTAGGTACTCCATGTCAGCGGCCTCAGTACTCATGACACATCGTGAGAGAGCAGAATGGGTCTCTCCGCGGAAGTCAAGGACTTCGAATGTGGTCAGAAGATTGGGTGTCAATGCGTCAAAGGTCGGTTCGCGATATTTCTTCACATATCTAGGTCCACTGTTTCTGATGTGATAGTGAAGTGGAAACGTCAAGGGACACGTACAGCACGAAAGCGTACAGGTCGACCTCGTCTACTGACTGACAGAGACCGCCGACAGTTGAAGAGGGCCGTACAGTGTAATAGGCAGGCATCTATGCACACCATAGCATATGAATTTCAAACTGCATCAGGAACCACTGCAACCCCTATGACAGCCGGCCGCGGTGGCCGAGCGGTCTGCGGCGCGCCAGTCTCGTTCCGCACGGCCACTACGGTCAGAGCTCGAATCCCCCCTCGGGCATGGATATTTGTGCCGTCCTTAGTATAGTTAGTTCATAAGTAGTTTGTAAGTTTAGGGACTGATGACCCCGTAGTTAAATCCCATAAGCTCTACAAACATTTGAACATTTTACTATGACAGGCGGGAGGTGAGAAAACGTGCATTTCATGGGCGAGCGGCTGCCAATAAGGAATGTTGTGTGGAGTGACGAATCACGGTACACAGTCTGGCGATCCGATGGCAAGGTGTGGTTATGGCGAATGCCCGGTGAACGTCATCGCCAGTTTCTGTAGTGCCAACAGTAAATTTGGAGGCGGTGGTGTTATGGTGTGGTCAAGTCTTTCATGGAGGAGGTTTGCACACTTTTTTGTTTTCCTTGTCACTATCACAGCACAGACCTGCATTGATGTCTTTAGCACCGTTTTGCTTCCCACTGTTGAATTCGGGGATGGCGATTGGAACTTTCAGCATGATGGAGCAACTGTTCATAATCCACGACCTGTGGCAGAGTAGTTACATGACGTTAACATTCCTGTAATGGACTGGCCTGCACAGACCTAAATCCTATAGAACAGCTTTGGGATGTTTTGAAACGCCGACTTCGTGCCAGATCTCTACGACCTACACCGATGCCTCTCCCCAGTGCAGCACTGCGTGAAGAATGGGCTGCCATTCCCATAAAATCTTCCAGCAGCTGATTGAGGCTGTCTTCAAGGCTAAGCGTGGACCAACACCGTATTGAATTCCAACATTACCGATGGAGGGCCCCACGAACTTTCAAGATTGTCAATTATGTGTCCGGATTCTTTTGACCATAAAATGCACAATTCATAGCATAAAATACATTACAAAATTAATCTGCCATTAGACAACGTGATAAATGAAATACACACAGCATACGTGTTTTATCATCATAAATCCCTTATGTAAAAGGAAACACATTTGCTATGATGCTGTTGATTGTGGTTAGGTGCACTCACATATCGAAGATAATCCGTATGCAACAAACTCTCAAAGATAACCTACGTTAATATTATCCTGACATCTAAAAACTATGTGTGTAATCTGTTAAATAAAATTACACTTACAAAATACAGAATACTTCTCTAAATTGACCAGCAATACTAAACCAGACGTCCCTAAGGAATTAGTAATTAATTAGTACTGCTGATTAATTTAGAGACGTATTCTATGTTTTTTGGCTCCGATTTTATTGAATAGATAAGACAATTGTCTCTATTAAACAATTTTGTAGATGTCAAGAGAGTATTATTGCAGATCACATTTGTTTTTTGCTGTTGAGAGCAGCTGCACTGTAGTAAACATTTGTGCATCATAGCAGCAAAAAATGGTCATGTGTTTGTAAAGGTAAGAGACCAAATTGCTGGGGTATCGGTACCTAGACTTACAAACTGCTTAAACTAATTTAACTTATGCTCTGAACAACAAACACTCATGCACGAGAACCTGCGTCGGGGAGGTGCCCATAATAGCAGCAGTATGTTTTCTCTTAGACAGGAGACTCTTTATGACAAAGAAAGTATGCTGTGTGTGTATTTCGTTAATGACGTAACCTAATGGCAGATTAATTTTTTAAGGTATGTAATTCTGTGAATTGTATATTGGTTTGCGTGTCCTCCAATTCACGCGACGTAGTTTAATATGTGTCTCCTTGTCTTTCAGTACACGATAATGGGATAAAGTAGTCCCGAAACATGTTGTATTGTCAAAAACAATTACGGGCAGCATGGAGTACACGCCTGAGCCTCAGGACGTGCGCTAGCAGAGTATTTCGGGTTTTTCAAGCGTCAACTTCTCGTCGCAATATCTCGGGATGTAATTGGAATGTGGCGATGCAATCAACACCATTGTTTATGAGATTTATCATGCTATGGATTGCTGAAGAAAAAATATAGGGTGTCCATTTAAAAAAAAAACCTAAGTTTGTGTTAAAAAACACATTTGCTGTCGTTTTAGAATGTTTCCAAATATGTACATTCATGGGCCCCAGTCGTACATTCATACCGGTGAAAGTCGTTTTCCAATAGCTGTTATTGTTCCAGAGATATTTTGGGTGGACAAGATAGCTGGGATACCCTGTATAGAGGGGCTCTACAAAGGACATGAACTTAGAGACAATATTGTAGTAGGGGAAGAGGAAATAGATGAAGATGTAATAGTAGATACTATACTGAGAGTAGAATTTGACATAGCCCTGAAAGACCTAAGTCGAAAAAGAGCCCCTGGAGCAGATGACATTCCCTCAGAACTACTAAAGTCCCTGGTAAACCAGTCATAACAAAACTATTTCATATGGTGCGTAAGATGTACGAAATAGGTGACATACCCACGGACTTTAAGAAAAATGTAATAATACTCATTCCAATGAAAGCAGGGGCAGACAGATGTGAAAATTACAGAACCATCAGTTTAATATGTCATGGTTGCAAAATTTTAACACGGATTATTTACAGAAGGATGGGAAAGCTGGTAGAAGCTAACCTCGGGAAAGATCAGTTTGGATTGTGGAGAAATGTAGGAATACGGGAGGCAATACTCACTTTACGGCTTACTATAGAAGATAGATTAAGGAAAGGGAAACCTACATATCTAGCTTTTGTAGATTTAGAGAAAGCTTTTGACAATGTTGATTGGAATACACTCTTTCAAATTCCGAAATCAGCAGGAGTAAAATAAATGGAACGGAAGGTTATATACAACTTATACAAAAACCGGACAGCGGTTGTCAGAGTTGAAGGGCATGAAAGGGATGCAGTGGTTGGGAGGGGAGTAAGACAGGGTTGTAGCCTATCCCCAATGTTATTCAATTTGTACATTGAGCATGCTATAAAGGAAAGCAAGGAGAAGTTTGGAGAAGGAATTAAAATTTATTGTGAAGAAATTAAAACATTGAGTTTGGCCGATGACATTGTAATTCTCCCAGAAACAGCAAAAGACCTGGAAGAGCAGTGGAACGGAATGGACAGTGTGTTGAAAGGTGCGTATAAAATGAACATTATCAAGAGCAAAACGAGGGTAATGGAGTGCAGTTAAGAAAAACGGCCTATGCTGAAGAAATTAGATTAGGTAACAAAACAATAAAGGTGATAGATGACTTTTGTTACTTAGGCAGTAAAATAACATGCGACGGTACCAGTACAGCTGATATAAAATTCAGAATGGTAATGGGAAGTAAAGCGTTTTTGAAAAAGAGAAATTTGTTAACATCGAATATTAATTTCAGTGTAAGGAAGTCGTTTCTGAAGGCATTTTTGTGGAGTGTTGCCTTGTATGGGAGCGAAACATGGACGATTAACAATGTGGACAGGAAGAGGATAGAGGCTTTTGAAATGTGGCGTTACAGAAGAATGTTGAAGAATAGGTGGGTGGATCGCATAACTAATGAAGAGGTACTGAACAGAATAGGGAAGAAAAGGAATTTCTGGCATACCTTGACTAAACGAAGGGATCGATTGTTAAGACACATTCGTAGACATCAAGGACTTGTAAATTTAGCAATGCAGGGGAGTCTGTGGGGTAAAAATCTCAGAAGGAGATCAAGAGATGAATTCAGTAAGCAGATTCAAATGGATGTAGGTTGCACGTCTTATGAGGAGATGAAGATGCTTGCTCAGGATAGAGTAGGGCGGAGAGCTGCATCAAACCAGTCTCCGGACTGAAGACCACAACAACAACACATGTAATAAATCACAACGTAACTATAATTTGCTAAGTACAAGTTAACATGACAGTGGGTCAACAACGTGATCCAACGGCGGAGTGGCCGAGCGCATAGAGGCGCTATGGTCTGATGCGTGAGGCCGTTCCGCGTCGGGGGTTAGAATCCTCCCTCGGGCATGGATGTTTGTGTTGCTTTCAGTATACGTTAGCTGATAAGTAGTTTGTAAGTTTAGGGACTGTTAACCCCGCAGAAAATATAAGTATCAAATTTTAATACTAATTGTACTAGGAGGACAATGAGAGACACAATTCAACATTTCTCAATCGCGATTACGGGCAGCTTTGGCCTCACGCCTGGGCCTCAGGACGTGCGCTAACAGCGCATTTCGGGTTTATCAAGCGTCAACTTCGCGTCACAATATCTCGGGATGTAATTGGAATATTGCGATGCAATCAACGCCATTGTTTATGTGATTTGTCATGCTATGGATTGCTGAAGAAAAAATATAGGGTGTCCATTTAAAAAAACAAAAGTTTGTGTTAAAAAATACATTTGCTTTCGTTTTAGAATGTTTGCAAATATGTACATTCATGGGCCCCAGCCGTACATTGATACCGGTGAAGTCGTTTTCCAATAGCTGTTATTGTTCCAGAGATATTTTGGGTGAACAAGGTAGCTGGGACACCCTGTATACTCTTGCCACCTTTCAGCTTTTCCTTCTTTGCTGAGAACTGGTTTTCCACCTAAGTTTTTTATATTCATACAGCTGCTTTTCTTGTCTTCAAATGTCTCTTTTAGTTTCCTGTAGGCGGTATCTATGTTTCCCCTTTTTATACATTCTTCTACAGTTGCATTTACCTTCTAGCCACTCCTGCTTAGCCATTTTGCACTTCCTGTCAATCTCATTTTTTAGTCGTCTGACTCCATTTTGCCTGTTTCACTTACTGCATTTTTATATTTTCTTCTTTCATCAATTAAATTTAGTTTTTCCTGTGATATCCACGGATTTTTATAGGTCTTGCCTTTCTACCTATTTTGTTCTTTACTGCCCTCACTATTTCATCTCTCAGTGCTACTCATTCCTCTCCTACTGTTCTATTTCCCCCTGTTTCTGTCAATTGTTGCCTAATGCTCCCTCTGGAATTCTTAAGAACTTTAGGTTCCCTCAATTTATCCAAGTCCCATCTCCTTAGTTTCCTATCTTTCTGCAATTTTTTTCTTCAGTTTCAGCCTACAGTTCATGACCAACAAGTTATGGTCAGAGTCTATATCTGCCCCTTGATATGTCTTACAGTTTCGAACCTGGTTCCGAAATCTACGTCTTACCATTATAAAATGTATCTGGTCCCTTCTGGTATCTGCTGGGCTCTTCCACGTATACAACCTTCTTCCTTCTTTTGTGATTCTTAAACCAGGTGTTTGTTATGATTAAATTATGTTCCGTGCAAAATTCTACCAGACGGCTTCCTCTTTCATTCCTTTTGCCCAGACCATATTCACCTACCATTTTTCCATCCTTCCTGCTATCAACTTCCAGTCTCCTATCACAATTAAGTTTTCCTCTCCCTTAACTGTCTGAATATTTTCCTTTACTTCCTCATACATTTCTTCGATTTCCTCGTCATCGGCAGAGCTACCTTTGCAAGTAAACCTGTACTACTGTGGTCGGTGTTGGCTTCGTATCTATCTTGACTACGATAATGCGATGTGTACTGTTTCAAATGTCGGTTCCAACCTGTTTTTTTTTTCTATAATTAAATACCTTTGGGATGTGCTGGAGGGGGCGACTTCAGCCCCATTAGCCGGGCGACCCCCTTCCCGTGGCTGCGCCACTGCCTTCCAACAACCTGGACGTACCGAGTGCTGTTTAGCATTCCCTTCTTGAACAACAAAGGTTAACGAGAGTCAGGTCTATGTGGTATGGTTAAACGACCATCACGTGTGTGCTGGCAGAATCTAATTTCATCGCTAAAGACCACGGACCGCCCTTCCATCTCCCAAGTGATCCTCTGAAAACACCTATTGAATTGTGCACGTAGATGCTGTAGCACGTAGACGGGCTATAGGTTTGCGTGCCATAGTGCTACTGCTAAAAATCGATTGACAACAATTCGTATTGTCATTCACATAATAATAATTTCGTGTGGCTCGTTGGCCTGGTACAAGTCTTTCCAATTGGACGCCACTTCGGCGACTTGCGTGTCCCTAGCCTACCCCAGTTATCCAACCGGGGAAAGGGGACCTACAGCTTAACGTGGAATCCGAACCACGTGTCGTTTCTGGCGCCTTTTCACATCGTTGAGAGGTGAAGGATAGCATTTCAATCTGCCACGGGTGCCCTGACAATACGACCATCGCGGCGGACGTCTGTGTGGACGTCGAGAACATCATCAATGAGAAATATTAGTCAGACTTTACAAGCAGCACAGTTGCACAACTGATGCAACACGTCCGAGGTGTGTGGCAGTTCTTCGAAAGGACCATTCCGATACTCGAAAGGCCATAATTTGAGCGCTTTCAAACACAGTTGACTGTAGAAAACACTAGTGCGACCTGCTCGCCACGCTCCACAGTAACTAAACAAAACGGAACATTCTTGAAGTGCGTCAATGCAAAAATAAAAGTAGTAGACTGTCAAGACGATTACAGCAAAATGAAAAGAACACCTTCCAGGTACTAGAGATAAAGACAATTTGTATCATGCTGGATTTGTAGAAGGCTCGACAACGACCAACCTCAATGAAGACGGGCGTGATGAAACGTAAAGAACGTCCATATTCCATCAAGGGGGCAGAACCGTGAACCCATGCGATATCCATTAAAAACCAGAAGTCCGCTTCTCTAAAATGTTCAAATGTTTGTAGAGTCTATGGGACTTAACTACGGGGTCATCAGTCCCTAAACTTACAAACTACTTATGAACTACTTACGAACTAGGACGGCACAAATATCCATGCCCGAGGGGGGATTCGAACCCCCGACCGTAGTGGCCGTGCAGACCGTGACTGGAGCGCCTTAGGCCCCTCGGCCACCGCGGCCGGCCCGCTTCTCTAACCAAAGTTAAGAAAGGGGGAAGGTGAAACTAAAGTGTGACTCCTTTATTGGTTAAGGTTGGGCATAGGTACTCTGAAAGGGAAAAGGGACCCATTCTCGTTAAAGCTAAGAAAACCATGGAATAGAAAAGTAGCTAAAACCTCAAATCACACATAGAATTGAATATCTTTTAACGAATAAGCGCTTCCTGAAACCCATGAACAAGTGCTGCCGTCAGCAGGTTACAATTCAGTTCCTGGTAGTTCCTGACTGTCTTCGTCCGTTGATGGGCAGTCCACGGGTAGGCCATGAACTCCACCACAGGACATGCCACCTGTCACCTTCTCACGATTACATAACACTTAACGGCTGTAAAATTCCTTATTAAAGGTTACACACAGCTCTGGTAGATATAACATTACGCTATTGGAGGATGACGTTGAGACCATTCTCATCTACTATCCCCCCAGGTATCATATTATGCCCTCGGATCAGAATCGACGTCGTCTTACCAGGTGTACTAATCCTTTTTCCGGTAATGTATTTGTAACGTTTTCAGACTGACGCTTTATTAATGCATAGCAATATACCACACGTTGAAATTTAAGACTTATAATGACAAAGAGGTTAAGAATTCGCGAATGTTCCTCCTTGGGAGATGACCTCTCTGCGCCATCCTACCTCTTAGTTGAGATAGGCCTACAAGGTTAACAGGTGGGCCGCAGAAGAGCCGGAAAGCACGTGGAAACTTTACATTCCACAGTGTCTGAGGACTCTGGCCGTCCTTGAATTTCATATGAAGAACTGTTAGCGTCTAAGGCAACATCCGGTTCACGTTTCCCATTTTTGTAGTTAAAACCAAAATGATAATTTGCCGATTGTGACACGATGGATTCCACACAGTTAGTACTTCATATATTGATGGGTTGTTGGAATAATGTTACTTTTATATTTGCATGTACAGTATTTAAAATGCATAATGCAATACCATTACTCAATTACTGCGAAATCTTTGGGCAGCGTTTGAAGCTAAGGAAACACGATAATGGAACATAACTCTCAGTCAGTAAGTTAATAGAGAATATTCATCATATATAAAATTCATTTTCCTTTTGGTTTTCCATTGTATTATTAATAACGTGAAAGGTTAAATTCTTTTTCAGTAACCCCCTTTGTGATTTTTGGGACACAACTACTACTTGTAGTTAATTTCAAATCATAATACCTGAGTACAATTACTTATTCTTGTTGTTGTTGTTGTTGCAGTTTAGAGGGGACTACACTGCTCGTTCATCAGTCTACAATTACTTCTGTTAATTACCAAGTAAATGTCATATGTGTTAAAAGAAGGGACAAAATATGGGTAAGACGTGACAACTCTCCTAGTAGTGTATGGCACTTGCATGGTGACGTCAGGGAAATTGTGATGAAATTTAGTGGCCGTTTTCACCCTCACATGAACTTGCGGTCTCTGGTCTTTTTCTCGTAAATGATGACACCCTACAATCTAAAACGTCGCTGAACCTAAGGGCGACTTCAATGGATGTCAGGCTTTTGCACCGTTACAGGGTCTGAGCACTTTTACGCCAAATTTTAAATTTACTCGTTGCAGACGGCAAGAAATACGGAGTTTCAAAACATGGCCCCATGGGAATGTAATAGGGCCGTCGTCTTTTTTTTTTTTTTTTTTTTTTTCAATATTCGAGGGATGTAACTTAAATAGTGGCAACACTATTGTGGAGACACTATGCAAAGGAATCTACTACTGTCGATGACAGCACACGTTGTTGACATACCTATCTTACCTCCGAGCAGGTGGACTCGCTGGTCCAATCGAGGGAAACATATTCACTTGTGAGCGAGCGGTCTAACGTAACGGTGTCACTATGTTTTCTAAACAGGAACAACTGAATTGGATCAAGATTGAATGTGACAGAGATCGTACAGCACGACAGTGTCATCAAGAGTAGTCAGTGGCACGATCGGTAAAATTTCAAAACGGTACTTACAAAAAAAAAAAACAAAAAAAAAAAAAAAAAAAAAAAAAAAAAAAAAAAAACGCGCCTCGAATATAGTGGGTAAGTTGAACAGTCGCAGCCAGTGCGGTAGACGAAGAAGGGACTGACAATCTCTTTCTCTCTCTCTGTGTCGAGAACCGCGGAAATCACAAGTGAAGTAAAAGTGATGCTCTAAGACCGGCGTATCACAAAAGAAGCGGACGTGCAAAAAGTAAAACTCAGTCAGGGGTTATTTGCAGCATCTTGCACGACATTTTGAATACAACAAACGACGCCCCATTGCGATCCTTGACAGCTCATGATCATTCTCCAATCAGCTGATCCGAAGCAGAACGGAAATTTTTCAGTTGTGCCAGATTAATCCACGCGACTTTTAGTCGCCTAGTTACCATGGCTAGGAAATGGGTGTATCGTAGAAAGCACTAGAAACAAGTGGGTAATGCATACCCGAAAATTATCGGACAAGATGTTTATCCGACTGACATGATGTTACACTAATAGATAATGCTCGCAAGTTAGTGTAACTAAGGGACCAAATTGCTAAGGTCATCGGCCTCTAGACATACAACTTACTTAAACTAACGTATGCTAAGGACAACACACACACACACACACACATGCAGATCCGAAGAAGGACTCGAACTTCTGGCGGGAGCAGCCGTGACATGGCGCCTCAGGCCGTGTGGCCATCCAGCTGGAGTCTAAAGGTCAAAACTGACACGATCGTCACTACCATCTAGTATAGATCCCACACTGATGAGCAATAGTAAAGTATTGGCCTAAAGCTGTTAGGAAAAATCGTAGAAGGGAGTTGATCCCTTGATTGAGGAAGTACAACATGGATTCAGGAAAGACCGAGGTGCTATGGATCTTATTTTTGCAATAAGAATGCTAACAGGAAATTGCTCGGAATATGGAAGAAATCTCGTTATTATATTTGAAAACATCGAAAAAGCATATGACAGTGTTCCTCGAAGCAAGATATGGAATTGTTTAGAAAACCTAAAGGTGCCAAAGTACCTTATTGATAAAGTCAAAATGCTATACCAAAAGTGTTAAAGCTGTGTCCAGATAAGTAACGGACGATCAGAATGGTTCGAAATAAAGAGAGGTGTCCAGCAAGGAAGCGCCTTATCAACTCCTATTTGTAATAATAATGGACAAAATTACAAAATCTAACAAGAAAATAAACATCGAACTTAATGCCCTTGTTTCTGTCTATGATTTGATGGTAAGGGAAGAGATAGAAGCTGAAGCACAGAGGAAACTGAATGATTGGAACAACGCATTCAAAAATTTCGGACTAAAGATATGTAAAATAAAGACAGTAGAAATGACCATCAACAGGCAAGGAACGACATCAAATATATTTCTAGATGGGGCCAAAGTAGAATCTGATTCTCATTTCAAATACCTAAAGACAACACCGTTAAGCAGGAAATACTCAGTAGAACACAGAAAGTATCCAGTTTTTACAGTCAAATAAGGAATCTTCTCTGGGATGATAAAATGCCACAAAAAGCAAAAGCAACCATGTACCATACCTATTTCGTTCCAATCCTTACATGTACCCTACTAAACAGAGACCTCAGTAGAATTCAGGCAATGGAAATGAGAGTCATTAAAACTCTGAATCAAACAACCAGACAGGATAAAATTAGGAATGAGAGGAATAGAAAAGTAGCTGGTATTCAGGTTCCTGTCACCAGCATCATAATGAAACGTGTAGACTTCAGTGGTATGGGCACTTAATGAGAATGAATAGTGAAAGACCTGCTAAAAAGTATTTCAACCTCAACCTCATAGGAAGAAGACCACGGGGAAGACCAAGGTAACGGTGGATAGAGACTGTAAGATCAGATGTGGAGGAGAAAGGACACAAATGGGAAGACATTATGGAACAGAAGATGTATTAAGACAGGAGGAGATGGAGAGCGCTTGCACACCACACCCGGGAAACTGGAGATGGTAAATGATGATGATGATGACGATGGCCTTAAAGCCTATCGCTCGTATAAAAACTCCATAGAGCGTACGAATCGATAAACACCCACCAGTTACACGCACATCGGTGTGAACCAGTAAGGCCTCGTCGCTGTGGACAAGGCGCATCGCCCCCTGGCTAACTGTTTCGCGGCGCGGTCGCTGCCCGTGTTTTGGCCGAGAGTTGTCCAGTGCCTCTTTTACTCCGCCTCGCCCCGTGAAATTGCGGTAGCGGCACGTTAAAGCATGAAGGTGGTCACCGACGCTTGTCTGCACAGGGCCATGTACGCCGTTTTTCAATCTACTCGCCGGACAATGGCACGGGATCTAGTAGCTTCTTTTTCGTCGCAGAGTGCCACTCCTCGGTCCAGGATCCTTCCGGCAGCCGAGGGTCTTCGCAAAAGGTTCCCGTTGGAGCGTAACCATCTCGAGTATTATACATCGCATCCTAGGCTTCTTCGGGTATTGTCATTTTTAAACTAATCTTCGAGCTATCAACAGGGACTCCTGATAGAAAGTACCGCCTAACACTACAGTATGTACCCTTTTTTTTTCACACGACAAAATGCTTTCCTCATTGTTAGGTGAAACTATTTTTGAAAATATTACTCCACTAGATAGTCTTCGCAGTAGTACTTCGATTAATTGTACAGTAATCGAAAGAAAATCTTATATTTTACAATACACAGTGCTAGTTCCTTCGAAGATAAAGTGTAGAAGTAGGTAGACTACTGAAGTAAACCAACAAAAGTTACATGACTGGTGTTATGTCCGCTGCAACAACGACCCTTTGCCGTATTAAACAAACAATCAGCCTCTGAATAACTATTACGTACTACTGATTTCAATCCACGTTGTAGATCATCTTCAGTTGTAGTGTGAAGAAAATAGAACAATAGTAAACATTTTACATAACTACATTAACTTCCGAGTTTCGTTTCAGTCTACTGGGAACTACAATAAAATTAGCCATATGTCACATTACGAAAAATAAATCTTCAGTCACAAAACGGTTAGACTGATAGCCTATAGGCGCTGCTCATCTTACTGTAGCTCTACTTCGGCCCAACTCGGCCGATTCTATTAGTTTTTAGAAATTGAATTTCAATGTGTTTGTTCAATTTCCGCATCAGTTAGGCCGTTACTACATAATTTTTTTCTAAATCCCAACAGCAAAGTAAAATTTTAGCTCCTTTAATGGTGAAGCAGCTACTGCAAAACGGTGGTGGCGTACCATTGAGGTCTCTATAGAGATTAGATTGTATTAGATTAGAGGTACTTTTCACTCTAATTGATCCATAGTGAGAAGATCCTTTAGGATGTGGAACATGTCAGAAAACAAAAATACACAATAGATATATACAAAATTAAATTGTAGATGTGGAATCTGCAGAAAAAAATGTTAAGCATATTTCAATTTAAAGGATTAAATTTTTTTAACAAATATTAAATGTTCTATATACTTATGTGGATACTTAGGCTATTGAAGGCGCACATTTTTATATACGTATAAATATGAATACTCGATGTACAGATTACACTGAATAAAGGTCCTTCTTTTATAATTGTAGCAGTATATAGGTCCCTTTAGGAAACTTTCAGTTATTTTTGGAAAATTTGGATGCCTTGTTGTGCTATCTGTCAGATAAGGGAAAACAAATTGTTGTTTATGGGGATTTCAATGTTGCCTCACTAAAGGAATGCAATAGGAGGAATGACCTGGAACTCTTACCCGGATCTTTTAATTTGTCATCTGTAATTGATTTTTCTACTCGGGTAGTAAAGGACAGCAGCACATAGATAGGTAACTTTTTTATAGACCAAGATAAGTTTAAAAACATAAATGCTTGCTCTGTTGAGAATGGTCTTTCTGATCATGGTGCACAGCTAGTTACAATAAATGCAATAGTTCCTCTCTGTAATTCAAAACAGCCCTCCAAAGTTGTGCGTTCAGTTAACGATTCAATAATTAGAAATTTCAGAGAAAATCTTCAGCAGTTAGACTGGGATGAGGTGTATAAGGAAGCTAATGCGAATTCAAAATATAACTTTTTTATGATACATTTGTAAGAGTTGAAAATTGTTTCCCCAAGAAAATAGTTAAATATAATGATAAGAAAAGATGGAAGAAACCATGGCTCACTAAAGGAATAAGAATATCTTGTAACCGAAAAAGGGAACTGCATCTAATAGCAAGAAAGAATAATGACCCAGAAACAATCAAATATTATAAAAACTACTGTGCTACATTAAGAAAAGTTATTAAAAAGTCCATCAGCAAGTGCAACATGGCCGAGATTAGTACCTCTGATAACAAAATTAAAACAATTTGGAATATTATTACCAGGGAGACAGGACAACCAAGAGAACAGGGAGACAGGATTACCATCAAAGTGAATGAAAAGTTTTCAACTAACGAACCAGAAATTACTTTTTTAATGTTTTGGAGAAAATAGGATCTAACCGTTCATTAGAAAAAGCTAGGCAGTTAATGGAACAGGTCATGCCCACACAGTTTGATACAATAGAAATTCCACCCACCTCTCCTGAAATTGAGAAAATAATAAACTCTCTCAAGAGCAAAAGCTCACATGGGATTGATAGTATTTCCAGCAGGGTAATAAAAGCTTGTTCTCAAGAAATAAGTAGGATTCTTAGCCACATGTGTAATAGTTCTCTGAAGCAGGATGTTTTTCCTGATAGACTGAAATATGCTATTGTTAAACCATTGCAAAAAAAGGGGGATACGTCTGATAGCGACAACTACCGCCCAATATCATTTCTGATAGCCTTATCCAAAATTCTTGAAAAAGTAATGTATTCCAGAGTAATTTCATACATAGGTAAAAATAAAGTTCTAACAAAATGTCAGATTGGTTCTCAGAAAAGCTTTTCAACAGAAAATACTATACACACTTTCACCACTGAAATCTTAAATGCTCTGAATAACCGGACAACACCCGTTGGGATTTTTTGTGATCTCTCCAAGGCTTTTCATTGTGTAAATCATGGAATGCTTCTAGATAAACTAAAATATTTTGGTATGAATGGGACAGTGCACCAATGGTTTAAATCATACCTAACAGGAAGAGTGCAGAAAGTTGACATAATTAATTCTCATAATATGCAAAAAAACTGGGGAACAATCAAAACTGGGGTGCCACAAGGTTCGGTCTTGCTGTTCTTAATATATACACTCCTGACCATTAAAACTGCTACACCACGAAGATGACGTGCTACAGACGCGAAGTTTAACCGACAGGAAGAAGATACTGTGATATGCAAATGATTAGCTTTTCAGAGCTTTCACACAAGGTTGGCGCCGGTGGCGACACCTACAACGTGCTGACATGAGGAAAGTTTCCAACCGATTTCTCATACACAAACAGCAATTGACCGGCGTTGCCTGGTGAAACGTTGTTGTGATGTCTCGTGTAAGGAAGAGAAATACGTACCATCGCCTTACCGACTTTGATGAAGGTCGGGTTGTAGCCTATCGCGATTACGGTTTATCGTATAGCGACATTGCTGCTCGCGTTGGTCGCGATACAATGATTGTTAGCAGAATATGGAATCGGTGGGTTCAGGAGGGCAATACAGAATGCTGTGCTGGATCCCAACGGGCTGGTATCACTAGCAGTTGAAATGACAGGTATCTTATCCGCATGGATGTAACGGATCGTGCAGCCACGTCTCGATCCCTGAGTCAACAGATGGGGACAGATAACAACCATCTGCACAAACAGCTCGACGACGTTTGCAGCAGCAGGGACTATCAGCTAGGAGAACATGGCTGCGGTTATCCTTGACGCTGCATCACAGCAGGAGCGCCCGCGATGGTGAACGTATCGACGAAGCTGGATGCACGAATGGCAAAACGTCATTTTTCCGGATGAATGCAGGTTCTGTTTACAGCATCATGTTTACAGCATACCTCTTGTTCGCATCGACGGCACGTTGAACAGTGGGTGTTACATTTCAGATGTGTGGCTCTACCCTTCGTTCGATCCCTGCGAAACCCTACATTTCAGCAGGTTAATTCACGACCCCATGTTGCAGGTCCTGTACGGGCCTTTCTGGATACGGAAAATGTTCGACTGCTGCCCTGGCCAACACATTCTCCAGATCTCTCACCAAATGAAAACGTCTGGTCAATGGTGACCGAGCAACTGGCTCGTCACAATACACCAGTCACTACTCTTGATGAACTGTGGTATCGTGTTGAAGCTGTATGGGCATCTGTACCTGTACACGCCAAGCTCTGTTTGACTCCATGCCCAGGAGTGTCAAGGCCGTTATTACGGCCAGAGGTGGTTGTTCTGGGTACTGATTTCTCAGGATCTATACACTCAAATTGCTTGAAAATGTAATCACATGTCAGTTCTAGTATATTTGTCCAATGAATACCCGTTTATCATCTGCATTTCTTTTTGCTGTAGCAATTTTAACGCCCAGTAGTGTATTAATGACTTGCCATTCTATATTCATGGAGATGCAGAGCGGGTTATTTCTGCTGATGATACAAGTATAGTTATCACACCTGACAGACAAGAACTAACTGAAGAAATTGTAAACGACGTCTTTCAGAAAATCATTAAGTGGTTCTCAGCCAATGAACTATCATTAATTTTTGATAAAACACAGTACATACAGTACCATACAGTAAACGGAATGACACAATTAATAAATATAGACTTGATCAGAAATCTGTAGCAAAGGTAGAATATTCAAAAATTTTAGTTGTATGCATTGATAAGGGGTTTAACTTGAAATAACACATTGAAGATCTGCTGAAACGTTTGAGTTCAGCTACGTATGTTTTTAGGGTAAATGCAAATTTTGGTGATATACATCTCGGTAAATTAGCTTACTGTGTCTATACTGCCACGTTCGAGTAAACACAAGTACATAAAATGCTACTCGTAAGTATTCCATGTGACTTGACAAAGGTAGAAATACACCAGTAAATGCCAAGCGAGTCGTGATCTTATTTTACTACGTATTCATAAACGAATAAAAACTCTAGACTTCCACATTTAACAGTACAGTATGGCAGTGTTGCCCCATCAACAAACATAAATGGGATCGTTATCTTCGAGTTCCTATTCAGATCACTTATAGATTTTCCTCTTGTTTTATGACAAAGGCAGAAACTAATAATGGCCTATTCGTTGTTACCATTTTAATTGTTCTTGTTTCTAGATGCAACATCTAGAATTTTACTTTAAGTAGATCATCCCATTTCTAGTAGGTTATGCATTAATCTTTCAACAACTGTTATTTTTATACAAAATGGTCTTCTCACATTGCTAAGGATAGCAGTTTTTAGAAACGTCCTTTCACTTCGTTGAAACTGAAAGGACTGTCGTGCCAATGTCGATTTCGAGGAGCCATTGTTCCGTATTCGGTGTCACGGACAACACGCAGCCATTTGCAAGAAAACAACAGCCAACCACACACGAATTTCAGCACTCTGTGCGGCACTGCAATACTAACTACTCCTCTTCGACGGATATCCTTCTCTGTCAGAAAGAAAACATTTTAATTCTCTTACTCGGAGTTTTGAAGAAAAATTGTTTAACCGTTAAATCTTCCAATCGCAAACCAAAGAAAACACAATCAATTCGATAGAGTCCATTGTTTTAATATTTCTTACTTGCTTTAAGAAACACGGAAGAAAGTTGTGCAAGTGGAAGAGATTACGAGACACCGGAAGTTACCACACAGATTTTGTAATGCTAAGAAATAGATTAAATTATAAGACATGTCCAGGTACTGATATAGACTCTGACCATATATTATTGGTTTTAAAATGTAGATTGAAAGTGAAGAAATGCATAAAGGTAAGAAAATAGGGAGTTGGGACCTGGATAAGTTGAAGGAATGGACCTGGATTAATTGGAGGGACCTGAGGTGTTTAAGAGTGTAAGACGAATGGGTAGCTTTAAGAGAAACGACTAAAATATGGGACTAAGTGCAGAATGGCTAAGTTAAACTGGCTAGGGAACAATGCAAGGGTGTTAAAGAATGTATAATGAAAGATAGATACCGCCTACAGTAAGATAAAAGACATTAGGGGACAGGAAAAGCAACTATATGAATATTAAGAACTTTGTAAAAAGTTTTCTTTAAATCTACAAAAGCTAGAAATTTAGGTTTGCCTTAATCTTTCTTCTAAGATAACTGCCTCACGTGCACCTACATTTCTCCTAAAGCCAAACAGACCTTCACCGACATCGGCTTATATCAGATTTTCCATTCTTCTAAAAATAATTCCTTTAAAAAATTTTCAAATTCTAATGTTTGTAAATCTATGGGTCTCAACTACTGTGGTCATCAGTGGACCACAGTAGTTGAGACTTTTTACAAAGTTGACTGGAATACACTCTTTCAAATTTTAAAGTCAGCAAGGGTAAAAATATAGTACTTGTTCCATAGATCATGCACCCGACAGTTCGTAATGATGTGGAACGTGACAGATTAATGAAAGGTGTCTGTACAAATTATTACTTTGTACTAAATATTACATGACACAAATTTTTATTATTATTATTTTCAATTTTACTAATTTACATCTAAAAATTCATCTATAGTGTAGAAGGAGTTGCCAATCAGAAATTCTTTTAATTTATTTTTAAATAATAATTGGCTATCTGTCAGGCTTTTGATGCTGTTTGGTAGGCGACCAAAGACGTTTGTGGCAGCATAATTCACCCCTTTCTGTGGCAAAGCTAGATTTAACCTTGAATAGTGAAGATCAGTCTTTCTCCTAGTGTTGCTTTTGAATTCGGTGGGATTGGTAATAACACATTTCATAAGTGAATATATATACTGTGAATCTGCTGTTAAGATCCCTAGCTCTTTAAATAAGTGTCTGCAGGATGATCTTGGATAGGCTCCTGCAATTATTCTGATTACACGCTTTTCTGCAATGAATACTTTTTTACTCAATGATGAATTACCCCCAGAAAATGATGCCATACGAAAACAGAGAACGTGGCAGAGAAAAGGTGCGATTCAAGATAGAACCATCGGACACAAATAACTAGATAAATCTTCTCTATCAAAATGCGTCAAATTTTCTACTGAATTTATTAGACCCCTTTTGTAGGTTATATGTTAACGTACTCGAGAGACATTTCTTTCAACGCTGTTCGCCGCTAGCAAATGAAAACTGCCCGAAGAATTTTTTAATTTCTTCCGAAACTCCTACCATCGTTTAGATACTAGATTTCTTTCATCCAATCTTATTACAGTTCTATAATAACAAACTCAACCTATGCATATATCATCAGACTCATAAAATAATGAGTTGCCTCTAATGTAAGAGTTTAGTTTTCTTTCCTGACGGATTGTAAAGGCCAGCTTATTTACAGCACAGTCCACAAAGGAATGTTAAGAAAAGAACTCAAGTTTGTGTTTTCATTTTGGATGGATGGATGCTTAGGGTTTAACGTCCCGTCGACAGCTTGGCCATTAGAGACGGAGCTAACGCTCGGAGTTTTTGGGTTACGATGAGGAAGGAAATCGGCCGTGCCCTTTGAAAGGAACCATCTCGGCATATGCCTGGAGAGATTTAGGGAAATCACGGAAAACCTAAATCTGGATGGCCGGAAGTGGATTTGAACCACCCTCCTCCCGAATGCGAGTCCAGTGCGTTACCACTGTTTTCATTTTGTATCACTCGAGAATCCTACAGTAAGTTATACCGTTAGTATAGTAGATTCTACTCGAAGGACTTCGTTGGTGCAGCGCATGGTTAGCGATCACTCTTCACCCCACAGTACCGTTTCGGCGGATCTTGGTGTGGGGTGGCCTGACCGTCCTGAATCATTTATGTCCACTTCAACCTGTGAAGGACTAATGTTCGGATGCATCATGCATCTACTCCAGAGATAATATACAACAGTCCATTGACGTTACGTATAAATAATACCGTGTCCGCAACGTGAATGTGCAAGAGGAAAATGGTAAGTATTATCTCCTTGGAGGCTATACTAGCTGGACTACGGGCGTTTTACACAGAATAGAGAAATGCACTATCAACAGGAAATACTCCAGACACCATCACCTAATTTACGCATTTATGAGGTACGTAAAGCTAGAACGGAAGATCGACTCTATGTTTTGAGTAGCGTCGTCATAAAGAACTATTCTAAGAAGAAATGTAATTAAGAATCAAACACTGCATGATTTTATGATTGGTATTTCTTGGTTTTAGTTATGTAACTGATAGGCTGTATAATCCAAGGCCTGTTTCACTCTTTAACATTTCTCCTCCTGCTTTTAGAGTCACTATCAAAGGCTATAAGAACGGATAGCAGTTTAGAACTTATGGAAGACATTTCTTGGATCAAGGATTATCAATCGCATAACAAAAACCATCAAGGCTTCTTTAGCGTATGGTATCGCCTCCTATTTTAATTCTAGAAATTCATAATCATTGTTTTTCAATCCTTTCTGTTACTGTTTTCCGTATTACTTCCTCAAATACTAGGCATCAATTATTTTGAGGAATGATTTAATAACTGCTAACACTTGCAGCTATTCCTTCTCATTAGTGTAGAGTAATAACTGCTGCCTATAATTTCGTCTATCGACAGCGCACGAGGTTGATGTTAACATAATGATTCACTGAAAAAAGAAAGCTTAAGGAATAAATATATTCTGAAAACAAAACGAAAAAAAAGAAAGAAAATGCACACAACCTATTTCAATACACAAAATTATAGCCTATCTCAGAAAATAAAATAAGTTCCACAAAACCAATCAAATAACTGTACTGCATCTTCAAGATTTCTTTCCTTTGTGCGTTTCTTATGGGTGTGCGCATCAAGAAAGTAATACACAGGGTGTTTCAAAAATACTTTCACACACTACTCATTCTTTACACTCAAACAAAGAAAGATCATACAATCGAAAATCCCGAAGATACTTCGTATCGAGTCGTTCATGGAAGTTGTCGTTTAACGGCTTCCGGCTACAACGAGCCAACTTCCTTTACTTATGTACCCATCTGACTCATTTTATCCATTAAGTTGCCAGTGGAACTTTTGTAAATTCATTCTTCGTCAGTCTTGTGCGTCCATTGTGTTAATTGTAGGTGACGGCTTATAGGTTCTGTCTATAGGGTCTTCTTCAAAACACTCTCTAGACCCACTTGAAAATATTCCTCTGCGAATAAGAAGAAACGGGGTTCATACGTATGACACGGCTTCAGGGGAACGTTCAAAAACGTAATTGTTTTTCACACAGTAACTTTATTTCCAAACACAGATACAGCTTGGCATCGTGAACAATACAACATGCACTTTTGACAGTCACCACCGACATTGAGACGCTCGTAAAATTCAGTGCCCTTTCATACAAGACGTCAACAGTCCACCACTCACGTCTCTGACAATTGTGACCGTAACCTTCCCTGCGGAGAATGACACTTCGAATTTTTTTCTCACTGCTGCAGTGGAATGAGCCACTTTATTGGGACTGGACTGAGCTGAATTCAGTGCACCCATGTCTAACCGCTTGTGACGATTCTGAACAACATTTCGTTTCCCTCTCGCGTGTAGCTGGTCAGGTGATCGAGGCACTCATACTTCGGACACGCCGATCTGCCGCTTCCCTTCCTCCTTCATTCCTCCTCCTCTGACGATCCTTCCTTCGTTGAAACTGCAAGGAGTGTGGATTGACGTAGTATTTGCTCGTGGCGCCTGGTGTACCATCTTCCCTTTCTAAAAGAATGACGAATCTTACTTTTGAAACATTTTTCGTACCATCATGTGACAGTGAGAGAAAGACGGAGAGATAGTAGAGATGGACTAGTTCCCTACATCTTGCTGCTTTGAATTATTTGCTCTGCGGGCACCTTAAACAATAATTATTGGTCTATGTAGCACATCACCCGGACTCATAAACTCGTTATTCAAATGTCACTGGAGCCTTTGGAAGGGTGCATTCTTGTTTAGAAGTAAGGCGAGAGAGTATTACGGACATTAATTGTGCTCTCCCAATAACCTAAATTGTAAATCTCCATCAATAAGAGTTTCTGTCGATTCAAAACTCTTCGAAAGTAGTAAATAGTGTTTGTATGTCTATCGATTCATGCGTCATTTTAAAGTCGACGAAGGTCATACAGTGTTCTGAATCTTCAGAACATTTTGTTCGGAGAATACTTTTTATATTTAATATATGTTCAGCACATAATCTTTCTTTCCGGAAACCTGCTTAATATTCTCCAATTACGTGATCTGCCTGTTCTTCCACTCTGCTCAAGAATGCTCTAGAGAGTATCTTATAAGCAGTTGCAAGTACAGCGATCATCATGTAATTATTTAGAACCGTTCGATTACTTATTTATAAAGCATCTGTATTTACAGTCATTTGGGGTCTGTCCGGTTTAGCAAGTTTCTTGTGTAAGGTGATGGATTCTGTCTGTAGCAATCTATCCTCCACATTTCTGCCCCAGTGGTGCTTTGTTATCCTTGAATTCGTTCGCGACGTTGAATAGCCAGTATTGCCTCGGACGGTGTTGCTGTTAGTGGCTAAAATGCACGAATATGATTTTTTCTTTTAAATTTTTTACTTTATGCGTCTTTAACACTGCAATGGTCGCGTTGCTCAACATTGCACCGTTAGCTTTAATTAACCTCAGATTTTGCTGTGAAAAAGAAAACAGAACGAGGGGGAAAGCCTGTAAGTATTACAATAGTAGCAACTGAACATTTATTTATTTTATGAAAATTAGCATGAAGAATGTTTAGATCCTCGGCGCGCGGTGTCTGCGAGATCCTACGCGACCATTATAGTGTTGAGATGGGACATCAGTCGTACTTTATCAATTAAATTTTATTACAGGCAGAGCGGATTTATTAATCATAATTATTTATTTGAAAATCTCTAGGCATGGTGGCTTGGATCTGGGATCACGTGGATGTATTTCTTGGCACCCAGTCTTTCTAAAAGATCTTCGCAGTTTAGTAGCTCTTTAAAAATTTCTCTAAGAGTTAACAATACTACCAGCTGTACTTTTAAAGGAACAGTCCCGGAGTTTGCTTGGAGTGATTTAGGGAAATTACGGAAAATCTAAATCATGATGTCCGGGGGTGGGTTTGAACCGCAGTCCTCCGGAATGCGAGTCCATTGTGTTACCACGACGTCAGCTCGCTCAGTAAGGAAATTAAAGTAGTATTCATAGGTCAAGAGGACATTCTTCCTATGATTTCTGCCCAAATTTGGAGATCGTGACTCCATAATAAAAGCGTCTGTTTCTTGACTGTCAGTGTGAGTTAGATCTGACGCATAGGCCAAGACACGGAATGTCAAGAAACTGGTACTCTTCGTAGCTGAAATGTCTCCAGATAGCTGTATTTCGTACGTCGTTGGATTTTGACGTGCAGTCAATTTTAGATATCTGCAGTGTAGATTGTCTACTCGTACTATCCTTCTAATGGAAACAAATGAACACTTTGTCTTATAACCGTCGCCAAAGGCCTGAAACGATGTTGTGCTTCACATCCAACGCTTCCGAGAGTGCCAACTTTCCGAAGCCCTTCAAACCGCCCGAGTTTTTACCTATAAATTAATTTGTAGAGTCTCCACTCTCATTCCAAAGATACGACAACCATAATCATCACATCAAGAACCCAAGGGCGTTAAAAGAGGGGGAGGGGGTGCGGACCTGTCCCTCCCCGATGTAATGAATATAAAGAAAAAAAAAGTTATATTTTTATTATTTTAAGTCAACAAATAAAAAGCTTGAGTTCTGTAAAGTAAGTGGGGCTTCATCACAATTTATCCTCTGAATATGAGCAGCTAAAACTGATACAGAATATCGTGGCGTGTCTACTTAAAATTACTTATATTTATATTAATCTTGTCCGACGCCCCAACAAAAAATGTATGTTATATTCGTTACTACAAGAACCTATAACGCGCGCGTATTCCAAGCAACAAGCATCCTATTTTCCTGACGTTCCGCACAGTTCTGCTTTGCTGGTACTGGTTACGTTACGTTTTTCCGCTTATCTCTTTCCAATAAGTCTTTCCCGTATCGTGCTTATTTTTAACAATGGCGCATTTACATTGTTTTTATTCAATTTCCTCAGAAATTTCTTTTGTAGATACGACTTAGAGTCCACTGGTCAGTAGACTCTAGGCATTAACTAAGATGGATGAATAGGCGAGGAGGATCTTTTAGGGATAAGGTGAAAATGACGATTATATGGACCGCGACTAGACAATGTTGGTCCTGAAACGACAACGGTTTCTGAACCGCTGCTGCAGCTCCTTAGGTTTTTGCACCTTACTTCCACTATATAGTGTGGATAACGGCATCTGCAAAGCCTTTGTCCCGAGAACCACAGTAAAGCCTCTGTGGGATGTATGGGAGAAAGGAGCTGCAAGTTTGAGAACGGATCTCAACTGTTTTTAACAACATAGAGCAGCAATCAGTCCACTGATATATGAGCCGCGGTGTAAAGATGTTGTCCTTGGGAGGCCACCAACCGCAAAGACTGCGTTGTAGAGTTTTAAGTGGAGGAAAGCGGACATGAGAAAGCTTTGTTAACAAACAAACATATTCATACGGATAATTCGACGGTAGGGTTGATCAGTAGCGGTGGAATCCTGACAGAATTACTTCAAATATTCTAAAGGCAATTCTCTCATTAGCTTAACTGCAACTTAAGTGGCTTCAAAGGGACATAAGTTAATTCAGTTTTCAATAGGCGTAAAAGGTTCATGAGACGAGCTACTGCGAATTCTAGGGAATGAGTAAATATTAGGCAGAAAATCGTCTTGTTTTAAAAGTAATCACCAGTAAATCCACATTAAGTGATTTACGGAAACCACGGAAACACTGTCTAGCAGAAATTTAGACTATCCTTCCTCAAGAATACAAGCACAGTGTATTAACCAATGCCCCATCTTGCTCAATACTAGTTTTATTAGGCTTGCCATCTTTGACAATGCTCTTTTGGTACGTTTGTACCCTTAATCGTCTGCAGTCTCAAATTGTTGACCACGTGAAGATGATCTGTCATCTAAATAGGAAAAAGAAAGTGATCCCAACGATGATTCTTATTATTATGGTTCCACGAAGCACCAAGGTCTTAATTATGAACTTCTAATGCCAATTCTCGACGATCTTTTCATTGTCCAGAGGTACACTTGGCAACATGTCATAAATGTTTTCAAGTTTTTAATTTCCATCGCAGACAAAAAGTACGATGTATTATTCATATTCGTACGTTTGCATCCTCAGTAATTTAATATAATTTTTTTTTTTTTTAATTCTGATATAGTATTTTTCATGACGCAGCATACATTTTCGCTGCAATTGTTGCATTCGTAATTGCTAGTTTCTAATAGTATGAAGATAACTTGAACGCTGAGGAATGAAAAAGTCTATAAAATATATAATTCTAGATGTTTAATAATTTGAAGAATATATCGCGAAACAGCAGTGATCTGTATGCTACCCGGATGTCTGTCTGAGCGTACCAGACAGAGATGTTCAAAATCCATTTATTGCCAAATTAAAACATGGCTGCTAGGAAATGTTGTTACACAATTAAAAGAAAATACTTTCGGTTTCGCTCTATTAAAAAGTAAAGAAAACAAAAAATTGGTAGTTTATATTTTTGTCAATCCAAGGGACCAAATTGCTTTCGTCATCGGTCCCTAGATTTAAAAACTATGTAACCTAACATTTACTAACTTATGCCCGAGAGAGGATTCGAACCTCAGACGACAGGAGCGGTCGCGGCAATCCATGGCATGGCGCCTAAGACCGTGCGGCCCGCTACCATACAAACCTATTACATCGCATATTGAAATACATTTCAAAACAAGAATCAAGCAAGAAATCTTTCTCACGTACAAACTTCGTCTGCCATATTCTAAGACGGCGAGCAATGCAAAATCATGTACAAAACATATAATTGTGAACGCACGTTGCAGACTAGAGATAGCAGTTATTCCAGGTTGTATAGCGATCACTTATAAATATCATTGATCTCTATACTACCTGGATGAACTTGAGCTGCATTATTAATCGACGTTTTAGTCGTGGGCTATCCATGACTGTACCTTATAAGTTAGGAATATATTATGATAATAATAAGCCTTCTTCGGTGACAATGTTTTTATTGTCCGACGCGTTTCGGGGATAGAACTCTATTTTCAAGGACTTATTAATATATTTTGTGTTGCATCTGCTTCACCTTGTCTGAGCGTGCCAACCACAGATGTTCATATTTCGTTTCTTGTCTATATCAAATATGGTTGCTATGATATATTACAAGACAAGAAAAGAAAATACGTTTCTATTCCGCTCCCTATTACATTACTTATTAACATAAATGTCAAGTCAAGAAATAAGCAAGCAAATCTTTGTCACATAGTAACTGATGGAAATTCATTTGCCAAATGCAAACATGATGAACAATGCGAAAACGTGTGAAAAACATTTGAGTGTGCAGGTAGGCTGAAATTTTATGCTCAGACACCAGACTTATACATCCAGTTTGTACAGAGACAGTGATCTCAAATATAAACAGCGTACACAGATGTAGCGCTTTGTATCTAAGAAAATTGTGAAGGTCTGTTATTTTTAACTTGGCAACTCCGTACATATAGATAATGTAGTTTTTGGTGCTTTGCGTCATTTAAAAATGAATTACGAACGATTAATTACTTTAAATAATACAGAATAGTGAAGGATTGTATCGCTTGTGGTTATGAAGAACTCAAAGGAAAGGAAATGGAGGTCAGATCCATAGGTGAGATATTTTTATTCACCGCTACTGTTTCTATCGCGTTTCATTTAATGCATATATTGAAGAGACTGCACTTCTCGTGTTAAGTTGTATATTAGTGTCTTGTTAGTACTGATATCGGTTTTGAACTCACTGGATATTTCGCTGTGTGGAAAATCATGCTTATGTCAGAGGCCTCGAATTTTGTTTTTACACCTGTATTTACATGTCTACAGTACTAAAATTAATTAAATTCAATGTAGTAGAACCACTAGATAACACAATGGATAAAAAATATAACTCACAGATACGCTTTATACAACTCACGCCTTTCCTTTTTTCTGCTGTTTTGTTCCACGAGTACTTCTTATTTCATGTCTCAACTATTTTGTTGATGGTATTAAAATTTTCAGAACAGTTATTGGCCATTGTATATGAGTTTCTACAAAAGCAACGAGAATACACGATTAGAATATATTTGTGAATATGCTTCTATAGTTTAATATAAAATGTTTAAATGTTTGTAAATCTAAGGGACTTAACTACGTTGGTCATTATTCCCTACGTTTAAAGCTTTTTTTGTTTATATATATATATATATATATATATATATATATATATATATATATATATATATATATATATATTCAACGTAATGAATACAATGCTGAGTCCAGTATAATCGACATGTTTCATCCGTACTAGTATCAGTCTCAGGTGTGTCGTATTTAAGGCGCTGTGCGTTAGGCGACTCTTACAGCTTCTGAGGTGCTTGCAGACTCACAACGACGGCATCATTTAAATGCCGCACGCGGAAGATCTTTAGCAAGAAACTCGTGGGCAGGTGATGTCACAGGAAATACTTCAAAATTTGCGCTGTATTTATTTTCGGCTGCTACTGGTACTTCAGTATTTTATGAACTCTTCGTATCTGGATGGCCTCTGAGGCGTCAGAAAGTTGGCCCAAAACACAATATCGAGATGAAATATACACATAAAACTTGGAACAAATTTGAAGAAATATCAACCCGCATAAGTTAACCATTTCAGACCTGTTTTTTTTCTCTATCGAGGAAATTATTTTTAATGCTGTAATACTCTTAACTTAAATTTTCAATGATTTTAGAAGCAAGATTTATGCAGTTATATGCACCCATTTTCATACACTGCGTATACTGAAAAACAAGGATTTTTTACGGACTAGATTAACTAATTTTGTAATACCAACTGTTGTACTAAATCAACTGATCGTTCAATAACTACATCGCAAAATAACAACTACTACTTTCAGTTGTACAGTGGAATACAAGTAACCCACAATTTCCGTGTTGTTTGAAGTTGGTAAACTGCTGCGCAGTGCAACACTCGCTTCTTAACATTTTTATAGTGGTCTTTCGCATGTGGCAGTAATTGTGCATGATGAAATGATTGAACACTCAGGTGTCATATACATGTTCTTTCCATTGAGAAAAATGCTTCTGAACCATCTTAGACACCATAGACGTTATGTACACAATGGTAGCCAGTGGGTCCGAAAGGGTTAATATCAAATGTAGTTCCCACAGGATAGAGGCTAAAAAATAAACTTAACCCTGAAGCCGTGTTGTGATTCATGTTAACTGGTGCCAACGAAAAGACAAGGAAAAAACTGGACATCATCGACATAATCTCTGAGAACTATATTCCAATAAAAGATGTACTCCAGCCAGAATAAAATTTACGTCCTAGTCCAAAACATAATAGTTACAACTGGCTCGTTGGTCACTAAGTATTACATGCGGTAAAGAAGAAAAATCCAAATTTACAAGACTACATACAATATATCAATGAAGAGCATTTTTATTTGAGGAAATATATAGATATAAACAAAGTTTTCAAAGCTGTTTAATTGTATGATACTCTTCACGGGTTTTCTGTCGTGTAATGACTTCATCTTGACAATATTTCAGCGATCCATCTGGCCGGCATCTTCAGGTGAGTTTGCTGCTCGACCATCTCGCCGAAAACATGAAATTATCTATGTTTGTCATTCTGTATATAATTTTAGGGTACTTTAAGACAAAATAGTAATGAAGTGTAATAAGGTTTTTTCTATTTCGTCAGATATACTCCAAACTACGGAACAAGAGACGTGACGTGTTCCTACAAATGTTGACAGCAGCCTGCCACAGTCTAAATGCTATTAGACTGACGATGCACCAGAAAATGGTTCCGGAATGCGAAAATAAAAAATCTATTATACAAAATATTGAAAGTCTTAAAATATAAGAAATATTTCAATGAGTTAATGTCATTCAGTGTTGCACCGAAAGCAAGGTATGAAAATGCAATCCGTTCACGTCCAGGTCCCCTTAATATTAATAAGTCTCTCGGCCTTAAGTATATTTTACAAATTATTGTGTGCTACACGATGAGAAGCGTAAAGTTGCTCCTGCAGGGTGCTCAGGTAGGGCTCCTGAGCGCCTTCTGATATCAGATGACGAGCGCGATGAATGAATGGCACACTATTAACCCTTTAGTACAGGCACACATCATGAGGTAGTGGGGCACAGAGGTCTCAAGTGTGTAGTTTGCGCACCCTACTCCCCCCTGTGGCAGCTGCTGTTACATATGAGGACCTTCGGAGACGGGGTTGGGCAATTGATATTTGTGACATGTCGCCGTGAGCTGACGCCGTTCGGTCGGGGTACGGCGGTTGGTTCCTGACGGATGAGAAATTAAACTTCGGCAACGATGCAACAATTTCCTTCCACACGTTAAACCGAGTTTGTGTTGTACCGTGTATGATTGAATGAGGGCGTCACAGTGCACAACAGAGCAACTACCGACAGTCCAGCCACACTCTATGACCACTATCGGCGATGTTTGACGGATCGTCGATATCACAGAAGGACAACAGTGGAATAAATCACGGCCCAAGTGAACGCACGACTTATCAGATAAATCTCCCAGTGGAAAATCAACAAAAACATGAATTCGACTGGGAATGGGGGCCGGCGGCTCACACGAGTGCTACTGTTAACACAGCGTCATTGGGCTAAACAGCTTGCATTTGTCGCGCCACTAGGGATTGACACTGAAACAATGGCGGAATGTGATATTGTCATCAGACGAGCCACTTTTTCAACTGCATCACACCGATTGTAGGCAGCAAAAAAAAAGTTCAAATGTTTGTCAAGCTTATGGGACTTAACTATAGGGTCATCAGTCCCCAAACTTACAAACTACTTATGAACTAACTTACACTAAAGACTGCACACACAAACACGCCCGAGGGGGGATTCGAACCTCGCTCATCCCAGGATAGCGCCTCAATGTGCTCGACCGCTCCGTCGCGGCTTGGAGGCACCGTACGGGGGCGCAGACCTCATGGATCCCACGTTCCATGTAGGTGTGGTGGAAGGCGGGAGTATTTCTGTTACGGTGTGGGAAACGTTTTCCTGAAATGTAATGGAATAGGCCCCTCTAGTTGTTCTGGAAGGGACTTTGTATAGCACGCGTTATGTTGAGTTACTAAAGGACCATTTTCATACCTTTTCGGCCATCGAGCACACTGGCGGTTCTTCGATATTTCAAGATGAAAACGCGACGGCCATATCACACCCACACTGTCTCGGAATGTTTCCGGGAACATGCAAAGGAAGTCAGAAGATTGATACAGCCACTCCGGGGGCAAGAATTGAGCCCCACAGACTCAAAGAACATATTTCGCATGTCATGCAACGCAGGCTTTGAACCATGGATACTGCAACCACGAACAGTCCAGAAATAGCTGATGCTGTGCAAACGATCTGGTGTTATAAGTGGCGTGGAGATGGAGCAGCATCTGTCCAGGACAGTTCTCATGACAAAATAATCGAGAGTTACGAAAGTAATCTCTTAATTCTCATCACTGATTTGAGCTATAAATTAAATTCTGAATAAACTGATAGTAAACTTAGACGAATCGTTTAATTGATTAATGATTCGTTAAACTTAATTACTCCATTAACACTACTAAATTATTGATTCCAGGTACGCAGACACTACTGAAGTACTGTCTACCCATTTAATTAATATAGATAACGCCAGATATGGTGAAGTCGCGCAAGAGTGGCCGTGCGCTCTAAGGCTCGTTGCTGGGGAGTGCGTGTCAGCTCCCCGTCGGAGGTTTGCGTCCTCCCTCGGGCATAGTTGTGTGTATTGTCTTACTTTGTAAATTCAGGGACTGATGACCACGGCAGTTTCGTCCCATGCCTTAAAAAATAGTTAAATCAATTTCAAACAGGAATAAGGTCGTGGTTAATGGCACGATCTTCTACCTCATGTTTCGTCTTCTACTGCTGAAAACATCGTCTGAGGCTTCTCAAACAGCCGTTCACACTGATGTTATCTCAGCAAGCCGTACTGTTTATGTGTATCCACGCTTTCAGAGCTGACATTGGTATGAACAAGTGTCTGAGAAGCCTCTGAAGATGTCTTCAGCAATATAGGAGGAAACGTCGCCGGCCGCGGTGGCCGAGGGGACTGAGGCGCTCCAGTCACGATCTGCACGGCCACTACGGTCGGGGATTCGAATCCCCCCTCGGGCATGGATATTTGTGCCGTACTTAGTATAAGGTAGTTCATAAGTAGTTTGTAAGTTTAGGGACTGATGACTCCGTAGTTAAGTCCCATAAGCTATACAAACATTTGAACATTTGGAGGAAACGTCAAGCAGAAGATCATGTCCTGGAACGCAGCCTTATTCCCAGGTTGACTTTGTTTATATTGTGAGAAGGCGATCCAGTATTATGGTACGTTCCAGAGTTGGTAAAGCCAAGATCGCAAGTATATAATTTTATTTGGACGACCGGTTTCGATGGTCTTTGCCATCATCATCTGGTCAAAAAATATTTTACCAGTCGTCATCTTGTAATGTCAACAGTTGTATAAAATAATTTAAAGTGCGTAGGTGCACTATGTAATTGTAGTAAAAGTTTACATATCACTATAAGTGACAGTAGGATACTGTATCTAATATCGGCAATAGTGTCTGGTAGGAGTCTCCAAATTTCTCACCATGATGACCACATATCAAACATCTGATGTCGGTGAGGGTAGCATAATATATATTGGGATTATCGAAAATTGCTATAGCATCTGTATATTCTGATCTGTGACGTCATAAAGAAGGCGGACATCCACATTTTACGTGTATAAAATATGATCGTGATGACATCACTCATAACATCCACAAACAAGCATAACACGTGAATTATTGAACTGCAGCAAGAACTAGCACTCACCATCTACGAACATGATCTATGCAATCACGACTTTTTGTTTATTCCACAGTGCCAGAAGAAAATTTCATCGAAATTTATAACTGATTCATACACACACGCACACAATATCCAGTGAAAACTTCAGGTACACTTTACTAGTTTTTAGTACTCAAGTGTGGGGTACTAAATTTACTTTTGAATTCTAAATTTTCTCGAATTGTAGCTACATCTCAGTATGTTGTATGACAATGTTGGTAACTCAAGCTGCTACTATATTTTATCATTCGTACATTTCAGCAAAGAAAATATTTGTTCACACCTGTGGGCAGTGCCAAACAGCGACAGCAAACTTTGTGGAAAGTCTTTGATGATGCGATAGTTTTCATCTGGAAAAACTTATAAAAATAACCAAGACTTCCTTTCTTATATATACCCCTCATTATGTCAATGATTAACAAATCAATCATTTACATTTGTATATAACAAATCACTACCACAAAGCAAACAAAATGAGGCCAGATGAATTCAGACAGGAGCAGGAAATCACAGTGACCTGCAGGCAGGCTGCTCCTAGCGGCGTCTGACCTATTTATGAACAACTGATTGCGATTTTAACGGGCCGTGAGCACCATCATGCTGCTATAGTTGGCGTCATATAAGAAGGCGCTTCCGCACATAGAGGTGGAGCGATAGGGAAGGTGTGGAGGGGTGGAGCTACAGCCGATCGCCAACAGTGGAGCCTGCGGGAGAAACACTGCGTAACTCGCGGCCAGCCATGCGCCTAGAGAATAAATATTATTGGCTGCCAGTGCGGTAATGGAAGGGGATGCGCACAACGGCTGAAAATTGGGCCGCCTTCCTACGTGACACGGAGTATAGTATCCTCTCCCAGAGTTAAAAGAGCAAAACTCGCGCATCACATAGATGTTTCTATCCATGCAAAACGCCCTTTTGTCTGCTAGCGCCACTATGTGGAGTCGTAGTGTAGCCTGTTGTCTTGTGATGAAATGTTCAAATGTTTGTGAAGCTTAAGGGACTTAACTGTGGGGTCATCAGTCCCTAAACTTACAAACTACTTATGAACTAGCTTATACTAAAGACGGCACGGGAATTCGAACCCCCAATGGAGCGGGACGCTGTGTGATTCCTGGGTGGGTCATACAGATAGTACCCTGCTAGATGCAAGTCTTCCAAAACGATTTTACGCTGATGATTATGCCACCGAAAACGACAAAATATTGCCAACCCCTTTATGTTTACTTCCCTTGGAAATGAGAACTCTACATCAGAAGGAATACTGATTTTGTAAGACTACAAGGTGCCAAACCACAAGTGAAGGTAGATGATCGTTATTTCATCGCAAAACTTCGCTTTGTGATTTAGAATCAATTTGCTGCACATATATATATATAAGCGTATGTTGCAATATGCTTGGCGAAAGCCAGGGTACGACGTTGACAGACCAACATCATCATTTGAAAATGTAATTGGTGTGGCTTTTGTTACTGGACTGCGTAAGTGCGAAAGTGATTTGGACTGTGATAAAGTGGCTTTGGCGACGTGTGAGCATTCTTCTCTCCCACTTTGTTTTAACCACTTCATCGAAGTCCCGCATCTGCACTTTGACGACTAATATAAGCACTTTCAGGTGTGTGGTACTGCTGTATATGTGTGTTTGGCGCTATTATAAGTATTTTAAACAGAGTGTTTTTGGCGCTACTGATTGAATATTGATATACTGTTGCTTTGATTCTCTCTGTTAAAATGTTACTTCAAGTACAATGCAACGTTTCGCATGAAAATAGCGTACATCACTATTTATTTTTATGAGTGCCTGTTATTCAAAGCATCGTTTCGTGCGATTCAGTGCGTTCGAGGTCAAAGGTGTCCCTAGAAATAACACACCCTCAAGCGCGGGCTGGACTGAATCTATTCACGCAGCGCAAGAGACCTCTATGACCCCTGGCCTATGGCATACGAGGTCTGTTAGTAAAGTAATGAGACTGTGGAGGAACTACAGACAGTACAGCAATGAAACCAGTGAAGCTGATAGTGGCATCCTCTGGTTACAAACAGTGAAAATTTGAAGCACCTACGGTGAACACAAGTGAGTTTATAACAAATTTTGTGAGAGTGTGTTAGAGTTGCTCGTCGGAGAGATGGCGAGTACAACGCTACGACATCAATTTTTTTGTGAAACTCGAGGACACTGCAGCAGAAACATTTAGAAAGTTAAAACCGATGCATGGGGACCACACAATGTTCCGTGCAGAAGTGTTTAGGTGGCAAAAGGCATATACTGACGGTATAGAGGAAGTTGAAGATGAGGCACGTACAGGAAGACCAAGCAGGACACGAAACGATGAAAATGGTAAGAACAGATCGTAGCTTAACGATTAGGGTGATTGCTGATGAATTGAACAGAATCGCCCAGCAGTGTTACTCAAAATTTTGAAATTGTTTGAAAAAATTGTGCGAAAATGGTGCCAAAGATCTTAACAATTGAACAAAAGGAGTATCACATGACTATGTGTTGTGACCTCATCAACCACAATGAAATTGAATCAGACATTTTCAAACATGTTGTGACAGGTGATGAGACATGGGTTTTCGAGTATGACCCTGAAACCAAAAGACAAAGTGCTGAATGGCCCACAAACAGCTTACTGCAACCAAAGAATGCCAGGAAAAGCAAATAAAAAATCAAGGTCATGTTGATTTGATTCTTTGATCCTCAAGGCGTGATCCGTAAGGAATTTGTTCGTCAAGGAAAACTTTGAATTAACAAATTTGCATACAGGTCCTTGAAAGACTAAGGAATCGGGTCATTCGTGTTCATCCTGACATGTCCCAGTCAGGGATCTCCATCACGACAATGCGCCGTGCCACACTGCTCTTCCTGTCAATGAGTATCTTGCGAATAAGGGATTCCTGTTTTGCCACAATCCCCCTAATTCATCAGATGCAGTCCCTGTGATTTCTACCTATTCCCGAAAATCAAAATGCTGTTCTTGGGCATCTTTTTGGGTCTGTAGAAAACATTGAAAATGTTTTTTTTTTTTTTTTTTTTTTTTTTTGTGGTTTTAGGGCGCACAACTTCTATGGTCATTAGCGCCCAGCCAAGAATATAGATTCGCTATGATCTAAAAAAAAATGTAGACTGTCAGAACATCAACAAGAGGCTAAAAACGAAAGATAAAAGACAATTAAAAGAGTTAAATATCCTTGGATAAGTTGGCCAAGTTGATAAAACGCAAAACTCGAGCAGCTGCTCGTGTGTCATCAGCTAAAGTTTCCTCCAGAGTAGACGGAAAGTGAAGGGCTACACGGAGATGATTAAAATTAACACAAGTCAGTAAAACATGTCGCACTGTCAGCAGTTCACCGCAGGAGCATAGCGGTGCAGGTTCGGCGGATAGCAAGTGACGGTGGCTGAAACGGCAATGACCGATCCGCAACCGAGCCAGGATGACCTCCTCTCGCCGAGAGGGGCGTGAGGATGTCCTCCAAGCGGTCGGGATCGGTTTTACAGTTCGCAATTTATTGTTGTACAGTGAAAGCCACACACTGTGCCATTGCGACACGATACTCCGGCGAAGAGCCCGTTGAACATCGTCCGATGGGACGCAAAAGGTAGCCATGCGAGGCAAAAGAGCTGCTGCCTTGGCTGCTGTGTCGGCGGCCTCATTCCCGGGCACACCCACATGGCCAGGGACCCACAGGAAAGAAACGTGACAGCTGTCATCCGCCAGCAACTGGAGGGAGCGTTGGATCCGATACACGAGGGGATGGTTCGAGAAAGGGTCCTTAAGACTGTGCAGGGCACTAAGGGAGTCAGAACATATGGCATAGAAAGGGTGGCGGTGGCGGCAGGTATACAAAACGGCCTGGTGGAGGGCGAAAAGCTCAGCCGTGAAGTTTGAGCACCGGTCAGGGAGCTTGTATTGGAAACGGTTGTCCCCGACGACGAAGGCAGATCCGACACCGGCAGTGCTCTTGGAACCATCAGTGTAAATAAATACGGCATTATCGAACCGCGAACGGAGTTCGACAAGCCTCGAGCGGAATACCAAATCCGGAGTGCTCTCCTTGGGGAGCGAACTAAGTTCGAGGTGTGTGTGAACCTGGGCCTGATGCCACGGTGGCAATGGGCTTTCGCTCAACCGAAGGGTGGAAGGAAGGGTAAAATCGAGCCGCTGTAGCAGGCGGCGAAACCGAACTCCCGGTGGAAGCAAGGCAATCGCAGACAACTGATATTGGCGATCGAGTGAGTCGTCAAAAATAATCTGTAAGATGGATGGTTGGGCATCGACCGTAGGCGGCATGCGTACGACACAAGAGTATGTCACGTCGAATGGGCAAGGGTAATACAGCAGCCTCGGCATAAAGACTTTCAACAGGGCTGGTATAAAATGCACCGGTCGCCAGACGTAATCCACGATGGTGGATAGAGTTGAGACGGCGGAGAATCGACGGCCGTGCTGAAGAGTATACAAGGCTTCCATAGTCGAGCTTCGACTGAACAATGGCCTGGTAAAGGTGAAGCAGGACGGTACGATCCGCTCCCCATGACGTGCCACTGAGGACATGAAGAACGTTAAGGGATCGGGCACAACGGGCAGCCAGGTAGGACACATGTGTGGACCAGCAAAGTTTCCGATCCAACATGAGTCCCAAGAATTTTGTAGTCTCCACGAAAGGGAGAGCAACAGGGCCGAGACGTAGAGAAGGTGGTAGAAATTCCTTGTATCTCCAGAAATTGATACACACAGTTTTCTCAGTGGAGAATCGGAAGCCGTTTGCGATGCTCCAGGAATATAGACGGTCAAGACAGCGTTGGAGAGAACGCTCCAAGAGACACGTCCGCTGAGCGCTACAATAAATTGCGAAATCGTCAACAAAAAGAGATCCGGAGACGTCGGCTGAAAGGCAATCTACGATCGGATTGATTGCAATGGCAAAGAGCGCCACACTCAAGACGGAGCCCTGTGGTACCCCATTCTCCTGGCAAAAGCTATCTGACAAAACAGAGCCCACCCGTACCCGGAACTTGCGATCCGCCAAAAACGCTTGAATGAAAAGAGGAAGGCGGCCCCGAAGGCCCCATGTGTGCAATGTGCGGAGAATGCCCGCTCTCCAACAGGTATCGTATGCCTTCTCCAAGTCGAAGAACACTGCTACTGTTTGACGCTTCTTTAGAAAGTTGTTCATAATGAAGGTCGACAACGTAACGAGGTGGTCAGCAGCAGAGCGGTGTCGACGAAAACCGCATTGGATATTAGTCAGGAGGCGGCGAGATTCGAGGAGCCAGACCAACCGAGCGTTAACCATGCGTTCCATCACCTTACAGACGCAGCTCGTCAGAGAAATGGGGCGATAGCTGGAAGGAAGGTGTTTGTCCTTCCCTGGTTTGGGGATGGGGACAACAATGGCTTCACGCCAACTTGTGGGGACATGACCTTCAGTCCATATGCGATTGTAGGTACTAAGAAGAAAACACTTGCCCGCAGGAGAGAGGTTCTTCAGCATCTCAATATGAATGGAATCGGGCCCGGGAGCAGAAGACCGGGACAGGGCGAGAGCACGATCTAGCTCCTGCATGGTGAAGGCGACGTTGTAATTTTCACGATTAAAAGAGCGGAAAGAAGGCGGCCGTGCCTCCTCTACCTGTTTGCGAGGGAGAAAGGCAGGGTGGTAATGGGCAGAGCTCGAAACCTCCGCAAAGAAACGACCCAATGCGTTTGAAACATCGGCTGGGTCCACGAGGACTGCGTTCTCCACGGTCAGGCCAGGAATCGGGGAGTGGACCTTGATGCCGGACAAACGGCGTAGGCCACCCCAGACAACCGTGGAGGGAGTAAAACGGTTAAAAGAACTAGTAAAAGCAGTCCAGCAAGCTTTCTTGCTGTCGTTTATGATACGACGGCACTGCGCTCTCATACGTTTGTAATTGATGCAATTCTCCAAAGTTGGGTGGCGGCGGAAGGTGCGTAAAGCACGGCGCCGGGCTCGAAGCGCGTCGCGGCAGGCTGCAGTCCACCAAGGGACCTGGACACGACGTGGAGAAGAGGATGTACGAGGTATGGAACGTTCAGCAGCAGTGAGAATAACCTCTGTGAGGTATTCGACCTGACTGTCACAGTTGGGAAAATTCTGATTGTGAAAAACAGCCATGGAAGAATAAAGCCCCCAGTCGGCTTTAGAAATGTTCCAACTGGTGGGACGAGGAGATGGGGAATGATGTAGGAAGTGGATGATACAAGGGAAATGGTCACTCGAGTACGTGTCAGAAAGTGCATACCACTCAAACCGACCGGCAAGCTGAGGAGTGCATATTGCGAGGTCTATATGGGAATAAGTGTGTGTTGTGTCAGAAAGGAAGGTCGGTGCACCGGTGTTGAGGCACACAAGATCGAGGTGGTGGAGAATGTCCACCAAAAGGGAGCCTCTCGGACAAGGTGCCGGAGAGCCCCATAGGGGGTGGTGGGCATTAAAGTCGCCTACCAACACGAAAGGTGAAGGGAGCTGGTCAACAAGGTTTAGCACATCTGCCCTAGTAAGGGCAGATGACGATGGCGAATATATATTACAGAGGGAGAAGGTAAATGTGGATAAGGTGATGCGGACGGCAACTGCCTGTAGGTGAGTGTGCAAGGAAATGGGATGGAAATAGACGTCGTCTTGAAGGAGCATCAGAACCCCTCCATGGGCTGGGACACCTTCCACGGGTGGCAGGTCGAACCGCACAGAGGTGTAGTGTGGAAAGTCTGCACGAACACGTGGACGCAACTTAGTTTCCTGGAGGCAGACTAGAAGCGGGCAGTGCAATCGAAGGAGTAATTTTAACTCCTCCCGATTAGAACGAATGCCGCGAATGTTCCAATGAAGGAGCGCCATGATAAAAATGAGAGAAGAAATAAGGATAAAAACCAAGTTGCGAGCGGGGTCACCTCGACGGCCGCTGAGGACCGGATTTCGAGGGAGCACTGCTATCGCTGTCTGGGGGCAAAGGGTCATGTTCCATTGGTTCGACCGACGCGCCTGCCACCTCCCTGAGTTGATCAGGAGGGGCAGTTTCCACCGCCGGTAAAGGGCCGGGCGCCCGGCAAACGGAGCGTCCCGGTGAAACAGAAGACGGCCGAGGCCGGCAACTGTTGGACGGCGCGACAGATGGGTCACGCCTCGGCGGGGAAGGAGAGGAACTCTTTTTCTTGTCAGCTCTTCTGGAAGAGTGACGGCGGGAAGAGGCAGTTGACGGTTGGGAAGCCTGAGAACGCAGAAAATCCTCACGGACGGGTTCCTTTTTCAAGGTCCGGGCATCTTGTTTAGGTGCCCGCGGTTTACTAGAGGTGGACGAAGACTGTACCTTAGAAGCAGCAGGAGGAAGCGGGGACGTGGAACGGGCAATCTTCGGGCTGGCGGATCGCACAACTGTGTCAGCGAAAGTGAAATCACAAGTCTGGGTACTGGAATCCTTAGTAGGTCGAGTTGAGGTGAGGACCTTACTGTATGTACCCACTGGGAGGACAGTGGGCTTTCGACTCGCCAACAACTTTCGAGCGGCAGATGTCGATACCTTCTCCGTAACCCGAATTTGCTGGATTACCTTCTCATCCTTGTATACAGGGCAGTCGCGAGAGGAAGCCGCATGGTCACCGTTGCAGTTTAGGCAGTGAGAGGACGGAGGTGGGCAATCCCCCTCATGGGCGTCCCTACCACAAGTGACACACTTTGCTGCATTTGGGCAATGTTCACGGGTATGGTTGTACCTGTGGCACTGAAAACAGCGCGTTGGGTTAGGTACATAAGGTCGGACGGAGATGACTTCATACCCTGCTTTGACCTTCGACGGGAGGTCAACTCTGTCGAACGTCAAAAACACAGTACGAGTCGGTGTCAAGTGGTTATCGACCTTTTTCATCACCCTGTGGACGGCTGTCACACCCTGATCGGACATATACGATTGGATGTCTTCATCAGACAACCCGTCAAGGGATCTCGTAAAAACTACCCCCCGTGACGAGTTGAGTGTGCGGTGCGCTTCGACCTTAACTGGAAAAGTGTGCAACAACGTAGTACGTATCAGTTTTTGGGCTTGGAAGGCACTTTCCACTTCCAGCAACAATGTGCCATTGCGCTGACGTGAACAGGTTTTAACAGGGCCAGCGATTGCATCTACACCTTTCTGTATAACGAAAGGATTGACAGAATTGAAATCCTTTCCGTCGGTGCGAGAGACAACCAGAAATTTAGGTACATTAGGCAGAGTCTTTTTAGGCTGAGGCGAGTCTAACTTACGTTTGTGGGTCAACGTCACGAAAGAAGATAAGGAAGTCATCGCGGAAGTGTCCCCCGTGATTACCGGCGTCTCCGATGGCGCGCTCCTTCCTAGTGGGGGCCCTCTCCGAGGGCTTGCCCGCCTTAGGTGATTGTTCACACCTCAGGTCACACCTCCCGAGAACTGACGGAGGGACCAATCGGCACGTTCGGAAGGTACCAGCTCGGGTAATCACCCCTCCCTGGGCCTGGCCTTTACCAGGGGGTACGTACGTGCCTTACTTGTCTACCCGGGGCGGGGAATTACGCGTTACCCCGTCACCTGCTACGCATGATAATGCGTGGGTCGGCCTTCAGACACGCACAGGGAGGAAAGAAGAAGAATAGAGAAAGAGAAGAGAAGGAAGGAAGGAAGGAAGGAAAAATAGTGTCTCAAACGCCGAGGCGGAGACGAATGAGGAGGAGAAGAAGGCTAGGAGATTACAAGGAGAGAAAGACAGAAACAAAGGGTAAGAAAGGAAGGAACGAAGGAAGAAAAACGACAACAAGAACCACCGTAGCTCACGAAATAAGCCCGTCTCCGGGCGGAGGCATAAACCGGGAGGGATAGTGAAGCAGCCTGGGGCAGAAGAAGGCTGCTCCGGCTCGGGGCCCCGTGCGCGCCACACACGTACCCACAAAAGAACTGTGGGCCCCCTGGGGGGATTGAAAATGTCGTGACACAGGAACGTCGAAGGGGGTCACTTGAGGACTTCCAGCAATGCTTCCATGAATGGGAGCGACGTCTGCGTCGATGTGTAGCTTCCCAAAGGAAATACTTCGAAGGTGATTATGTGGTTTTGTAATGCAGTGTAAATAAACATATTTTACAAACACAGTATCATTACTTTCCTGAGAGACCTCGTAGTTCATAATTTATTTGTTCACCTAAGGATGGGACTCTGTCGTTCCGAAACCGGTAGTGACTTTTTCTATTAAGTCTATATGCAACTGAAGCGGATATTCATTCGACAATAACCATGCCTTTCAGTTGCGGCTGTTCGGATAACTAACAAGGAGACGACCGTGGGGTCGTGGATTTGTCCGAAATTTTGTGTATTGAAAGAAGACCCCTAACACCTCACGTGGTTAAAATATTAGGACGCACTACTTGGAAAATCCCGAGAAAAATCGATCCAAAGTTTCTTAGGTGCCTTATGAGTATAAAACGTTAGTCCATCGCCGAGCCGCAGTCTGGCCTAGATGGTTAGGACTCGGATTCTTACGCCAGAAGTCTCGAGTTCGATTCCCCTTCCCGCACTTTTTTTCCTCCTGTTTCATTTTCTTTTGTTATTCCACCAATTATTTAGAAAGTTTCCCAAACCTACATTATCTTCAACAAATTAGTTACATTATTGAATACAAATTATTTTCTTTTTGTCGAACAATATAATTCATGACGGTGGGTTTTTCATTTTTCATTGTAATGTATATGAGGAGAAACATTGGGTTTTTAATCAGAATAAGAAAGTCGAATGGGAAACATTCAATTTTATACATATAATTATAAACAAAAACCGCAGTGCTAATTATCGTAAAAACAAACGAAGCAATTATTTTTTGCTAAAATAATATTTCAAAAATAATAAATATAGTATGCAGAATTGGTCGTTTTTTTAATGTTTTTGCAGATCGATCACATAATGATCATCCTCAATGCACCTTCAAGACAAGAAAATATAAAAATCAGTACTAAGTCCAAACATATAAAAATAGAATAAACTCAAAGCCAATCCAATTGCAGAGTATAGCAAATGTACATACCAGTCATCGTAATATCAGCTATGTATAATCAAATGCCAAATTAGCTGAATGTAACAGATTTTTTTGAACATATCAATGTAGTGTCTAACCATGTAATGAGCGAGCTGCTTACAAAATCACGGAGCGGCGCTTTAGAAAAATGGCGCTACTAACGCCCTCTGGTGTAGTAACATTTCAAAGTAATTGCACCAAATATAATTTTCTAGTTTTAAAATTAAAAATAAATCTAAAGGAATTTAACGGTATGTTCAACAAGAAGAACAGAATATAGACGTTGTAAGTGACAACTTTGAATAACAGAAAAATATATCCTTAACGGTTATGATGCAAAGCGCCTAACGTCAATTTTACATAGTATTCATCTGTATGTTAATATCAGAAAATGAAAGAACACCTGCCCCTACCTCTATACGGTTGTATCACATATTTACAATCAACTGTTTTAAGCTTTAGATGAATCCAAAAATATACTGACAAAAGAAAGCTGTTATAATGTATGCTGCTTGCAGCGATCTCACATTTCTTGTTCTTTGTGCACGTGGCAAAGTGGACAGAGCCCGCCAGTATCATAGAAAATTGTTCACACAGATACAGGCTAGGTACACCTATAAAGTACATATTCACAAAGTCCAACGTGTTAATATCAAAATATACAAAATAATAAACAGCCCAGCGCCTTCGTCAGCTGTATGTCACTAACTCTAGTCAGAAAATCATGCACGTTATAAAGTGCTCAAAGACAAAAAGAATTTTTTTAATATAATTTTTATTTTTATTTTTTATATTTTCTTGTATTGAAGGTGCATTGAGGATGATCATTATATGATCGAAATTGATCTGCAAAAACATTAATAAAAAACGACCAATGCTACATACTATATTTATTATATTAATTGTTTTGTGGTCGCTGAGCACATCGTTACAAAAAAATGGAATCAAACCTTTTAAAAATAATGTAGGTTTGAGAAACTTTTTGAATAATTGGTGGAATAACAAAAGAAAATGAAGAAGAAGAAAAAAAAAAGTGCCCGAGGAGGAATCGAACCCGAGACCTCTGACGGAAGAGTCCGAGCCCTCACCATCTAGGCCAGACGGCGGCTCGGCATTGGGATAACATTTTGTACTCATAAGGCACCTAATAAACTTCGGATCGATTTTTCTCGGGATTTTCCTAATAGTGCGTCCTAATATTTTAGCCACGTGATGTGTAAGGGGATCCTTTTTCACCACACAAAATTTCGGACAAATCCCCGACCCCACGGTCATGCCGTCTCCTTGTAAGTCTTACGCTGTTACGATTTGTATATTAGATTAGATTAATACTTGTTCGATAGATCATGAATACGACACTTCGTAATGATGTGGAACGTGTCTGTTAAATGAAATGTGTATACACATAATATTACATGACATTCAATACTTGAATATTTTATCTTTAATTTTTTTTTTTCCTAAAGTGCTAACTCTTATCTAGAAATTCATCTAAACTGTAGAAGGAATTGCCATTGATAAATTCTCTTAATTTATTTTTAAATGCTAGTTGGCTATCTGTCAGAATTTTGATACTACTTGGCAAGTGACCAAAGACTTTTGTGGCAGAATAATTAACCCCTTTCTGTGACAGAGCTAAATTCAACCTTGAATAGTGTAGTCACCCATTCTCCTAGTGTTGTAGCTATGTACACAGCGCCGGCCGCGGTAGCTGTGGGGACTGAGGCGCTCCAATCACGGTCTGCACGGCCACTACGGTCGGGGGTTCGAATCCCCCCTCGGGCATGGATATTTGTGCCGTCCTAGTTCGTAAGTAGTTCATAAGTAGTTTGTAAGTTTAGGGACTGATGACCCCGTAGTTAAGTCCCATAAACTATACAAACATCTGAACATTTTTATGTACACTGCTATTACATTTGTTCAAAATGTTCAAATGTTTGTATAGCTTATGGGACCCAACTACGGGGTCATCAGTCCCTAAACTTACAAACTACTTACGAACTAGCTAACACTAAGGACGGCACAAATATCCATGCCCGAGGGGGGATTCGAACCCCCGACCGTTGTGGCCGTGCAGACCGTGACTGGAGCCTCAGTCCCCTCGGCCACCGCGGCCGGCCTCTGAGTATCGCTCGAGTCAAATTTTCTGAACTGTGTGCCCCACAGTTAAATAATTTTGATGATGCGTTAAGTGATACGTGGAGATACTGTCTGAGAAGTGTGTGCCTTTCGTGATTCTGAGGGGGAGTGTTTAGTCATTATTAGTGCACAAAAGTGTCATAATTGTTTCAAATTATATGTAGAGCTTTTTAAAGTCGCTGAGTATTATCACTTTGCAGTAATGGAAGAACAGAACTAGAATATTTATGTGCCGTCACCGTGAAGAGAAACACCCAGTTTCTAATTGTAATACTTGCTTCATTTTGTGAAACTTAACCTTTTACCTCTGAGTAAATTGTGATAACATTTTAAATTTTTACTTTCGGTCCATAACGAAGCGAAATACCTATTGAATAAAAAATTTTTGTGTCCTTGTAATACAGACCAGCTGCAACAAAAAGACCATGGTACGGGAGGAATGTTATTAAATAATTAAATTGTCAACAAGGCACAGTATCATCTGCTCGTAGCACCATTAATATTGAAATGTTCAAATGTTTGTTAAGCTTATGGGACTTAACTACGGGGTCATCAGTCCCTAAACTTACAAACTACTTATGAACTAGCTACAACTAAGGACAGCACAAATATCCATGCCCGAGGGGGTATTCGAACCCCCGACCGTAGTATTCGTACAGACCGTGACTGAAGCGCCTCAGTCTCCTCGGCCCCCTATTACATTTGAATGCAGTTGGATTGTTAATAACAAATTTCGTAAGTGAATATATATTGTGAAGCTACTATGAAGATTCCAAGATCTTTAAATAAATGTCTGCTGGATGATCTTGGGTGGGCTCCAGCAATTATCCTGATGACCAGCTTTTTGGCAATGAATACTTTTTTTACTAAATGATGAATTACCCCAGAATATGATGCCATAAGAAAGCAGAGAATGAAAATAGGTCTAGTATGTTAGTTTACTGAGTTGTACATCACCAAAGTGTGCAATCACCCTAATAGCATAAGTAGCTGCGCTCAAACGTTTCAGTAGATCTTCAATGTGTTTCTTCCAATTCAATCCCTCGTCAATGCATAAACCTTAAAAGTTTGAATATTCTTTTGGGATTTCCCGACCGAGAGTGGGCGTCGTTTGTAGTGGTGCGGTGTCGGTGCTCGAGGAAGAGGAGCGGGTAGGGCCGTGACCCGAGAGCGGGCAGCGGCTCATCCGGTAGGCGACGCCGGCTGCCGGGAAGGCCCGCGGTAGGCGGGCGCTGGCGCGCCACGTATATAAGAGGCGGCGGCGGGCGGGGCCAGCACACTACCGCCGTCGCTACCGACATGGCAGCCGCTGGGAGCCTCGCCGCGCGGCTGGCGCCGCTGCTGCTGCTGCTACTGGCCGTCGCAGCCCTAGCCGCCGAGGACCAGCCACAGCCAGGTGAGCGCGCTCACGGGCTACTCAGCCTGCAGCCATCCTCGTCAACTATCTTTTGTCATCGACATCTCTGTTCTGCTTACGGCAGGGGTGGGCAGTTGATTTGGCTCGTGGGCCACATTAGAGGAGGGTCGCAGCTTATAAATCTTTCACTTCTAATGTCATATATATATATATATATATATATATATATATATATATATATATATATATATATATGCAGTATTTCCAAAAATGGAAGTTTCCTTTATTTAGAATCACATATTACACACAGAGTTGCAATTTCGGGTGTACCAGTCAAAGCGTTAAATGTTCAAATGTTTGTACAGCTTATAGGGACTTAACTACGGGATCATCAGTCCCTAAACTTACAAACTACATTTGAACTACTTACGAACTAGGATGGCACAAATATCCATGCCCGAAGGGGGATTCGAACCCCCCACCGTAGTGGCCGTGCAGACCGTGACTGAAGCGCCTCAGTCCCCTCGGCCACCGCGGCCGGCGTGAAACCGTTAAACTGCATTGATTAGTTAGGTTTACATTTCAAAAAGGTATTATAAAAATCATTAGATATAAATGATAGAAGTAAAGAGGTATACTTCTTATAATTTTGATAAGACTAAAGTGAAAAGTTAACAAGGATTCGAAACTGGTGCTTTCCGGAAACACGGATAATGTTTGTAAATCTATCGGACCAAACTGCGTGGTCATCAGTCCGTAGCTTACAAACTACTTAAACCTAGGTGAACTAACTTAAGTACAACACACACACCCATGCCCCAGGGAGGACTCGAACCTCCACGGCGAGCAACCGCGCGCTCCGCAGCGAGACGCTTTAGACCGCTCGGCTACGCCACCGCGGCCAGTTTAAGAGAGATGCTCGCAATTTCTCCTAAATCGTTTATAAAAATAAGGAACAGTAGTCGCCCTATAACATTTCCTTCGGGAACGTCAGAAAATGTTCAAATGTTTGTTAAGCTTATGGGACTTAACTACGGGGTCACCAGTCCCTAAACTTACAAACTACTTACGAACTACCTTATACTAAGGACGGCACAAATATCCATGCCCGAGGTGGGATTCCATCCACCGTAGTGGCCGTGCAGACTGTGACTGAAGCGCCTCAGTCCCCGCGACCACCGCGGCCGGCGAACGCCAGATAACACTTCTGTTCTACTCGATGACTTACCATCAATTACAACGTTCTGTGTCCTTTCTGACAGGAAATCACGAATCCAATCGTACAACTGTGACGCTATTCCATAAGCAAGCAATTCGATTACAAGACGCTTGTGAGATACAGTGTCAAAAGCCTTCCGGAAGTCTAGAAATACGGAATCTCTTTGACATTCCTTGTCGATAGCACTCATTACATCATTTGAGTAAAGAGCTAGCTGTGTTTCTGAATCCATGTTGACCATGTTTTAATAGGCTGTTGAGGAAATTGTATATACCGTGATGCTGCTCCATCCCACGTCAGTGATATAGGCCTGCAATTTTGTGGATCACTCCTATGCCTTTCTTGAATATTGCAGTGACCTGTGTTGCTTGTACACCTATGGCACCAAACTCCAGAGGTCATCAGTCCTTACACTTACAAACTACTTAAACTAAACTTCGGATAGAACACATACTCATCCCGTGGGAGGACTCGAACCTCCGGCGGGAGCGCCGTCACAGTTCCTGACATGGCGCCTAGAACCGCCCGGCGATTCCCACGCGGCACATTTCATTCTACTCGCTCAAATACGCAAACTATTGCCTGTAAAAACTAGGAACTTGCGTCCATGTATTGTGGAAGAACTGCGCTATATTTTAATTTGGTTTTATTGGCGGCAGCAGATTATTAAGACGATATACTGACAGTTTACGAAAACGAACTGTCTGTAGATGTTAACGAATTTTTGACATGCGGAAAAGTCTTTTGTTTCTTAATTTAGGTGAGCGCATTAAGCGAATGAATTGTTAATAATGCATCAATTTTCTCCTACTCCAAACCGAAAATCTGTCAGCGTTTCTTAACCACACAATTTAAATTAAAAGTATAACCCAATTAAACATGCCCCGCTCTCGCGTCAAGTACTGAGTTGTCACCCTCACCGTCTCGTTACGGGAAAACGATGGCGATGTTTATAATTACATTGTTTATAGTGTTTTCTGACCCTGTTACTTATTTCTAAAATAACAAATGTAAGATGTATGGTTCTTCGTCGCGGGGACAAAACATATCTTAAATAAGTCACTCTGAAAGAGGGAATAAATGTGAATCAGTATTACAGAAATAATGTCGTAAAAACGAATATTATTTTTGTGTTGTATAATACATTTCTGTCACGCACTTCATGTATAGTTAGTTGCTGCTGAGATTGCCTGTTAAAATATCAGAAATTTCGCAAATATGATTCTGTTTTGCAGATACGTACCACAGTAAATTACACGCGTCAACATGCAAGTGATTCCGTATGTACTTGTTTCATAAGGTGTTAATTGAATATAACTCGCTATTTAATTAAATAATCGACCTCCATACTGAACTCCTCGGTCCTGTGTGTGTGTGTGTGTGTGTGTGTGTGTGTGTGTGTCCGCCTTCAAAAAGATTTGATTCTTTATCTGTGACCAACTACCTGTGGTTGGATTTTCCTATCAGCAAAATCAATCATTAACAAAAACGACGAATCGTATTCTCAGGAAACCACGTTTTCTCATCAAGAATTTAAAGTTTCGATGTTTTATTTCTGGAATATTCGCAATCGTGTTCAGAACTATAGCATTTACATCGAATACTTAGATAAGGAGAAGTGGACCAAGTAGGCACAAAAAAAAAAAAAAAAAAAGTGTAAACCATTTCTATAGACTGACCTACGGCAGTCCCCTGCCCAGAACAACGAGAGGATGTTTTCCGCTCATGCCAGGCGACTAACTTCAAAATAATAGCTTCTGCAACCATAAAAATGGCAAAGACAAAAACACACGCTGCAGCGGGCACGCAGGACAATAAAGCCTTCTGAAACTCAGACACAGTGCAGGCAATAAGTGCTGCGGCTGCACTTACCATGGGATTCGTGGAGTATGATACGTGCCGCGGCGGATTAGCCGCGCGTGCTGGAGCGCCGTGTTGCGGTGCGCGCAGCAGTCCCCTGTCGGGGATTCGAATCCCCCCTCGGGCATGGATGTTGGTGTCGTCTTTAGCATAAGGTAGTTCATAAGTAGTTTGTAAGTTTAGGGGCTGATGACCCCACAGTTAAGTCCCTTAAGCCATACAAACATTTGAACTGCGATCCGTGCCACCCGCGTGAGCTCCCAGTTCCGTAGTAGCTGTCAGTACAAAGTAATTTTGAACACACTATACATCACTTCTCTACAAGTTATCTGACGGTATATGGCAGAAGGTTCTTATCGTACCACTAGGATTGCAAGTCTCCCAGGTTTCCACGTATTTTGACCTTTTTTTCCGCTCTCTCGGTCTCGTATTTAATAACATTCCTCCCGTACCATGGTCTTTTTGTTGCAGCTGGTCTGTATTACAGGGACACAAAAATTTTTTATTCAATAGGTATTTCGCTTCGTTATGGATCGAAAGTAAAAATTTAAAATGTTATCACAATTTACTCAGAGGTAAAAGGTTAAGTTTCACAAAATGAAGCAAGTATTACAATTAGAAACTGGGTGTTTCTCTTCACGGTGACGGCACATAAATATTCTAGTTCTGTTCTTCCATTACTGCAAAGTGATAATACTCAGCGACTTTAAAAAGCTCTACATATAATTTGAAACAATTATGACACTTTTGTGCACTAATAATGACTAAACACTCCCCCTCAGAATCACGAAAGGCACACACTTCTCAGACAGTATCTCCACGTATCACTTAACGCATCATCAAAATTATTTAACTGTGGGGCACACAGTTCAGAAAATTTGACTCGAGCGATACTCAGAGGCCGGCCGCGGTGGCCGAGGGGACTGAGGCTCCAGTCACGGTCTGCACGGCCACAACGGTCGGGGGTTCGAATCCCCCCTCGGGCATGGATATTTGTGACGTCCTTAGGATTAGCTAGTTCATAAGTAGTTTGTAAGTTTAGGGACTGATGACCCCGTACTTAAGTCCCATAAGCTTAACAAACATTTGAACATTTTGATACTCAGAGCAGCCAAAAACTACCTTCTGCTTACATTGGAGTGCAATAAAATGCGACGTCAGGCGCGACGATATCGTTTATTACTTCGTTACACATTTTCCCTGCAACATATCTACGTACATTAATGAATGCGCCTCCAAAATTATTGTAAAGCAAATAGTTCAGTAGGATGACACCATAAATAATGTGATGTGTTAAAGACGAGGTTTTCCTTAACAAGTAGCGGTAATTACCCATCCTATAAGGTAATCATCCAGAGTGTCCCGGAGCCAACAAATTTTAAGCGTAATTTCAATCATTTTTTTAAACCAATCTCACTTAAATAATACTCTTCAAGACTAACAGTTAGAGCACTATTACGATTATTGCATTGCATTTGGAAAGTATGTGTTTCTTTCTTTTTCCAACGTTTAGTCTACTGGGATGACCACGGGTCCTGCCTCGGCACTTTATGCCAGATTCATTGTAATATTAAACTGAGTTGAAAGTGCAATATTACTTCGATTTACAACAAGTGAATTTCGAATATGGAAACATTTTGAGCTATTTAGCGAAGTCTACATTTGCTTAGTTTCTAAACAGTACCGGTAACTAAACTACTCTCAGTGCGTTGGTGCCATTGCCCAAATTAAATTAGTTTTACAACCATATACTCAAATGTTCATACACACACACACACACACACACACACACACACTATAAAAATGTATGTGTAGTGTTACATCCTACATCGTGTAACGTGCTATCAATGTGCAAAATCTCCCATATTTTCAATTAGAAAACTTGGCAACCACAATTGATATCTCCTTTTTTCCTGTTGCATTGGCGTACGGAGCATGAGAACAATTATTATTGGTACACCTATGTTTTGTAAGTAGTTTTACTTCTATGCGGCCCTCCACAAATTCGTATCCTGCGTCTAACTCTTCAATTCACAATAACACTTATACCCTATATCTTCAATTATTTTTCTTTCCTTATTGCTTTTACTTCTAGCGCCATGGGGATTATTCTCTGATGTCTTAGCACATGTCCTGTCACCTAATTTTCAAGTTGTTCTATAGCATCACATCTCAAATGCTATGATTTTCTTCTGTTTTCCCACTGCCCACACTTCACTTCCGTACAAAGCTGAGCTCGTACATAGCCCTGTTTTACAGATTCATTCGTGTCATTAACGCCAATATTTACGCCCCGTAAACTTGTCTTGGCGATGAATACCCTCTTTGCCTGTGACAGACTACATTTTATGTCCTATTTGCTTCGTCCATCAACAGTTATTTTGCTTCAAAGATTACAGAATACCTTAAATTCATCTCCAGTTGTGATGTTAAGTTTCTCACAGTTTTCAAATTCAAATGTTTGTAAATCTATCGGACCAAACTGCGTGGTCATCAGTCCGTAGCTTACAGACTACTTAAACCAAGGTAAACTAACCTAAGGATAAACATACACACCCATGCCCCAGAGAGGACTCGAACCTCCACGGGTAGCAACCACGCACTCCGCAGCGAGACGCTTTAGACCGCTCGGCTCACAGTTTTCATTTTGTCTTTTTGCAGCTTACTCTCAGTCCATATTCTGAACTAATTACACTATTCATCGCATTCAACCTGTCTTGTTCTTACCTTTCACTCAGGACTGCAATGTCCTCCGTGAATCTCTGTACTAGTTTTCTCACTGTGATCATTTCGTAAGACGTATGTAGGATGATGAAGTTTGTTGCCCAATTGTATATGGTATGCATTTACTCGGAGTGTCAAGAAGTAAACCACTCTGTAATTGGCAATGCATGTCTTTTAGCATCTGTCACTGGATTTTCTTGAGCATCGCTTTATGCGCGCGACTACTAAATGACCCTGTGACGAAATGCTCCTTTCTTTGTTGGATCTTCTCGATCTCTTCCATTAGTTCTACCTGGTAAGGGCCCCAGACAGACAAATAATACTTAGAATCAGTCGTAGAAGTGTTTTATAGCCCACGTCTCTTATGGTTGAGTAACATTTCCTTAAGATTCTTCCTATGAAACTCATTTTATTTTATGTTGTCATTCCACGTAAGTTCACTCCAGATTGCTATTATTAGATATTTTATAGTGAGGTACCATAGATAGGTCTACTGTTTCCAGCAATTTGTGTGAACCATTCAACGAAATAAATCAATATGGGCTTTTGGAGCTGCTGAAGGCCCACTCATGTAGCCTTGCTGACCAAATGACACAAAGCTTTGACTGGGCCCGTCTTCACCGTCATGGAACTGATGAAGTGTGGGAACAGGTTGCCTGGTCTGATGAGTATTGTTTCAAATTGAATCAAGGAGATGGACATGTAAGAGTATGGAGACATCATGGTACCCACTTGGGAATGAAATATCATTTTTTCTGAAAACCATGCATAATGGACATGGGTAGATAAATGAGAAATGATGGAAAATACATTTCATTGATAATATTCTGTATGCACTTAGCATTAGCACTATGAATTAGTTTCCTTTCTTTTGTTGTTATACCGGTATATCATATGACTTACAATTTTTTTCTTTTTTTCCAGAAGAAGAGTCTATTGGAATAACAGCTGAAGTTGGCCCATCAGAAAAACGGGACAAGAGAACTGTTTTACTAGGAGCTGGTCTTGGTTTTGGAAAAGGGCTTTTACTGGGTAAAGCTGCTGGCTTTGCCCTTGGGTAAGTCATTTTTCATTAAAATGATATTCAGTAAAAGACATTAAAAGTTATTTTGTGTACAAACAAATTCTGTACAATGTTTATTATCCAGTCAACATCCATTGTATGCTGCATCTGCATACTGAAAATAAGTTGCTCCGATATACAGGAAGTATATGTGTGGCATTATTTTTGGAACATTTTGATAATTTCTAATAATAGTCAATACTATAACTATTTGACAACCAGTTTTTTAATTAGAAATGTATAGCATTAACTGACATCAATACTTATTAGTTTTCTTTAGCAAAATATAAATTTACCTGCAAATTCTTTTAACCCACATTTGTCCTTTGAACTGAGTAACATTTAGGTTTTGAATTGTGTGTACTTATCATAATCTGACAAATATATTGTTACTGAATATAATACCAAAAATGTTAGTGATATGTAGCAAAAATATTGTAATAGTTAAACAATTTCATTAGCTTTAAACAAGAAAATCCCTGATGTGATTACTAAGCCTTGATGAGGTTCTATGGCTGATACAAGCATTGTGAAGATAGAATATGAATGGTGGTGAAACTAATTTGTTGACAGAAGTTTTACAAATAGTTATAGTTTATTTTTGGAAACATTTAGTGGCTAATAGCCCTCTGTTTGTCAATGATACTAAGAAAACAATATAGAGCACACCATTTAAATTTATTGTGTACTGGCTTTGAACCTAGTGTGGATTACCATAAGATTTACTGCAATGATAACATTTTGAGCAGAGGAAACCTCCAGGTGCTGTCACTGCAAGATGTGTCTTAATAGAAGGGAACATTTCAAATGGAGACAGAAACATATTAACCGGACAGTAGAAGAAAGTTCAATGTTCTTTTCACAGATGACTCCTGATTTGTCTATAAAGTGATTTTCAATAGATTCACATCTGGAGGGTTTGAGAAACACAATTTTTGGATCTAAACATTGAGGAAAGAGACTTATATTAAGGAGAATCCTTAACAGTGTGTGGAGGAAGTTTGCTGTTTAACATCCCATTGACAGCATGATAAATATAGATGGAGCACAAGCTTGGGTTGTTTTAATAAGGGTAGGTGAAGAAATCAGCTGTGTCCTTTAACATGTTGACTGATGCGATGATGTCAGAGACATGCCAGAGCTGCCTGCTGTGGCTGCTACATGGCAGCTAACATATTAAAGGAACCATCCCAGAATTTGCCTGGAGTGATTTAGGAAAATCATGGAAAATCTAATACAAGTCCAGTGTGCTAACTTCTGTACCACCTCACTCAGTAGTGTTGGCAGGGATTGTGTTGACCACTCAGACACTTCTTCATGAAGTTGCACATTAGAAAGGTTTAACCAATGTCAGGTAGCATGACAAGATCTTGTGATATTTTGTGCGGTTGTTGTGAATTGATGCAGGGCTAGACTTTGTACTGATTTACTATAAAGCTCAACCTCATACAGTAAGGGTAGGTGGTCATTTCTTGCAAATGGAAGATTTTGCAAGCAGGGTGTGGCCACCTATCACTCTCCAAGACTTGCAAGCAGCTATGGAGGAATAATTTGTGCTATTGCCTCAACATGAGATTGATGATATCATTTACAGCGTATGCCATCTCTGTCGTGTCTGTATTGCTACAAGAGGTGGTCACACCCCATACTGAACACATCATACAGTTGTCAGGTTGTGTATGTAACTACTGAAGAAGTTGAGGGACAGGTGGTTCATATACACACTAATTTAGCTGACAGCAAATTAAATATAAGTTAATAAAAATAGTGGTACAAATGTGAAACACTTATTAAGTGTAGTGAAGAGGGCAGACAAAAGTTATCATACAAACACAGCTTGTCCAAAGGTCTACAAACAGATAAATGTACTGCTTTGTAATGAATGAAGCAAAACAAATGTCAAAAATTTTAAAATATTCATTTGAATGAATACCGGAAGGTATCAGATAGATTTTATAATGGTAAAACATAGATTCCGTAACCAGGTTATAAACTGCAAGACATACCCAGGGGCAGATATAGACTCTGACCATAACCTATTAGTCATGAACTGTAGGCTGAAGCTGAAAAAGCTGCAGAAAGGTAGGAAAATAAGGAGATGGGACCTGGATAAATTGAAGGAAAGTGAAGTTCTGGAGAATTTCAGAGGGAGATTTAGGCAACAATTGACAGAAACAGGGGGAAATAAAACAGTAGAAGAGGAATGGGTAGCATTGAGAGATGAAATAATGAAGGCAGCAGAGGACAAAATAGGTAGAAAGGCAAGACCTACAAAAAATCCTTGGATATCACAGGAAATACTAAATTTAATTGATGAAAGGAGAAAATATAAAAATGCAGTAAATGAAACAGGCAAAATAGAATACAGTCGACTAAAAAATGAGATTGACAGGAAGTGCAAAGTGGCTAAGCAGGAGTGGCTAGAAGCCAAATGCCAATCTGTAGAAGAATGTATAAGAAGGGGAAAAGTAGATACCGCCTACAGGAAAATCAAAGAGACATTTGGGGACAAGAAGAGCAGATCTACGAATATCAAGAACTCAGATGGGAAACCAGTTCTCAGCAAAGAAGGGAAAGCTGAAAGGTGGAAAGAGTACATAGAGCAGCTCTACAAAGGAAATGAACTTAGAGACGAGGTTGTAGGAAGGGAAGAGGAAGTAGATCAAGATGAAATAGGAGATACTATACTGAGAGATGAATTTGACAGAGCCTTGAAAGATCTAGGTCGGAACAAGGCCCCAGGAGTAGATGACATACCCTCAGAGCTACTAAAGTCTCTGGAAGAGCCAGCCATGACAAGACTATTTGAACTGGTGTGTAGGATGTATGAGACAGGCGAAATGCCCTCAGACTTTAAGAAAAATGTAATAATCCCCATTCCAAAGAAATCGGGCGCAGACAGGTGTGAAAATTATAGAACCATCAGTTTGATATGTCATGGTTGCAAAATTTTAACACGAATTATCTACAGGAGAATGGAAAAGCTGGTAGAAGCTGACATCGGGGAAGATCAGTTTGGATTCAGAAGGAACATAGGAACCCGGGAGGCAATACTCACTTTACGTCTTATCTTAGAAGATAGATTAAGGAAAGGCAAACCTACATTTTTAGCTTTTGTAGATTTGGAGAAAGCATTTGACAATGTTGACTGGAATACACTGTTTCAAATTCTGAAGTCAGCAGGGGTAAAATACAGGGAAAGGAGAGTTATTTACAACTTGTACAAAAGCCAGACCGCAGTTATTAGACTCGAAGGGCATGAAAGGGAAGCATCAGTTGGGAAGGGAGTAAGACAGGGTTGCAGCCTTTCTCCGATGTTATTCAATTTGTACATCGAGCAGGCGGTGAAGGAAAGCAAGGAAAAATTTGGTGAAGGAATTAAAGTTCAGGGGGAAGAAATAAAAACATTGCGTTTTGCTGATGACATTGTAATTCTGTCAGAGACAGCAAAAGACCTGGAAGAGCAGTTGAATGGAATGGACAGTGTATTGAAGAGAGCATATAAAATGAACATTAACAAGAGCAAAACAAAAATAATGGAATGCGGTCTTAGAAAATCAGGCGATGCTGAAGGAATTAGATTAGGTAACGAAACAATGAAAGTGGTAGATGAGTTTTGTTACTTGGGTAGTAAAATAACATGCGATGGTCGCAGTACAGAGGATATAAAATGCAGAATGGCAATGGGAAGAAAAGCATTTTTGAAAAAGAGAAATTTGCTAACATCGAATATTAATTTAAGGGTAAGGAAGTCTTTTCTGAAGGCATTTGTGTGGAGTGTTGCCTTGTACGGGAGTGAAACATGGACGATAAGCAGTGCGGACAGGAAGAGAATAGAGGCCTTCGAAATGTGGTGCTACAGAAGAATGCTGAAGATTAGGTGGGTAGATCGCGTAACTAATGAAGAGGTACTGAACAGAATTGGTGAGAAAAGGAATTTTTGGCATACCCTGACTAAAAGAAGGGATCGCTTGGTAGGACACATTCTTAGACATCGGGGAATCATAAATTTAGCATTGGAGGGAAGTGTATGGGGTAAAAATCGCAGAGGGAGACCAAGAGACTCGTATAGTAAGCAGATTCAAGTGGATGTGGGTTGCCGTTCTTATGAGGAGATGAAAAGGCTTGCTCGAGATAGGGTAGGGTGGAGAGCTGCATCAAACCAGTCTCCGGACTGAAGACCATAACAACAAAGAAAAGTTTTTAATCTGTCAAGTTTTACAGCTCTTAAATATTCTAGGAAAGACATTTTTAATATAGACGAAGATTACTCACCAGGCGAAGGAGCACAGGTGTAACAGCATCACAAATAAATAAATGAATACACACACACACACACACACACACACACACACACACACACACACACACACACACACACAAACGCAAGCTTTCGCAACCCAGTTGCTTCTTCAGGCAGAAGGGAAGGAGAGGGAAAAGGAAATGATGAGGGTTTTAAGGAAGGGGGTAAGGAGCCATTCCAATCCTGGGAGAGGAAAGACTTACCTTGGGGGAAAAAATGGAGGGTAAACAAATGCACACACACCCACCCACACACACACACACACACACACACACACACACACACACACACACACACATGTACTGGCTTATTTTGGGCTTTGCCCATTTTCTTAAACCACAGCATTTCAGTAAAACAGCAGGTTTGGTACAATATATTGAAAATGTTTTTCTTAAAAGATATGTAAGACTTGAGATCTACATATCTAAGAAGAAAATATATAGCTGGATGTAAGACAAGCAAACTTAAGTTGTTATTTACATCCAAATGGAACCTCCAATTTTTCTAAATCAGTCTGCTGCAGAAAGGAGAACAGGGCTGAAGTAAATGGGAAAGGAAGTGTGAACATAGAGCATAGTAATTACTGTGTAAGGGACATGACTAACTACCCAAGTGAAGTATGTTTCACTTCAAAACAGCATTGTGTACACACATTCTAAATCAGTTAGACACAACTAAGCATTGGCTAAAAATAGTACATTTTCGTTTTGGACAAGGAAATGTCCATTCATGTTTCCATCAAATTAAAAGAAGATACAGATATAATCAAGACAGTGGAATGCAAAAAATGTAGATGGAATGGAATGTCTGTGAAAGTAATCAATCACTGCAAACAGTATCTGGTAAAACCCCTGTCATTCATGAAAATCTTGGAAATTGAGTTTCTTCCTAAAATGTCTGAAAAAATTAGTAACATGGTGAAATTTAGTGATAATAGGAATTGTGGAAAACTACAGACATCCAATAATTGCTCCAGACTTATCAAAAAGTGCAGAAGTAGGGTTGAAATAATTCATACAAAAACATGTTGGATGAATCACAACAGAGGTTTAAGAAAGGAAATACAAAAACAGTAGTAGCAAGCTTCATGGCCAAATTATATGAATGGTAGAAAGTTTTTAGTACATTCCTCAATCATTCAGCACAGCAGGGGAAGTTGATGTCAACGAAACACAAAGAGAATCAAGATATGACAGAGTTATGTGTAATCTGATGTGTAACAAGTCAGCAGGAGTTAAGGCTGTATCTTGGCTCAGTAAAACTTGTAGGAGGTAAAGAAACTATATTGTTTCAGCTGATGCCTTAGATCTAAAAAAAATAAGAGACATAGAATCAATTTTTGGGTAAAAAACAGAACTATAATCACTGTATAAAAGGCAGCAGGCAACTACTGCATGATCCATTTGTGATGTTATGCCTCTAAAGTAATCCCCATCAATGTGTTTCTATGTATTAAGTAGGTATAGCATTTTTTACATCACTATATTAATTTTGAAATGTTCCTGTTTTTTTTTTTTTTTTTTTTTTTTTTCCTGTGCTGTTAGGAAGTTACAAGTCAATCAATATTAATATAAAATTTAACTTAAATCAGATTACATATGATGAGAGTTGATCTTTACTTTCAGGAGCTCATTGAGAGGTGGCTATGGAGGATACTATGGAGGTGGGCATGGCTACTATGGAGGTGGCTATGGGCACAGATATAACTATTATCCATCTGGTGGTTATGGCCACAGGTATAACTACTATCCAGATGAAGGATATGGTCACAGATATAACTATTATCCCAATTACAACTATGGTGGAGGTTATTACCCAGGAGGAGGATATGGTGGAGGCTATGGTGGAGGGTATGGTGGGTCACACAGCCAGTCCTCAAGTGCAAGTTTCTCTGCAGGCATTGGGCCATACACTGGAAGCTTCTCTGCCAGCCATTCATCTGCAGGAGCATACGGGTAAGAAAATAATTTGATTCTGTCGACCAAGTACTTTCATTTTATGCCTGTGAAACTAGGACAGCAATGATGAAGTAAGATAAAGAAACAACAGGAGTATGGGAAGAAGATAGTGATGGACAGAGAATGAAAATAAGTTAAAAGTATATGGGTGACAGGAAGGTTGGTAGAAAGTGTATACTATTCAAATTACTTTATTGCTGATATGTAACACATGAGCCTATTGCCAAAAACTGGAGTGAAATATCCTGCCCTAAGCTCTATTGTGATTTTTCTCAAGGACAATGTACTGTAAAAAATGAATTCATTTTAGTTCAATCATCACTGTGATAATAGGGGAAAAGTATGTGGGGACATAAATAGTAACTGATTTAAATTTTATAATGGGCTTTTTTACAATAGGCATTCTGATGTTCCTTATATCCTGCTATTATGAATAGAGAATGCACCTGTGAATAATAAAATTTTGTTTATATGTAACAGCTGATGATGTCAGCATAGATATGTGGTGATCGGTGGTCTATCCCTATCAAAATATTGTTTTAATTCTTCTTGCACATTTCATTCTTTAATATTACAAGAACAAAAACTGCAGAAATATACAAACACAAGGAAAACATCACCCATAAATCACCATTCTCACAATCTAAAGATGATGTGTGACAGTAAAACAAGCAGATCAATTTGATGCCACTCACAATACGATGCATGTCTTGGAAGTATATTATAATTCAGAGTTTTACTTTCTATTCTTATTATAAATAGCTTAACCCTCCAGTGTCCACATGCTAATGCTAGTATCTGGCTTTCATGGAAACTAGTATTCAGCTTTCATGGAATCTAGTATTCAAAGAAAATTGGTTACTAGCACCAGCATATGGACACTCAGTAAATTAAAAGTTGTGGTACATATGCCATGGTATGCCCACCTGAGTGCTAAATTTTAGATAAAAATTGTCATTGAGATGAGCATTTTTTTTCAGCTCTCTCCTCTTTGAATTTAATTTTTTTCACTAATCTGATTATGTTGAAATGAATTGTTATTCTGCCTTGCAACTGTTCTTCTTAAAAGATTTTTTATGACATTTCCTTCATTTCTATAGTTTATAGGTCTTTCTAAGAAATTTTTTTGTATAATTTAACATTTCATAAATCTGTGTTATTATTGTTTACAGGTATGGAAGGTAATGAGCAGTTTGCCTGGTCCTACGAAGTTTTTGGGAAATTGCACTAAAATTACATGTGATGTTTGTGGAACAGTCTCATCACTTGTCATTTTTGGGCAAAACATATAAAGACATTTATGTCACTGCCAGTATTATTTAATGCGCCATATATTGTATATAGAACCTAACAGCCAAAATAAAGTTTTGATATTACAAAAATCATTGCCAATATTATTTCACTGATTCATAAAGTACCTTACAGTGTTTTCATGAACTTATGTCTGTAACTAAAAAGGGCTGTAATTACTAAGTTACACATAGATGTATCACAGCTACTTTCACATGTGAAAGGGATTGTGAGTTTCCTTCACTCATTCATGAAGGTGAGCATCAATACTCAGTCACTAAGGGGGGCCTACTACGCATATTTTAATGTCCATTTAAAATATGTCCTCATATTCTGGAGAAATTTCCTAGCAGCTACACGGACCTTCAGTATACAAAAAAGAGCCATTAGGATTTTCACAAGGAGCAGAGCTAGAAAGTCATGCAAACCAATGTTTGAAACATTTCAGGTGCTACCACTATCATCCATGTATATTTATCATACTATAATGTATACTAAAAGAAATATAATAGGTAATGGTAATAATATTAGAAAAATATTAACTTACATCATCACAAACACTAGATCAAAAGATCACTTGCATGTTCACCTCCCTGCCCATAAAAGCCTATATGAGAAAGGTACATGCCACATAGCAATAAAACTTTGCAATAAGTTGCCTGCTTATAGTAAAAAGTATACAGGGTATTAATGTATTTGAAAGATCTATTAGAGAATATCTGCAGTACCACTGCTTCTATTCAGTTAATGAATACTTAAATTACAATAATGATATAGATCAACAACTTTTGTAAGATATAACATACCATATTACTTGCTATCCATGCACGAGTCTCTGTCATTATTAGTGTTAAGTCCAATATCATCATGTATATTATACCAATCCCTGGAAATATCAGGACTTGAGTTATTACATGAAAACATAACCATAATTTGTTGGTATAGAACTGGGGATAGTGACATGAACACTTTGCTTGCAAATTTAGAATGTGTTCTATACAAATTATCAAAAAAGAATAAACATATAATTATTTAATATTGATTTTTCTGTATGCCTTGAAACTAAGCCAAAGATTGACATACTGAACCTTCCTAACATTTAACATTACACCCATAACAAAGACACCAACACGCATTACAAAAACTTCAGCCACAACAATAGACCAAATATTTGCTAGTATTCACATAAAATATAACCCAAAACCCTTGTGCACAGGTTTTGAAGATCACTCTGCACAAATAATAACAATAAAAATGGATCTCTCTCTCCCCCATAAAAACTCAATATTAACCATGGTTAGGAGCTTTAATGTACAAACCACAATCACTTTCATCCAGTAATTAAGAGATGAGACATGGGAGGAACTGTGTAGCTGCAGAAACACAAGTGAAAAGTTTGTTAACTTTTTAAGTATCTTTCAGCATTATTTTGAACTATGCTTCTCACTCAGGAAAAGAAAAATCATGAAAGGTAATATAAAAAGTAGCTGGATCACACCAGGCATACTAACATCACTAAGGGAAAAAAAGAGTCCTCCACCAAATATCTAAGCAAACAAAAACCACTCCAGAATTTTATACCTATTTTAAAAGATACAAACAGATCTTAAGTAAAATAAAAAAAAAAATAAAATAAAATAAATAAATAAATAAAAATAAAAGAAATGACAGGTACATTGAAAAAGTCACAAATAAAATGCAAGCAATGTGGGCTATTGTTGGAAGAGAAACAGGCAATGTAACATTAATCTGCTTCAAAATGGAGAGAATGTTGCTGACCCACACAGAGTAGCTGATATATTTAATGTCTACTTCACAGAAATAGCAAGCAGTTCGATAAACAACAAAAACCAGTTTATGAAAGCAGAAACCAACAAAAAAATTATTCATCTGGAAAAACATTTTTTCTGTACCCAACAGACGAAAGGAAATACTGAATATTATCAAAGGACTAAAACCAGTTTTCTTCAGGCTTAGAAAATGTTCCCAATTACCTACTTTAAAAAATGTACTAGCCTACAGTAATATCAATGCCCCTAAATTATCTTTGCAACTCCTCATTGTCAAACGGTGTTTTTCCTGAAAAACTAAAAATGGCTAAGGTGAAACTTTGTTCAAAAAGGGAGACAAAAGAAATGAAAAAAAAAAAAACTACTGACCAATATCCCAATATCCTTGCTGTCCGGGTTCTCTAAAATACTAGCCTTTTTTTTTTTTTTTTTTTACAGACGACTGATTACATTCATAGAGAAAAATAATTTCTTATTAAATACTTACCTTGGTATTAGGAAACAAAAGTCAACAGAAACAGCTATTTTTAATTTTGTAAATGAAGTTTTGTTTGCAGTAGACCAGAAAGAACATGTATCAGTTATTTCTCGACCTCACAAAAGCTTTTGATACGATAGACCACAACTTTATGCTTCAAAAATTAGAATATTACCAATTTATTACCACTTCTTCATCATTGACCAGTTGGAACTGGATGGACTGCATCAATATTACATGTAAACAATAATAACACTACACTGAAAGTAATAATTAACTTTAACATTAGTATTTTCACATCTGTATTGTTCAGAATATTGTAAAACCATTTCCAAATCAGGTAATCCCTGTTCTGTCACTAGAGAAAAATTTATCTACTGAGTACGATGGATGTTCTTTTAAGTTACTTAGCACTATAGTTTTGAACAGCTTCACTGGCAGGGACTGTATACTATTTGGAAGCATATTAAACATTTTCGCAGCTGCCACAGGAAAAGTATCTTGGATCTTGGCCAATCAACACCTTTGCTTGTCTATAGAGTCTTTATTCCGGGTGTTGTGGTGATGAACGTGAAGTCTCTTAGTACAAGTATTTTGATTCAACTTCACATAAATGAGGCACTTGAACACATATTGACTGTAAACAGTCATAACACCTAGATTAGCAAAGATAGGTTTACAGTGATCAGTATTTTTACTGGAAGTAATTATCCTCACTGATTTCTTCTGCAACAGTAGCACATTCCTGCAACCTGCAGCATGGCCCCATACCAGCAGTCCATAGTTAATATGGCTGTGGAGTAACGCATAGTAGACAGTTAGCAGGTATTGTTCTGTTATGTGGGTATCAGAGGGCTGGCACATAAATGGGTAACATCATACCTTAAAGGCAAAGAGCAAATAGTAGAAACTACACATCAGGAAGGCAACACCATTTATACCCACCAATCTAAAAGAAGAGACATCAAATACGGCTTGTCTCAAGGTTTCATATTGGGCCCAGTGCTGTTTCTGATATTTATAAATGACTTAGAGACATACAGCAGTTCCCAGAATTATATAAAATTTGCAGATGATACAAAGGTATTAATAAAAGATAAAACAGCTGCAGAACTACAACATGAAATACAGAATTACATCTCACACATTGAAAAATGGTTCAACAGAAACAATCATGTTGTTAATATAGAGAAAACTGTCACAATGCACCTTCATACCACAAAAAACAAGCATCCTCTAATCCCACCATAGAACTCTTTAATAAAAATTTAGAAACAGTAAACTCAACCAAATTTCTAGGGATAATGACTCAGGAAAACATGAAATGAGACATTGACATAAAATACATCAGCAAGAAGTTAAACACAATATGATATGGTATATGAATACTTGCTATGTGTGCAACAAAAGAAACATTAAAAAGTGTTTATTATGCCCAAGCAGAATCACTGCTGCAATATAGGTTCATTTTTTGGGGAAACTCATAGCACAAAAGAGGATCATACGGCCAATTGAAAATGCAACAACCAGGACATCTTTCCAACCAATTTTTAAAGTGCCGCAAATACTACCATTGCCATTTCTGTATATCCTTTAGTTACGTATATAAAAAAGATTTCCATGACTCATAATAACTTAGTATATACAAACCACTCAGTACACACACGTGACCCAAGTCAAAAATCTGACTTTCATAGTGAGCACCTAAACACAACTCTCCGACAAAATGGACCACTTCAAATGGGGAAGAAATTGTACAACAAACTTCCTCACCACATCAAGACAATTAAAGAACAACATAAATTCAAATTGACTGTAAAAATCATTTACAAGATAAGTGTTACTACACTGTCATTGAATATCTTTCAAATGTTTGTATAGCTTAAGGGACTTAACTACGGGGTCATCAGTCCCTAAACTTACAAACTACTTATGAACTAACTAAGACTAAGGATGGCAAAAATACCCATGCCCGAGGGGGGATTCGAACCCCCGACCATAGTGACCGTGCAGAACGTGACTGGAGCGCCTCAGTCCCCTCAGCCACTGCGGCCGGCTCTGTCAACATAAACTTAATGTCATGTTTCTTTTATATAACTACATTAACTATTACGAACTGTTGAATAATGTTGTTGATTGCTTTATTTTAGACATACAGTAGTAGTTTAAAATCCTTCATAATACTATTGTAACTTACATATTGGAAACTATTTAATAATTGTAATATAGTAATGGCTCAATTTTATTACAATGTGCCATATATATGTATGTGTTCATTTAAATCTGTATTGTTTGTACAAAATAAGCAATATACTATATCAAATCTGATGAAGAGGATGTTTAAATAAATAAATAAATATACCACATATGATGAGAGACTAAAAAAAATTGATTAATAAATAAATAAAAACACTTCAGGAATGTGAATTTTAAAATTAAAGTAGCCATTAGGAACCAAATCAGTACATTTTAGACACTTGATTCTATAGGGTTAATATAGTACAATAAAGTTAATGGAAAGCTGGTAAATTTGAAAAAAAGTTTCTACTTTTTCATCTGTATTAAATATATGATGATTCTCTACCACCGTCTGATTATTATTTGTAGGACTAAAGAGTCATGTATAAAGAAGAGCACTTATCTGAATGCTGTATGGACAGAAATCAGCATATAATGAACTTGTGTAGTTAATGTCTCTCCAATCTTTATTCCCCATAGTTACCACGCTGCTCTATACTGTTTATCAAATAATGTTGCACAAGTAAACCCATCTCCAACTGCTCTTAATGTAAAAACTAACTGACTGGGTCTCCAACTTTGTCACTAATTTGTATCATTTTGAGTTTGATGTGTTCATTCTGCATCAGTTTATTTTTAAAACTAATCTTGTAACCATAGATTCAAATTACTCTGTGAAGATATTCCAGTTATTGCTTAAGTACATCTATTCTTAAGACAGAATCTAATTCAATCCATGAATATGCAAAATTGGTAGAAGCAGTGGCTAACAAGGTATAATTTTAATTTTCTTTTGACTTTATAGGAATTCCCTTATATTTGCTTGAAGTTTGATACAAAGTTGTTGAAGACCTTTCCATTAAAAGTCCTACTCTGATTTTAGACAAGGAAAGAATGTCTATGTGAAAATTGTATTTCTTCTACTATATATGTGAAACTCATAGTTAGGCAGAAAAAGATATTCATTTTTGGTAGCAAAAAATCTTTAAGGAGTAACTGTGATGTGAAGTGAATCTAAAATTTAAAGAGGCTTCTGTTTATTGTAAGTTTATCTACATTACACAATATTCTTATGACAATGTTTATTTTCCAGAAGTTAATATAGAGCAAAAGTATACAAAATAGCCTAAGCAAAAATTCTCCTCTTGTTTTCAACACTGTAAGGTACATTTCCAAGCAAGGATATTTTACAGTTCCTTTGGCTCTATATCACTGGTGAACAGTGAAGATCCTATACATCAAAGTGTACTTACATTTTTAAATAAATCGGTTTACTTGCACACATAGGATGTTTATTTTAAATGAAGACAAATATTTCAAAATGTACACATTAGATTAAAAAAAAATATTCAAATTTGTTTGCCTCAGAGTGGGAAATTCAATTACAACACACTCAATCTTTCCCTGCCCCCAATCCCACCTTCATTGTAGGTGGCGGGTAGCAACTTTGAAATATTCAGTGGGAGCCCCCATATTTTATTTCATCGTATTGTATAACAATAAAAACTATGTAAGTTTTGTCTAAAGCATTTGTTTTGTTTCACCACGGTGTTGGCACTGTAGAAAAAATTAAATGTAAACAAAAGAGTACAATTCAAGCTCAAAATATTGAGTGGGAGCCCCCATATTTTATTTCATATTATTGTATAATCATAAAAACTACGTAAGTTTTGTTTAAAGCTTGGAGGGATTAAAATGGGTATGCAACATAATTTACAACATGCAACTCAATATCCCTTGAATATCCAACACCATGTAAATCCAGCCTCCAAGATGCAAGGGTAGGACAGGCCAGTGTTTCATGATTTCTAATTGGACACCCCATTTTGCATTACTGTATTACACTGACATCTTGTCAACCATACTAGAGGTTGCTGCATCCAGAAATTCATGGTGACAATTTCCATAAGTGGTTAATTTTTGTGAATGGACATGTAGCAAACTATTGTGTTTCATAACAGGCACTGCACAACTACTGGAGCTTAAGTATTGTGCAGGAGTAATACAGAAAGCATCTCTAAATGTGACAATACTTCCACAGTGTTTATTTCCTGCACACCAAACTACTAGTGATGGGAAAAATTGAATGAAAACAATCGATTCATTTGGTTGTTGGAAAAAAATCGATCATTCGGTTGTAGTATCTTGTATTGGTTGAATTATTCATTCATTCTTCTGAGTTAAACGAGTCAGTGGGACCAACCAAATGAAACAACCAATTCAATCGGTTGGACTATTCATTCATTCTTTTGAGTAAAACCAGATTAGATTAGTTTAGATTAGTTATTCATTCCGTAGATCCATGTTGAGGGGATCCTCGTGGATGTGGAACATGTCAAGAAACAAAATTTACAAGTTGAATAATAGATAATACTAATAATATAAATACAGATACATAATTTTTTAAGCTTTTTTTTTTTTTTTTTTTTTTTTTTTTTTTTTTTTTTTTTTTTTTTTGAGTGCGTTCATCATTTGGTACAATTTAGAAATTCACTAATGGAATAGAAAGAGTTGGCCACTACAAAGTCTTTTAGGTTCCCCTTAAACTGATCTTTATTTGTAGCTAAATTTTTTATACTTGATGGTAAATTATTGAAAATGTGTGTTCCTGAGTAGTGGACCCCTTTTTGAACTAAAGTAAGTGCTTTTAAGTCCTTGTGTAGATCATTTTTATTCCTAGTATTGTATGTATGAACTGAGCTGTTTGTTGGGAAAAGGGATATATTACTTATGACAAATTTCATTCAGGAATAAATATACCGATAGGCAGTAGTTAATATACCCAGTTCTTTGAAGAGGCTTCTACAGGACGTCCGTGAATTTACTCCACAAATAATATGTATTACACGTTTTTGGACTGTGAAGTCTTTTGACTGACTTGAAGAGTTACCCCAAAGCATTATACCATATGACATTAGGGAATGAAAGTAAGCAAAGTATGCAAGCTTTGTTATTTTTATGTCTCCTATGTCTGATAACAACCGTACTGAAAATACAGATTTGTTGAGCCGTTTCTGCAGTTCAGTCAGTGGGATCAACCGAATTAAAAAATCGACACAGTTAGTTGGGCTACTCATTCCTTCTTTTGAGTGAAATCAGTCGGTTGGAGCAACCGAAGGAAAAATTTGACACAGTATGTTGGCCTCTTCATTTGTTCTTTTGAGTGAAACCAGTCAGTGGGAGCAACTGAATGTAACAGTCAGTCGGTCGTAATTTTATGTAATTGTATGTATGTTGGATTAATATTCGTTAATTTTTTTTTTTTTTTTTTTTTTTTTTTTTTTTTTTTTTTTTCAAATAAAAACATGCGACACTTTTGCAGTTTTGTACATTGAATGAATTGCTCATTCTTTCTTTTCAAGTGAAAACAGGCAAGTTCTTCTGTCAGTTGAACCACATAATCATTACTTCACCTGAAGTGAATCATTTGTGTTTTAGCTTACAGAGCTAGCCATTTATTTGTATGAATGAAACTGGCATGCACTATCAGATAACTACAGCAGTGCTACATTATACAGCCATGGAAAAGGAGTATGCCAAAGTTAAAATGCATATTACAATGTTCATTTAATTATGTATTGAATGAAGTAACTTTTTGTTTTATAATATACAGTAACAGTGATTCATATTTTGTTGTAAATTAAATTGTTCAAGGTACCATCAACAAGTAACTAATTAGATGTTATATCGCTGGAGCAGGCCTCGGATCACTTTAATTGCCCATCCCAGACTTCAAAACCGCCAATCATCTGGGCCCAATCAGATTACTTTCACAGATACCCACAATCTGTAGAAGACAAGTGGCTGATGATCATGAAGTACCGCAGGGAGCGCGGACACGAGATGGGATGCTGCCTTGCTTGTGTTTTCACTGCTGACAGTGCCAGCAGGCATGTGCCGTACCTATCAAACTCCACAAAACAGTGTCTGGGGAGGCAGGGTGGCCTCACGGTGCATGCCATTGCCGATTGTTATCGGTTTCTTACCATCTCAATAAAGAAGCATGGAAACTACAGGGTGTTCCAAAATGATCTTTTCAAGTTTAATCTCCCATACTGATCTCCAAAGTGGGAACAAGTAGAAACATGCGGTTTGTGGCTTATTGTTCATACATATCTAAGGTTCTAGTAGTACAGACTTCAGTATGTTAACGTTGAGCATATCTGCTAGATCTAAATTCGAAAATCAATAAAACATTAGGTATTGAGGGAAAAAAAGCCTTCCTTAAAGTATTTTGTATAAAATATTTCTTATAAAAATATTTTTATTAATTCCTTCTAATTTGAAGGTGTACAAGAAGACATACAATATTTATCAGCACTGTAAATTTTCTTCAGCGTGTCTGTATTCGTCAACAGAATATGAAAACATTCATCTCAAATTTCATCATTATTCTTATTTCTTTATTGATGCTACGTGTGTTTTATCACTACTTCATACTTCACTCACCCTCTAAAATTGTCTTTCAGTATCAGCATACTGATACAGGTGAAATTCACTGAGAGCGACAATGGGTCTCGCCTTCAGTTCACATGATTGTTAGCAGGAGCAAGCTGTTATAGCATCATTGTTGACTGCACTCTGTTGTCGCCTATCATCACTCCAGTTCCGAGATTTGCAGCATTTCAGTTTATCGTCTGCCTATATTGGTAGTGTGATTACACAATAGTGAGTTTGCTGTTTGAGGCAAAATGCCTAAACACTCTGTTGCCTGGGAATTTTACACAAAAACTGACAGAGATGTTGCTGTCTGTACAAACTGTAAAAAGGAAATATATTTTCACATTTCATCCAGTAATCTAATGGACCACTTGAAAAGGAAGCACATCCGTTCTTAAACATTGCATCCAAAGATAGTGCGTCAGAAGATACAACAGGCAGTCAACGTGCCCCATCTGATGTTGGCACCATGTCTACTTCTTCCATGACCGACTTCACGATTTGTGCTGCCTCTTCGTCTTCAGCTGGTGGCACTGCTACGATCACGGATGTAGCAGGTATGTCAAAGATGCAATCTGATTTCACAAACAGTATTATGGCTGAAACAACTCTAGTAAACCAATCTGCTAATCACCCAAGTACTGTAATCATTCAAGTGTTTAGAATACCAAGGCAGGCAACGATTTTTGGTTCTATGAAGGTAAAAGAACACTCTAGTAATAGACTTAAAGAGCTTGACAATCTCCTCGTTGATACTGTGGCTGAGGGTTACCTCCATTTTCTGTGGTTGAAAATACTAAATTTATCAAACTAATTCAGACACTAGAGCCGCGGTATTCACTGCCTTCCAGGAAGACCCTGACAAACAAACTGTTAAATGATTGTTGTCTAGAAATTAGGGAAGTTATTAGCAATATACTGCATTAAAATAAATATGCTGCACTGACTGCAGATATGACCAACATAAATGCAGAAGGGTTTTAACAGTGACAGCACACTTTATTGAGCAGTACAAGCTGCAGTCTGCTGTCTTGTGCACTGTGCACATCACTGATCAGCACACTTCTGAGAACATTACCAATAGCATTAAAACAGTTGTGATTCTTGAGTTTCTCCCGGCGTATTTGATAATCAAAATATCCAATATAAAATATACACCTGTGGATATTTTGATTAAAACAATTGTTCCAGAATGGGGAATAGGTGATCAGGAGTTTTCTCTTGTCACTGTCTTATGGTGGATGTAGCAAGGAAAATGAATGTTGTTCATTTGAGTTGTGCTGCTCACACACTTAATTTAGTAGTGTCAGATGTTTTCAACCATTCTGAATCAAGAGCACTAAGATTATTGAGACAGAAATGTTGCAAAATCATCGGGTTTTTCAAAAGCAGTACAGTAGCCACTGCAAAACTGGTAGACTTGCCAAGTTCGACTGAACAAAAAACAGTTAAAACAAAAAACAGGAGACGCCCACCCAGTGGAACTCTATGTTTCTTATGATGCAGCACCTAGAACTGCTCAAAGATGCCCTCATAATGACAACTTCATATGTTAAATGCAAAGTTTTGACAGCTGATGAGTGGAGCATTTTGGAAGACTGACTTCCTCTACTGGAACCTCTGTTCGAGTTAACAGAAGAACTGTCTGGGGAACAATTCACAACAGCTTCCATTGTAGTACCATTAGTTCAAGGATGCCAAAGAGCAGTGAAAGAGACAACACCAAAAACTAAGGTAGGCACCGCTTTGAGAAAACATCTGCTGGAGATTCTATCAAAAAGGATGGTACCTTATGAGGAAAACAGTACTGGCATCTGTGCCAAAGCGAGTATTTTGGACCCTTGCTTCAAAAAGTGTGGATTCGGAGTAGCTCAAAGTGCTGCAAATGTTGTGAGTGGGCCCATAGCTGAGATTAGACGAATTCTGGACAATGGCAGAGTTGAGGGTGATAGTTTGGTGACTCATGTAGATGACAGTGGAGCACAAGATAAGAAAAAGAAGATCTGGACCTTCTTCATGGAACAGAAGAACAGAAATGATTCACCATAAGCGGAATTTACAAACGTGCAAGAGGACATGAGGCTCTACTTGTCCCAAAAATTTCCAGACCTAGAGTAGAAAGCTGATCCATTGATTTTTTGAAAGAAGTACTATGAGTCCATGCCATCTCTGTCTGACGCTGCCCTAAAGTATTTGTGTGTTCCGACCACTTCAACCCCATCAGAGTGAGTATTTTCTAATGCCGGACAAGTTTGTACAGAGAGGAGGAACTGGCTGCAATCGAAGAATGTCGACAAGGTGGTGTTTTTAAAAGCTAATCTGCTGTATCAACATCTGATAAATATGGTTTGATAGAAATGGTCAAGACTTCAGTTGTAACTGTAATGTGTTTCAATGTTATTTTTGGACTTTCATGAAAAATCACTTCAAATTTATTCATTTTGTGTTTTAGGAAATCAATCAAAAGTACACAAAAACCCAGTGTTACAAAAAATAACATCTCCTAACCTAATTAACTGAAATATATTCATGCTCATAATAACACTGAGCAAGTAAGTTCATTTTTGCAGTTTTGTGTATGTGAATTGTTCTTTTCATTTCGAACATTTTATGAGATCACAAAAGAGACAATATGGTAAATTTCAGATTTGTTTAAGTTTCTCTTCAACTGAATCAACCAATATAGTGCTTGTTCCTTCATATATCTCGTGCACAGGGTGCAAATGTAAAAATTATGGGGACTCGAAGTCTGCAAGAATCTTTCTTAATTGTGAACATTCACTTATGGAATAGTAAAACAGAGAAACAGCAGTGGCACACTAAGTACCATTCGCCACACAGCAGAACAAAAGGAAACTACTGTTACATTGTCTTCCATTTCTGAAAAATGATGAAAGTTTCATGTCTCTTACTCATCATGAAGTTGGCCTGTAATTAATTACAAAATTTGTAATGAACAGATGAACGAGTACCCATCGCCACACATTAGACACACAAGTAAGCTACTATTGCATTATCATAGATTTATGAACTAATTTTGAAAGCTGCCTTGGAAGTTTCAATCTCCGTCACATACCTGACACAAAAGCAAGCTACTTTTTCATTGTAATCCATTTCTAAATAAAGCAGAAAGTTTCAAGTCTCTAGCTCACCAGGATGTTGGTTTCTAATCAACTGCAAAATTTGTACCGCAGAAAAACAAAGTACCCTCCACCACACACCAGAGATGAAAGCGAGATAATACTTCAGGGTCAGAGCTGAACTGATAGTTTTACGTTGGTAGCTTATCAGTAAGTTCGCTTAAAATCAATTTCAAAATTATTGGGGAACACAAAACTAATAAAAACGTGAGAAAAAGTAAATGCTAATTTATAAAACCACAAATTTAGAGTGCAGAACCAGACATTAAACCAACCAAAAAGTGACATTATAGTCACAAGTAGGAAAATTCGTGTGTAAGTAAATAAATAAATACATATTTAAAATACTTTATTTTTATAAATATACTTTTTATTTACAGTTGTTTTCAAAAAATACTTTACTAGCTGAAAATCCAGCATTGCCTACGCATTCATTAACCCTTCCATTCTGTATTTCCTCATCTTCCCTCTCTCTGTTCCTTCCCCTCTCTCGGTCCATCTCCCTCCACCTTCAATTTCCTCCTCTCCTCTTTATTTTATCCTCAGCTTTCTCTTGCCATCGACTCTTCCCTTGTCTATGAAATGTTATTGGTGAAACGGTGTGGAGGTTTATTCCATCCCTCCGCCATGTACCATACAAAATCTAAGATGAACAGTGAACTGCCGCGGTGGAGTAGCCGAGCGGTCAAAAGTGTGTCGCTGCAGAGCACGCGGTTGCTCGCCATGGAGATTCAAGTCCTCCCTGGGGCATGGGTGTGTGTGTTTGTCCTTAGGTTAGTTTACCTAGGTTTAAGTAGTTTGTGAGCTATGGACTGACGACCATGCAGTTTGGTCCAATAGATTTACAAACATTTGAACATTTGAAGAGTGAACTGCCACTTGTTTTGAAAGTCAATTGTGCAAAATGTCATCAAGATCAGAATAAAACTCTATATTGGCTTCAAAGTCTGGAATACCTTCTGTCATGCACCGAACAAAAGTAGATGTAGACAATGAATTTTCTCTTGCTTTGAAGGTCAAATCTGCAAAATTTCAACAAGATCAGAGACAAACTGTGGTTTTTGTCAAACTCGGTAAGTAAAGTACCCTCTGCCATGCACCATACAAAATTTATTGTAGACAGTCACCTCCATCTTCTTTTGAAAATGGAGTGTGTAAAATTTCATCAAGATCAGAGCAAACAGTGGTTTTTGTTGAAGTCAGTAAGTAAAGTACCCTCCACCATACACCAAATGAAATTTGATGTAGACAGTGACATTCCTCTTGCTCTGAAGGTCATATGTGTGAAATTTCATCAAGATTGGAACAAAACTGTAGATTTGTATGCAATAGAAACACACATACGGACACACTGCTATATTTATAAGATTTGTCTCTAAGAAAGTTTCAAGCATAATCACATTTCATTTATACCTGAAAAGGCTTAAGAAGTATGCAAATAAAATCACACAAACGCAGTGAATGAATGAAAACAGCCATATAACTGCAGAAACCGACAGACTTATTCCAGTCGGTTGTATCCCAGTGAGTGAAGCCATTCAATGAGAGAAAACATTCATATAACAGCTGCAACTGACATAGACTGATTTCATTTGATTGTTTTGCATCGACTGAAACCACTCAAACATCACCAGTGAGTGAAAACATTCATACGGCCACAGAGACTATTTTCATTCGGTTGTTTCATTCAACTGAAAAAACTGACTGAACGAAAACACAACTGATTGACCAATCGGTTGTTAAAAACAGTCGGTTATCCCATCACTACAAGCTACAATTTGTAGAACAGATGTGAATGTTGCACCACAGAAGAAAAAAATTAAATGTAAACAAAAGAGTAAAATTTAAGCTCAAAATACAAGTAAAGTGGATGGAGAAAATGTGAAACTGTTCACTGAAAATTGTTCATCCTCAGAAGATGGTAAATCTACAAAAGAAGGTAAATAAAGTAGTTCCTTTAAAGCTAAAGTACAATGACAAGTATGAGAAATAATTCTATAAATGTCCAAAATGAAATGGGGAAGAACTCAAAACATGTGAAATCAACAAATAAATACAAATGGGAAAATGTAGTAAACACCGATCAGACAAGAGAGTTCCTCACAATTGGTGACTCTATCATGAAAAATATCTCTCTGTCTGGCAGTGAGGTAGATGTTTGTACAGGCATCAAGACACATCAGATGCATAAACACCTAAAAATATTTGGACTGCCAAACAAGACCAAAAGACATTATGCCTACTGTCTGCATCGAAATACTGATATATAAAGGCATCATTGTGCATGTGGGGATGAATTCTCTCTGCATTTGCGATGAAAGTGACCTAGTAAATGAAACAAGGAATCTAATTAGAACAGCCAAAAAAATCTACCCTGGATTCAAGATGGTAATTCTGCACAGATCAGTAAGTGACAGCTACATAGACAGGATAAATGACAGTGTGCGAAAACAATGCAATATTTTTAGATCTTATCAAATGCATTAACAAAGTGCCTAGATGGATTGCATTTAAATAGGGTAGGATCAAATAACTGTAGTAAATACTGGTAGACGTGTGTGCAATAATAAAAAACAAGGGAAACTAATATGCAGTGCGGGGGCTGATAAACTAAACAAGAGTACAGGAAGTTATAGCTCTTCAGTCTCTGTTGAACTAGAACATCTACTAGAAAGATTTAATGAAAACAATACAAAGGTAAGTGCTCAACCAAGTAATCCAGAAAGAATTCCATATCACTTTATGTTGTTCCATCAGATTGTTCAATCCCTCGACAATAAGTTATCAGAAATTGAAATAATGCATTCAGATAAATTAATGGATGTCTCTATACTGTAGATGTATGAGTATTGGTTAAGAGACGAAGCTTTAAAAACAGTGAACACAACAATCTATGAATTGACAGCCTACACTTGCAGGAAACAACTCCACTGTGGCGGAATTGGCATTTTTGTTAAAAACAATTAACATACACTTAGAACAGTTAAACACACTAAAAATGAAAGGAATTTTGATATATTAGTCTGTGAAAGAACAAATATAATATGTCTCTACAGAGACAAAAAAACCTTATTCACAACATGGAAAACACTTTAATTCAAACTGTAAAAAATAGGCACTCCGCCCCCACTCCCCAGTGATCAAGGTTGTTGTCCAGTCACATGAGTGCAGGTGAAGAATGTCAGACACATGTTCACTGGTCATGTTGGGAAAGGCACAAAGAATATCTCATGCTGGGAATGGCATGAAGAATACCTCATGCCTCGATGATGAGACATTGTTCGGACGGTACAGAAATAATATTTGCACGTATGTGGGGAGCTTGTATTTAGCTCGACTCATGTGGCCTGTGACAAATAGTTGAAACAGAATACCAGGAGACATCTGTACAGTCCAGCCTTACGGCTCTCACTCTTGCCTTCGCTGCATGCCACGGTATTTGCGAGGATTTTGTCGCTGCCTTGTGCTAGCTGTCTGCCACTCACCATTCATGTATTTCTACAGTAAGACAGGCGGGGCATTACAAAACCACTGTCATTTGTGGTGATTTAAACACAGATTTTAAGGAGTCTGATAAAGCAAGAACAGAATTAATGAATGTCCTAGTCTCTTTTAACTTGAAAATCACAATACACTCCCCAGTATGAGAAACTCATCGAACAAAGTCCACAATTGATCACATAATAATTAGCTCTACCCATGAACAGTATGAAGCAGAAACAAGACAGGACTTGGAGACCATTATGGATAAACCAAATATAAAAAGTGATAAAGATAACAAACTGACAAACACATATAAGACTAGTATTTACAATGACCAGGAAACTGAAATATTCAGAAATTGTTTAAAAAGTGAATCATGGGTGCATATTATGATACAAGTGATGGAGACATATCTGATAAATTTGATATATTTATTGACAGAGTTAAACATCATTTTGATATAGTTTTTCCAGTTAAAAGTAGGAGGTCAAAAAATACTCTCACAAATAAGTGGATTCCTATGGGTATTAGAAAATCATGTAGAAACAAAATATTCCTGCACAGAATTACCAAAATGTGTGACAGAACACCTGAATTTGATAGGTATTTTAAAAATTAGAAAACAATACTCAGAACGATAATAGAAAATGCCAAGCTAGAAAATGACAGATACATAATAAATGTGTCCAATAGAATGAGAGCTGTGTGGCATATTGTAAAGAAAGAAACAGGATAACTAAACTTAAGAACACAAAGTTGAATGAAACTTTGCAAACTGCCAGCAAACCATAAGAAATGGTAATATACTGCCGATAGTGACACAAACGAAGAAAAAAGAAAAAGGACAAGCTTTTGGAGCCCAGTTCCTTCTTCAGGTAGGAGAGAAGGGAAGAAAAATGGATGGGAATGCAAGGGTTAGGTAATTCACCACCTAGATCATGAGGATGGTGTTCGAGGAGTGTGGAAGTCAGAGATACTCTGAACCACAGACATTTAAGAGGTGGGGTGGCTTTTGTGCCTAACGATACAAATAGCTGTACCGTAGGTGCAACCATAGCTGACGGGTATCTGTGGAGAGGCCAGACACATGTGTGCTTCCTGAAGAGAGGCAGCATCCTTTTCAGTAGTTACAGGGGCAACAGTCTGGATGATTGACTGAGATGGCCTTGTAATATGAGCTTATGTGGCTTTGCCACACAGTTACTGTGAATGGCAGAAAGCAGGGGGAAACTACTCTACATGCAACTCTACTGTATGAATATATGATGATGGCATCCCCTTGAGTAATATATTCCAGAGGTAAAATAGTCCCCCATTTGGATCTCTGGGCAAGGACTGCTCAGGAGGATGTGATCATCAGGAAAGGCAACACTGGCATTCTATGGATCGGAGCATGGAATGTTAGATCCCTTAATCAGGTAAGGTAGGGTGACCAGATGTCCCGTATTTTATGGGAGCATCCCTTATTTAGCATAAGTGTCCCATTGTCCTGACAAATTCAATAAGGGACATATATTGTCCCTTTTTTTACTAACCATCCCAGATATTTTGCAATAATATGTTTTTAAGGTAATGTACAGTATAACAAAATGGAGAAAAAATGTGGCCATAATCAAACAATAAAGAAAATAAGCTATAATTCAAAGTGAATAAGGAAAGATTTTTAAATTTCCTTGGTTGCTACTATTATGCAATGCCTTCATGTGACATGTGACATTAATTACCCATTTTATGTCCTGAAAGCATTTAATTGATATTAGCTCAAATATAATCTTCTTTGGAAGTCTGTTCAGTTAAACCTTAAATATTTAGTGGAGTATGATGAAAATATTTTGTAAGAAAGATGTGAAGATCAACTTTTGGAGAAAGTAAACCATGTGAGAAAAATAAGAGAAAAGTGTCATTAGAAATGGAGCTCACACTCAGATTTTTGAATAAGGATGGGGAAGGAAATCGGCCGTGCCCTTACAAAGGACCATCCTAGCATTCGCCTGGAGTGATTTAGCAAAATCATGAAAAACATAAATCTGGATGGCCGGAGGTGGATTCCTACTACTGTCCTCCCGCAAGTCCAATGTGTTGCCTCTGAGCCACCTTATTCAACTTTTTTAATCATAACTCGCACTTTCTGCACGCAACATACAGTACTATAAAAGAAAGAGAGAAGCAAATGTAGATATGAGATCCACCAAATACGACACATTAACTTGGGCTGCGGGTAGTAAAAGAGAGGAAAAGAAAACTATTTTATTTTACTGTACTTTGTGTGTGTGCATTAATATGTGTGTTTATGAGTGACAATGAAAAGAAGCTGTTGATGCCACAGGTAAAGGCTACATTTGGTTTCACAACCTTCGCTTCCTGTATCTGTCCCCTTATTTTGATTTTGGAAATCTGGTCACCCTACGGTAGGGAGGTTAGAAAATTTAAAAAGAGAAATGGATAGGTTGAAGTTAGATAGAGTCAGGATTAGTGAAGTGGAGTGGAATGAGGAACAGGATTTCTGGTCAGGTGAGTACAGAATTATAAATACAAAAACAGTAGAGAGTTGGTGTGATAATGAATAAGAAAATAGGAATGTGGGTAAACTTCTATGAGCAGCACAGTGATCGCATTATCATAGTCAAGATGGATATGAAGCCAAAACTGACCACAATAGTACAGGTTTATATGCCAACTAGCTGTGTCGATGATGAGGAAATCGGAGAAATGTATGAGGAGGTAAAGGAAATTATTCAGACAATTAAGGGAGAGGAAAACTTAACTATGATAGGAGACTGGAATTTGAGAGTAGGAAAACGAAGGGATGGAAAAATAGTAGGTGAATATGGTCTGGGCTAAAGGAATGAAAGAGGAAGGTGTCTGGTAGAATTTGGCATGGAACATAATTTAATCACAACAAAAACCTGATTTAAGAATCATGAAAAAAGGTTGTATATGTGGAAGAGACCAGGAGACACCAGAAGGTACATGATAGATTTTTATAATGGTAAGACATAGATTTTGAACCAGGTACTAAACTGTAAGACAAACCTGGGGGCAGATATAGACTCTGACCATATCTTATTGGTCATGAACTGTAGGCTGAAACTGAAGAAACTGCAGAAAGGTAGGCAAGAAGGAGATTGGACCTGGATAAATTGAAGGAACCTGAAGTTCCTGAGAATTTCAGAGGCAGCTTTAGGCAACAATTGACAGAAAAAGGGGGAAATAAAGCAACTGAAGAGGAATGGGTAGTATTGAGAGATGAAATAGTGAAGGCAACAGAGAACAAAACAGGTATTCATCTTTATCCATCTTTCTTTATTCATATTTATTTACCATTGACCATACGTAATATGGAATAGGTGATATCATTTAACATTATGCCAAGACATACGGTTATACTTAATTACAACTTTTTTGTTGTATAATCACAATCTTGTTTTATAGCTATCTTAAACTGTATTTACATTTTGAGCATCAAAAAACTCTGATTGTTGGATTGTCAGCCAACCAGCAGCACAGTTTTCTTTGAAATAGTTTCAAAGGCATTGTAATTGCAGATGGTGGTAATTTGTTAAATATTTTTATAGAGCTGACTATAGGTAAGTGGGCAGTTTTCACCAGTCTGTCTCTGGGAACATCAAATTTAATTTTTCCTCTAGTGTTGTAATTATGTATGTCTCCTCTTATTTGAAATTCATTTATATTTTGTTTAATGAATGATGCTGGGAGGTATATGTAGAGGTTGACAATTGTATGTCCAGTTTTACAAAAAGAGGTGAACAATGATCTCTTAGTCCAGCTATGCACATTTCCCTTGCGGCTTCATCTTCTTTCTGTTTTTCATGTCAGCTATATGTGCTGAGTGTCCCCATATCAGTAGTCCATAAGAAATGGGTGACTGGAACAGACCAAAATATGTCAGTCATAAGATGTGACTAAATCTCTTAGTTTACACATTAGATATTACACTCTGGATAGTTTTTTGCAGATAGAATTGATATGTTGTACCCAGGTCAGTTTGGAGTCCATATTAAATTCCAACATCATTAGATAGGCCTAGCAGAAGTTGCTGGGTCTTCTCTGGATTGCAAAAGAGTTTATTGAAGGGAAGCCATTGCACTGCCTCATCTAATGATTTTTGTGACCTTTGTTGTAATTCTGAAATGTCCTGATGGCATATAAATATTGTGGTAGAATCTCCATAGTTGATTACAGGTTGGCAAACATGTTGAGGTAAGTCATTTACTGCTACTATGAAAAAGAATGGTCCCATGACCAATCCTTGTGTTACCCCTAACCCTACAATTTTCATCAGAGAATATTCCAAAAGTTATTCAGTCAATGGCTTTTTACTTGAGTCACAAAGAATGAGTGAGGCCTTCTTATTATTTTCAAAGGCAGTGGTCATCTGGCTTAAAATGTTAAGTGCTGCTGAAGTTGTGGTTTTACCTTGTCTGTACCCAAACTGATTGTTTAGACTTTATTGGCATTACGAAAACCGGCCTATAATTTTGGGGGAGATTTTTATCTCCTTTTGTTTAAAACTGGTATGACTTTTGATGTTTTTAGTGAATCTGGGGAAATTCCAAACTCTAGACATTTGCTAAGGATGAATGCTAAAGGCTCACATATCAGGTGAATGATTTTCTTGAAGATGTAGTTGGATACCCAGTAATTGTCCATGGTTTTAGAGTTGAAGAATTTCTTTATTGCCATTCTGACTTAAAGTGGGTGTGATGGTTTTCCACTGAAAAGGCTGTTTCACTGGTGAAAGTTTGCCAAGTAATTAACTAGCTGAAGTGTTAGTTGAGTTGATTGTGTTTCTTTCACTGAAGACACAAAGAACTCATTCAGCAGGTCTAGTTTGAGTGAAACCTCTTGTGTGTGAGTAGGGGAATGTTCTTGTGTGACAATATGCCATGCCACCATGCACTTATTTGAAGCAGTTTCTATATAATTTTCATATGCTAGCCTTTTTGCCTGCATGAGCATAGTTTTTCTGCATTTTTCATATGCTAGCCTTTTTGACTGCATGAGCATAGTTTTTCTGCATTTCAGATAAGACCTCTAATCTACCTCAGTTTGTACAGGGTCACTCTTACAGTTATTTTTATATATATTTCTCAGTAACAACATCTGTTTCCTTGTTTTATGATGTTCACTATTGAAACAGTTTGTTAACTTTATTTTGGGATAGCTTTTAAATTTTTTTTTCTTAATGGTGAACAAGTATACCACAACTCAGTATATTACTAAAATAACCTATCAAACATATTTTCAACATTACATGAATCAGTCTTTGTTTCATACAAAAAAATCCCACTTTACCTGACTCAATTTTCAATAAACAGGTTCAAACATTCATCTTTTTGACTTCTCACACAAGTCACTGTCTTTTCTTCATTTGTAGGTCAAGTCTTATTGATTTGACTAGTCATTTCATTGTGGAGTGTTAACAGTGAAATTCTTGTTGTAAGGTTGCAATTTCAATAAAGGAGAGGAAGTGCCGAATAGCTGGAGAAACAAAAAAAAAGGGGGGGGGGGAGTTTAAAATACCACGAAGCACTTCAATCAATATGTTAAATATAATTATAATATGAACTTACAAGAAATCTTGGGCACCCTTTAAATATTTGTATACACTAGGTTTAAATAATCCAAAATTTAACAAGGCATGGGAGCATTCATCAAAACACAACCAAATATGCTAGCCTGTGTGCCCTTCAATTTCTACAGTGTCTGAAAGGTAATCATTCAGGTTCAGTCTCAAAACGCTAAACTAGAAAACAGTTAACACCAAATTTAGTTCACTTGCATTCACAGGAGACAACCCTTTAGGAAATTTCAAAGAACTGTGTGCACCCCTTTAAACAGGCAGTATGATCAAACCACCATTAAGGAAACAGATAAAACACACAGTCTATGCCCTATCCAATATAACAACAGAGACCCCTTGAAAAGTATAATCATGCACAATTGGGGGGGGGGGGGGGAGAAAGAGGTAACACAGAAGGAATAAGGCCCTATGAATACATAAGACCATGCCCTGGGTGGCTACAGAACACGGTATGCCACAAGATGAAAAAGGTAAAAACAACTTACTCTCCAGGAAACTCTTCTTAAGGTTACGTGCAGGGAACCACACTGAAGGGTGTAATAACAACCAGGACAACTGCAAACATGCGGCTCCAGAAGCATTTGTTGATCTGAATTAACAAAAAGTTTGGTCGACTTGCCTCTTCATTCGCACAGCGGTGCATTGGCAGGTTCCACCCTCCAGCTTTCTCTGTGCTAACACTGGACACTCTCAAGTACCACTGACACCTGCCCCAGTGTCCTAGTGGCAAACAACACACACCTCCCGAGCCCGAGCAAGGCAGAACTTATGCACCTGAAAACTGAGCCCAACATGGCTCATCCTCCCTGCCCCAAACGAATACAGTGCCCAAGAAGGACCTGGCAAATGCTGTCTAATTGCGTTTTGCTCCCACCTCACTGGGGAACTTCATTTGGTTGAGGTGAATCCTATAAAGCTTGTTAGATGCCTTTTCCCTAACCAATAAATTTACCGGTCCCAGCAAATGTAACCGATGTAACAAGGTGTAAAATTACTGAGCTACCTCCCATGCGGTTCTCTACCTGGGTAATTCCAAATGTAGACTTTGTCACCAACAGTGCCCTTAAAGTTTCGCCGGTTACGGTGATACCTGGCACAAACATATTGTATTTCTTCATGACTGGCTCTACTAACGATATCAGCAGTTCAAACAGAATATCATCTATTCCAGGGGCCTTGTTCCGACTCAAATCTTTCAGATGCCTGACAAATTCTTCTCACAGTTTCATATCTCATATTCCTCTACTTCCTCTTCCATTTCTAGAATACTTCCTTAAAGTTCATTTCCTTGAAAAATGTTGAAATGTTTGTTAAGCTTATGGGACTTAACTGTGAGGTCATCAATCCCTATCATTTCCTTTGTATATACCCTCTATATATTCCTTCCACCTTTCAGCTTTCCATTCTTTGCTTAGAATTGGTTTTCTATCTGAGCTCTTAATATTCTTGCAGTTGTTTCTCTCATCTCCAAATGTCTCTTTTATTTTCCTGTAGGCATTATAACTTTCCCTTAGTTATACCTTTCTATCTCCGGGATGTGACACTAGAAGGAGGTGGACAAGGTCTGCAACTAAAAGAGGTGATTAATTCACATATACTTGTATTGCAAATATAGAGAATACTCAAATTTTAGATCTTGTGGTTGTACAATTCTGATTTTCCAGTTATGTTATGCTTCACTTTTTCATCAGTCAGTAGTAGTGTTCTGGCTTGTGCTAATTGTAGACTGCTCTCCGGGAACTGTAGCACTCCTAGCTCTGTTTCATACTGACTGCTATCACTTACTGTCTGGTACTGACTTCTACTGACTGGAGTCCTCCGCTATACTGACTGTCATGGCTGTGATGCGCTGGCATATCTTGGCGAGCCCTCTTCTTTCCATTGGCTGGCGCACGGCGCCAGCAGGCAGAGAGGTACAAGACTGAGGGCACTCTCGGTGGGTGAAGTATTGTCTAATGACTCATTGCCTCTTCATGGAGTGGTGCAGCGATGTGGCGAATAGCGACACCACAACATATACATTCCTGTATGGACTTACGTCCTATAGCCATTCCTGCTTATCCATTATGGACTTTATGTCAACCTCATTTTTCAGCTGTCTGTATTACCTTTGATTGCTTCACTAGTTGCATTTTTTATATTTTTTTCCTTTATTAGTTATCACCTGTGTTATCCAGGAATTTCTGTTAGGCCTTGTCCTTCTACCTATATGATCCTCTGTGGATTTCACTACATTATCTCTCAAAGCTATCCATTCTTCTTCTACTGTATTACTATTCTTGACTAATGCTCCCTCTGAAACTCTCAAGCATCTCTGGTTCCTTCAATTTGTCCAGGATCCATCACCTCAGTTTTCCACGTTTCTGCAGCCAGAGTTCATAACCAGTAAGTTATATCTGCCACTGGACATGCCTTTCAGTTTAAAACCTGGTTTCTAACCCTATGTCTTACCATTATAAAGTCAATTTGGTACCTTCTAGTGTCTCCTGTTCTCTTCCACATTAACAGTCTTCTTTCATGAAGATCAAACCAAGTGTTTGTGATGATCAAATTGTGTTCAGCACAAAATTCTGTGAGGTGACTCCTCTTTAATTCCTTTTCCCCAGTCCATACTCATTTACTAAATTTCCTTCTATTCTATTGGCTACTACAAAGTTCCAGCCTCCCATCACAATCAACTTTTCCTCTCTCTTAACAGTCTGAATAATTTATTTTAACTCCTCAAACATTTCTTTGATCTCCTCATCATCAGTGGAGCTATTATCATATAAACTTGTACTATTGTGGCCAGTGTTGGCTTTGTACCTATCTTTGCTACAATAATACTTTCACTATGCTGTTCATAATAACTTACCCTCATTTCAATTTTCTTATTCGTTATCAGAGCTACTCCTGCATTACCACCCACTGATTTTGTATTTATAACCCCATAATCACCTGATCAGAAATCCTGTTCACCCTGCTACCAAATGTCATTAATCTCGACTATACCTAACTTTAACCTATTCATTTATATTTTGAAATTTTCCAACTTACCAACCTGTTTAAGGAATAGAATAGTCTATGCTCTGATCTGTAGAAGTCCTGTATAGTTTTCCTTGATGACTACATCCTCCTGAGTAGTCTCTGCCTAGAGATCCAAATGGAGACCTAAGGACTCTCATGTATATGATTGGGTACCTAGCAGAATACTTCTGTTATATTCCACCTCTGTTAGCCCAGTACTTAGCCATATTTGTAATGTTTACTTTGGGAATTGTCAGTTTCCAGACAGATTGAAGTACTCAGTAGTGAAACCACATTATAAAAAGGGAGAAAGGGATAACAAAGACAATTTTAGAGCTTTTCCTATGCCATCAGTTTTTGCAAAAGTTATTGAAAAGTCTGTATATTCAAGGTTAAATGAGCTTTCCAGTTCCCATAAGTTACATAAAAAATGACAAAAATAATGTCATAAGTGAATGAAAATAAGCAAAGTAGACTACTTTACTTGTTGAACTATCACTGTTTCAGAAAGTGTCCTTTCCACAACAGCTCACTGTCCATCTGAACACCTAGAAATTTGAACTGTTCAGTCTCACTTATTGTGCACTGTTTCTGTGTAATTGAAATGCCAGTTGTTGTAGAACTGTGTGTTAGAAATTGTAAAAACTGGGTATTACTATGTTTTATTTTCTACAAGCCACAAGCTTATCTATTTTAACTTCATTATTTGATACTGCATTAATATTATTAACAATATCCTTCATACAAAGCTAGTTCCATCAGCAAACAGAAGCATCTTAGAATTACCTGTTATACTAGAAGGCATACCACTTATATCTCACCCCATAATCGAACTTCCGCAACAAAATCTCATTATCAACACAGATGCTTCTGTTAAATCAATGAATATGCCTAGCATTTGCCGCTTTTTATTTAATCCATCAAATGTGTCACAGAGAAAAGGTAATACAGCTTTTCAGTTGTTAAGCCATTTCTGAAACCAAATTGTACATCTGAAAGCAATTTATGGGGAGCTCAAGTATTCCTTGAATCAAGGACGTAATGAAAGGGGGGTCTTGGGGGATCCGGTCCCCCCTATCACCTAAACTATAAAATACTACTCAAACTTATGCTAAGGACAACACACATACCCACCCACCCACCCACACACACACACACACACACACACACACACACACACACACACACACACACACACATCAATGGTCGATGGTGGACTCTTAACCTCTGGAGGGACTAAATGAAATAAGACATGACCTAGCTACCATGCAGTGAAACTGAATGATATTGTTATTATCAGTCATATGGCGAAAAAGAGTACACAGTATCGACAGTCAACAAAGCCACCTATACATTTTAATTATCGATACATCTATAACAGCATCGGATACGGATATTGCCCAGTCCTCCTTTAGCCATTGTCCATTGTTGGCCTTACTCCATTATTGCTATGTTAAGCACTACAGTACAGTTCTTACTTGCAGTGGAATTGCTGCCGTTTATTTCTTTTATGCTGTTAAAATAGTTTCCAATTATGGATAACTTCATAAAAAGAAAAAAAAAGAAAAACCGACTTTCATTCATCCACTAGTGTTATGGTAAGTTAAAACAGGTACTATTATAATAGCTTATTTGGAGTCGTTATTTGGAGTGGCAATATTCCAGTATATCATAAGGCACTCAGTACGTGTAATACTTTTTAAAGTTAGGTTTGGGAGTAATATTTTATCTAGAGGATGGATATGTTGCAATGACAACAAGAGTAAAAGAACCAATAATCTTGGAAATAAAATAAATGGGCATCAACCGATTATAGACTTATGCTCCCTAAATCAATATGCAAGGTATTTATGCTGATGTTAATTCTGTGAAACACTGGCCTACAGTCGTGGCTTACAGGCAGAAACCTTGGTGATGTGCAAGTGTGCCATTTCCAGTGTTCAAATACAAGGAAACACTTCTCATTTGATAATCTGAGTTGGTTTGGAATAACAACTTAAGGTTCTGCTGGCGTATATTGAGACAATTTTTAAGAAATGTTTTCCTCAATTTTGTATACAAAATACTGCAGTAATTGTAAGAAGGTCTAACAAATGCAAACTATCTAAATAAAATATAAATATTTTAAATTTGTTTTTAGAATAAATGAAAACATGAGCCTTTGTAAATTTCTCTTTAAAAGTCAGCCCCCCCCCCCCCCACCTTTGACAATATCCTGGCTATGTCAGTGCTTGAATATACAACCTTTTCAGTAACTTATAAATAGAAATAGGTCTAAAGTTGCCTACATTGTTCCTTTCTGGTTTCATTACTGAGTAATTAAATGAGTCAGGAAACTGACTACTCTGAAAGAAACATTACAAATGTAGCTAAGCACTGGGCTAACAGAGGCACAACAATACTTAAGTATTCTGTTAAATACTCAATCATATCCATTAGAGTCCATAGTGATTTAATTATTGACTCAATCTCCTCCTTGTCAGTATCGCAGAGGACTACTTCAGGTAACATTTTTGGATTGCTATTTTCTAAAAGTGGAAACTCCGGGCAACATAATAAGGACAGTTTACAACTCACTACAAAGAGATAATGATGAGCTGCAACTGGCACATAAAAAAGATACATGCATACAACACTTGAGCTGTTAGCCATGGCCTGTGAAAGTAGCCATGTAATTTACCAACTGTGCTTCAATCAGTGCACAGCTTTTTATATTCATATGTTTGGAAAACATAGTTACCTTCTGGAAAACAGCAAGCTGGTAAATGTTTTAAAAGGTGAAAATAACAGTCAAGTTTGCAAAAATTTTTAACAGTTTATTAGCTAAGGTGACTGGTTTCGATCTCATCTGAGACCATCATTTGGCCTAGTCGTCTCGCTGTTGATGCCGATGAGAGTGTGCTCATTGACATGGCCACTATCCAGCTGTTCATTAGGATAAAGGGCCACTGCGAAACTATGGTCATAAACAAAGTAGACCAGCCCGTGGCATAACATGCAGTGGAGCATATGCTTTGTTTCAGTGGCTGCTTCACAATCAAGGTCATCTGGATCCTCCCACTCACCACCATCTTTTGAGAACTACACAGATGGTAGCTATCCTTACAGTACATTCTCCAATCCCAAACTTATCCAGGCCTCAGTCTACAATAGCTCCTTCTTCTCCAAACCCAAAAGTTCATACTCCTCTCTATCCTTCACCTCTCCCATTTCATGGTGTGTGTGTGTGTGTGTGTGTGTGTGTGTGTGTGTGAGAGAGAGAGAGAGAGAGAGAGAGAGAGAGAGAGAAAGAGAGAGAGAGAGAGAGCAAAAGTGTGCCTGTGTGACTGCATGCACACTTTTTCATTTGGTTTGCTTTCCTCCCCTCTCCTGACTCCCCAGTCCATTCCTAAGCTGTATCTCGTTCCACCAGTCTAATATGTACATGCTCTGTAAAACTGTGCTGTACATTCCCCACCATCATGATGCAACACACCTGTCCCCCCTTCCCTCCTATCTCCTATTCCCTTGCTGCAGAGCATGATTCAAAGGGCAACAGCTAGAGATGATGGGTGTGTGACTTTGAAGAGTGCCTGTGTGATTGTGTCAATGCTATTTATGGCCAATAGCTTAAGTGTTGTGTGCGTGTTTCTTTTCTATCTGCCTGTCAGAAGTCAATGTAATGTCTTTGTGGTGAGTTGTAAACTGACCATATATATTGTTGTTATTTTCTAAGAATGTTACATGATTGTCTGTAGGAACTATTTAATTCACCTGCTATATTCAGAAAGTGATTATTAAATACTGTAGATATATCTGACTTAAAAAGAGAAATCTGCTAACCTTGAATATTAATTTAAGTGTAAGGAAGTCTTTTCTGAAGGCATTTGTGTGGAGTGTTGCCTTGTACGGGAGTGAAACATGGACGATAAGCAGTGTGGACAAGAAGAGAATAGAGGCTTTTGAAATGTGGTGCTACAGAAGAATGCTGAAGATTAGGTGTGTAGATCGCATAGCTAATGAAGAAGTACTGAACAGAATTGGTGAGAAAATGAATTTTTGGCATACCCTGACTAAAAGAAGGGATCGCTTGGTAGGACACATTCTTAGACATCGAGGAATTGTAAATTTAGCATTGGAGGGAAGTGTGTGGGGTAAAAATCGCAGAGGGAGACCAAGAGACGCGTATAGTAAGCAGATTCAAGTGGATGTGGGTTGCCGTTCTTATGAGGAGATGAAAAGGCTTGCTAAGGATAGAGTAGGGTGGAGAGCTGCATCAAACCAGTCTCCGGACTGAAGACCATAACAACAACATATCTGACTTATCAGTAGCAGAAAAATTTCCATTATGCACTGACTACATATCCTCAAAACTCTGTGCTGTTAACCATATACTTCCTTCACAACTGATAATTTAGTTTTCATTTTATCCTGAGAATTAGCTATTCTTTTTGCATACCACCTATGTTTTGCCTTCTTAATGAAATTTTTCAGAACCTTACAATACTGTTTGTAAGATTCTGACTGCTCCTAATATTTTGATATAATTCCCACTTTGTTCTACACAACATTCTTATTCCTCTTGTCAGCCACCCAGACTGCTTGTCAGTGGTAGTTCCCTGTTTTGAACATTATTATAGAAAATAGCTTTCAAAGTGTATGAGAAATGTGTTAAGGAAAGCATTATATTTAATATCTATATTATCAGGACTATAAAAACCCTGGCAATCTTGTTCCTTAATTAGGTTTGTAAAGGCCTCTTATTGCAAGTGGATTAGCTTTTCTAATAGTTTATAATTATATTTAACAGATGTTTGAACAGAAAGCCCTTTTAAAGTCAAAATTTGTGTATTGTGGTCTGAAAGGTCATTCATTATTCTACTAACAGAATGCCCTCTAATAATAACAAATGAACAAAAATATTGCCTATGGTTATTTTAAAATCAGTCAGGGGACCTATAAATAACAACAATCACAGGTTTAGCTTCACTACATTCAAACACACCTGCACAATATACAAATATCTATTCAATGCAATGTTTAGAAACATTGATGAACTTAATTGTAATAACATTTTCCATGCACATGGCCACTCTCCCACACTACAAAGAACTCCTGGAACAGGCAGTTAATTAGTACCCTGGTAAAGGAAGCTTCTAAATCGTGACATCATTTAAAAAAGTTCTCAGTAATAGCAATAACATTAGAATCAACAATTACAAGCAGTTCACTAACTTTATCCCTAATATATTGTATATATCAGTGAAATGTGCTGTTCCTGCAGGCAGATTTCAACACAATCACATTGACCTAGTCAGCCTCCTTTCTCCTGTTGTGGTTCCGTTACATTCTCTCTGCCATTGACTGCACCAATCGCTGGGTGGAGGCCACTGGAGGCCACCCCCCCCCCCTCCCCCTCCACCAATATCACAGTGTGAGGGCATTTATTCAATCATGTACTGCCCACTTTAGCTGGCCCTTGATCAAGGCTAGCAGTTTTTTGAATCGGCTCTCTTCTCAGACTTTTGCCACCTCTGTGGCATCAAACGCATCCACACCACCGCCTACCATCCCCAAAGTAATGGACTGGTAAAGCAGTGGCACAGGACACTTAAAACAGCTTTCTGATGCCCTGAAATTCTTTGACAGAGGCTCTTCCCCTGGTCCTACTTTGCCTGCATGCCACCTACCTCCACGGTTCTGCACAGAGTACATCCAGGGACAACCTCTGGTCTAACCAGAGCAGCTCATTAACCCCTCTTCCACCAAACCCAAGCGATCTTCACACCCTAGTCAACAGGTACACTGTGCCAGAATAAATCCTACACTTCCATCCAGTCACTATCATCCTTCCATCTGCATCCCTTGGAAGCTGGACTCCTCTGATTTCATGATGCTATGTGATGACACGGTTCATCCCCCTCTCAGTCCCCCCTATTCTCGCCCACATCTGATCCCTAAAAATTCTCTGAACACTTTCGTAATCTCAAACAATGGCAAATCCACCACTATCCAAATACATCAAGTTAAAGCAGCTCACATTGAGCTCACTTCCCCACCTCAGGATGAGGTCGCCCTTCCTTCACTCACCTCACACGAGGTTATCCCCTTCCCCTTTTTCCATTCACTGTCCTGCTCATGCCTGAACAATCTTTCTTTCTTTATTTCTTTCTTCCTTCCTTCCTTCCTTCCTTCCTTCCTTCCTCCCTCCCTCCATCCGTCCCTCTCTCTCTTATCCTCTGACCGATGACGGTTGTGTGGTTCTGACCTGTGTTATAGTTGAATGCTATGGCTGATAGCTGGTGTGTGTTCTATGTGTGAGTCTCTTTTTTATGTGCCTGTCATGGCTTGTTTTACACCTTTGAAGTAATAATAATTGTGTGTGGCTCATTGGCCTGGTGCAAGTCTTTCAATTGGATGCCACTTCAGTGATTTGCGTGTCCCTAGCCTACCCCAGTTATCCAACTGGGGAATCTTTGAAGTTAGTTGTAAACTATCCTCATTATATTTTTGAATACCCGAGTGAGCTGTAACAAGTGTTCTTTGCTCAATTTCAACGAACTTTTGAGAAGAAAGAAAGAAAAAAAATTGTCTTAGTTGAAAGCAGTGATTACACAATACTTTATGGCATAATTTAGAAATCTGGTTTCAAGTTATGAGGAGTATTCAAAAAGTAAACTTCAGTGAAGAATATGTCACATATGATAGACTTGAATGATGTTTCATGCCTGCAGCACTATCTACAAACTCCTGAAGAAGATACAGCAGTGTTGTGTCATGACAGGCTTTTGCCTGTCGAGATTGAAATGGCCGTGACGCTATAATCCAACCAGTTGTGAAGTGCATGGTGTCGTTAGATTTTACTGGCAAATGGCTTGTCAGCTGCAGACATCCATTGCGAGTTGTGTGTAGTGTATGGACTGAAAATATTGAATGACAAAAAAGTTCTAGATTGGTGTTGAGAACTTCAAAAGTGGCCTCACAAAAATGCATGATGAACAGTAGAATGACAGGTCCAGTATCCAAACTGACAACATTATTGATTAATTTAATCATAAACTTCAAAGTGATCAAAGTTTTGATCCCATGTGGTCCTAGACATTAGAGGTCATGCATATTATCTGGTTATTTTCTCATTTGACTGTTCCAACTCTCTGCTGCTAGAGTGTTCTTAATTTTCATGTGTAACATGGCAGTGTCTAATGTTAACTACATCAGTGAATGAGAAAAAAATGTGCTGTAATTGTTGTTCCAATTACACAAAATGTGTTAGTAATTGAAAGCCACAGAAGAATGAAAGTTGCATACCATTATGATTGTATTAACATTACTATTGTGTAACATTGTGCTCATGCTCCTATGGAAGAAAATGATGGGCCTAACATTAATATGTGTGACAGAGGTGTGAATGTTTTCAAAACTTAAAGAACACCTTTGATGGTGATGAAGTTGAGTGAAGTTAATCAAAGGAGAAATATAAAAATGCAAAAAATGAAGCAACCAAATGTGGAATACAAACATAGAAGAATTATATTGATGGAGATCCTGAAATGGCTTAGAAGCAATGGCTACAGTGCAGATGCAAGGATATACAAACATATATCACTATGGTAAAAATAGATATTGTTTGTAGCAGAATTACAGAAATGTTTGGATAAATAATTCCTGCAATTTTAATATCAAGAAATCAAATGTAACACCAGTATGATGCAAGAAGGGAAAGTTGGAAGATGGTGGTGTATATATAGAGGTGCAACACAAGAGAGATAAAGTCAAAATTATAGAAAGGAAAAAGGCTGAAGAAAAGTTGTGGTAGGAGATATGGTAGTGTGAGGAGAAAATGAGGAAGCACCGCAAGACATAATTTGTAATGAGGCCACTGCAGTAGATGAATTTCCTTCAGAGTTACTGATATCCTTTGGAAAGCTAGTCATAGTAAAACTATTACACCATATGTTCAATATGTATGAGGCAAGTGGTATACCATACCCTTATATTTCAAGAAGAATACAATAATTCTGTAGACAAGGGTGAATATTACTGAACAGTTCAATAAGTCACGGCTACAAAATAATAACATGAATTACTTGCAGAAGTGTGAAAAAATTGACAGGAGCTGACCTCTGGGATGATGAGTTTAGGTTCTTGCAGAATGTAGAAACACACAAGACAATGCTGATTGAAGTTATACTAAGGAATTACCAAAAGATACAAATATACATGACAAGACTACAACATTTCAATAAAGTTACTCAATCTGTACATTGAGCAATTAGTAAAGAAAAACAAAGAACAATGATGGGCAGCAATGAAAGCTGTGAAGAAATAAAACTTTTTGAGGCTTTCCAATGATTCTGTAAGTCTGTCAAGACAGCAATGGACTTGGAAGATCAGTTGTATGGATTTGTTAAATGGACAATAACTTTAAAGACAAATATAATATGAACATTAACTAAAGCGAAACCAAGGTAATAGATTGTAGTCAGATAGCAAGAGAATAGAAGCTTCACAATGTGATCAATATGGTAGTACAGATAAATGCCTAAGATTGGATGGGTACATCATGTAACTAATGAGGGGGAACTGAATAGAAATTGGCAGGAAATAAAATAGAGGATAAAGGAAGGATGAGTTCACAGGAAACATTCTGAGAGATAAAGGTATCACTAATAAGAGTACCACATTTACACAAAGTCACACAAAGGGAAGTGGAAAATTAAATATTGCCTTTAAAGGACAAAACCTCTTCCACAACTATAATCAAGGGTGAGTATGATGTCATAAAACCTGTGTTGGTTATTCAAACTGAGAAATTAATCACTGACAAGCACTTACGGTTTGAGCTCATATTGTAAGCAATATACTTTTGATCTGCACAAGGAATGTTACCCCAGTTAAACTGTCTTTGTTTACTCTTCTCTCCTGATATGAAATGAGTTTATCTATAATTTTTTCATGTTCTGTGGATCTGTAAAAACCCAAGCTATTTGGTGATCAAAAGAGTTAATACATAGTTTACAAAATGCTGATTATAATAGTTTAACAAATAATTAATCTACATCTACATAAATACTCTGCAAGCCACATTGGAGTGCATGGCAGAGGGTTCATGAAACGACTTTTATGATTTCTCTATGGTTCTATTCACTAATAGCTCGCAAAAAAAAGAACACCTAAATCTTTCCATTTTTTATCTGATTTCTCTCATTTTATTTAATAAAACCCAAAAAGAGAGAGTATTAGAATAAAGACATATTAACTGTTTAGTTGAGGCATCACAGTATTAAATAAGAGATAGGTTTTTCACCTCCCTCATGACCTAGGTTGTGAATTACCTTCCCCTTCCTTTCCCATTCCTTTTTTCTTCCCTTCTCCCTTACCTGAAGAAGGAAACCAGGTCCAAAAGCTTGCTATATTTTCATCCTTTTTTCTTTCTGTGTGTGACTATTGGTGGTACAGCACAAAGGTAAGTACTGCCGAGCCAATATATCTCTTTTGAAAAATAATTTATCATCTCTGTGGAGATTTTCCATCATTAATTGATTAAAGAGTTATCTTAGTTACAGATTAAAGATTAGTACCATCATTAAATGGCAGATGTATATGTTCCACATTTTTGTTCTTATACAACAAATAGGAAATCAAAAGCTAAAATTTATCTTCTATTTTACATCAATAAAATATGATCTCAGTTACCATAATCATATTTTAAGTGGTCACATGACCATTTTCTTGAATACTTTCGTAAACTTATTGTAGACACAGAAAGGGCCAATTGCATGTTGATTGCAGAGGAATATTGTCTTAGTGTCAACAAGACTGAAATACTTAATTACATTTTCATTTGATATTGAGGATATGTATTATTCAGGATGTATATAGAATGAAAACTTGGAAGCAATTTGCCTATTATGACACGAATCCCATTGGAGCTGCTCTTTTGACAGGATGTTAAGATTTGTTTGACTGTTATAGCATTCAGCTAAAGTGGGACCATTCCTAACATTTTCTAAAACTCGGAAAGATGATTAATGATGATTTTGTGAGATTCCTTGTGATGTCTTTTCCTGGGTGGATTTTTTTTTATCTACATACACTTATTATCTACTATCAGGAAACCCAGCATTGCCCGGGTATTTATTTGTTTATTCAAGCATTGAGTTAGTACTTCTCTGATACCTTCACACTCTGTCCCATTTTTTCTAAAATCTTGTTACATTTATCAGAGAATATACAATATTTTTTGTCACTTACCCAGGATCTAAAATGAAAACTTTATGTAAGTGAGCCCATCCCCATGCAAGCGGCATAAAGCTGTCCCTGAGAGAAACATGGAGATTTCAAATACACTCCACAGTATTGAGTAGATTCTCCATTGATTTATTAATCATTATAGAAACTGCAAGTCTCACTGCAAACAGCAGCCTCTAAAAGTAAAAAGCCAGATCTGTCTGAAATAACGGGTATTGGACATACACTGTTTCATTCTGTTCATTTTCTTGTAGCTCTATGGAAGTCTATTGCTTATTTCTACAGTGGTATGCACTTCACAGTAAAAAGTTTATTCAAAGTTCTTAACAGCACTCTCATCTTTCAGGAATTTCCTTAAGTTCACTGAAATACAGCAGTAAATAAGAAATGTAATAAAACGCGGTGTCTGATGTAACAAAAGTTTCACCCATTGCAGTATATATGATCACATATTTGAGTTATATGATGTACAATTGCATAATTTTTCAGGTATACATTAATTTGTGTAAGTGCTGTATGTCTGAAAAATCTGTTGCTAATACAATTAGTAGTAAAGAAGTAATAGATTAAAACTTGGTGTGTGATGTGTTGGTTTTCCACTAATGTTACTGTTTATGTGCTCATATCTCATGAATTACATGTCATACTGTGATATAATTTCGAAGGTACATTCAGCTATTTGTGTGTATATGGTCTGTAAAATTCCCTGTGGGTACAACGTGTAGTGCGGAAATTATAAATTGCAACGTTGTACCTAATGTTGTAGTTTTACTCTGTGAACAGCGAAAAAATAGTAAGCAAGAAACATTTTCCTTTCATCATTTTCTCATGATTGTCAGTGAGAAAAAGTATCCTATAGGTTTGAAGTTATGTTTAAAGTTTGTTGCAAGTCACTAGGTGCTCTCTTCTCAAATAGTGAACTGATAAAGTGAGAATATAATGTGCCACAAGATGAAGAAGTTTTGATTGTTTATGATGTCATATCTCCTGAACTATCAGCCCTATCACAAAATACTTTCTTAGCTGGCATCTTCTGCTTATGAATTACAATCCTGCCAAATTTTGGGTTCATAGGTGAAATAGTTTTGCAGATATCACATTTAGTCAGCGAGTGAGTGAATGAATATCCTTTCAAAAATTATAGAGGGAAACTTTCCCAGTGGGATAAACAAAAATAAAAATAGAAAAGAAATGACTTACCAAAAGGGCAGGCTCATCGATAGAAACAAATAAAATAAATAAAATCACACACAAACACACATACAAGCTTTCGCCACCACTGGCAGCTTCTTCAGGAAAAAGAGGAAAAAAGGGGAGGAAAAAGGAAAGGATATGGGTTTTAAGGAAGTGGAAAAGGAGTCATTCCAATCCCAGGAGTGGAAGGACTTACCTTAGGGGAAAAAAGGAAGGTAAACAAATACACACACACTCAGACATATTGAAACGCAAACACACCTAGACAGACATTTTTCAAAATGTCTGTCTAGGTGTGTTTGCGTTTCGATATGTCTGAGTGTGTGTGTATTTGTTTACCTTCCTTTTTTCCCCTAAGGTAAGTCCTTCCACTCCTGGGATTGGAATGACTCCTTTTCCACTTCCTTAAAACCCATATCCTTCCCTTTTTTCCTCTTTTTCTTGAAGAAGCTGCCAGTGGTGGCGAAAACTTGTATGTGTGTTTGTGTGTGATTTTATTTATTTTATTTGTTTCTATCGACGAGCCGGCCCTTTTGGTAAGTCATCTTTTTTCTATTTTTATTTGAGTATCCTTTCACTTTTATATAGATAGAGATTTCCAAATAAAAGCACCCTTAGAGTTTCTTCTTCCTTCATTATACAATGCTTTGTCAGGCTTGATTTTAGCTTGTTCCATTACTGAAATTCCTTCACATTATTTCACCTCATCTTGAGACCTAACATTACTCTCATTCCCAAAATCCCTTTTATATCTTCCTCATTACCCAACATCTGAAAATTCCATATTTCTTTGAGATGACATGGGCTAGATAATTCACAGTAGTCTGAGCCATATCTGTGGAGAATTTTGAACATAAAAGAGAGAATGCCACAATAATTACATATTAGGCTGTAATTTGGCTCAGAGGTTGAGTTCTAAATATATATTTCTTTCAATATTTTAAAGATGGATTAACTAATGTTACTGTTGTCGGGATGTTGTTAATGTGGTATAGGTACACTTGAACAGAAAGATCTCACAACTCACTGGAGATGTACAATTATTTGAGATTGATAAAATTAAAGTCCAGACATCTAATTGAATACTTCAATGTTTTTCCATGGTGAACATCCAATTTTTCAATCACATGGTCCAAATATTGCAATTTTGGAATAAAAAATACACACTTGTTATGATTTCATTTAACACCAGTAAATGACAAAACAGAGAAAACATTTCTCGAGTTGTGCAAGTGATCTTTGAGCGTCTTCCCGCAAACTAAAATGTCATTCTCTTAAGCTGCACAACAGGGGAAGCTGTTCATGGTACCTTTGAAACAAAGCCAGTGCAGATGATCTAGTAAGCGTCAGAAATGGAATAGGCCAATGTGAGAATCAATCACCATAGACTGTTGGGTTTGTTAACCCAAATGTTTTTGAAAATTATATCCTTCAGATTAATTTTTGAAAAGCATTCAACTTGAAATTCGTTTATCAGATCTTCAGTATGATAGTTTGTGCAATAACAGTGGATTTTATGCCAATACAAATTCTGATATCACCATTTGGCTTTAATTGAATGACTAGAGATGACACCAACAAACTAGCCTTAATATTCTTAAGTACACCTATACTTTGTATATGAAAACATTTTGCTGCCACTTTCCTGAAGAACTGTCAGAAAAATGAAAGGTTGGTTAGAAGATCTTGTGGCTGTTGAACAGTTCTGCAGTGGCAGCTGGTTTACGATGATTACATCAATGTGACTCAGTGAAGAATTCAGGACATTAATTTCCATGCATTCAGGTTTCCATTTGTTAGTAGATGGCTTCTTGGCATGTAATGTCTGAGAACATACTTAATTGACATGGTTATGTTTGTTGCAAAAGAAATATATTGCAGATTTCTGTGAACAGAGTTTTCAGTCTTGGTGGACAAAACGTTGTGGCCAAAACTTTAACTTAGTAGAAGATAACTGGATGTATTGCTTGTACTTTTTATGGGACATGTTGAAGTGGTTGACAACAGGGACATACTGTTTGCTTGGATGCAGAAGGAACTTGATGCCATGGCTTTTAGGTCTAGCAGTCACAGCTGGAAAGCACAAGTCAGTATTAGTGGAGTCAAAGGTAATATTCCATTGTTGGTACAGCAACCATATAAATTTGATATTCTTGAATAATAGATTTTTGTAACCAAGAAAGTCTTTTATTCAAGAATATCAGAGTGAAGGTTTCCTGTGCCTCAATGGTTTGTACCACCTCTGTCAAGTTTGGATTCTTGTGCTGCAGAATTGTGGTCATCTGCAATGTTCTATGTGATTGCTTCATGAAGCATCTTATCTAAAAGGATTAACACAAACACAGTCAAATTTACAATGTGTAGTAAGACCAAAACATTCTGTCATACATTCCTTGTATTACAGCTTTGGTTGCTCTAAAAAGCATAATAACTTTAATCTAGCAGCAATGTCATGAACATGGGTTTCGTAATACAGGGGTGTCTCACAAAAGATCCCTGGAGAGGGCAGCCAGGCTGCTGCCACTCCACCTGCCGGTCGTCGCTATGCGTGTTCTGGGACACTTGGCAACAGCACCGAGTCTGGCCCTATAGTCGTCAGGTAGAAACACCGTGCTCTTGTGTTCTGTACTGCGTGACAGAGTGTTCGGGTGTTTTGTTTTGAGTTTGCTGTCAAGTTTCCTTTCAGTATGGTATACATAAAGGATCAATGAGTGTTTATTGTGCTGAACTATGCAAATACAGAATTGTATGTGGAATGTTGGCTAGAATTCATGTGGAAATTTCCCGGTGTGCATGTTCCTAATGAATCCACAAAAGACTGGATCTGTGTTAGACGAACAAAGGCCTAGAGGAGGTAGTGTTCTAACCAAAAATAAATTAGATGAGATAGGGGAGGCCTTGGAAAAAAGCCCGAGAAAATCTTCAGACAGGTGCATCAAGAGTATCTGCTCACAGAGCAGTACACAAACTAAATTTGAAGCCGTACAAAATAATGCTAGTTATTCGCTGTTTGGCACTTCAGACGGGTGTGTCAAGAGCATCTGCTCACAGAGTAGTACACAAACTGAATTTGAAGCCATACAAAATAACAACAGTACATCAACTCATGAACTCAGATACTGTTGCTCGACATCATTACTGTAACTGGCTGTTACAGTCTGTGCACAATGGGGAATTTGATCCTAGGATGCTTTATTTTTCTGATGAAGCATGGGTGCATTTGTCAGGCTACGTAAATTCACAAAACAATCGACGTTGGAGCTCAGAAAATCCACATGAGTTACATCAACAACCTCTTCATGACGTGAAAACTGGAGTGTGGTGTGCAATTAGTGCAAGGTGAATAATTGGGCCAATCTTTTTTCACGAAACAATAAATTCTGACAGGTATGTGAACAATATCCTGCAACCATTTTTTCAAGCACTTTCACCCAATGGAAAGCTGTAAGATTATTTCACGCAGGACAATGCAAGACTACACATTGCCAATGCTTCTATGGCATCAATATGAAGGGTTTTGATGATAGGATAGTTGACTGGCCTCCTCGTTCTTCGGATCTAAATCCCTGTGACTTTTATCATTGGGAAATGTTAAAAGACAAGGTGTATGCTAGCAATCCCCATACACTCGAAGAGTTGGAAGACAGGATTCAACTAGTCATTTCCCAGTTTCTGGCAGTCAAAATTTGTCGAGTGTTTGCAAATGTGTTCAAGAGATGTGAGGCCGCTCTTTCCATAGAGGGGCATCATTTTGAACATCTACTGTAAATAAAGGTAAGCTTAGGTTACTCAGATGGCAATGGTTTTTGGACTTTAACTCAGTGTATGCACCAGCGGTACAACAGAGTCCAAGAATTGGATGCTGCCGTGGCTGGTGGATGCAGTAGCAGCGGCCGGGAACGGTACTGTGTGATCTGCGGATGCCTGGCAGGCATGTTTTGTGAGACACCCTGTATTCTGTCAGTGCCAAAATCAAATAACTATAGCTGACAGTATCAGTCTGGGTATGAGGAAACATTTGTGTAATTAATTGAAAGACAGGAAAGGAAAAAAAAATGCACAGCATGACTCACCTTTAAAGTTGTAACCTGTGAAATGCTGCTGCAGTGTTTGACATAGTCTTCTGATAGCATGTTTCTGCATAAAAAGCATAAAAAAGAGCCTCTGATGCTGTGGTGGTGGCTGAGCAACAGTTTCCATTTGTTGTTTGCAACAGTTGTGATAGGGCAGCTACATATATGCTACATTATCTGTTGTGAATGAGACAAAAATGTCATGTAAGTTCAGTTTCTCATCAACCAGTCTTAACAATTTCAAAAATTAATCACAAGGTGACGTGAAAAGTCCTTGAAGTCTGCCCACAATGACAACAAAATGAACTGTCTTAACAATGCAGAAAAAAACTTATTAAAACTTGATATTGGAAAAAAAGCAGCCAACTGTCCAATAAAAAGTATCAATGCAGATCTAAATTCTACTTGGGTCATTTTGTAGTGACATAATACACATCATATAGGTGGGTAGAAAAATATCAAAATGTAAATGGAGAATGAAAATATTTGCAAAAATGAAGTAAAATTTTTGAGGAAATAAACAATTCACAAATGAAATGAATGATCTGCCATATACCTGCATCTTCCTTTTTATTTTTTAGTGCTATTTGTAATCAGTAGGTGATATATGGAGTAACATATATTTGCTTCTTTCTTTTATAATAAATGCTCTTCATATTTTGTTTTCATAGCTCTACCTGTTTGAACAATGTCACAGAATGGAAAATAGTCACAGGTTAATTTAGAGATGTCTGAGTTAGATAACCAATCACCAGTAGTTTTCTCTTCACACTCTTGTCTATAGAGAAAGAGGTATTACAGTTCCTATTCCTAACTAGAAGATGCTTGATCCTATACCAAAATTTCCCCGGAAAGGCACAAAGATGAATTTGTTAGCACTGTTGTTGTAACAGGAAGAAATGTTGTTGCATGTTGAACCTTTTTATGAGGTTTTCTTACTGAAGATGCTGTGGCCACTGACACCACCAGCCTAGAAGTGCACAGAACTTGGTCCACCAGTGCCACCTGGACTGGATATACAAAGAGAGGCATTGACTGCAAGAAGGAAGGAAGGAAGCTTATAGTTTAATGTCCCGTCGAAAACGTGGTCATTAGAGATGGAGATTATGCTCGAATTTTCGGGGAAGGGTGGGGGACGAAATTGGCCGTGCCCTTTGAAAGGAACCATCCCGCCATTTGCCTGGAGGGATTTAGGGAAATCACGGAAAACCTAAATCTGGATGGCTGGAAGTGGATTTGAACCACCATCCTCCCGAATGTGAGTCTAGTGTCTTACCACTGCGCTACCTTGCTCAGTCCCATTGACTGCAGTTGACCTCAAGTGGTATTCTATGCCATCTTAACAACTTATTCTGTGTTTAGGGTCAACAAATCAGTTTTGTGGAAAGTTCCTTATGCCTACCTAGCTACTACAAAATTGATAATGAGTATGGGATGTTTCACACATACCATGTTTTGGGGTAAAATCAATGATAGCATATGTGTAGATGCCCAGTGCAATTTGTAATTAGACATGCTTTTCAAACTTCTTACAATGGCCTTTCTCATGAGATTTTCACACCATGATACAAGCATGAACAGTGTACCCACCCACTTTTTTGCCATATGATGAGACAACAGTAGACTAGGATGACTACAAAAATGTTACAACAATATTTCCTAGCTTTCAGTGTCATTGATTATAAACTGTTTTTTTTTTTTTTTTTTTTTTTTTTTTTTTTTTTTTTTTTTTTTTTTTTTTTAAAAAAAAAAAAAAAAAAAAAAAAAAAAGCAAGGATCCACTGAAAGTGTCACTGGAGTGGCTGGACACGATAGTGTGTATAGTTGTCTGAGTGATTGCATGAATGTATTTCTTTCTTTTTCTGACAAAGCCCATGGCCACAAATTTAAGTTGTGTGAATGTGATTATCTATTTTCATGTCGGTATTGTGTAAATTAGTGTCATTATAGTAATCAGCCTCATTAATATTTGACCATATGTGTAGCTTTCTTTCCAATTCAAGACAAGAACAACCTCATTATCACTGGCGAAATAGATTTCTGTAGATTCAGGAAGAAGTCACAACGGTCATATCAGTCCTGAGCTGCAGAACTGCATCAAGTAAGTCATAAGTGCCATTTCATTACTGATGTACACTAAGATTTTTATGTGGACACTGTGACAGACAATGTCATCATTTCTCATATCTATTAAAGAAAATCTGATAGGAATATCAATAATGGAGGATAGGTAACAACTCACCATAAAGAGGCTAACTGAGGTGCTCACAGATATGAAAATAGATAATCACATTCACACAACTTAAATTTTTGGCCATGGCCTTCATCAGAAAAAGAAACACATACATTCACGCACTCAGAAATTATAGACACACACAACTATCATGTCCGGCCACTCCAACGACACAAGCTAGACGGAGTACGGTGGGGAGTGGAGGGGGAAGGATTCTGGGTGAAGGAGGAGATGGAAAGTTCTGCATTGCATGATAGATTGTAAAGTTACTGATAGGTGGGAATTTGAATTGTGGCAATGAATACAGTGAAGGGAAGGGGTGGGAAAGGATAAAAGGGAGGTGCAGAGGAGTGTGGAGAGGGAGTGGGGGAGGGATTTGAAATGATAAGAATTTTAAGGAAAAATAAAAATAGGAAAAAATAAAGTTAGGAAAAATAGAATAAAAAAAGTAAAAATAAAAAGTAAAAAAATTATGGGGATATTGTAAGTGGTGATACACAGTTGTAAGGAAGACATGAGATACAGGATAATGGGTGGGGAACGAAGAGGGGGGAGGGGGAAGATGTTAGGTATAGGATGCAGGGATGGAAAGTTATCTTATGTCGAGGTCAGGATGGTTGCAGGACCATATAATGTGTTGAAGGGGCAACTCCGATCTGCACAGTTCAGAAGAGCTGGTGGTGGAGGGGAGGATCCAGATAGCTTGGGTAGCGAAGCAGCCACTGAAATCCAGAGTGCTGTGCTCAGCCACATGCTGTGCCACAGGGTGGTCCATTCTTTTTTTTTTTTTTTTTTTTTTTTTTTCCCACAGTTTGGCGGTGGCCATTCATCCTGACAGACAGTTGGTTTGTTGTCATACTGATATAAATGCTATGCAATGATTGCAGCAGAGTTGCTATATCTCACGGGCTGCTTTCACAGGTGGTCTGACCTCTGATGGGGTGAATAAGCCTGTGACAGGACTGGAATAGGAAGTGATGGATGGGTGGATTGGGCAGGTTTTGCATCGGGGTCTTCCACAGGGATATGATCCCTCTGGTAAGAGGTTGGGATTGGGAGTGGCATAGGAATGGACTATGATGTTGTGAAGGTTGGGTGGGTGATGGAATACCACTTTACAAGGTGTCTGAAGGATCTTGGGTAGGATGTCTCTAACTTCAGGGCATGATGATAGATAATCATAGCCCTGACAAAGGATGTAATTATGGGCTGGTATTGGGTGACAAGAAGAACACTCCGTTGTGACTGATTACCGGGGTTGTAAAGAGGATTGGTGGTGTGTGGGGATATGGCATGGGAAATCTGTTTGTGGACTAGGTCAGGAGCTTAAAGTATGTCTGTGACAGCCTTTGTGAGGCCTTTGGCATAATGTGTAAGGGACTTCTCATCACTGCAAATTCACCGTACATGGGTGGTAAGGCTGTATGGGAGGGATTTTTTGATGTGGAATGGATGGAAGCTATCAAAGTGCAGGTACTGTTGGTAATTAGTAAGTTTAGTGTGGACGGAGGTGTGGATGGAGCCATCAGTGAGGTGGAGGTTAACATCCAGGAAGGTGACTTGCTGGGCTGAGAAGGACCAAGTGAAACTGATGGGGGAGAAGGAATTGAATACCTCCTTGAAATAAGGATGTTACCATCAAATCAGTAAGTTTTCAGGAGAGAGGGAAATAATTTTTGGGGCCTATTTCGTGATATACACTACTGGAACTCATTGCATATCATGTGTTCAAATGTGTTCAGCTATTAAAAGCAATATTTTATTGTTCTACAAGTAACATAATAATTGGAAGTGTTACAATGGAAAAAGGCTGTATGATCATCAGCAATATATTTGGGAGTATTTCTTACATGTAATATAAGAGACATAGTGTACATGCACTTAGTATTCAAATTAAAGAAAGTAATGTTAGAATAATAAAGAAAATAACAATGTGAATGAAGATGTCAAAAAAATACTATGACAGCAAAATGTTTCACTATATAGATGTGATTTGAAACTTCATTTTAAGCATGATTTTACAATGTTATTATGGCTTGCAGGTCTTATTATTTAACTGATTCTGAAGTGGCATTGGTATGCTGAATTAACATTCAAAAAATCACATTGTTAAACTCTAATTCTGTCTGTCAACTGCTAGATGTAAGTCTACTAATTCAAGTAGAACTGATGGTGCTGAGCATCTGGGATGTAGTTGCACACATGTAGAAGATCTTTCTTTTCATCAGTAATTCGCAATGAATCCTCTTATAAAGGCACCAGTGATTCAGAAATAATACTTATAGAGACAGAGACAGATTGTCCTCGTTGTTTCTTATGGAGTGTATATACACAGCATGGCTGTAAAATACCATGTGATATTTTCATGTGAAAAAAAAAAAGTAGATCACCTTTTGTAATTTTAAGTGACATAGCCTCTGTTTTCTTTTTTCTTTAATTCTTTTGGATGAGAGACATTTTTACTTGAACACGACACCTATATTTCTTTTCGCAGATATATTTATTCCCATTAGGGTCTTACAGGGATAAAACTAAAGCTTCTAAAACATAGTTTGAAGATGTTATATCCTTATTCCACTTACCTCTGTTTTTGCCTTCTTTGCAACTTTTACAGTGCCTTTCCGTGTTGTATATTCTTTTGCACTCTGCCTTAGACACTTCATTTTTACATCTTTCCATTCATCCATATTTATTTCCGGCTACGGCCTTTATTTTACTGATTTATTACACCTGGTGATGAAGCAACACAAGCACTATCTGCCATCTTGACTGATGTTCCATCCTTATTCCACGGAGGGAAAAGTTCAGCTGGTTGTAAACTAGCTTGATGTTCAAATATATGACACAAGATGGCACCACAGCATAAAGGCATGCAGATATATCATATTTCCACTGAAATCACACTTTTCGAAAATTTTTGGTTTACATTCTTATTCCAGGGAGGTATTCAATTGAAGTTGTGACAGAGTGAGGATAGTGTCCTGGCCCTGAATCCAAATAATGAAAATATCATCAATGAACCTGAACCAGGCCAGGGGTTTGGTGAAGCTAGGAAGGTTTCCTTAAGATGGCCCATAAATAGGTTGACATAGGACAGTTGCATACAGGTGCCCATGACTGTGCCATGGATTTGATTGTGTATTTTTCCTTCAAAGGAAAAGTAATTGTTTGTTAGGATGTAACTGGTAAGGGTTATAGGGAATGAGGTATTGGGCTTGGAGTCTGAAGGATGTTGAGGAAGGTAGTGTTCAGCAAGACCATGGGCTTGTGGGATATTGGTGTACAGCAAAGTGGCATTAACAGTGACAAGTAAGGATCCAGAGGTAAAGGGATGGGGTTGGTGAAGAGTCTGTGAAGGAAGTGGTTGGTATCTTGGATGTGGGAGGCTAGGTTTTGAACAATTGGTTGGAGTGCTGGTCAACAGAACTGAAATTCTTTCTACAGAAGCACAGTAAGCAGGCACAATTGGGCGGCCAGGATTGTTAGGTTTATGGATTTTTGGGAGCATGTAAAATGTAGGTGTGTGGGGTGTTGTTGTGGTGAGGAGGACGATGGATTAGGGGGAGAGGTTCTGGGATGGGCCATAAGATTTTAGCAGGGATTGTAGGTCATTTTAGAATTTTGGGATGGGTCGTCCTGGCACAACTTGTAGATGGAGTAATCAGACAAAAGACACAGGCCTTCTGTTACATAATCACTGTGATTTATTACAACGGTGGTGGAACCCTTGTCTGCAGGGAGAATGATTAGGTTGGGAACTGTTTTGAAGTTGTGTAAGGCTGTCCTTTCTTCTGTTGAATGGCTGGTGTTCTTAGGAAGGGACTTAAGGAGGAATTCCTGGAATTCTAGGGGAGGGGGGGGGGAGGAAGGGCCATGATCAAATAGTGGTATAAATTGGGAGAGGCAGGGTTCAATGTTGGAATTGGATTGGCTTTGTTTTGAAGGATTGGTGGCAAAGTAGCTTTTCCACTGTAGGGATCGGCAGAGGGAGAGAAGGTAATTGATAAGTCCAACATGGTTAAATTTGGGTGTGGGGTTAAAGGTGGGACCTTTGGATAGGACTGAAATTTCTGTGGGTTTGAGGGTTTTACCAGAAAGGTTAACAACAATATTGTGGATTGTTTAGGCTTTGGGAATTGTTGATTGTTGGTGGGGAGTTTTGGTGGATGTGGCACGTGGAAAAGGGCTGCGAGGCAAGGTGTAGGTGATGCTATGAGGGGTTCACAGGGAGGAACACTTTGGGTGGGATAGGGGTTGTCAAGTGGTGCTCCAAGGCGGCAGTAGGATGTCAACAGGCTGGATAATTTATGAAGGTGGTGTCTGGATTGCTCCTCCAACTACTGAAGTGCAAAGGATTCAATTTGAGATATGGGATTTATGTACTGGGGATTGCACATTAGCAATATCTTTTGGAGGGAGCAGAGGTGATTCATGGATGCCTGTGCTATGGATATGCGTTTTTGGAGTACTAGGTGTATGAGGTACAAGGTTTGGTGGAATCTGAAAATGTGAAGGTCATTGTGAAAGGAGGGATGGGATCCAGAGAAAGGAATTTTAATAGTTAGGCCAATGGGAGGGATTCCATGGTTTAGGCAGGATTCCAGAAATAGAATGTGGGACTAGGTTTTGGCCAAGGACAGGTAAGGTCTTCTGAATTGGTGCAGAAAGATGGAGGAGGGATCCACTACTGCAATTCAAATACCCACCTATCAGGAACTTTACAATCCATCATGCAATGCGGAACTTTCCATCCCCACCCAGCATCCTTCCCTCTCCACTACCCACCTCCCTCAAGTCTAGCTTGTGTCGCCGGAGTGGCCGGACATGATAGTTGTGTGTGTATAGTTGTCTGAGTGATTGCTTGAATGTATGTGTTTCTTTTTCTGATGAAGCCCATGGCTGCAAATTGTGTTTTGTGAATGTGATTATCTATTTTCACGTCTGTAGCAGCGCAGAGAGCCTCTTTACGGTGAGTTGTTACCTAGCCTCCATTATTGAAAGAAATTTGTTGTAAAGCCTTATTATGTAAAATGTCATCTTTAGCACAAGTGTTGCCAATTTCTCAGGTCTTTGAAGTTTCATATACTGCAGGCATACAGATAGTCGCCAGGGTTGACATAGTAGTAGTTCATCTGTATCACCTAATGGAATTGTAAGACAGTGAACAGGGAGAGGCAGAAGTAGCAACAGTGACAAAACAAAAGCCCTGGGGATGGGAGGCCAGTGCACCCAAATTTCCATGGCCTGCCAACCTACACATTTTTGCTGCTAAGTAAAATAAGAGGGGTCAGTGTATTCAAAATAAGAGGTTAAGTGTAATGTGGGTCAGAGAAAGGAAACAAAGCTGTAGTGTGTCATTCCAGTAACATGAAGCACGGTACGGTAAAAGCTAAAGCAGTCAAGAATTTGAAGATTGGTTTGAACACCACATTGCTTTACTAGGCATGGTCTTGTTTGGAGGTGGTATGACGTTACCTTCCTCTGACCTTTGAACTGACTTACCCAGCCAGTTATAGGGAGACCTACAGTTTAATGTGGATTCCGAGCAAAGGCGCTACTCGATATTTTTCACATCAGCAACATTGTGAGAGGTGAAGAAAAGGAAAGTGAAAGTTAAAATACTAGAATGTGGTGGGGATCGAATCTGTGACCTATGCATTCATAGTCTGGCACTCTACCACTGTGCTACCAAGCCACAGGTGATATGGATGTGGATGTTAATTGTGCATGCTCCATGGTTTTTCCCCAATTCCAAAGTTGTTGCTGGAATTGAGTGTTTAAGTTCTGGTTGTAGGAGTCTGGTCATACATGGGAGCCACTTTCACATTTTTCAACTCTTAAACAAACAGCATATAGACATCAGACCATAAGGGCTGCAACACAAGGAGAGGTGTCTGGTCAATTATAACAAACAACAGATTGATGTTTTGGAATTGTTTGCTAAGTATAGCTAAGTGATGGGCACTATATAACTTTATCAAATATCTTGGGTATGTAGGCCTTCAAAATTTTCAGGTTTTCTGTAAACAAAATAGTGCATTTTATTTTGTAACATGTGCAATACCCTCAGTTCTTTTGTGCAGACTTTTCTGGATTATTTTTGGGTGGGATCAGGTGTGTAAAGATCTTTATAGCCTATATTTCTTTGGAAGACACAACCAAGCCTAAATTCTGTTGGGCACATCCTATCTGTTTGCGTTAAAGGACCGAGTAAAATATGAACTTAAGCTGGATGTTTTCCAGCTTCTTCAAGTAGCACAACTGCTCATGGCAAGGGAATGTGCATACCCTCTTATTATGAAGAAGCCACTAGGTACTCTGTGGCAATTTCAGTAAGTTCTACCATTTGCTACTGCTTATGATTTTGTGGATACTTACCCTCTTCCCCACTATGAAGAATTGTTATCAAAGATTTCTGGTGGATAGCATTTTTCCAAATTTGATTTCTCTGAATAATACATTCAAATTACTTTAGATGAGGACTCTAGATGTATTTTTGTGGTAAATACTCCATTCAGGTGGACCTTCTTATTGGTATATTTAGTTCTCTCACAATATTTCAGAGTTTCCTCAAACAGTTGACTATGTTGATTCTGGGGTGTGCCAATTATTCACATGACATTTTTATTATGGAGGCATCCTCTGAAGACCAATTTAAGAAGCTGTGGTAGATGATTTCTATTTCTCAATATCATGGCCTTTTTTTTTTTTTTTGGTGGGAAGTATCATGTGACAGGGTCCATGCTCCATCAGAGTATGTCACAACTGTCACAGCTAAACCATGATCCTCTTCCATTGACGAACTGCAGGTGGTTCTTGGTGAAATATCATATTATCCTAAGTCTTTGCCACATTTGGCCACAATGACTCATCCCTTTTGATGCAGTCCAGACTGTGAGCAAGCATAGAAACTTCTGTTGGTCTCTTGTCTGGCAATGTTTCCTCCAAGTCAACATCTTGATTTGGTGACGTACACCTTGAAAGATGGCTCTCTGCCTCCTTTCATTTATTTCAATGTTTGCTCACCTCCCTTTGATGTTATAGAGGCTTTGCACTTGTTAGATTCTATTTTCAATTTAAAAACTTATTGATTTATTGACTGTAAGTTAAAGTATTAACTTGCATTGACATATAGTTATGCTCCCCACCCTGTATTTACCCTGTGTGTGAGTGATATGCTTGTACTGCATTCTGAGCTTGCCGCGTTTCGACGCAGGGAGCTCTGCTGTGCATCGTTCGCTTATGCCTTGTTTCCACTAGCTAACGCTGGGAGCGTTGGTGTGTGCTCCGTGCCTGCCTCGTTCAGCCACTTCCCACTAGAGGCGCTGCTATTAGTCGCACATGCACCAATTGACCTCACGCAGGCAGCTAGACTCTTTGCGCGAGTACGATATGTCTCCGCCATGCTCTTTGGGAGCTTTGGTGCGAGGATTCATACGTATCGGAGTGGCGTCGTCACTCGTCACTCTCTCTCCGGTTTTGGCTTAGGTAATATGTTCATATGGTCTAAATGGTGAGCCACAGCTAGAACCATGCTACGCTACGCTTTGTAGCAGTAATAAGTTACGTGTGCTTTAGGCATGTGTGAATTATGTTATTCTCGGGAATGTGGCATATTCCTCTTGTGTATGTTTTCCTGTGTGACTTTGTTTCATTTCTGTTAAAACGGTGAATGATGACTAGTGAGTTTTAGTTTGGTGTCCGTTATGGCATATGGAACAAAGACCTATTCTTTGTTCAACGTTCAACGTTTTCTAGCCCTTCAGGCATTGAAATAATGCTACCTCTTACTATTTCTGTAATATCTTTCCACACCCTTCTGTTATTGAATTTATAGATTTTCTACATCTTGCGCCCACGTGGTGTTTAACTTTTGGTAGGCTGTATTTGTCGCCTTTCCTTTTGCTATGCCGCCTCAACAGATATAATGCTTGCTTACGTTATCAGTTCACTCATGTGTAAGGTTTGTGTGAAATTTAGTAGCCCCTTCTGGGTATTGGAATATCGTAACTTGGCAGATTCTGCTTATCTGCCTGGTTGTGCATTGTGCTGTATTTCATGCCGCAGTCTTCTGTGAGAGTAAGTGTCGCAGCTACGCGCTTGTGAATGATTGTGTCCCATGTCCTACCAATCCTCCTGTTTCTAATGTTTTTCATCTTCGTTTTTGCTTGTCTGACCCCTCTTGGTGTGTGAACAAAATTAGTACCTAGTAAATTAGTGGGATGCACTTTTATTGTGTATTTAAAATCGGTGTTGCCCCCATTTCCATGTGAACTGGCAATAAACTGGCTTAGTTAAATGTTCCCTTGTTTGTAATTTAACCTCAGATCCGTTTTATTATTATGGTTTCCCTCTGCTTCCCGTAGGAAACCTCATGTATTCCGTTGCGCAAATCTCTTATCTTGGATCACTTTTGCTTGGACTTGTTAGTTTTAAATAACTGCAGCTCTTTTATCTGGTAGTTCCCTGCCAGGATCAGTTATTTGAAATTAACAAGCCGCTTTTAACCTCACCATGTGTCCTTGCTGTGTTCATGGCAAACTGATATACTGAAGGCTCTGATTGGCCTGTGGAACTGCCCTCTAAATCCTAGGTTGAAAAAGAAACTCTCGCTATGATTCTCTTATATGGAACAAAATTTCACCTGATTGCTGATCATAAGTCACTGCATTTTTTGCCCCACCCTCATGCACTGGTGTCTGATGGAGTAGTGCACTGTCTCAAGTACTAGGCACTTTTATTATCCCATGTCATTATCAGATCTATTTTTGTCACATGACATGACTTGCTAATGTGGACACATTATCACACCTCATGGTACAGCCAGATCCACCTTTCACCCATGAAGGGTTACTGTGTTTTCATTTAGGTGCGGTTACACAGACAGCTGTCAATGAATTTCTATTAATTGGTTGTCACATCTTCTGTCTTCCACCAGTTTCTTACCTTTGTCCAACATGACTGGCCAAGGTGGCCATGAGGTTCAGCATCTGATCCCTCCAAAATTACTTTTATCTTCATTAGAAGCTGCCTGTTTTCTGCAGGTTTCTATTGCTTGGTGCAGAGGAATCTGGTCCTCTGGTTTGTGATTCTGACTGCTTTGTGGGGTGTAGTACTTTGCATTTTACATCAAGGTCACTGGGGGTGGGGTTACTCAAACTAAACTATCAGCACATCTCCATGTATTCTGGCCAGGGATCAACATCAAAATTGCCCATCTTGCAAACAGTGTGAAACCCATCGCTTCATTTTTCCCGGCCAATCCCAAGCGGCCCCTGGGAATGTGTACACTGGATTTTGCAGGGCTTTTTTCAGCTCCTATTAACTTTTGGATGCTTTTTCACAGTTTTCCTACATTAATCAATGGATCTCCACTTCAGTTGAAGTTACAAACTAAGCTTTATCTAGGATTTTTTTGATGAAGAATTACCCAGCACATTGGTCACTAAAAACATCCCTCAGTTTGGCTCTCGTGTTTTTTGGGACCTGTTCACGAAAGGGTATATGTCATGCCATTCCTCCTCCTCCTCTTTCATCCATAATCCAATAAAGAGGCAGAGAGAATGGTGCATAGTTTCAAGAAACAGATGATCATGAAGCTCTCCTTTCTGCACAATGTCCTCATATGTTTTCTGTATGCCTGCCATTACATGCTGCTGGGGTTCTGGAATTTGGTTGAACTATAACAGGGCTGTCAGCCTCACACTCTCCTCCACCTATAGCTGTTTGCTCCTTGTTGGTTGAGAATGAGGGTCCTGTGGTTATTCATGTTTGGCTCTCTTGTATGGGTGTCCAATTTGGGCACCACCCACAATGGGTATGTGTATGCCGTTCATCCTCTTGTGGCATCGGGGCCAACATTGCCTGCACTGGAGCATGACTGGTGAAATGCCATTGAAATCAACTTTGCACCCATCTGCAACTGAAGCTTGCCAGCCCACTGGAGTGGGCCCCATTGCCATGCCATGCTCCTTCCTCTGTGGTGGCTGCAGGACAGCTGCTCCAATTTTGCATTTTTAGGGGCCTTCACTGAGGGCCATCTCTGGAAGATCTGTCACCCATCCTCCCAAGCAGTAGGAGCTGTCTAGTCTGAGATACTGCTTCTGTTTCTGCCCAGTCTAGTATCCTCATGGTTGCAGCCAGTGGATCCTGCCTACCGTTTGGCACCCTGGGCCTTGGATGACAGAGACAGGTACAATGATGTTGACCACACTGGGTGGATTGTTCATTCCAGGATTCTCTGCACCCATCGGCATTTCACCCCTTCTCTTCATGCTTATCAGTTTGTGTTACCCCTTCCATAACATGTCAGTGGTCTTGCCTTGATCCACATCTCCTCTGCAGGGCTGTTGTCAGCACCTTCCACTCTGTGATGTCTTTTTGCATGGGGGGAGGGCAAATATTTTGCCCTTTTAGTTAGTTTGAGAATATTGTTGTATAATGATACAATGCAACAGTTTGAAAGAGCTTTTTGTAGATAGAGCCTGTGGCTGCTGAGACTGACAGGCTACTGGGTGCATGGCACTGCAGTCCAGCAGCACCACCTGGACTGGGTGAACAAGAACAGTGTAGACTACAGTTGGCCTCACTTATGTATTATTGTTTGTCATGTTAACAAGCTGTTCTTTGTTTAGTGTCAATAAATCAGTGTTGTGGAAACCTCATGCATACAGTTACTACTCTACATATTACTAAAAATTGTGCACATTACATTTCCATCAAATGAGCACTGAGTGTGATGAAACAAAAAAACTAAGTGGGCAGTAAAGGGGCACGGTGTGCTTGGTGGCCTTAGATATGACAAATGCTCTCACAAAAATTGCATGAAACTCATTGGAGGATGAATATAAAGGTCCTAACAATAGATGTATACATGTTGCCTAAGAGAGGACAGGGCACAAACATATGTCAACTGTACTTGTCAGGTTCTAAGTTCGTAATGGATCACTAATGATGAAACTGAGTAAAATGAGGAAACTATGTGTCTCTTCTTTAAACAGTTATCTAGCAGTATCAATATACTATGGTTAAATAAAAGAATAAAGAGTAACTTAATATTAAGTAACAATTGGAAATCAGATTATTCCCAACAAATTTGGGTGATGGGTAGAAGGCCAGATATTGAACCAGCCAATGTGGCATTGTGATGACATGAATGCATGGCACATCCTAAGCATGCCTCCTCCTACAACACAAATTCAAGTCTGCCTCACTGTTCCCCTATGTAACTCAAATAAATACTGCAGAGTCTCTCCAATAATGTTGTGAAGGGAGACGTTTAGCATATTCCATGCATTCACATAACACACAGGCCCAGTGGCATGGTGTCTGAGTGGATAAAGTGAGTGCATAGTGAGGAAGAGGTCCTGGGTTTGAATCCTGACTGTTGCACAAATTTTAATTCAATTTCTCACCTTCTATCCAAAATCTTTGATTTACTGAGACATTGTATGTCTCTGAAAATTAATGATTCTTGATATTAAAATTTGGGTGCATACAGATGGTTATACATCGATTCACATTACAAAGACATTCTTGAAAACAATGATACAGAATAACGTTTCTTGCAGAGAATAATGTTGGTCACAGAGACTTAAATATAAGGAAACAGTAGCATTTATATTAGAAATCTATTAATATTTCCCTTGTTTAAAAATAAAGCATAGAAAAACACACACAAAAGCAATTTCAACAAACTCTTGAATAAAGCTCTACAAAAGAGTTATTTAACATCTCTTTCCATGTTGTGCCACAATAGTGTCTCAGCCAGCTGGCAGAAGGGATAGGTCGTCTGCAAGAAATACTTTAAACTTCAAAAGGCATTTACAGTTTAAGTGTGTGGATCACAAAATTCTACATGAAAATTAAAATGTTGTGTCATTAATGTTATGGAATTATACAATCACCGACTGAAAACCTGGCATCACTATGATATTTATTTATTCCATACTCTTGTTAAGCTGTGTGTCCTCTCCTATCTTTCTGCACATCTCTTTCTATCTGTTCATCTCATCCACCCATCCCTCCCCTCTTCCTCAATTTGTTCAACTGCGGTTCCTTGATTCATATCCTCACCCTACCCATGAAAAATCACATACCATACAACTGTTATCATGATTATCGGTAGTGAAACAATGTCCAAGTTTATTGTAAGGTACCCTTTGCCATGCACTATAGGCAAACTTAAATTATAAAAACTTTCTTCATAAAAACATACTTTCATGGTACCGGTAATTGGTGAACGGTGTCGGAGTCTGTAAGTAAAGTACCGTACCCTCTGCCTTGCACTGAATGAACTTTCATGTGTAGGCCCACTGTGAACTGAATCAAAAGTTCAAGCGAGCAAAATTCATCAAGATCGGAGAAAAAACTAACGATTTTGTCAAAAGTCAGTAAATAAAGTACTCTCTGCCATGCAGACAGCTTTCTGTGGTTTTGAAGGTCAAATGTGAAGAATTTGTAATAACCTTTTGCTTTACGTGGATGTAAAATGTAAATAAAACATATTACATATATGTAAATCATGTTTTCAGTAATCAGCAGGAGTAATATTTATGAACAAGTCACCGCCTTGTATAGAATATTAAGGGGCCGTGTTGTCGCCTTCCTCGTAATTAAAGCCGGCCGCGGTGGCCGAGGGGACTGAGGCGCTTCAGTCACGGTCAGCACGGCCACTACGGTAGGGGGTTCGAATCCCCCCTCGGGCATGGATATTTGTGCCGTCCTAGTTCGTAAGTAGTTCATAAGTAGTTTGTAAGTTTAGGGACTGATGACCCCGTAGTTAACTCCCATAAGCTTAACAAACATTTGAACATTTGATCGTAATTAAATCACGTAAGAGTACATGATAGTAGTCACAAAACTACACGCATATGACTGGAAAGCCACCAGAAATATGATTTTCAGGTTTGAAAAATAACTACAATCGCTCAGGATGAACGCCGTACTTATTTTAAAACACCAAGGCAATGCCTTATACACTGTTTAGTTTCACTTCTACCAACGTATAAACAAGCACCGCAGTAAGTAAATTTTGCAGCTACTGTACTCCCGTGTAAGTATTTCAAACACGTTCACAATACTACGAATGGCTGTTACGCTTTATGCTATTGACATTAATTACGCTCTTAGACAAGGTAAAATTTGCGTAACATACTAACTATATGATACAACTATGATGATGTAAAACTCGTCTTCGTAAACTATATCTCAGACTGTTAATAAGAAAGGCTTTCTTGTACTAAACCTGCTAAAATGGTTATTTCTGTACCAAAGTTCTTTTTCTCAATAGTAAAAGCCAGAATCTGGTATGCAAAATGTTAATATAAAGCCTAAATCCTGTTTTATTTCCGATTAGTGATTACTTATTGTTGTTCTGTGGTGATTACTTCTACCAGGAAAATGGAAATGTCGGCATCTCACAGATTATGTTTTAAAATATCTCAAAGACATCCTACATTTGATTGAATAAATATCTTTGTACTATTTTGATTTATATTAATACCTTTAAGACCCATTTATATTACTCCATTGATCTCTATTAGAGATCACTGTATTACTCTGATAAAAAATTATCTTTTTACAAAAGTATCATTTTTGACTCAGTCGCGAAAATTATTCCTAGTGAATATTTATGTACGTGAGCCAGGGAGATCCTATATTTATCCACACAGTTACGACTCTTAATTAATGAATATTTATTTATCTTTTATTTTCTCAAATTTTAACCAAACAGAGGGGAAGTAAATACGTAAAGGGAATTGAATTTTTTTTTTTTTTTTTTTTTTTTTTTTTTCGTGTTGAGGCTTCTCCTGGTTTTTTTCCCTTTAAAAATAGCGTACAGAATATTTCCATCGAGTGGCTCCTGCTATGTCAACCCCTCTGAATATCTTTTAAAGATGTTGAAAAAATATAAAAATGAATTTGAAGTAATGTGCAGTTGGACGCATCTGGCGTTGGCGTCTTGACGACACTATAAAAGAAGTTCTCTTACCAATTCATGAGTTAAATGTTTGTTAAGCTTATGGGACTTAAATGCGGGGTCATCGGTCCCTAAATTTACAAACTACTTATAAACTAACTTATACTAAACACAACACAAACATCCATGGCCGAGGGAGAATTCGAACTCCCGACGTTGAATGGTCTCGCGCATCGGAGCACAGCAAGTGTCGGGGGGGGGGGGGGGGGGGGATAGGCACTCCGGCGAAAACGCTTGCTATTGGCTGGAGCGCCCTGACATCACGTCGAGGACCCTAGTGCAGCCGTATGCTTATACGGCAAATGCGCCGCACCACGGACTCTGTGGCGTGTTACGCGTTCCTTTTAATTTCGGTTACGTTCGATACACATTTGTATAAGTCAAAACAAGTGGCATCACACGTTTTGTACACACAAAGATTAAATAAATTATAATTAAGATGATAGATAACTCACTCATTTGATGAAGAAGCAAATTTTAATGTAGTCTGTGTCTACTGCCGTTTACCAGACGACGATGCAATCAATTACTGCTTTCTCTTTGCGACACATTTATTCATTGCTTCTAATTTTGCTTCTTGATTGAAATGCCTAATCCTCATAAATGTTCTCATGTTTACATAAAGAGTAATAACTGCTTCATGAACCTCGAGATAGATTTGTTTTAAAACATAGCACAGAGACTTGATGACATTATTTTTGTTTACACACTCCATAGCCGTCAAAAGCAGTAATTCTTCTTCAAAATGCAACTCTCTGTTTTCCCATGTTGGCGTTGGAGTGTAAAGACCACCACGAGATATAATTGGTAACCAGTCTGCATCGTGATCGACTTCACGGTTTGCTGATGGAAAACGTAGAGATTTATCAATGTTGTGGCGCTCAAATGCAATATAGCCTGCAATGTATTTTACCGCATTTGGAAGAACATCTGAGATTGTACAGAGTCATCCCCCACTGTTACCAAATGTTACTAAATTTTCTTCCACATTCTCAGTTTCTGGGGTTTCTCGTAGGGGCGATTCGTCAACAACGTTTACACATAGCTCAAATGGTAAAAAAACTTAGGGACGCAGAATCCTAATCGATATCACACTGGGAAGACTCTGTATTTAATTCTTTAGTAACAGGCGTGTTCCCAGAGAAAGAAATATCATCTATAAGTAGACGTATTCTTTTCCTTACTTCAAAAAGGTGTTATAAAATAAATTTGCTTTATATCTAAGGTCCGCCTTGAGCAAACACAAATGTTTTTTTGATTTTTCCCATACATGTTTCGCTGGCGTTGCAGTATCATCAGTGGGATGTTTTAATTCATATTGTCTGCCAAATTAACAATGGAATAATTGACAATATGAATTAAAACATCCCACTGATGGTACTGCAACGCCAGCGAAACATGTATGGGGAAAATAAAAAAAACATTTGTGTTTGCTAAAGGCGGACCTTACATATAAAGCAAATTTATTTTGTAAGCAAACACGGAGATTGAGGAGCTTTTCAAACCTCAAGGTGTTATAAAATACACCCAATCCTCGTAGCCTAGAAAAGAAAATCCAGGCAGTCTTGATTAAGTCTACAAGTTAATATGTAGCTGATTTCATACTTTAAAGACTTTCGAAAAGACCAAAGAGAAGTTTTATTGAAGTTATGAAACCTTTCTGGAAAGGCAACATTATCTATTTATCGCCAACGCGCATTGCTGAATACATAAGAATTTCTTCAAAGTATTTTCTTGCATTGTGAAATTCATACTTAACTCATTGCGAAGGGACGAGCATTCATATTTTGGAACACTATAGAGTTCAAGACATCAAAGACGTCGTTAACCAGCTCAATAAAATTACTTTCTACGTCCTTATGAAAAACATATTTCAAAACCTGTTTGCCGTGAAAATAGGCCCTCTGCCATCCGTACATTCTGCCTTGCCCATCCATTTACGTTTAAGTGGGCTTCAGTTATTACTCAGAGACCATTCGTTTGTGTTCTATAATTTTCGCTGCAGAGCGGAATATTAACACACACGTTCGCAGTATTTTATATACACCGATAACTTTCCATCCCAATATACACCACCCTTTTATCATTATTAACCCTCAAGCAACAATGTAACCAATAAAACCATTTTCAAAGAATAAATATAATTTTCAAAGAGTAATTATTGTTCCGCATTTCGCGTTATATTCTTCAAATTACTAAATATCTATCAAATCACTACAAAACCGTGCCTAAAATTAAAAAAAAAAAAAAAAATAGTAATTGTACAAATATTTAAGTCTCTGCGTCTTGTCGTTCGGACGTGATAAGCGTACACCGAACACACATTCACATTAATATATATAGATAAATAACTATCCGATCGTCATAAAACCGTGCCTAAAGCCTTCCCCGGGTAGACACTGGTATCAGTAGAAATGTTTAGCTCTTTATGTCTTGTGGTTCAGACGTGATAAACGTACACCGAACAGACATTCACATTTATAGATATAGATTTTAGACGAGAACCAGCCAAACGAAAACAATACAGCATATGAGTGTATCGTTGCCAAATGAATTCCAGCAGGATTCACTGTCAATACCACACGACTGTTTTGTCTAAATTATAATGTCAACTCACAGTGTTGATAGTGACTCGAACGCAAACAAACAAAAAAAAAAAAAAAAAAAAAAAAAAATAAAATAAAATAAAATAAAAAAAATCCGTAGGCAATTCCGCTTTTTAGTTACCAAAAATCTGCACTACAGCCCACAATCAAATACCAACATATGAAACTAACAAACCTTCAGCATTACCTCTGCTGATAACTATTCAACATTTAACTAAATTACGTACTCAAACCAAGTAAATTAGTAACACTGGATAGAATATTTGCAAATTGTCTAGGCCATCAAATAAGAATACCTCTTTGTAAATATTCAACAAAAATTACTTCATCTCCTCTTGGGAAATAAATAAATTGTTCCCTTACGAGAATGTACCGAAAATATCTCCAGAAAATAACTAAATTCTTCCAAACCACTGAATATTGCCTGGCTTCACCTGCACTATTTAATCGATTGTACCTAATGATATCGATCGTGCATCTCAATACAAGATGTTAACTACGTGACGGTGAAATGATACAATTAAAAATTAACCGAAGATATATTTTAACCCGAAGCGTTTTTTCTCTCTCTCGTGTATCTCTGAACCCTGATCAGTATTTCTTATTTTTCTGGACACGAGAGAGAGAACAGCATTTTACTTCATCTGGCTGTTCCCGTCTTCCGAACCTTGCTATTTTCCGAACTGTTTAGACGTATCTGTGTCGGCTCCTGTTATACATGCTTTATCTCTCTGAGTTTAGTGTAAGTAAGGTGAACTCCGTCTCTTTTTGTAATGTAACTGCCGCCAACATCTGTTCAAAATAGCTTTAAAATTTTTTTTAATATCTAAACTAAATCCACCATTTATTTCAAAAAATGTTCAAATGTTTATAAATCTATCGGACCAAACTGCGTGGTCATCAGTCCGTAGCTTACAAACTACTTAAACCTAGGTAAACTAACCTAAGGACAACACACACACACACCCATGCCCCAGGGAGGACTCGAACCTCCACGGCGAGCAACCGCGCGCTCCGCAGGAGACGCTTTAGACCTCACGGCTACTCCACCGCGGCACCATTTATTTAATACTTCTTATCAGTGAAATAATTTTTTACGAAATTTTAACCATCTTTGATCCCAATGCAGAGTTAGAAAACTTTTACGAAATTAAATCAGACTAAAAACATGAATCTTGCACTAATTCCAATCCTTATGGCAGTTCCATAATAACGGAACCATCACAACTCGGCAATCAACTCGGTACTAAGCTAACATTCAAGTTTTTTGTGGAACCAAAAACGTTATTCAAATTTCACCACGTAACAATAACTATTAATATTCAAGGCGTCGCTTTTATTCATAGCTGCGACCAGATGTTGTCTTTCAAGGAGATCTTTGTTGTCTGTACACGGAATATCTTGAGCACCCATTGCTCGATTAAAGTTAATCTTTGGACACCTACCACTGTTTTAGTATCACAGGCGAAAAATATACAACATACATTATGCAAACATACTTTGGTGCAACAAATAAAAAAAAATACGATATTATTTTCTGAGATCAACAACAAATAATGATATTCCTTCAATAAAAAACCGTCTTGATTGCAGATTGTTTAATTCTTTAAATAATGACGCGTTTTGTCCTTTAGCTGGGGAATGTCAGATTATCTGTGACAGAATTTACACAAAATTACAAGGCGGAATAGGGTATTTGACTGTTTTCTGGAAATCGTTTTAAATTGTTAATTATGTCATATTATGGTCCGAACATGCCTTTTTACCTCGTGGATTTCAGTACTTTAAAAAAAAAAAAAAAAAAAAAAAAAAAAAAAAAAAAAAAAAAAAAAAAAAAAAAAAAAACAGAAATGAAATTCAAATAATTTGAAAGCCCGCTAAAACGCTACATTTGAGTCACGTGATGCCTGTGACGTCATACAACACGCTGCTGCTGCTGCTCTCGTAAGATAAACGAATACCTGTATATTGTTTGGACCGAGGCCTCGTGTTTGGGCGTTAAAGTTTGCATAATGACTTACAAATATTGCTTAGTTCCGCATGGTACCAATACATCTGTCAAGATCCAGAAAAATTGTTCTTGCAAGTACCAAAAAATGAGAAGATACGCAAAAAGTTGTTGACACTGGTGCGAAGAGATCCAAAAGTAAAATTTTACGAAGCTTCTCGCCGTGCTCCAGTGCTTATGTTGGCAATTTATGAACAATAAAGTGTAGAATTGCGTTAATATTATTCAACGAGCTACTGAGTAAATGTTATTGCTTCTCCTTTCACTTGCAGCAAAATTAATACTGTACCTGCTCTATGGCTGACAGGTTCTTGTATGTACCCTTGTCATTTCAAAAAAAAATATTTTCGTTTTAATTGAAGTTGTCACGAAATAACATTTATTGGTGATCTGAGTTGCCGTTATTACCATTGGTGCTAACATACCCATTGCAGCTCGGCGACAAGCGTCGTACAATTTAACCGATCCAAATGAAATAATAGCTACTTCATGTGTGTATTTCTGTGAGGATCATTTTGATGTAAGTAAACAATATTATTCCATTGGTAAACTAAACTGTTTAGTATCATTCTCTTCTACTGCAAAGGTGTAAAGTAGTATTATGTGTAGGTTAATGACATGATGTTTACATTTCCGAAGTAAAACTTCATAATGTTACATGCCTACGATTTATGTGTAATTAAAGCCTTTTCCTAATATATTTGGTGAAAGAACAACATGAATATTGTTGCAGCCCACTATAAAAGTATAGCACTGATTATTTATCTGCAGTAAGTGCAATTTTATCATCAATAGCTCTTAGTCAAACAACCGTTTTATATATCGACAGCGCCCTTCTGGTTACTTTACAACTTACCCTATCGCAATATACGTATATTGGAGATGTCTTTAATGCGCCGATTTATTTAGCTTTCAAACTTCCGTAATACGCAAGTGTAAATACGATTAAAAAGTGTTAGTTACCCAAATAAGTGTTTATTGAAGCTTTACTCGGTTAAATTTTACTAACTATCCCGGCGGCTGCGTGTGACTATGTTGGCAACAGATGCTGAATAGGGAGAATCATGAGACGTCGCCATTAGCCAATCGCCTGACGGCGCAAATATTTTGTCGTGAAACCTTTGATTTACGAGGGCAGTTACTTTTACTGACCGGACAAGGGTACATACAAGAATCATATAGCAGGAATAGCATTATTTATTTACTTCATGGTCTGTATGATACACTAATCTAGTCATTCTATGTGGTCTGAACATCTGGACAAAGATTTTCTATCGTGTTGTTGATGTTGCCAACATAATCACTCAAGGCCGCTTGGATAGAAGTTAAAATTCCACCCTTTATTGCATAATATGGTGACTTCAGATTAAGTCTGCTGACATCAACAAATAGGGTACTTTTTTTCCAATGGCATAAAATATCTCTCGAAACAATTAGCTTTAAAATGTAGGTATGCGTTACTTACGATGCAGTTTTCACGTTTCTTATTTCTGGCACGTAAAAATCTGGATTGCTTTTAAAGAATGAAGACACCATAATTCCATCAACTTTAGGGAGGTTTCCGATGTCAGCCTTCACATAACCATCTTCCATTGTGGCATAAAAACTGTAAACGCGTTTAGGTCACGAAAAAACTGAAGCTGCGAAATGGAGGAAACGCGTACAATAATACAGCTCTGACTTCTAGTTGCCGCGCTGTAGGTGTTCTATGACGTCACCAGTACTTCAGCCAATAACGGAGCGTTTTCGATCATGTGATGTAATCGTGAAATTTGATGATTTTTAAGCTTTAATTACGTAAAAATAACAGATGTTCTGTAAGAATTATGAGCGAAAATTCTGTCTGAATGTTATAATCACTCAGAATAACAATAATACGAACCATATTTTTAACACAGGAAAATACTCTATTACAAAACGGGGGTAATGAGGCATGGGCACGTATTCTTGACGATGTATGCTCACCATTACAACATTTGCTCGAAGAAAGGTACTTCTGATGCATACTTGCCATGAAATTAATATGTCGTTTGTGTTTCTCAGGAATCGTACAGGGTAACCCAAATCCTCTTTGTTTGCGCCTGACATCATGCAGGTGTATGAAAACTGCTACAACAATCAGTTTCTAGATATCGTTGGATCATTGCCGTTGTCGCTTCAGATTGCTTCACTTCTGCAGTAAACATTATTGTGACGATTAGATGTTTTGCTAAGTAAACTGGTGGCATCTATAATTTGAAATTAGTTTATGATTTATTGATCGCTTCAGAAAACTTAAAATAGAAGCAGAAAGGACTGTTTTGTATATTTATTTATACTTCTAATGGAAACATGTAACAGTTTGCAAAAGGGAAATACACTTACCACAATAATTGAACAGCTCATATGGTGCTGTGGTGCTATATGTACCACCATAGTTTTAGACCTAAGTCACAAAAATAAAATCGTCACAAAATAAAATACAGGATGGTGCAAAAGTCGGACACTGGGCACGAATATAAATAAAAAAATGAATTTATGTGTCATTACAAATACAGACTCTACTTACTATTATTTTTTATTTTCAAACTTTTTCCTTTCTTCATTAATACAACCTTGAAGTAATTTTGGAAGACTGTTACATAGATTACTCTGTGGCACATTGTGGTATCACTGTCCAAATCATGATGCTGTATGCATTATGTATTTAATTTTTCATTTCAGCACAGCTCTGAGTTCTTGACGATACCCAATAGAGGAAAAAAGAAATCCATGGGCGTGGTATGGTGAACGTGGTGGCATGTCAACATCCGTCCTTCGGCCAATCGCTTTTCTTTGGAAAGTTTCTTTGCATAAAAAATTCTTTTACAAACCAAGAGAAATTAGATATCTGACTTCTAATTTCTCTTGGTTTTTAGAAACCTTTTTTTTTTCACCCAAAGTACCCAACCCACGTCACACCTGAACTATACAGGATACAAGCTCTTTATTCTCTCTGGCCCTTTTATATCGGCATCGGGGCGGTACCACACTGTTTCTTCCTTATCCGACACGACTCATTTTCTCACTTGGGTATGAAATCACGGACTTCTACTTAAGACAGCAATTGGTTTGATGTTGAAAACAGATCAGACCTGCGCTCGAAATATTGCAATTTCTCCGAAACTACTTATCGGATTTCTTTGTGTGAAACGCGGTTCTATTCCTCTCTTTGAAATCTACGATATTAGCAGCAGAATTTAATACAGTGCCATTTGAAAAAATAAATAAATAAAATAAATAAATAAAATAAAATAAAAGAAAAGAAAAAGAAAAACGAAGTTGTTATCGATAGCTATGTAATTAACATAGCTATGACAGGAGATTGTATTTCGTTTAGTGAGGACTTTCTTACAATTCATTTGTGTGAAAACAGACTTATATTAAACGGTTTCAGAAATAATTGAGATGAAGAGTGTAGTTGAATCACCTCGTATATATGTTCGAGGGTTATTCTGAGCATGGCTTAGAGCGATATTTAGCACTATAAATCTGAAGTGATACATTTATTATTATCCTTGACCAGTGGCGTAGCCAGAATTTGCTTCCGGGGAGGAGGGCTATTTTTAAAAAAAATAAAGCCTATTGAATTTATTAAACTATGACTTATATTTTACATTTTTTATAATTTAACCAACGATACTACGAAAACAATTGCAAGGAATAAAACGAGTAAGCTCGCATTGATTTGAATGTGGAAGAGGAGCAACTTGGTGGAAATGGAGTGTATATAATCAGCTCGTATAATAATGTTACTAGCCAAAGAGAAAGGTATTTAGAGTTTAATTAACAAGAGACTATTCGTAAAAACTGAACTAAAATAACACTATAGTTGTTTATAAGATTCCACTCGGTGGCGCCGTTGACCTATTAAGCAGCGGGTCGTCGCAAATGAACAATCGGCTAGTAACTTCAGCATATCAGTAACAATAGCGGCAGCATCAAAGCTGGTCGCGACGGCATTGAAACCGCTCACAGTAACAGCAGCACACCTTCTCAGTGGCGGCAACACGTTGGCCACCCACTGCCACTTGTGCTTGGCAAATTATAGTTACGTTGTGATTTATTACTCGTGTACTATTTAAAATTACAGGTGCCGACCTGTTTAAAAAAATGAAAACGATAACAAATAATAAAATTAAAAAATGTGTGGGAGGTACTGGAGAGGGGGTGGGCTTCAGCCCCCCCCCCCTCCCGTGGCTGCACCTCTGTCCTTGACCATTTTGGAAAGTTTGTCTCGTTACTACGGAGTATATCGCGCATATCTTGTTCTTCGGCACCGAACAGAAGTTTGAGAAACAATCACTAAACGAAACTCTGTTGTAGTTGGGTATCACCAAGGTGTAAATCTATATGTTTAGAAGCTTCATGTGTAGGACGCAAGAGCTATTCCGGAGGCCGTATGTTGGTGAAGTATGACTTTTCGCGTTAGCTGGATACGGCCTCACACGTCACTGGTAGGGATGACGTCACGGAGAAGCCAGGCAGGTGGCGTCCGTCCTTGAGCGTGGCGCGGACTGCCCGGAGGCGGGACGGCCAAACAGCTGCAGCGGGAGTCCCCACCCCCAGTAACTGTACGCGGCGTGCGTCAGCGGCGGGCAGCCAACAGGTCGACAGGACACGCACCTCTGCACCTCTGCATCTCTGCCCCGGGGGAACCAGTGGCGGCAGCGGCTGCAACCATGGCTCACGCGTAATCGCGTCGTCTTAGAACCCTGTGCCGTAGCGGAAAGAGAATTCACACTTGGTTTAAAAAAAAATTGTGTGCGAACTTGTAGATATTTCAGCAGAGTCATCAACCAATATCCATTAATGGATCAAAAGTATCCGGACCCCTCTGCCGGGGCACTTGCAGTAAGTGAACGTCTGTGCATGAACGGTAGTCCATTTTTTCTCAACAGCCGAATCCAAACTGGCAGTGATTCGTGTGCCCGGCTTCACCAAACTTCGTCTAAATATGTTAGACAAACGTCAAATTCAACGCCTCGTTTATTTTTGACGTACTGTCAAAAGCTACAGCGTTTCATCATCGTCAGTCTCAAAGAATTGACGAGGTGTTTATTTTAAGAGACGCTCCAATCGAAACAGCGTCTAGTATCGTGTTAATTCGATATTATCGAATTTTATCGTTTGTTTTCATTGTTGTTCTCTAGTTTCCGATTCAACAACTGAATATCGCTATGTAAATAGCGGTTTTCAGTACAGCCAAAGTTATTGTGATTCGTAAGTTTGATGAAACCGGGCAATAATAACGCTATGAAAATGGAACGTACCGATGAAATAAAGAGGAGAGCTTCTAAATTTGCTGGTGATGAGAAAAGTTTGTTTGTGGGCCTTCTTTCGAAAATGAAAGACGTAATTCCTTGCGGGAATTTCACATATGGGCCTAGGGGTCTCAGTTGTGCAATTGCTTCTGAAACCTTCTTGATATATCGTCTGAGGGTTGATTTCGAAACCCCATTTAAGTCTGCTATTACCATTCGAAGAGATCCAGTACGATAGAATCGCAGAGTTAAAAGCCGTTGTTTTATTGGGGCTAATGGGTTGTTTCTGTTTGTTGGAAACTCTAGTCTTATTTTCATTTTATTCCAGACGTTTTAATGCTACTTTCTTCGACAATCTAAACCTTAAATGACTTAAGATCGTTACAGTAAACATATGTCGATGAAACGCAAAAATGGAAGTTAAACGATCGTCAATGTCATAAGCGACGCTAGGTGAAATTGGGCATTAATGTCTTCGGATTTGCTGACGGACCGATTCCACATTTGAGCGGTCCATAGCTACTACTAAGTCGGCTGAAAACTGATGGCAAAGCTGGAAAACGTCGTCGTCATTAGAGGAGGAATAGTAAATATCTCAGGAGGTGGTAATATAGATGATTTGCAATAAAATGCCATATAAAATTTATCAAATTTTTATTGTGTAAAGAGATACAGTTATTAGAGCGTAACCCAAGAAAATCTTAAAGCAAAGGCAAATGAAGAAGTTAAAACTTGATTTTCAAAAATTCCACCACTATTGACTTTTCTTCATGACATCACATGTAGCTCTTCTGAGATCGCCGGCTGCGGTGGCCGAGCGTTCTGCGGTGCGCCAGTCACAGTCTGCACGGCCATTACGGTCGGGGGTTCGAATCCCCTCCACGGGCATGGACATTTGTGTCGTCCTTAGTATAAGCTAGTTCATAGGTAGTTTGTAAGTTTAGGGACTGATGACCCCGTAGTTAAGTCCCATAAGCTCTACAAACATTTGAACATTTGAATTTTCTTCTGAGATCGGGATGCTCGAGCGGTCTGAGGTCCCATGTCTCGGGATGCGCGGTCGCTACCGCCTGAAGTCGTCATTCCTCGGGCATGACTGTATGTGTTTCCCGCAGGATTAGTTTCTTTAATAGTCTGTAAGTTTATGGACCGATATCTACGGCAGTTTGGTTTCTCGGTTACCCAGCTTTGCACTGTCGAGGGAATCTTTGCGTTCTTTTAATGAGGACTGCACTCGTCATAATCCGAACTATCCAATCGACTCTTGCGTTTACACTTTGCCTTTCAACCACCCCCACAAGCATAACTCCAAAGGGGTAAGGTCCTACCAAGCGATACCTTCTTCAGTCAACATATGCCAAAAAAATTTTTTTTTCCAGTTATCATTACTTACGCCAGCTATATCTAATTGTAAGCTTTTTCTGTAGTATCAAATTTATAAAGTTTCAATCACCTTTGTGTCTGAAGTGCTTTTAGTCCACATTTCACTCCCGTAGAAGGCTGCAGAAAAGACTTCCTAATACTTAAATTAATATTCGATACTAACAAATTTCTCTTACAAAAAATTTCCTTCCCATATGATCTGTCTTTTTAAACAACTGTCCTTGTTTGGAACATGCGATAAAAATGTAAAACGACTAGTAAAAAATTTGTTTACATGATTATGTAACTTTGAAGCTCTCTGCTAGCAATTGAAAGGAGTGAGAGAGAAAGAGAAACAACCCTATAAAATACAGTACGATGAAATGCCATACTTGCGAACGTGGGTGCATATTAGTTGCAGTTGCACATATTTGCTTTTGGAAATAAATACTAAACATCAACAAGCTGTAGCTTTAAACTTTTGTAAAAAGTAAGTTCCATATTCCGTTAGTTCTCTATCAATTAATATTGAGAATTTACATTGGACGATATTGAACAATGTTCACTTAATGTAATAAAAGTTTTCAGTAATTCTCTTTTACTTATTATTTCACCAGCAGATAAACACATAAATAGTTCAAAAATCTTCCTGCTTTTTTGTAAGGTTGATCAGTGAATATGTTAGTCACATTAGTCAAACAAGAACGAAGAATTCTCTTAAAGGAGTAGTATTATTTGACTGTAAGTACTATAATGTGCACTGGAGTTGCATAGGTGACATAGCTAGTCTACAAAGTGACTAGTTTTTTGAGTCGTTGCTTCACAAACAGCAAGGATTTCCCACTCAATGTGCCAATTCTCTGAGTCGTGGGCGATAATTGTTTCCAGTGGCTAATCTGCATGGGAAACGTAGAAGGTTAGTTCGCACATTTACAGATGGCAGGCAGTGATTAAATGTTAATCTCTGAACTAACCAGACGCTTCCGTTCCTCACATATACACGTGCCTGGATGTAAACGATGATTCTCCAACGCAAGCAACAGCAAAATCATAAATAAAACCAACACCACCGTCAACAATGTAGCAGTTACATACATTTTAAGACAAAAAAGGTTGCACCACAATGAAATTAACTGCAGATGTGATTTGCATGTACAAACAAACAAATGACTATATTTTCAGAAACATTTGATGATGTATTCAAGGGAAGGAACTTCACAACTTGAACGAATGCATAATGCTTTGGTGCACTGTAATTGGGCTTGCCATTCATTAGCAGAGCCTTTTCTGTTGATGGTGCGAATGAAGCGGTCTACTGCCTGTTGAATCTCTGTTCTGAGGCGAATGCCACGAATTGGTTCTCTCATCTTCGGATTTAAATCAAAGTCACAAGGACTTACGTCCGAGGAGTATGGTGGATGGTACAGTACTTCACAGTCCCATCGACAGAACAGGGCAGCCAAAGCTTACGCTCTATGCGCCCGCCCATTGTCGTGCAAAATGATGGGTGGCTTGCGCAGAAAGAGTTGCCGCTTCTTTCGCAAAGCTGGTCGCAGGTGACTATCCAAAAACGAACAGTAATTATGTGCAGTCATGGTCTGCCGTGGAGGAATGTAATGCGTTAGGAACCCCATCACAGTCGTACACGATAATCACCTAATCACCATAAGTTTCACCATACCTTTCAAGATATTGGGGCTCTGACAAACTATCGACTTTCGCAAAGAAAAAAAAATTCACTTAAATATTCAATATGGAACATACTGCAGACTCGAGAAGGTACACTATTGACCATTAAAATTGCTGTCCCACGAAGATGACGTTCTACAGACGTGAATCTTAACCGACAGGAAGAAGATGCTGTGATATGCAAATGATTAGCTTTTCAGAGCATTCACACAAGGTTGGTGCCGGTGGCGACACCAACAGCATGCTGACATGAGGAAAGTTTCCAACCGATTGCTCATACACAAACAGCAGTTGACCGGCGTTGCCTGGTGAAACGTTGTTGTGATGCCTCGTGTAAGGAGGAGAAATGCGTACTGTCACGTTTCCGACTTTGATAAAGGTCGGATTGTAGCCTATCGCGATTGCGGTTTATCGTATCGCGACGTCGCTGCTCGCGTTGTTTGCGATCCAATGACTGTTACCAGAATATGGAATCGGTGGGTTCAGGAGGGCAATACGGAACGCCGTGCTGGATCCCAAAGGCCTCGTCTCACTAGCAGTCGAGATGACAGGCATCTTATCCGCATGGCTGTAACGGATCGTGCAGCCACGTCTCGATCCCTGAGTCAACAGATGGGGACGTTTGCAAGACAACAACCATCTGCACGAACAGTTCGACGACGTTTGCAGCAGCACCATCAGTTCAGAGACCATGGCTGCAGTTACCCTTGACGCTGCATCACAGACTGGAGCTCCTGCGATGGTGTTCCCAACGACGAACCTGGGTGCGCGAATGGCAAAACGTCATTTTTTCGGATGAATCCAGGTTCTGTTTACAGCATCATGATAGTACCATTCGTGTTTGGCGACATCGCGGTGAACGCACATTGGAAGCGTGTATTCGTCATTGGTTACACGTCTCGGTTACCTCTTCTTCGCATCGACGGCACTTTGAACAGACGCCGTTACATTTCAGACGTGTTACGACCCTTGGTCCTGTCCTTCATTCGATCCCTGGGAAAGCCTACATTTGAGCAGGATAATGCACAACCGCATGTTGCAGATCCCGTACGGGCCCTTCTGTATATGGAAAATGTTCGACTGCTGCCGTGGCAAGCACATTCTCCAGATCTCTCACCAATTGAAAACGTTTGGTCAATGGTGGCCGAGCACCTGGCTCGTCACAATACGCCAGTCACTACTCTTGACGATCAGTGCTATCGTGTTGAAGCTGCATGGGCATCTTGCCATCCAAGCTCTGTTTGACTCAATGCCCAGGCGTATCAAGGCCGTTATTACGGCCAGAGGTGGTTGTTCTGAGTACTGATTGCTCAGGATCTATGCTTCCAAATTGCATGAAAATGTAATCACATGTCAGTGTAGTATAATATATTTGTCCAAAGAATACCCGTTTATCATCTGCATGTCTTCTTGGTGTAGCAATTTTAATGGCCGGTAGTGTAGTTTAAATAGCTGCTGGAACTCTTGTCGAGGGCAGTTCTTGTCAAATATTTCAATATTGTTTTCCTGTAATTAACTTTGTCCTATTACGAACGCTAAGCAGGCTTCAAAACTGATAACACTATTCTAGCGTTCTAATGACGCGAAGTGAATAGGCTCGTGCCAGCAACCGAGCAGTTTTGGGAGGGAGGTGTAACGGGAACTCGTTGCAGGCGGTGCTCACGGGCGAGCAGTGTAAGCGCTCGCGTGCCCACCCCAGGTCTATACAAAAAGGACGATAATAATAAAGAACTCGCAAGAGCTATGCAGATTGCTCACAAACTAGTATCCACTGACACAGGTATGCAAAGGTATTAGCTATGCCGGCCGATGGATTAATGTATGACACTGCAGACCCGTACGGAATGGCCGCGTAAGGCGTCAGGCTTTATACTACGGACTAGGAGGCAGTTCCCGACGGAGGTTCTAGTCCTCCCTCCGGAAAGTGTGCGTGTGTTGTTCTTAGAATAAGTTAGGTTAACTAGTTTATAAGGGACTGATGACGATAGCAGGTTGGTCCAAAAAGTTTACAAACATTCCATATTCACAGAATATATGACATCAACTGCAAATGGACAAAGCCGAAAATGTGTACCTAGGTCGGGATTCGTACCCGGATCTCCCGCTTTCTAGGCAGTTGCGCTGACCACTACACCACTGGGGACACAGTGATCACCGCACCTGCAAAGACTACCTAAGCACGCCTTCCGTCAGACACAAATTCCCAGCTTTACCCTGTCCACAGTACTCAGACTCGTAGTTTTGAAACTAATGCCCATTTGCAGTTGATGTCATATATTCTGTGAATATGAAACTGCAGGGTCAGAAGTTACGAGTATAATATGCCGATGACGGGGAATAATCCTTTCGTTAATGGGAAAGGGTGGACAAGTATGGGGCCGTTACTCTAACGGAAATTAGTTTCAAAACTACGAGTTTGAGTACTGTGGGCAGGGTAAAGCTGGGAATTTGTGTCTGACGCCCGGAGGCGTTCTTAAGTAGTCCTTCCAAGTGCGGTGATAACTGTGTCCCCAGTGGTGTAGTGGTCAGCACAACTGCATAGAAAGCGGGAGACCCAGGTTCGAATCCCGGCTGGGTACACATATTCGACTTTGCCCATTTGCATTTGTTGTCATATTCTGTGAATATGAAAGAATAACAACTGCAGGATCAGAAGTGACATCTGTTCTTTCAAACTTGCAAGTACAGTAAAAAGGGGGACATGTCGATAACAGCGCATAAAGTCTTTGCGAATTTTAATTCCGTGTACTCACTTGGACAGTAGCATACCTCGCAAAAAAAATTTTCGCAGGTGTCAACTTCACAGAGTTCGCGTAGCGGCCTCAGAGAAACCGATTGGAGCAATCGGTGAATGACTCGCTATTTGAATAGGAAGGATGCCACTACTACATGACGTCCGCAGGAAAGGACGAACCGTGGCCAAACAGCGTAAAGAATGTGAATATAGGGACGACAGAACGTGAGATGTCTCACAGCCCCTGATTCATCATTATCACTGACTGGAGTAAAACTGTTTTCAGTGATGAGTCCTGCTTCGAAGTAAGTTCCGATGACCAGTGAAGAAGTGTCTGCAGACGATCTAGACACCGGCGAGATAACTAACTGGCGCTCCATACGTGGTAGTCTGTGATGCCATTTCATAGAAAGTCCGATTTGGTTGTCATCCATGCCAACCTTACTGCATATCTGTACGTCGACGATATTCTACGTCTGTTTGTGATGATCTTCGTGGCAATCCACCTTGGGCTCACATTTCAGCAAGATAACGTCCGCCCGGACGTAACAATAGATTTTACTTCTTCACTTCGCGTTTGCCAAACCAAGCCTTGTCCAGCAAGACATTCACGAAATGAAAGGAAAGAAATATTTCGTGTTTATTACGAGCTAATAACTCTTTACTGGCAGATGCAAGAATACGACGCATCGAGGTGCATTGGAAACTAGATTTTGCTTAAAATGGAATGCAAATTATCTATAATGTGACATTTATTCGCATTCTGCGACAACTTCAGACTTTCAGCTGCTCTTTCTAAGGTGTTTATCATTTTGTGGCAAATGAAAATTTGTGGCGGACTCGGACTCGAAGCCAGGTCTTCCGCTTTTCAGAAGCGGTCGCCTTAACCTCTCAGCCACCAGCGCACGCTTACCTGGTAGAACAAAACTTCCATTTGTGATACATGTATGCATCCCCTAGTTCTCGCACACATTTAGTGCTGGGACACATTTTCAACATCTTTAACCTGTTTTGCCGTGCCATATATATTATGAAACGTCTGACTGGAAAAAAATAATAATAAAGAAAAGTGTCTCTCCCCGTCCCGGAAATAACACTAAATGTATGTGAGCACTAACGGTTGGAGATATGTATGACTAATTGAAGTTTGGGTCTGAGCGAAAGGTTAAGGCGACCGGCGACCGTTCGCCTGGCACAAACTGTCATTTGCCATAAAATAATCTAACATCTTGTAAAGAGTAGCTAAAAGACGGAAGTTGTCGCAAAGTGAGGCAAAAACAGCAACTTAATCTGGCAAAATTGGGCACCAGATAGTTTTAAAAAATGTCATATCAAATCTCGAAAAAAAAAAAAAAAAAAAAAAAAAAAAAAAAAAAGCCACAGAATTTGACAAAAAAAAAATCGCCAAATGTAGCAATCAAATAACTGCGAATTTGGCAAAGAAATAATGCCGAATGTAGCACAACAGTAAAAAGTATCACCGAAATTGCAATTAAAAAAAAAGTTTGGTCGTAAAATAACTTGCATTGAACTGCGCGATGTCGTGCTTCTCGCAATCATTGATAAACTGCAGCAAAGGTACCACGAATGAAAAATTTATTTATTCAAGTAATTTTAGGTTCCTTATCACTTTATTTAATACAATGTACTCACTTTTCATAATGGCAGCACCTAGAGACTTCGAAAAATTTAAATCGCGATTTCAAACATTTCGCACACGTTTCATCGCTTACATGTTTCTAATTAGATATTTAACATTTCTATTCATTTATAAAGTCGTCAGAAGTTTGAAGATGTTAAAAACATGCGAGTTATATTGTACAAAGAATAGCGGGCTTCATGTATCACTATCTAATTCAAATGTAAGTTGGGAAGGCGACGTGTGCGGCAGTGTGTGGTACCGGGCGTGGCTAGATTCCTGCAGACGTCAGAGCCGGTGCCTTTATGTTAGCGCCTGCGCACGATCCCCGTGGCCTCGGTCGCAGATGCGCTGTCAGATAGCGGGACGCGCGGCGCGGCGTTCTGCGCAGATCGGATCTGCGGCCGCTTCCGTCGCCGCTAGAATGTGCTGTTATTTCCCGCCGCGCCACAGGCACAAAGGCCGCCACGCGCCACGCCAGCTGACATTCTCCCGCTACCAGTTGTTCCTGGGGCCCGCTCTTTGCCTCCAATGGACCAAGCACAATGAAACCTACGCACTTACATCTACATCTACATGGGATACTCTGCAAATCACATTTAAGTGCCTGGGAGAGGGTTCATAGAACCACAATTATACTATTTATCTCCCTTTCCATTCTGGAATAGCGCGCGGGAAGAAAGCACACCTGAATCTCTCTGTTCGAGCTCTGATTTCTCGTATTTTATTCTGATGATCATTTCTACCTATGTAAGTGGGAGTCAACAATACATTTTCGCATTCGGAGGAGAATGTTGGCGATTGGAGTTTCGCAAGTAGCGCACGCCGCGGCGATAAGCGCCGTTGTAGTGATTCCCATCCCAGATCTTGTAACGCTGTCTCCCCTATATCGTGACAATACGAAACGAGCTGCCCTTCTTTGGACTCTTTCGATGTCCTCCGTCAAACCCACCTGATAAGGATCCCACACTGGGCTGCAATACTCCAAAAATGGACGGACAAGCGCAGTGTATGCAGTTTCTTTAGTAGTTCTGTTGCATCTTTTAAGGGTTCTGCCAATAAAACGTAGTCTCTGGTTCGCCTTTCCCACGATATTATCTACGTGTTCTTTCCAGTTTAAATCTGAAGTAATAGTAATTCCTAGGTATTTTGTGGAGTTTACGGCCTTCACGTTTGACTGATTTATGTTGTAAACAAAGTTTAACGGATTTCTTTTCGTACTCATGTAGACGACTTCACACTTCTCATTATTTAGAGCCAATTGCCAATTTTTACACCATACTGATATCTTATTCAGATCGTTCTGCAGTTGTTTCCACAGCCAAAGTGGAAGAAAAATCTATCTATATATACAGGGTGTTTCACTAAGTGTGTTTGCCTCTGTAACTTATAAAATAATAGGTGACGGGAAATTTTAATGCGGTAGGTCAACACAACAAATGTTACACTTTGAGCGGAGTTATGAAAATAGTTTATTGTATCATTTTCCAAAGAGTTACAGCACAAAGAAATAATTTTTTAATCAGAACAATAGTTTTTTCTATCGTGCATTGGATTCGTTGAAACCAGCTGCGTCCAAATCAATTTAAACTACATTCCTATCACTGTATTTTTGGGAGCTACAACCCTTCAAAGTTTAGGGGGCGGAGGCTACGACAGCGTAGCTGACTGGCTGGTGGTCATGAGACAGTGGGCCGTTCCCCATGGGATAGCCACTCGGCCAGTCAGCTACGCTATTGCAGCCTCCGCCCCCGGAACTTTGAGGGGTTGTAGCTCCCAAACTAACAGTGATAGGAATGTAGTTTAAATTGATTTGAACTCAGCTGGTTTCAACGCATCCAATGCACGATAGAAAAAACTATTGTTCCATTTAAAAAATTATACCTTTGTGCTGTAACTCTTTGGAAAATAATACAATAAAATATGTTCATAGCTCCGCAGAAAGTGTAACATTTCTTGTGTTGACCTACCGCATTAAAATTTCCCGTCACCTATTATTTTATACGTTACAGAGGCAAACACAGTGAAACACCCTGTATATAAATGAATTGCTGTTCGTTAGTCTCGCTAAAACTTGAGAACGGCTGAACCGATTTGGCTAATTTTAGTCTTGAAATATACGTGCAAGTTCAGGGAAGGATTAAACGGTGATAAAATTTGGAAAAGTTGTCCGGAAAAGAGGAAAATCGGGAAAAACTGAAACAGCTTTTTCCAGTGAGCTATCAAAACCGTTCGTACAATTGCGATAAAATTTTGTACATTTCATGCTGAAAGCAAGAGGAGGGATCGCATCAAATAAAAATTTGGAAAAGTCTCCCAGGAAGTAGGAAAACTGAGGAAAAACCGAAAGCGATTTTTTCTATGAATTAAAATCAATTGCTACACGGTTGTAAGAACATCACTTGAGCACGGATTGACAGGACAAGATTTGTATGAAATAAAGGTTTTGGAAAACCTGCCGTAAAATTGGAAAATTTGAGAAAAACTGTAAGTGCGTTTTCCAATGTGTTTTTGATTGAATTCAGCACAGTAACTGACTATTCGCACGACAAATACGAGTAATTCTTTTATTGTATTGTTCATTATGGTCCGAAAAAGTTTTGTGTAAAAAAAAAATTAAAAATAAGATAAAATAAAAAAATAAATAAAAAAAGGAAAAAAAGAAAAAGAAAAAAGAGAGGGACAGCTAAAAAGGAAAGTCGCACAATTCGAACCAAATTCGTTTTTCAATATGTTTCTAAATGTACTTAACATTATAAGTTGAGAACCGTTCATCCGATTGCGATAAAGTTTTGATCATTTGACGTTCAACGAAAGATGAACGAACTTATGAAACAAAAATTTGGAAAAGTTTCCCCGAAAATTGGAAAATTCAGAAAAAATTGAGATTTTTCTATCAATATCATTTATCTGATTGAGATAAAATTTTGCACACTCGACGTTCAAAGAGAGAGGAAGGTGTGAGCGAAATAAAAGTTTGGAATAGTTGGCCAGAAAATACGAAAATTTGTGGAAAAGCTGTTTTCTTTGGGGTATCAATATCAATCGTACGATTGCGATAAAATTTTGCACATTTGACGTTCAAAGCAAGAGTACATACATATTAGCAATTGCGAAGCATTGCCGAGGTAAAGGAGTCAACAATCCGAAAAATTGAACACCACAGTACTTTACTAGGCACGGTCCGGTTTGGAGGTGGTATGCCGTTGCCTTCCTCCGACCTTCGAACTGACTTATCCAGCTAGTTATAGGGAGACCTACAGTTTAACGTGGGTTCCGAACCACGGTGCTACTCGGTATTTTTCACATGAGCAATGTTGCCAGAGGTGAAAGAAGTGGAAAGTGACAGATAAAAATCCTAGGACCTAGCGGGGATCGGATCCGCGACAATTTGTAGTCAGGGACTCTACAACTGTGCAACCGAGGCGCACTTTTTTATTTTACTTTTTTATTGATGAATAATTTCGGGATGGTCTGAGGCCATTCTCATGTCCTCCATGCCGGTGTCATACTACACATACAAAAGATATTTCCTCCAATTTACACTTATATAATACCTGGCAGGAAATGTCTTTTGTATTTGCTGTGATGAAACTGGCACGGAGGACTCGAGAATGGGCTCAGGCCAGCCTGACTCGTTGGTAATAGGAAAAACCTATTCTGCAACTGTTGTTGTGGTCTTCAGTCCGCAGACTGGTTTGATGCAGCTCTCCACGCTACCCTGTCCTGTGCAAGCCTTTTTATCTGAGAATACGAACAGCAACCTACATCCTTTTGAATCTGCTTACTGTATTCGTCCCTCGATCTTCCTCTACGATTTTTACCCCATACACTTCCTTCTAATGCTAAGTTGACGTTTCCTAGACACCTCGAAATGTGTCTCACCAACCTGTCCCTTCTCTGTCAAGATATGCCAGAAACTCCTTTTCTTCTCAATTCTGTTGAGCACCTCCTCATTAGTTACGTGATCTACCCATCTAATCTTCATCATTCGTCTGTAGCACCACATTTCGAAAGCCCCTATCACATTTTTGACTGAACTCCTTATTGTCCACGTTTAACTCCCATAAAATGCTACACACCAGATAAATGCTTTCACATATGACTTCCTTACATTTAAACTAATATTGGGTGTCAATAAATTTTGCTTGTTCAGAAATGCTTTTCTTCCCATAGCCATTCTGCATTTCACATCTCCTTTACTGCAGCTCATCTACTACTTTTATCGTCTCATTACCTAATGTAATTCCTCCGGTATCGCCGGATTTTCTGACACTACGTTCCATTACCCTCGTTTTACTCTTGTTAATGTTCATCTTTACCTTCCTTTCAAGACGCCGTCAATTTCGTTTAATGCTCTTCCAGGTTCTTTGCGGTTTCTGACAGAATTACTATGTCGTCAACGAACCGCAATACTTTTATTCCCTCTCCTTGGACTTTAATTCCCTCTCCAAATTTCTCCTTGCAGTTCTTCAGAGCTTGATCAATGTTAAGATTGAACAGCATTGGGGAAAGGCTACAACTTTGTCGTACTCCCTTCCCAATCACTGCGGCCCTTTCATGACCTTCGACTCTAATAATTGCTGTCTGGTTTTTTACAAGTTTAATATAATTCTTCCCTCTCTGTATTTTACGCTTTGCACCTTCATAATCTGAAAAAGTGTATTTCAGTCAACATTGTCAAAGGCTTTCCCCAGATCCACAAATGCTAAAAACGCATGTTTCCCTTTCCTTAAAACGCAGCATGCTGGAGTTTATAAAGAACCTACCATTTTTGCATAAATAAATTTCACATTCGAAGCACCTTCGCTGCGAGAAGCAGGTCATCACACCGTCCAATGTACTACGGGGTCATAAAAAGTTATTTTATGGCCAGACTCGTTTTCTCGAATTTTGGTATTACGTTTTACTGATTTAAGTATTAGGTTTTTGCACATTCCGTATTATTTCTTTGCCAAGTTCGGCGTTATTTGTTTGCTGTAATTGGCGATTTTTGTTTGTCACATTCTGTGTATGTTTTTGGCCAAATTTGATGATACTTTTTTAAGAAACTAGTACCTTTTTTTGACAGATTCATTGGCTGTTTTTCCCAGATTGGTGATCCTTTCGACAAGGTAGGTGTTTATTTTGCCAAATTTAGTTGATTTGCCAGTTTACTATTTATTGCCAATTCTGAAGTGTTTATTGTCAATTTACGTTTGTTTACTGCCAAATTCAGTGTTTTTGCCAGTCTCTATTAGTTTGACGTATCATCGTAGATGATACAAGAATCTTTGCATATAGGGAAAAAAATTGGCAAACTTCATTTCTCAGATTTATCAAATTTATATGCGAAAAATTGATCAAATTCTTCGATATTTGTTATATAAAAAAAAGCCGATTCCGCGGAATTTCGCTGAAATCGTCTACTTCACTTGTTTTTCGAATTATCTGTTTCATGAAATTGTGTGCCCCTAACTGTGCGTAACAGACACAACATTTGGTCTAGTAGTGCAACAGTACAACCTGCAGTGTACCAAGTTCAGGTTCTGCAGCCACTTTACCATGCTGTTCGTACCGGAAGTCGCATGTCTATCATCCCAGCTGCACTTTCTACCAGTTACCGATAACGCCACAATTCGTACGTTGTCGAAATAATCGCATCTAGGGTTACGAAACGTGTTTCTTTGTACTGTTAGATTAGATTAGATTAGATTAGATTAGATTAATACTTGTTCCATAGATCATGAATACGACACTTCGTAATGATGTGGAACGTGTCAGTTAAATGAAGTGTGTCTATACATAATATTACATGACACTCAATATTTGAATATTTTTTTTTATTTTTTTATTTATTTATTTTTATTTTTATTTTTTTTTAAAGTTTTTCCTAAAGTACTAACTTTTATCTAGAAATTCATCTAATGTGTAGAAGGAATTGCCATTCAGAAATTCTCTTAATACATTTTTAAATGCTAGTTGGCTATCTGTCAGAATTTTGATACTACTAGGTAAGTGACCAAAGACTTTTGTGGCAGAAAATTTAACCCCTTTTTGTGACAGAGCTAAATTTAACCTTGAATAGTGTATGTCACCCTTTCTCCTAGTGTTGTAGCTATGCACACTGCTGTTACATTTGAATTCAGTTGGATTGTTAATAACAAATTTCATAAGTGAATATATATATTGTGAAGCTACTGTGAAGATTCCTAGATCCTTAAACAAATGTCTGCAGGATGATCTTGGGTGGGCTGCAGCAATTATTCTGATGACCCGCTTTTGGGCAATGAATACTTTCTTACTAAATGATGAATTGCCCCAGAATATGATGCCATAAGAAAGCAGAGAATGAAAATAGGCATAGTATGCTAGTTTACTGAGTTGTATATCACCAAAGTTTGCAATCACCCTAATAGCATAAGTAGCTGAGCTCAAACGTTTCAGCAGATCTTCAATGTGTTTCTTCCAATTCAACCCCTCATCAATGCATAAACCTAAAAATTTTGAATATTCTACCTTAGCTATAGATTTCTGGTTGAAGTCAATATTAATTAATGGTGTGATGCCATTTATTGTGTGAAACTGAATATACTGTGTTTTTTCAAAATTTAAAGAGAGTCCATTTACAGAGAACCATCTAATAATTCTCTGAAATACTTCATTGACAATTTCATCAGTTAATTCCTGTGATTCGGGTGTGATAGCGATACTTGTATCATCAGCAAAGAGAACTAGCTTGGCATCTTTATGAATATAGAAAGGCAAATCATTAATATATATTAAGAACAGCAAAGGTCCCAGTACCGAACCCTGTGGCACCCCATGCTTGATAGTTCCCCAGTTTGAGGACTTGGCAGTTTTTTGTATATTATGTGAATTACTTATATCAACTTTCTGAACTCTTCCAGTTAGGTATGATTTAAACCATTTGTGCACTTTTCCACCCATACCACAGTAGTTAAGCTTATCTAGAAGAATTCCATGGTTAACACAATCAAAGGCCTTTGATAGATCACAAAAAATCCCAACGGGTGATCCCAACAGAGTATTTAAAAAGTGTTGATAGCAATATAACACTTAATTAACATCATATTGCCTTCCATACAGAAGGTTTTTTTTTTTTTTTTTTTTTTTTTTTGCGCCGACGACTGTTTTTATGATATCAAAATGGGTGTTTTTGAACCAATCAGCTGCAGCTGCAAAACACCCATTTGGACTTAATTAAGAGATAAGCGATTTCTATCAAATAAATACGAAACTTTATAGGGACATCCAAAGTAAAAATAACGTAAGATTGTACACATGATGGGAAGCGGTGGCGTGGTATGGCTGCACCAGCGGCAACTGCTGGAGGGGGCAGCGGCTAGCAGTCTGTGGGCGTGGCTCTGGCTGATCCGGCCACTGCATTTCACATTACGTCAATACCGGATAATACGCCGTACACTGTCTAAAAGCGTTATTAAAATAAAATACACATAAAAAAAGTGTCACACAATTACTAGAACTTTACCAACACCACGTAATTAGCTGCTGCATAAAGCTGCTAAATACATTTAAGTATTAGAAGAAAATATACACTACTGGCCATTAAAATTCCTACAACAAGAAGAAATGCAGATGATAAACGAGTATTCACTGGACAAATATACTAGAACTGACATGTGATTACATTTTATGCAATTTGGGTGCATAGATCCTGAGCAATCAGTACCCAGAACAACCACCTCTGGCCGTAATAACGGCCTTGATTCGCCTGGGCATTGAGTCAAACAGAGCTTGGATGACGTGGACAGGTACAGATGCCCATGCAGCTTCAACACGATACCGCAATTCATCAAGAGTAGTAACTGGCGTATTGTGACGAGCCAGTTGCTCGGCCATCATTGACCAGACGCTAATCCCGCACGGGACCTCCAACATGCGGTCGTGCATTATACTGCTGAAATGTAGGGTTTCGTAGGATCGAATTAAGAGCAGAGCCACGAGTCGGAACACATCTTAAATCTAACGGAGTCTGTTCAAAGTGCCGTCGATGCGAACAAGAGGTGACCGAGACTTATAACCAATGACGAATACACGCTTCCAATGTGCGTTCACCGCGGTGTCGCCAAACACGGATGCGCCTATCATGATGCTGTGAACGGAACCTGGATTCATCCGAAAAACATGACTTTTTGCCATTCGCGCACTCAGGTTCGTCGTTGCATACACCACCGCAGGCGCTCCTGTCTGTGATGCAGCGTCAAGAGTAACTGCAGCCATGGTCTCTGAGCTGATGATTCTGCTGCAAACGTCGTCGAACTGTTCGTGCAGACGGTTGTCGTCTTGCAAACGTCCCCATCTGTTGACTCAGGGATCGAGACGTGGCTGCATGGTCCGTTACAGCCATGCGGATAAGATACCTGTCATCTCGACTGTTAGTGATACGAGGCCGTTGGGATCCGTCACGGCGTTCCGTATTGCCCTCCTGAACCCACCGATTCCATATTCTGGTAACAGTCATTGGATCGCAAACAACGCGAGCAGCATTGTCGCAATACGTTAAACCGCAATCGTGATAGGCTACAATCCGACCTTTATGAAAGTCGTAAACGGAATGGTACGCATTTATCCTCCTTACACGAGGCATTACAACAACGTTTCACCAGGCAACGCCGGTCAACTGCTGTTTGAGTATGAGAACTCGGTTGGAAACTTTCCTCATGTCAGCACGTTGTAGGTGTCGCCACCGCCGCCAACCTTGTGTGAATGCTCTGAAAAGCTAATCATTTGCATATCACAGCATCTTCTTCCTGTCGGTTAAATTTCGCGTCTGTAGCACGTCATCTTCGTGGTGTAGCAATTTTAATGGCTAGGAGTGTACCTGAAAATAACCAATGAAATTGAGTGCAAGTGCAAAAATTGCTCTTTATGAGCATTTGAGGGAAACTTATATTGAATGTTTTCATAGCAAAGGTATGATGATGGCTATAAAGAATCGATAGGCACCTTTGTGACCAGGCGGAAGACTATGTGAAAGATACAGCAATATGTGACCAATCACAGAAATACATATATAACGTATGCAGTATTATTCGTGTCTCGCCGCCATATTATCATTATGAAACATGTGTAACCAACTATTTGCGTACGGATAAAGCAAACTACGAATAACCAAAAAAGGAAGGAAGGAAGGGAGATGAGCCGCGTATATGTGGCTGAGTGCTGTACAGCCTTGCTGCGGAGTGCGGCGCTGCTCCCCGTCGGAGGTTCGAGTCCTCCGCTGGGCATGGGTCTGAGTCTGTGTTGTTCTTAGCGAAAGTTAGATTACGTAGTTTGTAAGTCTAGGGACCGATGACCACTGCAGTTTGGTCACTTTGGTTCAAAAACATTTAAACATTTTGAACGGAGATTAGCGTTTAACGTCCTGTGACAGAGTCGTCAGGACGGAGTGAGTAACCAAATGTAACAACGGAAGTTACGGTGTTTCCACGTATAGACTATGTCTGTGATCGCCGCAGTGTGCCAGTAAGCGGTCGAGGAAGCTAATGAAGTTGGTGAATAGTCACCAACTTGACTACTAACGGGAGCGTTGAAAAATAGCGTTTCAGTAATGACCTGAAACAAAAGTATTCGTTTCTAGATATGATGTCTATTATTTCGGCCATGTTCGAATGAACGCGTATCACAACAGGCAAATGGCAATACTGTGCGGGAATACAGTGAAAGCTGCGATCAAGAAAAGTAATGGGCAGGGGGCACTACTACCGTAGTGTGCGATAAGGCGAGTATGACAGCGTATGGTTAAGGCTACCGTTGGCCAGTAACGGAAAATCCGGGTTTTCAAGTTCATTACAAAATTCAGTTTCGTCGTTGAATTCATTTCAGTGTCCTGTAGCAGTCGAGATGTTGGAATATATCGAATTCGTAAACGTGTACGTAATGTCTTTCACAGATCCTAAAATCGTTGAGAAGGAGGACGAATGTCCTGCGTATATGCGCTGAAACATGTCCATTTTATGGTAGACAAGCAGCCGATTTGAAGGCCGCATCATCCTGCCGTTTGTGCGTCTGTAGCGCTCTCTGTACTTCCTGAGGCGAAAAGCCTTTATACTGAATACAGTTTTCAGCTGTTCCAGTTTCGTTTAGGGATGATCGGAAACTCATACAGTATAGGCTCCGTGGATTAGTCTTCGTAACCCCCATCATTAGTGTCAATGTGAGGCGACTGGCGAGCTTCCACGGGCGCACGGTACAGGGCATAGAGTCGCCATAGTCTTGCATCAGAAGCGTAACGCATGCGCAACGCCACAGAATGTGCCGACAGGGTCCAAATACGTGAGCTCAGTGGGTCTCTCGTTCGTTATCACCTGAAGATGGCCTGAAGACTCTGAGGTGATCAAGATACCAACATCCGGCAGTATTCCCGAAATTGAATAGACCATTTCTGGGTATGAGGTCCGCCTGATATGCAAAACACTACTTTATCTTACACCCAAACTAGTTTCGGCACCTCTGTGCCATCATCAATGAATTTTTTATTTTTTTATTTAATGCTGTGAAAACAAAAGATATTGATTTTACTACTGTACGTGTGTAATTTTGGTCCTAAAAGTCGTGAGTCTTATTTTCGTTTTTACCTTTTTTACATTCTGTGGTGATGTGGGATCCTTCCTACTTAGTTACGTACTGGTAGCGCTGTCATCTGTTAACAAAATTATCTCTTTGAATGTTGTGAGGTTTAAATAAAACGAACGCTATTTATAGTGTGAAAACGTAAATTTGGTATTTGGGGTATTTCAGTCTTCCGCCTACTGTTTATTAAAGGTATTTTAGCGTACACTTCATGTTCAGTATTTCTGTCGATAGTACACATGTAATACACACTGTGTTTTTAGCACATAGGTCCCTAATTTCTTGTTTTAACCAAATAAACACTGTCCTTCTTTTTACTTTGATGCAGAGAACAGAGATTATTTGGTTAAAACAAGAAATTAGAGACCTATATGCTAAAAAACGGTAAGTAAATAATGAACTTTTGAAGACACAGAATTATCCAACAGTTTCACAATACCAACTGAATTCGAAGAAATAATTGAAAGGGAAAAGGCACACATACAAAAACTAATCCAAGGAAAACAATAAAAACAAAACAGTTAACAGAATTATAAATGAAACACGCCCACCCACAGGAAACTATCACCAAACCAAAAACATAACTTCCATGACAGAATGATGAACCTGACGCACACAAATCTCACAAAACAGAAAAAAGCATACTAGAAAAAGGGCCAAAACACAACATAAACACACAAATATCACACAAAAAAAAGTTCAAATGTTTGTATAGTCTATGGGACTTAACTACGGGGTCATCAGTCCCTAAACTTACAATCTACTTATGAACTACTTACGAACGAGGACGGCACAAATATCCATGACTGAGGGGGGATTCGAACCCCCGACCGCAGTGGCCGTGCAGATCGTGACTGGAGCACCTTAGTCCCCTCGGCCACCGCGGCCGGCATCACATAAAACTTTAAAAGACCTCATAACAGAATCTGAGCACATTATAAAGGAACAAGAAAGACTGAGCATAACAAACTTTAATGCAAACTTATTAGCTGCAGAAATAACACATGAAATGAGCGTATGGCTTTCTTGGCCGGGAGAACCCTTGCGGGTTTGTTCGGCCGCCTTAGTGTAAGTCTTTTTATTTGACACCGCATGGGCGACTTACGTGCCAATGATGATGATGAGATGATGATGAATAGGACAACACACAACACCCAGTCCCCTGCCGGAAATCGAACCCGGGCCTCCTGCGTGGTAGTCAGCGACGCAACGGCTTTTTTTTTTTTTTCTTTTTTTCTTTTGTTCAATGGGTAGGTTTCTTCGTTGCGGACGCTGATCGTTTTTGTTCGTTCTTGTTCGGTGTGTTGTTGGCTCAGCTTTTTTATTACAGAGGGCGTTGCGCTGAGCTACGGAGGCGGACAGAAATAACACAAATAATGAAAACACACAAAACCACCGTAAACTCTAATGACAGAACACCAGAAGAATCTACATCCCACAAACTAAAAAGAAAACTGCAAGAAAACAATATACTTACCAGGGCAAATAAGGGAAACATATTGGTTTTGATGAAAGAAGAGGACTACATAAATAAAACTGTAGATTTTCTGTAAGACAACCACATCAACAAATTGAACAAAGACCCAACAGCAAGATACCAGAAAAACATCCAACAGACCATGAAAATCACCAAAATTATATTCTCAAAACGTCAGATAAAAAGAATGACACAGAAAAACCGCAAGGCACCCACCCTAAACTCCTTTCGAAATGTGTCTAAAGAAAATGTCCCAATACGCCCTGTCATTGATTTCAGAAATGCTCCCTCATATTACCTAGCTCAACATTACTAATATTACTAAAGAAAATATACACTTTTGAAAACAACAGGAATATGGAAAACTCAAGGGAACTAATAGACGAAATCAAGAATGTGGACATACTAGTTACAGTAACCCTCAAATCCTTTGATGTCACATCAATGTACACTTGCATACCAGTAGATGAAACAATCAACATCATCACACACAGACTAAGACAACAGGGAAACACACCAGACACACACACACTGATGAAATAGAAACCATACTCAGGACCATAACAGACCAAACTTACTTTGTATCCAATAAAGAATTCTATTCTCAACGAGAAGGACTGCCAAAGGAGTCACAGATTAGTGGCCTTCTAACATCTTCATCAATAACTTGTAAAAAAAATTTCAGGTACCTAATACAACCTAAGAAATACAAAGTCATGTACTGGTACCGTTATGTTGATGACATGTCTGATCAACGAATCACACACACAGTTTCACAATGAAATAAACAATCTACAACCAAAATTCATTTCACATTGGGAACAGAAACAGACAAAACACTGAATTTCCTGGATATCACCATAAAAAGAACAAACAACACCCATGAATTCACAATGTTAAGAAAACCCACCACTACGAGTACCACTAGCCACCATCTATCGAATCATCCGGTGACACACAAACAGACAACCTTCAGATTCTTGCTTAACAAACTAAACAGAACACCCATCAGCAAACAAAACTACACACCGGAGCTGAACGCAAGAAAACAAATGCATTGGAGAATGGTTATGAAACCCATATAATCGACAGACTAAACCAACAAACACGGAAAAAGAAAAATAATGAACAGGTCACACACACACACACACACTGGACCACAGGCAATTCAGAGGAATTTAACACATTGACAATGACCACATACAGGACACAACAGCAGAACACACAAAAGGAAACAAATGACACATACTCACCGACAACAACAAAATAGTTCACAGGATAGACAACATATTAAAGAAAAAGCGATACAGGAGAGACAACACAGTACTGAAGAAACTCAGAACACAGACAACACGAACAGACAAATTCAACAGATCAGACATATATGGACTCACATGTCACTCAGTATACATTGGACAAACTTGTAGGAATTTCAAAACCAGATATTCAGAACACCTCAGAGCACTAAAAAGTCACAGTTCCCATAGGACATTTGCAGACCACTTAATAGCTCACAACCATCACCAAACCAAAATAGAAACAGACTTAAAGATATTAAAATCAAGCTACAACATATATCACAAACCACACTATGCAAAAATACATTATTTAACCCATTAAATGAGTTGTACAGAAAGGATGACTCAGACAGCTGAAACACACACACACACGTAGAGAGAGAGAGAGAGAGAGAGAGAGAGAAAACAAACACTATTCAAATCCTCCGCCATACCACTGGAGAACAAGTGAAAGCCGACTAACATATACGCATATTGACAAAGTGTACACAGACGAATTTTCTAAAGTGGGATATGATCGTAGTAGAAAAAAGTTCAAAAAAAATGTTTGTAAAGTCTATGGGACTTAACTACGGGGTCATCAGCCCCTGAACTTACAAACTACTTATGAACTACTTACGAACTAGGACGGCACAAATATCCATGCCCGAGGGGGGATTCGAAACCCCGGCCGTAGTGGCCGTGCAGACCGTGACTGGAGCGCCTCAGTCTCCTCGGCCACCGCGGCCGGCGAAAAAAGTTCGAAAAATATGTGTATTACATGTGTGTTATCTACAACAACACGTAAAATGGAATGAACGCTAAAAGAAACTGTAGGTAATAGACAGTAGGCGGAAAAATGAAATATCCTCACATACCAAATTTAAGTATTCACACTATAAGTAGCGTTTCTTAAAATCATCACAAGATTCAAAGCGATAATTTTGGTTGCATATGAGAAAGCTACCAGTACGTGACTATGAAGAAAGGGTGCCACATGACCACAGAATGTAAAAAAAAGGTAAAAACCTAAATAAGACTCACGACGTTTTAGGCCTAACTTTACACATGATATAGTAGTAAAATCAATGTATTTGGTTTTCACTGCATTAAATTAATGGAAAACCCATTGATGACGGCACAGAGGTGGCGAAACTAGTTGGGTGTTAAAGACTGATGACCCCGCAGTTAATTCCCATAAGCTTTACATTTTTTGTAAAATGAAATAGTGTTTTGCAAATCAGTCGGGCCTCATACCCAGAAATTTTTACTGCAAACACGACAAGAATAAGAGCAACAAATCGAGAAAATGATGAATATTTAATAGACCAATCAGTCACACGGGGAAGAATAAAAATTTTCAAGAAATCGGTTATCTGCTCAAAATAGGCTGTATTGCATTTTAGACTGTTGATATCTAATTTTAATATTCTATTAAGGTTTTCCTGTTATGTTCGTAAAAATTTTCCAAAAATATCTCACCAGCTTACTTTTTCCGCGAATGTCAGTGCCGTGGAAGTAATTATAAACCTAAGGATTGACCTGCTCGTCGTTATGACCAGATTACCTCGGGTAATCATGCTAAATCCTAAGAGTCAGAATTAAATTTTTTAAGGTAGTAATTACTGACTCGATTAGGAAATCCCTTGATCTAAAATTGAAATGCAGGAAAAAAGATGCTGTTACCGCCACGGAATGTATACCTCATATAGAAACCATACTCGTGGATTTCAGTTTCAGACCTTTGTCTAGAAATACAGTAATTGCATTACTGTAGGAGAATAATGAATTGCTCTGAGAGAGAGAATAATGAGGCCGCAGCGGATCATGTAGGCAGAAAGACCAGGCCTAATAGTAATCCCTGGATAACACAGGAGATACTAAACTTAATTGATGAAAGGATAAAATATAAAAATGCGGCACCTGAAGCAGGCAAAAGGGAGTACAGATATCTATAAAATGAGGTTGACAGGGAGTGCACACCGACTAAACAGGAGTGGCTAGAGGACAGATGCAAGACCGTAAAGTATGCATAACTATGGGAAAGATAGATACCACGTACAGGAAAACTGAACAGACATTTGGAGACAAGAAAAACCCCTGTATGAATATCAAGAAATGAGAAGGAAAACCAGTAATAAGCAAAGAAGTGAAAGCTGGTAAGTGGAAGGCCTATACAAAGGAAATAAACTTGAAGGCAGTCTGCTAGAAATGGATGACGAAGCAGAGGAAGACGACATAGGAGATACGATATTGCGGGAAGAAATTGACAGAGCACTGAAAGATTTGAGTCGAATCAAGGCTAGTTTCCCAAATGTTGTTCAATCTATACATTGAGCAAGCTGTGAAGGAATGCGAGGAGAAATGGAGAGAAGGAGAAGAAATAAAAACTTTGCAATTTGCCGATGACATAGTAATTCTGTCAGCGACAACAAAGCACCTAGAAGAGCAATTGGAGGGAATGGACAGCGTCTTGAAAGGAGGGTGTAAGATGAACCTCAACAGGTGTAAAACAAGCTTAATGGAATGTAGTGTTAGAAAATCAGGTGACATTGAAGGAATTAGATTAGGCAATGATACCATAAATGCAGGAGATGAGTTTTGTTATTTGGGTAGCAAAGTAACTTCTGATAGCCTAAGTAAAGCAGATATAAAATGGAGAATGGCTATGAGAAGAAAAGCATTTTTGAAGATGGGAAATTTGTTGACATTCAATACTAAATATTAGGAAGTCGTTTCTGAAAGCATTTGTCTGGAGTGTAGCTCTGTATGGGAATGAAACGTGGACGATAAGGAGCTGAGACAAAAAGATGATGGAAGCTTTTGTAATGTAGTGCTACAGACGAATGATGAAGATAACATTGGTAGACCAAGTAACTAATGAGGTGGTGCTCAACAAAATTGGGGAGAAAAGGATTTTCTGTCTTATCCGGACTAAGAGAATGGATGGATTAGTGGGACACGTTCTGGGGCATCAAGGAATCATCAGTATTAGAAGGAAGTGTATGGGGTAAAAATCGTAGAGACTGAGCGACGAATACAGTAAGAATGTAGGTTGCCGTTCTTGTCCTCAGATGAAGTGGCTTTCTCGGGACAGGATAGCGTGGAGAGCTACATGAAACCAGTCTGGGGACTGAATACTACAACAACAACAACCTTTGTCGAAACTATTACTTACAGAAAACGTGATCTACACTATCCATCGAGCACGTAATGACATAGAGAGGCCTTACAATGACAGTGAAATGAAGCCGGCTGAGAGCGCGACCCCCAACCAAAATGGCGGCCGAGCGCCAGCCGGCCACAGCTGCGAGCACAGGGTAGTTAATTGAGTTCGCTGTCTGTTAATTCCTTATATTTTAAGGCGTTCCTTTTTTACAATCTATTTTTGCCATAAATAATTACAAATTTCAGCTACGGATAGCAAATCATACTATTTATAAAATAGAAGCACATTTTTCCTCTGTCCGTCCCTTTAACCTTTTATATCCCGAGGAATACCGAACGTATCGTCATGCGGTTTCTTTTAATTTCTTCTTTAGAATCCTGGGATAATTGTAAGCTATATTTAATTTCAATACGAGTATATAAAAAATTATAATAAGAATCTTAACGTAGAATCGTTTACCGCTTCTGAACTTTAGTCAGTTCTGGAGCCTAAACTACAAGAGCTAGGCCAGTGTACACACTATAAACTTGCAAAACTCACAAACATGTACAAAAATAAATAAATAAAAAACACGCACACACATTTATCATTTTTCTTTCCTAAAGTGCTGGCGAGATCTGTAAAAGTTAGACATATGATCATGATCTCCGGTCTTTCTTTTTTTTCTTTTTTTTTTTTTTTTTTTTTTTTTTTTTTTTTTTTTTTTTTTTTTTTTTTAATCGTCGTGAATTCTATACTATGTACTTTGGCGCAGGCCTCATATTTCACGCTACGAATGTCACAAAAGTGCGGAACTGGTAAACCATTCTACGTTATTATTCTTATTTCAGTTATTCCTCATTTTTGTATTGGCTTTTAATATAGCCTTACGTTAAACCCAGGGTAAGACCAAATTGAAAAAAAAAAAAAAAAAAAAAAAAAAAAACGCATCACAAAATGCTCTGCAGTTTTCGAGTTAAAGTAGCTTAAAGATTACTCGTGCAAAGCCGGAACGGCTCAGCTAGTTAGTACTAAAATAAATAAAAAGTGTTGAGTCATAATTATTGGATACCGAAAATTATCAATATTGGTCACAAAGTACAAGGTGAGTGGGCAACAGAATCTGTGCTCGCTGGTGGGCAAGCTCGCTGAAAGTAACGAGTAGAATTTGAAAGGTTCCACAGCTCTATTGTATCCAAATTTGTGAGAAAACCAGGGGAGCTATAAAAAGTTGTTTAAATAAAAATAAAAGTTTATTTCATTATCTACAACTTTCTCACTGACGAAAATTTACTGACCACAAAACAAAATAAGTGTCAGGCAACTAACTTTTTCATGTCACAATTTTTATTTCATATAAAAGTAATAGTTTCAATTATTATTTTTATACGAACACAATACGTTTTTTACTTAATAAGAACACTGTTGCTTTCATTAAGTATTCACATGTCTATGTGAAAAGTTTGGTAATTTTTTTCCTATCCGAAGAGGTTCAAATGAGGATGTAATTAAGGCGAGCGCCACTTGAAGAGCAATGCATTTATCGGCCCAACTTCTTTTCTACACCTAACCAAGATAGCTGCCAGGTTTCACTGTCTGTACGCTGATGTAGGCGTTATAGCCTCTCTATGTTATTCTGTGCTCGTTATCTTGACCGTAATATAATAAAACACAGCCGCAGTCTTTACTCGTAGCACATGTTTACACATACGCGTTAGTTTACTCGTAAATGCTATGGCGCTTACAATTTACGTAGGCTTCCGCGGCCAAATCAGTTGACATAAACATTTTCTGGATGTTGTACCGCGTCTTAGTGTAAAGATTGCTGTTAGCAAAAAAACCTCGATTTCTACCATGGTTACAGTGACATTCTTCTGTGTGAACTGATGTGTTATTTGTTGTTAAGAGTCACTTATATCTCGCCATGATCGTGCACTGATTGTTGCGTCACGATTATAATTTTTAAAATTGCTCATTTTGGCTCTAGTGTTTCCACTATATCGCTTAAAATGGATGGTAGGGTGTTTCCTTCAAAGGGACACGGTTGGTTGTCTCCCACATTCAGAACTTATACCATGTTTCTAATTATCCTGTCGTCGATGGGTTGTTAAAACGAAACGTCCTACCTGATCCATTAAGCGAACAGTCCATGGATGATTAGCAGGCCACAGGACATACACATAACTGTTTTTAAATCTAATGTTTAGAAATGTGCGTGGGTTATGGACCATACTTGGAAGAATCAATTCTTCTGAGTCAAGGGAAGCGTCTGGACAACCGCCAGAGTTGACCAACATTTTCTGCGTCAAATTTTTAATGAGATGTGTGGTAAAAGCCATAATATGCTTTAAAATGCATATTGCCAACCATCAGCTGTTTATTCTGTTTACAACTTTATGGGTTTCAGTAAAGTTTATTAAACAGACTTATTACGTTGGTACATGTTTTGTCGCCGTAGCCATGCCAAACAATAAAATGTCACTTGAAATTAGGTCTGCTGCGGTGGAGTAGCCGAGCGGTCTAAAGCGTCTCGCTGCGGAGCGCGCGGTTGCTCGTCGTGGATGTTCGAGTCCTCCCTGGGGCATGGGCGTGTGTGTGTTATCCTTAGGTTAGTTTACCTAGGTTTAAGTAGTTTGTAAGCTACGGACTGATGACCACGTAGTTTGGTCCGATAGATTAACAAACATTTGAACATTTTGAAATTAGGTCTTGATGATAAATAAAACAATGCCAGAGTCTGGATTTCTTTCCCAAAGCGATTCTGTGTCTCATTTCTCATGTACGACTTCCGCTGGATATTGTCAAGTTTCCAAAATACTGGAATGATTGAACCTGTTCTAATACTCTTCCACGCAGTGATATATTCGTTGTGTCGCATTGTTTTCCCAATTTCATCACTTTGACTTTTTTACTCTGCAATTAATCAGGAGCTTTCCTTAAAGAACAACTGAAGTAATTTTTTTTCATGTGTGGATCTCTACCGAAAGAACTCTAATATAGCCGCGCGGCATTGGCTGCGCGGTCTGAGGCGCCATGACGCGGATTGCACGGCCGCTCTCGTTGGAGATTTGAGCCCTCCTTCGGGCAAGGATGTTTACATTGTCAGCATAAACAAGTTAGTTTAAGTAGCTTGTAAGTCTAGGGATCGATGATTTCAGGAGTTTGGTCCCTTAGATTTAGAAACATTGAACATTTTGAATATAACACATCAGTTTACTTTATGAAGTTGCGTTTCTCCTTTACTATTACTATCGAGATGTGGAAAATAGCCGGCCACGGTGGCCGAGGTGACTGAGGCGCTCCAGTCACGGTCAGCACAGCCACTACGGTCGGGGGTTCGAATCCCCACTCGGGCATGGATATTTGTGCCGTCCTAGTTCATAAGTAGTTTGTAAGTTTAGGGACTGATGACCCCGTAGTTAAGTCCCATAAGCTTAACAAACATTTGAACATTTTTTGTGGAAAATACGGAAACATCGCTCTGAACTGTATACGACTACGTGGAACAGCGAGAGAGTTCCTTGTTTTGGGTATTAATTCCATACAACCGTTTTAAATATTGTACCTCGACGGCGTAACCTTTGTTTCCGTAGTTATTTCAGTCCCATAACTTGTCGTTATTTTCTTCCTTCCTAGTTTTTTTCGGTGCGAAGGCATTTGTATTTATCACTAATCAGTAATGTCGTCGGGGTCATACGTTCATTTTCAGTTCTCCGAAGAATACCGGATCTTCACAGTGGCAAAGCCGAAAGGTCACAAGTGCTCTACAGCTGGAGACTTCTCGGGTGTTCCCAACTTTGCTGTTGCGATGAAAGTTGATGGCTGTGTTAAGCTATCACAAATAGGTCGTTAAGGACGGGAGACGAAATGGTCCAGCAGTGGGAAAATAACAGTAGCCCAGACTCACTCAGCATTTGACCGTTATATTGCGCACGTTGTCGGATAACCGTGCATGAATATCTCACCATGCTTACGATGACTATCTTATTACTAATAAATGGTGCCATATTCCAAAATAATAATGCGACAACACATACACGGCCGGGGGTTCAACCATGGTGGTTTATGCAGCATCAGAAAATTATGAAATATCTCACCAGGGCAGCAAAATCGCCATGTCTCAACATAATTGAACTGTTATCGGGAATTTTAGATCAAATTTACACTTCCACCACCGGTGAAGTAATTGGCGTTTTTTTTTATACAAGAGTGGATAACATTCTGTTGGAAATTGAAACGACACTTTATGAATCTTTCTCGAAGAGTTGTAGCTCTTTTCTAGGCCAATTGTAGGTCAGCTTATCACTAATAAATAAATTCTGTGTCTCTGTTAGGTATTCATATTATTCCTCTCCCCCCACACATCCGTTTCAACGACTTACTATATAATCAACACTTGGTTTCTCCCCCTTCTTTACCTCCTTCTTGAAGTTTCAGTATGAGTCGTATCAACTGATTCTTCGTTTAGTCATGCAATGCTATAATTTTCTTATTTACTTTATTATGATTCAGTACATGCTCATTTTTTTTATTGAATTGCCCATCTAATCTTCAATGTAGCGCCAAATTTCAAAAAAATCTATACTCTTCTTGTCAAAATAGTTTATCGCCAATTTTTCACTTTCGTAGAAGGGTATAATTTAGACAAATAATTCCATAATAGTCTTACATATAAATAAATTAAAGCCGCGGTGTGTTGTCCTTAGGTTAGTTTACCTAGGTTTAAGTAGTTTGTAAGCTACGGACTGATGACCACGGAGTTTGGTCCGTTAGATTTACAAACATTTGAAAATTTGAAATTAAATTTTTTCAGGAATGCTATGGTTAGTATGTGTTTTATATCATCTTTACTTCTGCCATCGTTAGTTATTTCACTGTGCAAGTAGCAAAATGCATGTTCTACTTTTAGTTTCATATTTAAATTGTAACTTCCTTAGTATCACCTGACTCATTTGGATAGCCATGCCATTATCGATGATTCAATTTTTACGTTCATCCTGTAATCTCGTTTCAATACACTATGCATTACGTTCAAGCTTTCAAATACCAGACGACAGGTATCAACAGACTCTGAACGCGGAATGGTAGCTCTAGCTAGGTGCAGGGGACATTCCTTTTCGGAAATCGTTAATCAAACTTTCGAGAGCCACAGAGTCAAGAGTGTACCACGGGTACCACACTTCAGACATTATCTCTCACCACAGGGAACGCAGTGACCGACGGCTATACTTAATGACCGAGAGCTGCTTCGTTTGCACAGACAAACAACTCTGAGGGGGAGAAAATAAAAAATAAACTACAATAAAAAAAACAACACAGGAATCACTCTGGGAAGTACTCTGAACGTGTCCGTTACGACAATGCATCGCAGTTTGGGGTTAATGTGCAGCAGCGGCAGACTACGCACACGAGTGCCTTGTTAACAGAACGTTTTTGCTTCCAGCGCGTTTGTTGGGCTCGTGACCATTTCTGTTGGACCCGAGATGAAAATCGCGGTTTGGTCAGATAAGGTCCAGTTTCAGTTTGTAAGAGCTGGTGGTAGATTTCGAGTGTGCAGCAGACCCACAGAAGCGATCATTGATGCTCCTCACGGGTTTGCGGCCGAGTACCTCCGCTCTCCTGACACGGTATTTCAGTGGTCCACCTGCCAGCAATCTTCAGATGAGATTGATGCTCAATCACGCCGGAACAGTTCGGGCGTGTTTATGGATGAATCTCACCTGAAGACGGCGGCCAGAGGTACCGCTCAAATATCGTGTCCGAAGAAGGAGAAATCCGGCCGCACACCCACGAAAAGTGTAAACAATTATTCCACCAGGGAAGTGTACGAAATTACAATAGAAGCGATCATTGACGGTAAATGTTTATTTTAGGTTATTTGGAGACCGTTTTCAGCCATTCATGTTGCCAAACAACGATGGGATTGTTTTGGATTTAAATGCGCTATGCCACCTGGCCATAACTGTTCGCGATTGGTTTGTACATTTCAAATACTTTCAGCGAAACATTCGGCCACTCACAGAGAGACCATATGGGTATCAGATATTAGGATTTTTTGATATTTATAGTACGTGAAGTTCAGAATTTAAATAACAATCAGCCAAAGCAATTCGACGCAACTCTCAAACGTTCTCGAGAAAATCGACTTTAAAATGTTGCAAGTACACATAAGTACCAATAATTAAAACAGTCACAGCTCAGGTCGTAGCGTTCTGGCCTCACAACCGTAGTGTCGATGGTCTGAATCCCGACGTGATAGTTTCTTTTTTGTGTTCGAATACTTACAGAATTTTCATATTTAATGGTAATTTGTACGAAAAATTCACGTACTTTTGCTTATTCGTAATTATAGCGTGTAAAAGGTTGTTAATAATGATGGGCCGCGGCGGAGTGGCCGAGTGTATTGAGGCACTATACTCCGATGCGGGAGGCCGTTCCCCGTTGGGGGTTCGAATCCTCCCTCGGATATGGATGTTTGTGCTGTCTTTAGTATAAGTTGATTTATAATTACTTTGTAAGTTTAGGGACTGATTATCACGTAGTTAAGTCCCATAAGCGTAACAAACATTACTTAATGGCAGTTGTTTTTGATCGTTCATTTTGTGAACACCTACGACGCTGTTTTTGGAAAGTCATCTCCATAGTTACTAATGGCTCCGCCGGCCGCGGTGGCCGAGGGGACTGAGGCGCTCCAGTCATGGTCTGCACGGCCACTACGGTCGGGGGTTCGAATCCCCCCTCGGGCATGGATATTTGTGCCATCCTTAGTATAAGGTAGTAGATAAGTAGTTTGTAAGTTTAGGGACTGATGACCCCGTAGTTAAGTCCCATAAGCTTAACAAACATTTGAACTTTTTTTTTTTGAACTAATGGCTCCCCAAGCAGCTTACCCACTCAACCATCGTTTTAGGTGACAAGGTGTTCCTCTCGTCTCCATACACATTCAATAATAATAATAAAAACTGACAGCACGTGGAATTAGAGATCCCAAAATGTTTTGTATAACTGAATTTGTTTACATAATTAAGAAATGGATGTAGAATATAGAAAATTGAGAATAAACAAAAAGGGAGCAGTTTTCGTAAAAAAATTACCATTAGCTATTAAAATTGTGCAAGTATTCGAAATCAAAAATAAACTATCACGTCGGGATTCGAACCACCGAATTTATGGTTGTAATGTCAGAACGCTACCACCACCTTTATGTTATTATTTATTTGCATTATGGGTAGTTCTGTTCCGTGCGGTGGCTGACCGTATTTGTTGTTCGACGTGTTCTTCGCTCAACCTATTCTTTTTTAATATTATCCAAATCAAATGTTTGTAAAGTCTATGGGACTTAACTACAAACTACTTATGAACTAGCTAATATTAAGGACGGCAAATTCAAATCAAATGTTTGTAGAACTTATGGGACTTAACTACGGGGTCATCAGTCCCTAAGCTTACAAACTACTTATGAACTACCTAAGACTAAGGACGGCACAAATATCCATGCCCGAGGGGGATTCGAACCGTAGTGGCCGTGCAGAACGTGACTGGCTCGCCGCAGCCGGCTCGGCAATATTATTATTATTACAGAGGGCATTCAGTCCTCTGACCGGTCGCGTTGAGCCACGGCGCCCGGCATATACTACCTCACCACACCGACAGATGTTACAATTCATTTAATTATTGGTACTTCAAAGTAGATTATCTATAGAATTTCTGAGGGTTGCGTCAAATGGCTTTGGCTGATTGTCACTTAATTTCTGAACTTCATATTGTATAAATATATATAAAAAAATACTAAAATCCGATACCCATGTGGTCTCCTTCTCAGACTGTCTGACATGAATCTTATCGAACATTTGTGGGACATAAACAAGTGGTCATTTCGGTCACAGCATCCTTTGAGTAATAGTTACCTATTTACACTTTTGTAATTTAGACTATATGGTGTGTTTTTTTTTAATATATCTTCTAGAGTAGTTCGGGGGACGGCTATAGAGAAAGAACGGATCAATATTCTTGTTGGGGACTTTTAACCCATTCATTACCAGTGTTGTTCCTGTACAACAACGTATTAAAAGTTGATTTATACCGTATTTTGTGCATCAATCCTTAAACTAGCATTTTTGTTGATGTTGGTAAGGCGTGTAACCACTTCTGAGGCATTAATCTGTCCATCTTGGAGGTTATGTTATGTTGCCGTCTGTACGTTGCTGAGAGTGTGAGTGTGAGTGTGGTTCCTTTTATTCTATTCCAGCAGTGAATTGTCTTTGGTGCTGTGGCGAAGATTATGCTAACATTATTGATATGGCAGTGTTAACTGTCTACAAAATAACGTCCAAGTAATAAAATTTCCCGATACAAACGTCTGTGTTGTGCATGAAATACATGACCTAAAAATAAATAGTTCGACAAAAAATTTTTAAACACATATTTTGATCCAGACTGAAACTTTCACTCTGCAGCGGAGTGTGCGCTGATATGAAACTTCCTGGCAGATTAAAATTGTGTGCCGGAACCGGGACTCGAACCTGGGTGCTAGTCTTGCGTGTTTGCAAGAGAGCTTCTGTGAAGTTTGGAAAGTAGGAGGCGAGGTACTGGCGGAAGTGGAGTTGTGAGGCGGCATCGTGTGTCGTGTCGGGGTAGCTCAGTGGTAGAGCGCTTGCCGGCGAAAGGCAAAGGTCCCAGGTTCGAGTCCCGGTTCCGGCACACAATTTTAATCTGCCAGGAAGTTTCACATATTTTGATGTTTAGTGGGCTGTATTAATACAGAAAACACTGAATTTTAATTTTTCTAAAGCTGAATTCATAATGTGGGACAAAGGGTTAATGACTTGTCGAGTCCATGCCACTTGGCCACTACGATACTAGGAGGTGACGCATAACTTCTGTCACCTCAGTGTATCAGCTTCGAAACAACAGACGTAACAGGTATTCCGAAATGCCGGCCGCGGTGGCCGAGGGGACTGAGGCGTTCCAGTCACGGTCTGCACGGCCACTACGGTCGGGGGTTCGAATCCTCCCTCGGGCATGGATATTTGTGCCGTCCTTAGGATAAGCTAGTTGATAAGCAGTTTGTAAGTTTTGCGACTGATGACCCCGTAGTTAAGTCCCATAAGATTTACAAACATTTGAACATTTTATTCCGAAATAATCACTACCTTTCGTGTCGTAGCAAGAGACTGATGATATCCATGGCTAGATAACTTCGCTTCTCTGGTCCCCTAACGATCCCTATAACCATTCGCGTCCCGTTTCCGCTGTGTAACGGTGCAGCAAGGTGAGTACGGAGAATTGGGCGCTGCGTTTGGTGGTTTCGTGGAAGCCGGTGTATGTGACCTGTCCGGGAAGTGCCAGTCATGTGTTGCTACGCGTGGCTACTGTGCGCTACGCGAGACCGCACTGTGCGACAGTCAGGGTCACCAGTGTGTGAGTGTTGGCGGTACTGCACCCGCCTCTAGCGACCAGGTCGTTACTGGCCGCTCTCCCAGCTTCAGAACGCAAGGACAGGCCGGACAGACACATCCTAGCCAACGTCATGAATGAATATGCTGGAACCATCGACACAGAGGCTAGCTTGCCGTTCTTTGATTCTTCAGTACTTATTACGTTAACGTTAGGCAACTTTCCCGTTCTTTGTAAAACATACAGCGAAGGAGTTGACAATACGGCACAGTGTTGTATATACAATTTTATGCATGTAAACCATTTCACAATTTGTAACGCGTATATAAAACCTTTCCTTTTTTATGATACTGTGAAAACACTACCGGAAATAAAAATTAGTACACCTTCTTACAGTTCTCCAATTCACTCAAGATTTATCGTTGATACAATGTTCATGATGACGATCGTGCGCCAGTTATGACTGTAGACCCCAACTGGGGTCATGTTCTGCGTGGTGCAGGTTTTCTTAGCTGACGTCACTTTTGCGACTTGCGTGTCAGTGATGATGAAAATGATGGTATGGAAAACACAACAACCAGTTCCAGAGCCGAGAAAATCTCCGACTGGACTGGAAATCAAACCCGGGCCCCCTGATAGCACCCCACTACGCTTTCCACATTTTTTTTTTTTTTTTTGTTGCCAGGCTACGAAGGCGGACGATACATTGTTTATTGTTTTATTGATTGTTTTATTATCTATTCTAATTCCTTCATCATCGCCCGATTCTTTTAGACTATAAATAATAAAAACAGTAAAGATGGTAGACGATATTTGTTACTTGGGTAGGAAAATAAGAAACGATGGTCGCAGAGCAGAGGATATAAAATCTATATGCCGCTTTGACCTGCGGACACATCGGCAGCGTATAGCGGTTTGCCTCTACGTTTTTGTTCAGACTGCTGATTAGAAGTAGCAAATATTTTTTACAACTAACTTTATACAATATGAGTGCAATTAGCTCTTTGTGTAAACGTTTCATGTGAGTTGTAGTTTTATTTCTGATGAAGACACCTTTAGTGGTAGTCGAAATGAAGATAAAGTTCACTTAATTTAAGGGATCTTGTGGGGCTACATTTCTCATAAAGTACAATGGCAATGGGAAGAAAAGCATTTCTGAGAAAGATAAACTTGTTAACGTCGAATATTAATTTAAGTGTTATGTAGTGTTTTCTGAAGGCATTTGTGTGGGGTGTTGCCGTGTACGGTGGTGAAAAATGGATCATAAATAGTTCAGACAGGAAGAGGGTAGAAACTTTTGACATGTTGCTGGTACAGAAAAATGGTTAAAATTAGGTGGCTAGATTGCGTAACTAATGAGGAGTACTGGACGAAATTGGGGATAAAAGGAATTTATGACATACTTTGACTAAAAGAAGGGGTCGATTACCAGGACAACAGACATCAGACAATCGTGAATGTACCATTGGAGAGAAGTGTTTGGGGTCAAAATTGCGGAGGGAGACAGACGAACGCAGTAAGCAGGTTCAAATATATGTGACTTGCCGTTCTTATAAGGAGATGAAGAGGCTTGTTCAGTATAGAGTGCGGGGGAGAGCTGCATCAAACCAGTCTCCGGACTGAAGACTGCAACGACAGACTGTTTATGGAGTACATAAAATGATTACATTTACAGACAAATAAGAAGTATTGAGGTACCAGGTGACGACCCTTATTAGTATGTGATCTAACACCAATGCATGTACTGATTCTGGCATCCATTAGATTATAAAATGGCGAATACAGTTTTGGGATGTATTATTCCACGCCTATTGGTCAATGCAGTTCTGTGAGAGTTGTGGGTTGACGAATCACACATGTTAGTTGTCGTCCCATCATATCCCACATGTGTTCGATTTCAGACACGTCTAGAGATTCTAGAGGTCGTACAGGCCAGGGAAGTTGTTGCACCCGTCCTACCAACCCTGACCCCCTCCTGTCGATGAAGTGCCCCCTCTTCCATCCCCCTCTTCTTCCCTCCCGCCACTTGGTTATTCCTGCCCTGGAATTCCTACGCTTCGCTCTCTCTCTCCTACCCCCTCCCCTGCGCTTCAGACCCTCCCCCTTCCTAGTTCCTACCCTGCGGCGTCTTACATTATCAGTTTTAACAGTTCTTCCTCCAGTCAGTGGCGTAGCTACCATAGGGCTAGGCGGGGCAGTGCCCCGGGGCCCCCGAGCTCCAGGGGCCCCTCTGCCTTCGTTGGCGACAACCGAAAATAAGTTACAGTAGAGCGTCGAATTTTTTATTTAATTTTTTTACCCTCCCACCCTATCGTCATTCATATCCCCTTCCCCACAAACCAAGTTTCCCACAGTAGCCGCACTGAGCCATCGGCTGGCGGAACAATGCTTCTAATTGGGCATTCACAAGACGCCACTATGTGGCGCTGCTGACTGGCGAAGCTGCCAGTCTACGTGTCCAATAATCGGCACACTTCAGTTGGCAGAAGTGGCGGCAGCATCAAAGCTGCTCACACCAACAGCTGCGTCTTCCAAGTGTTGCGGCCCGAAGTGTGAAGCATCGCGCTCGCACTCCTCCAAAAACAGTATAAATACATGTACAGAACTTGTTATTGGCAAATAACCTAAGGTACTAAACTGCAATATTTTCAACTTATTTGTGCTTACATAGCTTACTTCAAGCAAACTAAAGCAGAATATGGAAAAAAAGTAAATGGTTCCTGGGGGACGGTAACCAAATGTTCAAATGTTTGTAAAGCTTATGGGACTTAACTGCGGGGTCATCAGTACCTAAACTTACAAACTACTTAAGAACTACCTTATACTAAAGACGACACAAACATCCATGCCCGGGGGGAATTCGAACCCGCGACGGCGGACGGCCGCGCGTACCGCAAAACGGCGCTCCAGTACGCGTGGCTATTCCGCCGCGGCGGGGGACTGTAACCCAAGTATACCTCTGGCAGCCAATATGTTAATATAGTTATTGTTAAACAGAATGGACTAAGAAAAATATTAAATGAATACAGCATATTTAAGTACAGTAGAACAGTTTTGGGCATATGATTTGTTGTGGGGATGTGACAGGAGAGAGCAGGAAGGGGGGGGGGGGGGAGGTTGAAGGGCAGAAGGTTTGCAAAGAGCAAACCGCTGGAATGGTCAGGCATTGTCGTTCTTTGTGCGCCTGCAAAACGAATTGCGAGTCCCCACTCTGTCTACATCATTACGCCTCAAAAGGAAATTACAAGGTGTTTTACAAAGTTATACCGACCCTTCCCCAGTGCACCTCATAAATCACAAATGTACTGCGCAGACAGACCTGGAGAGTGCGCATTTTCCACAAAATGCGTTGCGCCAGGAAACAGGCATATTTATTTTCCACAAATGCGTTAATACTGTAAGGAATACCGAACAGAATCTACATACCTTTCTACACACTACCTTGCAATGGTAGGCGGGAAATGGATTCGGCATTCAGTGGCTTTTTTCTGGAATTGCCGCCTTCCCATACGATAAGAACTATTCGCTCTTCAATTTACGTTCATACTAACACTATACCCTCTGCCACATTCTGCTCAGTTGTTCTATGTGAAAAACAAACAACATCACTGTGTTTTAAAGTAATGGTGAGAATTCAGCACTTCACGCAATCTTTTAAGGTACGTTTCTACCCGCACACTATTTGTTTATTCTGCCATTTAAAGGTTTAATTACTTTCACGGATACGGTCGGGGGTTCGAAAACCCCCTCGGGCATGGATATTTGTGCCGTCTTTAGTATAAGGTAGTTCGTAAGTAGTTTGTAAGTTTAGGTACTGATGACCCCGTAGTTAAGTCCCATAAGCTTAACAAACCTTTGAACATTCACGGATCAGAAGTTTCAAGTAATAATTACTTTGTCTCGATAGTGAATTGTGCATGAAGACGCTGTCCTTTACCCCCCTGTCACAATAATAAGCGAACATGTCGATTTTATTTATGACTTTTTCCTGGCCAGACACTAACAAATACTTCAAGAAGTATGGTAGAGGCACGGCTCAATCCAAAGTGTTTCCGTCAAACAAAATCCGACAACTTACGTTTGCTAAAACCATCCTACACGAATATTTCCCCTATTTTCCTTCTTTGACTGGGCTATCAACGAAATTAGGCTGATCGGTACGGAGCAGTGAGCTAACAGCGCAGTAGTTCAGCGAGAGTGAGTTGTCGGCACTGACAAAAGTCCGCCTTCTATCACCGCTGACGAAATATATCCCATGGGGCATTTTCATCTTTATGTCCTGCCCAGGACCAACACTATCCCTCTGCAAAATTTCATCCAAATCAGCTAGTAATTTTTGCGTGAAAGCATAACAAACAAACAAACTTTCACACTTATATTAGAGAGTACGATTAAATATTATCTGCTACGTGACACATAATAATTTGCTTAGTATTTGTATTTAGGTTTGCCTTATTATGTCTTCCAATGAGCGGTAAGGACCTGATGATGAAGTAGTTTTGCATCTGTACAGTACTAGTGTAAAGAGGGCCCCAATGTCATTTTTGCCCCGGGGCCCTTGGTGACATAGCTACGCCACTGCCTCCAGTGTTGTGTACAAAGAACGTCGGTGTGTGTTTTTTATCTGCGCCCGCCAATTACAGACAAGTGTCGCAATCGTTACGTTTTACACAATGTTCCGAGTGCTCTCAATCTTGTCCATGCTTTGATGTCATAATGCATGTTTTTAATGTCACTGTGGTTCATTGTTTTAACTGACTAGGTATGTTTTATTCATCTATTAAAACTGTAATTTCGTCAAGTTTTGTCATCTTATCTATATTTTAAATCATTGCTTTAACTGCATTTCATGTTTTAATTTCTCATGTTCATGTATTTCACGTTCTCTCGGCTGAAGAGCAGCACGTAATGTTAAGGTCAACCTACTGGCATGTATATACTAGTATAAAATAACAATAAAGAAAAAAAATGCGTTTGAACAAAATGTTTCAGTAAAAACTGTTTCGACCGTGGTGACTGATGACCCCGTATTTAAGTCCCTTAAGCTCTACAAACATAATTTACTCGACAGCGGAGGAGGTTCACTTCGCTGCAAAAGAACCATTCTGATTGCTCGATTTGCCTGCTCGGGCACATCTGCTCGGTAAGTCTTCCATGAAGCTCATGTACCGACTCGTACGCATTTCTCAAAGCAGATTTAAGAAACACGATGGAAAGCACAATTTTTTTTTTAAAAAGGAATATTACAGACTAATGAAGACGTAACGTTAAAAAAACCACTAACCCGCGACAGTGGCGCACCAGGCGGCAGCGCTCGTAAGCGCCTTCAAGGTCATACAGTTACGCTATGTATCAAGAGCAAACTGTCCCTCACGAGCGAGATTAACTGACACGAAGTGCCCAGCAATAAGTTTTTTAAGGATAAGCATCTTTATTTGGGCATTATAATACACAGTAACATCACAAATAATATTAACTTTTTTTTTCAAATGGTCCGTAAACTTTAAACCAAATATGTACTCCCTCTTCAGGCAATACACGTCTCTGACTCCTGGTTCTCAAACAAAATGGTTTATCAGAAACAATGTAAGACGTACCATAACTCTTTATGGCAACCTCAGAAATATTCCAAGTGCGATAAGCAATAACATCTCTCTCACAGAAAGACTCAAGACCAGGCATTGCTGCATTACATGTATGAACACAAGCGACAGTAAGCCATCCTGAACCACCAAAAACTTCAGTAGTCTTCACATCGTTGTCATTACAGACGGAACGCAGGCTCGGATAGTTTTTGGCAGAGATATGGAAGGAAATCCGTCGCTAGCTTTCAAAGGCTGCACGGATTTAGGGGAATCACGGAGGCGGGTTTGGAGAACATGTGACAAAACAAATATAAGAGAAGTATTGGACCAAACGAAAAAAGCAAAATTATCTTAACAAGGGTACAGAAATAGTAAAGAAGATTAAATCAATTTGTCGTTATTTGTGATATTTGTGGTACGGTAGAGCTAGCTGTAAGAAAGCCTTACAAGATCCTCTAGATGAAAATTGCGACGTTATTGGCGCAGATTTTTGAAATAGGCGGTTGCGACTAATGCTCAGTTTAAAACCACCAAAAACTATTAATAATCGAAAATATTCAAACATCTCGTCTGTCACAGGGTACTGAAATACAGTAAATGGCGAAGTTGAAAACTTGTGCTAGACCGAGATTCGAACCCGGATTTTCCACGTCGGACCAGCGCTCGTGTTAACCTTTCATATATTTATTTTTGGTTCTTAGATCGGTCCACTGCGGACGTGGGTTCGTGTTTTTTCTACATTGTTTTATCGCAGAGTGTGGACAGTCCTCTGAACGAGCGTGTTAAGTCAGCACCCCGTCAACTAGGCTACCCAGACATGTTCACGTTCAGTCAAAATTCTCAACTTATCGCAGACTACGATTGTAGTGTCCCCTGCAGTTAGTTATTTCTTCTTGCTCGCAGCTTTAACTGTATTCCCGCAAAGGATCGGACATATTTGTGCACCAGAACAGAAATTGTCATTGACCTGTTGAGGCATACATACGATTATAGATATTATATTTCTACTTTCGGACATGTCCAGCACAAATTTTCACCTTCTCTATTGAATTTATGTAAATTCCCTGTAAGTCGAGACGTTTTAATATTTCGAATACGTAAATTTACGGCTGTTAATGCCAACTACTACTGTTATAGAAGTTTTCTAGTTCATGCCTGTACCAGGTAAAGTTTCACAGCCCGGTTTTTATTGCAAACGAGTTGAAACTGTAATACGAAAATTTAGTGACTTTATTCAGAGGCACGATTGAAGACAGAACCACAGCTACATTTTCAGCGAAAAGCAGATGACAGAACATGGAGTTCTTCTTCAGAGTATACCACTGTTGTGATATACGAGGCGCGTCCAGAAAGTAAGTTCCGTTTCCATTTATCTCCGCTGCAGAGCTGCGATTGCAGTTCCGCGCATGCGCTGTAGACGATGTGTATCAAGGAGAAGAACGTGCGCCATTTGGAGATCGCTATCAGTTACGTACGCTTTGTTGTGCTTGTTTGAAATGTTCAAGTGTTCAAATGTTTGTATAGCTTATGGGACTTAACTATGGGATTATCAGTCCCTAAACTTACAAACTACTTATGAACTAGCTAACACTAAGGACGACACAAATATCCATGCCCGAGGGGGGGATTCGAACCCCCGACCGTAGTGGTCGTGCAGACCGTGACTGGAGCGCCTCAGTCCCCTCGGCCACCGCGGCCGGCGTTTGAAATGTGGGCGTTGATTGAAAATCCCGCCGCCTGTGAAATCAGTTCGGTGATTCGGTTTCTGAATGCGAAGAAAGTCAAACGAAGTAAAATTTATCGACAAATTTGCGATGTTTACGGACCAAATGCGATGAGTGATTCGATGGTGAGAAGATGGGTCCGACAGTTCAATGGTGGGCGTAGTGATGTGCACGATGAAGAACGAAGTGGGCGTCCACCTTTGGTTACAGAAGAACTGGTTCACGCGCTTGATGACAAGATCCAGGAAAACCGTAGGTTTACAATTAGTGCTCTCGCAATGGACTTCCCCCAAATTTCACGATCACTGATGCATGAAACCAAACGACTGAAATTCCGTAAACTTTACTCACGTTGGGTGCCAAAGATTCTCACTGAGCAACACAAAACACAAGGGATGGGTAGTGCACTTGAGTTTTTGACCCGTTATGCTGAAAGCGCCGAAGAATTTCTGAGACGGATAGTCACAGGAGATGAAACGTGGGTTTCTTACGACACCCCTGAGAGTAAGCGGCAATCAATGAAATGGAGGCACACTTCATCCCCACCAAAGGTAAAGCCGAAGCAAATCATGACACCTCGGGCAATGATGTGCACAGTGTTCTGGGACTGTAAAGGCATCCTACTCATTGACTTCCTACCGCGTGGTCAAACAATCAAAGCAGATGCTTATTGCGAGACACTTCGAAAATTTCGCCGTACAATTCAGAATAAGCGCCGGGGACTGCTGTCAAAAGCTGTTGTTTTGCTTCACGACAACGCACGACCACACACTGCAAATGTGACCAAAAACCTCCTACAGGGATTTGGCTGGGACGTGTTTGACCATCCTCCGTACAGCCCTGACCTCGCTCCTAGCGACTTTCATCTGTTATTACATCTCAAGTCTTTCCTTGTCTGTCATCACTTCACCAATGACGACGAGCTGAAAAAAACTGTTTCCAACTGGTTGAAGACACAGGCGGCAGATTTCTATGAAGAAGGTATACAAAACCTAGTGCCACGCTATGACAAATGCCTGCAAAATTTCGGCAGTTATGTGGAAAAGTAGTTTAAGAATTGTAGAATTTTGTGCAATACAAATTTCTTCTGTTTCTGTGTACAATTTCATTTTATGACCAAACGGAACTTACTTTCTGGACGCGCCTCGTATTAGAGGTGAACAACACCATTAGTCGCAGCCGGAAATTCTTGGAAAATGCCTATGATACTACATCTCAAAACCTCGTGTCACTTGTTCTTTATCTCTGTCATTAATAATATCACATACTTTCTTACTGCTGTGGAACAACCAGCTGGAAAGGTCAGTTTCAATGGCGGTCATCATCTGCGTATCTCTCGGAACGTGGAGTCATTATCTTGTTTTTCTGTTTGTTTCTTGTTAGGAAGTGTTCATCCACGAAGCCCAAGTGGCAGTAACGTTAGTGTAAAGGTCTGATCTTGGACTCAAGACTACTAATCTACTCTTCAAAGGTGTTTAAACATGCAGACACCAAATTAGAACTCTCAGCAGATAATAATGAGAAAATTCTCGTAAGAAACCGACTCACCCAAAAATTAAGTTCGTTAACCTATACTTCTAGCGTAACGGTGACGAACTGCGTCGGTAATGAAACCACCGAATACCTGCGAGTTAGAGGTCGTGGAGCAGGATCTCCGTTATCTGACTGGCCATCCTCATGTATTAGGAGAGCAAAGAAATATACAGAAAAACTGAAACCTTCCTCACTGAACGTCTTCTTTCGTGTGACATTCGAGTGCAGTTACATTTCTTCCTCGTGTACACTCCTCGTAAGCTGAAAAACATCCAGCAATGGCTCAGAACGCTACACGAGTGGTGGTGCATCTTTTACTTTAATTTCGAGTACTAAATAACAAAATAATTATTTCGAGTAATCAAACAAATCTCATTTAAGATGTATAGTTATTTAAGATGTATGGAAAGCGTATTTTAATTTTATAATAGGGACATTCTAGACTCTGACCATAACTTATTAGTTATGACCTATAGATTGAAACTTAACAAAGTGGGGAAAAGTAATGAGATGGGACCTGGATAAACTGAAGGAACCTGAGGTTACTGAAAGTTTCAGTGGGAGGATTATGCAAGGATTGATCCAAACTGGGGAAAGTAATAGAGTAGAAGAAGATCTGGTAACTTTCATAGATGAAGTAGTGAAGGTTGCAGAGGATCATTTAGGTAGAAGGACAAGGCCTTACTTGGACAATACCGAACTTAAATGATGAAAGAAGGAAATATAAAAATGCACCAAGTGAAGTAGGAAACAGGGAGTGCATACGGATGAAAAATGAGGTTGACAGGAAGTGCAGAATGGCTAAGCAGGAAGAATGTATAACTAGGAGAAAGCTAGATACCGACTATAAGAAAATAAAAGAGAAGTTTGGAGACAAGAACATTATCTGCACGAATACGAAGAGCTCAGGTGGAAACTAGTATCAACCAAATAAGGAAAAACTGAAAGGTGGAAGGAATATATAGAGGACCTATACAAGGAAAATTAACAAGAAGGCAGTGTTGTAGAAGGAGATGGGGAAGTGAGGGAAGATGTTATAGGAAATAGTGCGATAAGAATTTGACAGAGCGTTTAGAGATTTGAATCAAAACGAGGCTCCTGGCGTAGATTGCATTTCCTGTGAACTGCTGAGATCGTTGGGAGAGGCAGTCATGAAGAATCTGTTTCACATTGTGTACAAAACGTACGAGACGGGGGAAATAATCTCAGTCTTAAAGAAGAATATAATAATTCCAATTCCAAAGAAAGCAAGTACAGACAAGAGTGAAATTACAAACCCACAGTTAAATAATACATTGTTGCAAAATATTAACATGAATTGTTTTCAAACGAATAGAAAAACTGACAGAATTCGATCTCGGGGAAGATCAGATTGAATTTAGGAGAAATGCAGAAACACGTGAGTCAATACATTACGTCTTATCTTACAAGATAGGTTAAGGGAAGGCAAACCTACGTTTTTAGCGTATGTTGATTTCGATATATTTTTTGACAATGTTGACCGGAATACACTCTTTCAAATTCTGAAAATACCAAGGGTAAAATATAGGAAAGGAAATCTAAAATACTACTTTTACAAGAACCAAACAGCAATTACTACAGTCTAAGAGCATGCAAGATATGCAGTGGGTAGGAAGGAAGTAAGACAGGGATGTAGCCTTCCTCCAATGTAATACAATTTGTACATTGAGCAAGCTGTGAAGGGATGCAAGTAGAAATTTGGAGAAGGAATTAAAGTTCAGGGAAAAGATAAAACTTTGCCGTTTGCCGATGACATTGTAATTCTGTCAGATATAGCAGAGCCCCTTGACGAACAATTGAACGAAATGGACAGAGCTTTGAAAGGATGTTATAAGATGAACATTAACAAGAGCAAAACAAATGTAGTTGAACGTAGTCTACGAATATCAGGCGATGCTGATTGCATTAAATTAGGTAATCCGACAGTTAAATAATAGATGAGTTTTGTTATTTAGGTAGTAAGATAACTTATCTTAGTCGAAATAGAGACGATATGAAGTGCAGTATGGCTGTGGGAAGAAAAGCATTCCTGAAGAAGCAAAATTTGTTGATATCCAAAATTAATCTATATGTTGAGAAGTTGTTTTGGAAGCATCTGTCTGGAGTGTAGCATTGTACGGGACTGAAACGTGGGCAATAATAAATCCAGACAAAAATATAGAAGCTTTAAAAATGTGATTCTACAGGCGAATGCTGAAGATCTGATGGGTAGATCGCTTAACTAATGAGAAGGTTCTGAAAAGAACTGGGGAGAAAATAAATTTATTGCTTGACTAAAAGAAGGGATCGATTGTTGGGATACATTCTGAGAAATCAAGGAATGGTCAGTGTAGTAGCATTGGCGGGGGGGAGGGGGAGAGGGGAGCGTGTGTGTGGAGTAAAAATTGCAGAGGGAAACTGAGAGACGAATAAAGTAAGCAGATTCAAAAGGTAATGCCATCGTTATTCAGAGACGAAGATGCTTGCACATGACAGGGTAGCGTGGAGAGCTGCATCAAACCAATAATTTTTACTGAAGATCACAACAACAATAATAACAACTTTAGGAAATTCACTCAACAGATTTAAGGATACCATGGCGTAAACAGTATCTAAACAATGTAAATATAAGAGATTTCCAGGCCTATTGCGGCCTGGAAAAACTTTCGCGTAAAAACTTCTTCTTGCTTCTTCGGAAAGAATAAATAAAAGTTCTGTATGGGTTTCAAGTGAATCTTACACAACTTTTCCCGCAAAATAATGACTCGTTCGTCTACTAATGAAGCCGGTAGATAGCGATCGCGCTTCCTTCTCTTGAAGGTAGACCACAAAGCCTCAGTAGTATTCAGATAGTTGCAGGAGTAACACATTCTCTAGCTAACAAAGCCAGTCTCGACTATACGAGCTGACTGAACAGGGACTCAGCGTTCTTGAAACATAAACAGACATTGTGATTTGCCATGGACCTGGTGAGCGGAAATAATTCACAAAATGCTTGTCAGTGTTGCGACATTAAATTGTAGCCATGATGCGTAATCATCACCGGAACATGTATCTGGAAGAGGTTTATTTTATTTATTTATTTTTGGAGCAGAGGGAAATATAGTTGTATTGGGATCCATGCAACACTTTAAGTGTCATTTAAGAGGCATATTTCACTTATTTGTTAATTTGAAATAGACGACAGCACAAATCGCCAAGAATTCCATTGGTAAAATGATAAGGATAACAAACAAGTCTTCAGTTGATTTACCGAATAAGGTTCTGTGACATTGGCCCATCTAGGTCTAAAGTAATAAATTTACACTGCCAGACAAAATAATTAATGCGCCCAGAAGGAGTGGATGGAAATGAATGTGGAGAGGATCTTGTTGACAACAGAAAGGCGTCAAATGCTGTAGGCAGTCCATTAAACACACGTGCTGTATGTGAGCGTACATTAACGTTTTGGAAACTGTCTCAGGGTTCTGTGTCATCGTGGGCAGGACGTGTAGCCGCAGAATATCTGTAACGTTTCTCTGTGTGGATCCCCACATGATGATGCGCGGGGTTACATGTGAGTATTTCTCCACACTATTGACGGGATATGTCCTCTGCCTATGACGCTTGAACGGAATGGTCATCGATGTGTTGCTATTCGTCTTTTGTTCACGTCTCCCGTGCACGGCACCAATTCAACCATCGGCGTTGGTGTTTTAGTGTCAGTGGCAACCAACGCATGGGGAGGTAAGACTCTAATCTAGGAAGTGCGATTGGAGGGTATACTGTGTGAGAGTTCACAGGATGCTCAAGTGTCTTCAGTACATAGCAGGCGCCTAGATAATGGGATCCCACATGGATTTGGGCACCATGCAATAGTATTTCCTCGAAGTTTTATTTTAATTTTTTTTTTCAGCTTCACAATGTGAGTGGGTCGTCTCAAATACCACCGTCCCGGCCCTGTGACATCTAAATGGCCCACATGCCTAACAACTGCACGCATTCCAAAGACATGGCCCCTGTCAAATGCATTCAGTTGGTGAACAGACTGTCTAACGCATTTGCAAGGCATCTCGGGTGGCCGGCCGCGGTGGCCGAGGGGACTGAGACGCTCCAGTCACGGCCTGCACGGCCACTACGGTCGGGAGTTCGAATCCCCGCTCGGGCATGGATATTTGTGCCGTCCTTAGTCTTAGCTAGTTCATAAATAGTTTGTAAGCTTAGGGATTGATGACCCCGTAGATAAGTCCCATAAGTTCTACAAACATTTGAACTTTTGAACATCTCGGGTGCTTCGTACTGTGCATGTCTTTCTTCACTGTTTAACTAATGGCTGTTGTCTAGTACCAGCTTTGCATCAACAGGGTAGGGAAATAAAGAATTCACTCTAGTGTAGGGTTACCATACGTCGCGGATTTCGCGAACAATCCTCGATTTTATGCTAGAAGGCGGGTGTCCTGGACAAAGAGATAAATGTCCGCGAAAATAGTGGGTGGCTGCAAGTGTTTTTTTTTTTTTTTAAACTTCAGTTTTGCCGCCGCTCTTCGATCAAGTAGTTCACCACTCCTTGCTATCTTGACGTTAGTCGTTGCCAACTGCTGATATTATGGTACAGTTCGGAATCTCACGGCTGCGGCAATGCGGCCGGCGTTCTTCAATGTTACGCATGTAGAAAGCGTATCTGCAGTTGGTAATCCTTCATACTCGTGCCACATTCAAATATATACCTCGGACTTTTGTATTCCACACACGAACTGTGTAAATCTGTATTACTGATGCGTGCAATGCGCATACTGGGTTGTAGTAACTGTTGTTAATGGGACTTGTACGCTGGGCATAAATGGGGACAGTTGGGCACTAATGAATCATTAAAGTGTCAATGAACTGTAATTCTACGTGTCGCCTACATTATTTATAGTGGTTCAGTTTTGCCCCATGGAATTTCAGCCAGCCGTTAGCGAGAGCGCTGATCTACGAGAACTTCAAGAGGCAACGAGGTACGACGCGGTACGTTAAAGGCTGATGTTATTATGATGGCTCAGACTCGAAATTTTGCTCTAGAATGTTCCACAATGATCTGGAATATTTCCGAACATTCTATAATCTTCCCAAATGTTCCAGACTATTACGAAAATTCTATAACACCCCAGTTAATCCGGAACATTCTGGAATGTTGTGCTCTCAAATGTTTCTGAATGTTCTCGAATACTCTCGAATATTCTCGAATGTTCTATGTTGTTCTATAAATTTCTAGAGGTAGAAAATTCTCTGCCCTCATACTTCAATAGCAGACCTACAGGTAAAAATGAAAATCATCTTCATGGATGAATCGGTTTTGATTTTTCGTGGCGCGCACATTGTACATCAAGGAGTCATCCACTTTGTTGTTGGAGGTATGAGTTGGACGCAAAAGTAGGAAAGTGACACCCAGTGAAGAGTACAATAAAGAGGTTCAAGTGGATATGCGTTTCAGTAATAGTTAATCGAGGACAGCACAGAACAGAGTAGCGTCAGTGCAACCTGTGTTCAAATATCTGAAGTTTGAAATGGCTTGACAGTTTAGTTGCAGATATTTTGGATACTGATCAATGAACTTCTTGTAGTCGAGAACTGCCCTCCCCACAGATGAATAAATTATCCACACCTCTGAACATCAACATTAAGCTTTGATACCAGAAGGTAAGGTGTCTGTGTGTTGAAACATTTATGTATATGTATGGGTACTATGTCTTCCTCCATGGAATAATAACAGCATAGTTCTGTAGTAACATACATGATGCTTACATACATCCTTAGGCCGATACATTACTTCGTAGAAGGCCTTACGCCACGTACACTACATGTATGACTCTTTAGTTAACTATACTACAGCCCTGCCTATTAAAATTGCTACATCACTAAGATGATGTGCTACAGACACGAAATTTAACCGACAGAAAGAAGATGCTGTGATATGCAACGATTAGATTTTCAGAGCATTCACATAAGGTTGGAGTCGGTGGCGACACTTAAAACGTGCTGACATGAGTAAAGATTCCAACCTATTTCTCATACAAAAACAGCAGTTGACCGGCGTTGCCTGGTGAAACGTTGTTCTGATGCCTCGTGTAAGAAGAAAAATGCGTACCATCACGTTTCCGACTTTGATAAAGGTAGGATTGTAGACTATCACGATTGCGGTTTATCGTATCGCGACATTGCTGCTCGCGTTGATCGCGATCCAATGACTGTTAGCAGAATATGGAATCGGTGGGTTCAGGAGGGCAATACGGAACGCCGTGCTGGATCCCAACGGCCTCGTATCACTAGCAGTCGAGATGACAGGCATCTTATCCGCATGGCTGTAACGGATCGTGCAGCCACATCTCGATCCCTGAGTCAACAGATGGGGACGTTTGCAAGACAACAACCATCTGCACGAACAGTTCGACGACGTTTGCAGCAGCATGGACTACCATTGACGCTGCATCACAGACAGGAGCTCCTGCGACGGTGTACGCATCGACGAACCCGGGTGCACGAATGGCAAAACGTCATTTTTTCGGATGAATCCAGGCTCTGTTTACAGCATCATGATGGTCGCATCCGTGTTTGGCGACATCGCGGTGAATGCACATTGAAACGTGTATTCGTCATCACCATACTGGCGTATCACGCCGTGTTATGGTATGGGGTGCCATTGGTTACACGTCTCGGTCACCTCTTGTTCGCATCGACGGCACTTTGAACTGTGGCTGTTACATTTCAGATGTGTTACGGCCCGTGGCTCTACCCTTAATTCGATCCTGCGAAACCCTATATTTCAACAGGATAATGCACGACCTCATGTTGCAGGTTCTGTACGGACATTTCTGGATACTGGCCAGCACATTCCCCAGATCTCTCACCAATTGAAAACGTCTGGTCAATGGTGACCGAGCAACTGGCTCCTCACAATACACGAATCATTACTCTTGATGAACTGTGTGGTCTCGTGTTGAATCTGCATGGGCATCTGTACCTGTACACGCCATCTATTTGTCTCAAAGCCCAGGCGTATCAAGGCCGTTATTACGGCCACAGGTGTTTGTTCTAGGTACTGATTTCTCAGGATCTATGCAACCAAATTGCGTGAAAATGTAATCACATGAAATGATTTGGACAGTATGTCAAAAAAAAAAAAAAAAAAACTTTCTATCTGTTTAGCTTCATTGAATTATCCCTTTGTTTTGTTTCAAGATAATATAGATTAATTGCTGTAGTTTTTCGGCTCAGGAAATTACGTATAAAACCATTATGCGTTACATATTCCAATATACAGTTGAATAATTTCGACAGTCATACATATTCAGGTAGTTTCGCTCTCTTGAGTCCCGTTGTCTTCCATAGTTGAGTGTTCTCCGGGATTACGTATACAACAGCTAACGGAGGCGGTAGTGATAGGGCCCCTACTTAATGGGAGTAAGAATTTTCCATTTCCACAGTTCATAGCCTTGGTATTTAATTTGTTGTCACAGGTGTCATGGTCTAGTAATACCGCTTTTAATTACTACTCTCAGATACTGCTTTAAGAGATCAACCTATGTTGGTTTTTACCCTGATCCTGACATTTCTTCCTGTTTGTTGTACTTTTATTTTTCACATTGAATTTTATCGACTGTGCTTTTACACTATGATGTCCTAGTATGCTGGTGCTAACGTTGCTTCTGAAACTAATGTACTATATTTCTTCTGGATATTTGCACCAAATATATCTTTTGCGAATCTAGTATTTACTGATATTCTATTTTTTGGTCTACTTAGTTATAGTGTTAATAAAGCTAATACGTTTAAGGGACATCAAACAGAAGTAATAGATACATAAACTATAGATCAATATTTTCTAGGCGCGTTGGAGTGCCCGAGCGTTCTAAAGCGCCTTGTTGCGGAGCGCGCGGTAGTTGGTCGTCATGGTTCGAGTTCTCCTTCGTGCATGGGTGTGTTTGTTGTCGTTAACCTAGTTTCACTTAGATTAAATGGTTTGTAATTCTAGGGATTAATAACCAAAGAAGCTTAGTCCCATAGATTTACAAATATTTCAACATTTTCAATTATTTTCTAATTCTAGAATCGCTGAATAATCCCGCTTTATTTTTTGTTGCGCTGGACAGTGGCACCTATAGTTTTTATTTAAAACATTTGAAAAAGAATGAAGAGGAATGTTTTAGAATCTTCTCCCGCCCAACTACCCTTTATGTCTTTTCACAAACGTTAACGACCTAGTAACATTAATTTAAGGTTGCGCATTGATTGATTTATTAAGATAAACACTGAGTTATTACCACACTATTTGAACTTTATTATTCGAGATCGAAGAGGACGTGAAGGATATGTAATGAAGTACGTACTATTGTTTCAAATTCAAATGTAAGTAAATATATGGGATTTAACTGTTGTGGTTATCAGTCCTTAGGCTTACAAACTACTTAAACTAACCCAAGGACAACACAAACACACACACACACACACACACACACACACACACACACACGCACACACCACACACCCATGCCTGAGGGAGGACTTGAACCTTGGGTGGGAGCGGCCGCCACACCCGTAGCATGACGTTATAGACCACGCGACCATTCCGCGCGGCTGCCCCAAGAGAGTGTTACACGTAAATGATCTCTTAGAGGACATAGGAAGTTTAAAGATGCTTATTGAAGATGATGTTGTAGTATATCGAGAAGTCACGTCGTTGGAAAACTGTGACAAAATGCGTATCAACGTTTGGTGCAGGGAGTGGCAGTATAAACAAATGTAAGGTACTGCGGATGAACAGAAAGGAAGGTCCATTATTATATGACTAGCTGAAAATACGGCGTTGACTGGATATTTATTGTCTTGAGTTGGTACTTCTGCTATGCCTTCTCTCTCTTTTCCTCTGTCATTCCCTGTTTTTCTACAAACATTTTACATTTACGCGAGTATATATAACAAAAAAATGCTGTCCTGCATAATGTTCAAAATAATAAGTGCAGTATCTAAACAAAGAAAGGTAGTCATCTAGATATAATCCGTGCGTACTGGAGCACCGTGTTGCGGTACGAGCGGCCATCCGCCGTCGGGGATTCGAATCCCCCCTCGGGCATGGATGTTTGTGTCGTCTTTCAGGTAGTTCATAAGTAGTTTGTAAGTTTAGGGACTGATGACCCCATAGTTAAGTCCCATAATCTCTACAAACATTTAAAATTTTTCGTTTGTGGATGAACTAAATTTCCTAGCATTCTCCCTAGACATCTCAGTCCCTCTCGACTGCTACTAATTTACGTGGTTGTTCCAGTTTAAATTGCTCTGCAATCATACTACTAATCGTTCGGAATGCTTACAGTGATGTCCTGAAAACGTGTGATCATACTTTAACGATATTTATTCGTAATTTTATGATTGACGGAAATCCCTGCACCAAGCGTCCATTGTCTGCAGGTCCTTTACGATAAGGTAAAAGCTTGTGGCTATTCGATTTCTCTGAGTATAACAGCGTCATGTGCGAAAAGCCACACGGAACTTCCGACTTCATTAAAAATGTCCAAATGTTTGTAAAACTATGGAACTTAACTTTTATGGTTATTAGTTCCTGAGGTTACAAACTAATTAAACTAACCTAAGGGCAACACACACACACACACCCATGCCCGATGGAGGACTCGAAACTCCGACAGCGAGCAACCATGCGCTCCTTACTGAGACGCCTTAGAGCGTTCGGCCACTCCACAAAGGCCGACTTTATTGGAAATGTTATTTATATTTATTGTTAAAAGTAACGGTTCTACAACACTGCCACTCATACTTACATGCTGAACGTTTCTCTCCGTTGATAATGAAGGACTACAACTGTGTACAGTCCAAACACCCATGTCATGTTTTTGTCATTAGGCGGCAGTTTGTTTCACTCACTTTCCGGAAGTCATCTACCAGCGTGCCAGTCTCTACTGTTTTCTGGGTGTCGTGAACGAACAGAAACGAGCTGGGATTCACACAGTTATTGGTTTCAGAACCAAAGCTGATTCTGTGGGGACTGGGTGTTGTGTGTTGTCTCCACCATGATCTTCATCATCATCGACATACAAGTCGCTGAAGTGGTGTCAAGTAAAAGGACTTACACTACGCGGCCGAACAACGCGGGATCTTCCGACCAAAAATGCCATACGTTTCCATATCTTTCTTCTGTGGCACCAGATGAGTGTGTCCTCCCCTGTAATTATCGCGGCACGGAAGAAATTGCGCCTGATAAGATTACGAATTAGAAGAATCGGTGAAAAAAGATCAATATGGTCAAGAATAAAAAATTAAAAGAATTCTATGGTACTGAACGACTTAGGTTATCAGTTCCTAGACTTATAAACTACTTAAACCAAGGACATAACAAACATCCATGCCCGAGGGAGGACTTGAACCCCTAATGACGAACGGTCATGCACACCGTAGCTGGGCGCCTTAGTCCGTACACTATTCTGCCGCGGCGTCAAGAGTAAGGAGTAAGATAATAGGGAATGCCTTAAGGCATCAGAGGTTACTTCAGTCATATTAATGGGAATTCTAGAGGGTAAAAACTGTCGGAGAAGGAAAAGACTTGAATATATCCAGCAAATAATTGAGAAACGTAGGGTCAAGTGCTACTCTGAAATAAAAAGGCTGGCACAGGAAAGGAAACGTGGCAAAAAAAAAAAAAATCAAACTAGTCAGAAGACTGATAAAAATAAGACGTCTTCGCGATCTTCATAAACCTCCTGCATGATTGTGTCATACACAAGTTCTGTCTCGCACCCCTTGGCTCATGAGTTAGCATTTTGTAAATACATAAAAGCAGATCATTATTAGTGACTTACACGATGCACAGCATCAACAAGAAACGGGTGACATCGTGACGATGTTACAAACTTTCAGAGATGCGCATAGCAAATATACATATATATCAGGCATCTCAGTCGTTATGCCGCGGTAGAGTAGCCGAGCGATCTAAAGCGTCTCGCTGCGGAGCGCGCTCGGTCGCTCGCCGTGGAGGTTCGAGTCCTCCCTGGGGCATGGGTGTGTGTGTTTGTCCGTAGGTTAGTTTACCTAGGTTTAAGTAGTTTGTAAGCGACGGACTGATGACCACGCAGTTTGGTCCGATAGAATTACAAACATTTGAACATTTTTGATCTGTCGTTATGACGTCATCTCCTGAACAATGAGTCCTAAAAAAATAATTTGGCAGTAATGTAGTGTGTAATACTAGGTAACTGCCTCAAAATGTGTTGCGAGTAGAATTGGTAGTAAACCTCACACGTGATGGGAAGGTTGTTCATATATGTCACTATCATTATTAGTGAAGAAGTAGCTAGCGATAAAATTCTTGCTTTTCATCATTTTGTTAGCGTTGTCAGCGAGAAAAAGCTGTGTTAAGGTATGAAATTATGTGTGCAGTTTTTTCCAGTCACTAAGTGCTTTCCTTCTGAAACAGTGGATGAATAAAGTCCTGTATTCACGCCTAGCATGATGCGACCTTTCTATATGACTCCTTATTTATGGTGCCTTATCTCCTGCACTATGTGACGATGCTTTTCACCTTCAGAGAGAGTGTTGTATCATAAGAAGGAATATGTGTACCAAGCTGGACTGAAATCGATCCAGTAATTTAGGAGGAGATGGAAGACACACACGGACAAAGTAACATGAACAGCATGCAGAATACTACGTCTTGGTGCTGGGTGGCACTTCTGCGTACGGTATATGTTAACACTGACTGGGCAAAGGCCGCGTTTTTAAAGCACAATGCTACGGATTGCTCCTCGTCGGAGGCTTGGGTCCCCCTTCGGACATGAGCGTGTGTTGTCCTTAGCGTAAGTTAAAGTAGTTTGTAAGTCTAGGGACTCTAGCAGTTTGGTTCCTTAGATTCGCTAACAATTGAACATTCGCAAGGTGTTCCACCAATAATGAAATAATAGTAATTAAAATGGAAACCGAAGGTGTAATCAGTAATTACTACACCATTTTCAAGTGGACATAGCGGTTATATTACATGTTGGTGAACTCTGTAAACAGTGGTGTAACTATGAATAGGACAGGAACATAATGATTATTATTATGTATTTAATTACTCCATTTAGTTGTATGTATCTGTTATGAAGCCAGATAGTGGATCTTGGCATAGGCGCCGACTACGGGTATGCTCGGTCGCTCAAGCATACACCAAAATTTGAGTGGGTATGCTCGGCATACCCCACTGAAAATGTTGGTACTTTTTCTTTACGTTATATTTCTTCACTGTAATTAAAATTGACTCTCTCATCCCATTGATGGGTGGCTGGCCTCTGCAAGATACAGCTGTATGAAGTTTATCTTAAAACAAACAGCTAATTGATTTCGTGGCTATTAAAACCCACGCTGACAAGTGAGTGAAGTGACCTTATCTAAATAGTCCGAATGTTAATGGAATGCCGTTTGTCAAACCAATATTGTAAGCTGAAGACGGCAAACTTTAATTGTTGTATTAAATAACTAGAAATGAAGTGGGTTTGATACGATACGATGAAAATGTTTATAACATACTGTGAATTTAATTCGCGGTATCTTTTAACCTTTTGACAACCACATACGTTACCGTGAGCCGAAGTAGCTGCTGCGAAGAGTACCCTATCCCTACTAGCTAAAACATTATTTAAATAGACAGTCCTCTTAACAACTAGCGAAGGTCTTTGCGTTTTAATTGGCAGCTCTACAAAAAATCACGAAACGCAACGGCTAGCGAGACGTTTTTTTTCTGAATTTCAATGTTCAGGCTTCAACAATTTGTTGTGAACAACTGAAAGAAACAGTGACACCTTAGTTGCTGTTCTGGTTGACGTGTGTCAGCTGTGCTTGGAATTATGTCTTATTGTCTTGCGTGTGGAAACCATTAAAATGGATAAGTATATAATGATATACAAAAGGACTTCGACTGATAATCGCGATGTTGACGGTGATATCGGATCGACAGCGTGTAGTAGTAAAAGTGATCCATATGCGGCATCTTGCGACAATGAATTCTCTTTTCCTGTTTCTGGTAATTGCAAGAAAAATGATTCCGGCACTGAATCTGGTAGCCGCAGAGGAAGGACTTTTCAGAAACACTGGGTAAACATACATACATGATACAGTATGAAGAAAAAGATGACAGAGTTTATTGTTTGTTGTGTAGGTCTACGTGTGAAAAAGAGAAATTGAAATTACTGTGTATTAAAAAATTACTATTATCCTTTCAGAGATTAAAATGGTCCTAAATTAACACCAGGTGAAGCAAAAAAGAAGAAACCCTATTTAAAAAATAAACAAATAAAATAAAATAAAAAGCATTTGGAATGTATACATTTTTAGATATACCTGTCGGGGGTGTTGGGTTCTGAAGTCCGGCAACTGCCCCTCCCCCCCTTCATACTCCACTAAGCATATCCTAAGATTTTCAAAAGTCGGCGCCTATGGATCTTGGTATAAGAATCTGTTAAACTCAAATGCAACCGACAATGCAGCTCTGTATCCTTGAGCCACTTGACTCTTCTGTATTCCATATAACACTGCCAGGAGCACCAAAGGCATCACGTGGAGCAGGTATGCCTCTAGCTGAATATGGTTGCACTGAACTGGTTATGGATAAGTACATGAAGGTCGGTGATCGCGTTTTTCGGCTTTCTTGGATTTAATAGAGAACTCCGTACTGCATTATTTACACTCCACTAACAGCATCTCTTTGTAATTGTAGATGGACAGATACACTTGACACAACTAAAATTAACTTATAAATAACGAAACAAATTTAACTGACAAAATCCTTTCACCTTCGAAGTCCACCATTGTTTCGACGTTAAACCCTGATACTCGATTACGGATGACGAATATTTGATATTACAAAAATGTTCTCTTTGACTAAGCGTAAAGTATGAATTAATTCGTAAAAGCCTGAAAGTGTAAAAGAAATGAGCTTCGAAAGCCTCTGAGAAAAACTCTTTTTTTACACTTAAAATCCAAAGTGTACGCTAAAAATAGTGCCATTAACTGATTTCAGTCCAGGTGCTATATTTTCCAAAATGAATTAATCGTTTCGCAAAATTTGCCTGGGCGCCAACTTCAGTTTATCGTTCCAGTTTTGCTTGTATACTGGAACATAGCTACAGCAAGACAGACGTAATGGCCTTGCAAATGGTGCTGGTGGGAGCCAAAGAAATATCATTTTGCCACATGATCAAATAGGAATCGGTCACCGCAAAAATTGCTATTCCGTACTCAGCCTTTTCAAACATATTTATTGCAGGGCTACCGTAATGTAATGATCATGTAATTAGTTTAAATTCAAGTTAAAATCATGGTTCAACAAAAAATATTTACAGGAACTTCTTGAGATGTTTTAAGGTCGTGAAGCAGACGACTATTAATCCATCCGGTGAATTCCCGGCCACTCAATCGCTACTGCATTGTGAAACGGTGCTTGTTTTTACTTTGGGTTAACGCACTACGTAAGAGCCTTGGAGACGGATGATGCAAACACGCTGGAAGGAGCACGAGGCCGCTACGTCATAAGTAAGCAGGCATAAAACATATTTATCTCAGTGCGGTCTCTTATTTTAGACGTGTGTGCGTTTCTAACTTTAAATTTAGCACCCATAAAATTTATGGAGTGCACTGAGTTGTTGAGGTGCTAGAAACAAAGTGTGTGTGACAGGATTATCAAAGAACGGTAGTGAATGAGAGACAACTGGAAACTTTCTGGAAGATTAAAACTGTGTGCCGCAACCGGGAATCTAACCTGGGACCTTTGCCGTTCGCGAGCAAGCGCTCTACCGACTGAGCTATCCCGACACGACTCACGATCCGTCCTCACATCTTTTCTGCCAGTACCTCGCCTCCTACTTTCCAAACTTCACAGAAGTTCTCCTGGAGAGTAGGAGGCGAGGTACTGGCAGAGAAGTTGTGAGGACGGATCGTGAGTCGTGTTGGGGTAGCTCAGTCGGTAGAGCTCTTGCTTGCAAAAGGCAAAGGTCCCAGGTTCGAGTCCCGGTTCCGGCACACAATTTTAATCTGCCAGGAAGTTTCACATCATCGCACACTCCTATGCAGAGTGAAAGTTTCATTCTGTTGGCAGTAACACTAGCTAACATAAAGGTCGTGGGCAAAGTAACACACCTAAGGAGTTAGCGCACATTGGCTTTGAGAACTGCTGTTGCAGCTCTTCGAGGAACAGATTCTTGAAGAGTCTTTGTAGTTTATAACAAAATGTTATCCATTCTTGTACTGAATCATCCGTCAATTACTTCAGAAATGTTGAATCTCTAAATTTGACCCTCCGCTCTAAACCTCCCCGTAACGGCTCACTTAGGTTGAGACGTGGCAATTTTGTTGTCCAAGGGAGATGTTTATAATTTTCTGCTGCTGTAGAAAGAACGTCTAAATCTTTTTGCTATGTTTATGGGCGCATTACCATTTTGAAGTATGGCTGTATTTGTTAGCAATATTTCGGTAAGTAGTTTGTTGTCGAGGGTGGTGACGTATTCTTTCACAGTTATTCGACTAGTGACGGTAGTGACAGAAACAGTAGAGTACCACGATAAGGATGAATGTTGGAAGCAGGCACGCCGTTGTAAGCTTCTTTTAACTTTTTAGATACATTAACCAGATTGTTCGATCGTGGCACCACTTATACAGGGTGTTACAAAAAGGTACGGCCAAACTTTCAGGAAACATTCCTCACACACAAAGAAAGAAAATATGTTATGTGGAGATGTGTCCGGAAACGCTAAATTTCAATGTTAGAGTTCATTTTAGTACTTCTCTTTAAATGTAAATTGAAATAATTCGTGCAGACAATTGTCAAAATACCCAATTATTTCGTTAATATCTACTGTATTTCCTCTATTCACCGCCAGTTGGCCCAACTGGAGGACGGTAATGTTGACTTCAGTGCTTGTGTTGACACGCTACTCATTGCTCTACAGTTTTAGCATCAAGCACTTCAGTACGTAGCATCAACTGATTAGTGTTCGTCACAAACGTGGTTTTGCAATCAGTGCAATGTTTACCCATGCGGAGTCGGCAGATGCCCATTTGATGTATGGATTAGCACGGGGCAATAGCCGTGGCGCGGTACGTTTGTATCGAGACAGATTTCCAGAACGATGGTGTCCCGACAGGAAGACGTTTAAAGTAATTGATCGGTGTCTTAGGGAGCACGGAACATTCCAGCCTATGAATCGCGACTGGGGAAGACCTAGAACGACGAGGACACCTGCAATGAACGAGGCACTTCTTCGTGCAGTTGACGATAACCCTAATGTCAGCGTCAGAGAAGTTGCTGCTGTACAAGGTAACGTTGACCATGTCACTGTATGGAGAGTGCTACGGGAGAACCAGTTGTTTCCGTACCATGTACAGCGTGTGCAGGCACTATCAGCAGCTGATTGGCCTCCACGGGTACACTTCTGCGAATGGTTCATCCAACAATGTGTCACTCCTCATTTCAGTGAAAATGAGCTCTAGCATGGAAATTAAGCGTTTCCGGACACATGTCCACATAGCATATTTTCATTCTTTGTGTGTGAGGAATGTTTCCTGAAAGTTTGACCGTACCTTTTTGTAACACCCTGTATACTAGGTTCGTCTGGAAATTTCGTGAATGGTCACAGGAAATAATAAGAGACAAGAGTTAAAAACAAAATACCTTTACTGCCCTTTAAAGTAATCGTCATTGGCTACAATACACTTCTGACATCGGCTGCACAGCTGATGGAAACTATCAGCAAACGCTTCTTGTGAAATCGCTCGGCCGCGGCGGAGGAGCCGTGCGCACTGTGGCGCCCTGCTGCGGTGTGCGCGGCCGTTCAACGTCGGGGGGTTGGAATCCTCCGTCGGGCATGTGTGTTTGTGTTGTTCTTAGCATAAGTTAGTTTAAGTAGCTTGTAAGTTTAGTGACCGATGACCACTGCAGTTATGTCCCATAACTTTACAAACATTCGAGCATTTGGAATCGCTCTAAGCGCTGAGGTCATGGCTTGCTGGATCTCCTCAACCACGCAGACACATACTCTTTACTCACTGCTTCAACACCATACACTTGCACTCCCATCGGTCTCCGTCGCCTTTGTGCCTGATTTGAAACGAAACTTGATGCTGACGTGTTGCTTATTTTGCGCTCCATGTAGCAATGAGACGAGTTCTCATACTGACCCTGTTAGCTGGGTCGCAGCATGAACCACCGCTTCACTGCTTCAAAATTCAAATGTTTGTAGAACTTATGGGACTTAACTACGGGGTCATCAGTCCCTAAGCTTACAAACTACTTATGAACTACTTACGAACTAGGACGGCACAAATATCCATGCTCGAGGGGGGATTCGTACCCCCGACCGCAGTTCACTGCTTCATTGCAGTACGTAGCACGATAGGAGGCACTTGTTGACATCTGCATCAATGTATATGGGCGGGAACCTCATTCTCGCTATCGAGATTTGTGATATATGGGACCATTGACTGAACTTTTCAGACGCATCCTGTATATACAGGGTGTCCCACTTAAACTTTTTACCCGAAATATCTCTGGAACAATAACCGAATGTTAAGATCCAGAGTCGTTGTCAGCAAATTTCGTCTTCGCCATTGACGTTTGTGTGCGTTGCCATTACCTAGGATACTGTCGCTAGTGAAACGTTAAACAATGCAAGCGTATCGTCGCAGATTGTCACACTAACTGCGCACCGCCGGGCTGCCATATTTGGAGATGTCACTTATTTCACTCATCATTTGAGTTGACCGTCGTAGAACAACCTTTGTAGGCTACGTTAATTGTTGACTGCGGTCGTGTCTCAGCGAAAACAAGCACGCAGTGGTGACATTCGCAGCGAGATGTACACTGCCCTACATAAATTTTGAAACACCATTTTACGTATTACAACCATCGAGCAGAGAAGAAATAGAGAGGCCTTTCTATGACAGTGAAATGAAGCCGGCTGAGAGCGCGACACCCAACCAACATGGCGGCAGAGCGCCAGCCGGCCACAGCTGCGAGCACAGGGGAGTTTATTGAGTTCGCTGTCTGTTAATTCCTTTTTCATATAAGGCGTTCCTTTAATACAATGTATTTTTTCCATAAATGTTTACAAATCTCAGCTAGGGATTGCTATATAAAATAGAAACACATTTTTCCTCTGTCTGTCCCTTTAACCTTTTATAACTCGGGTTGTACCGAACGTAACGTCTTGCGGCTTCTTTTAATTTCTTCTTTAGAATCCTGGCATAATCTTAGGCTGCATTTAATGACAATACGATTACGCAGGAAAAACTACAATAAGAATCATAACGCTGAATCATTTACCGCCTCTGCACTTTAGTCAGCTATGAAGCCTAAACTGTAAGAGCTCGGTCAGTGTACTTAGTAAAAACTTGCAGGACTCACAAACATCTACAAAAACACCCGAGAGCATGTGTCTAACTTTTACGAGTGAACCACGTTTATAATTTTTCTTTTCTACAGCGCTGGCGCCAGATGGCTTCAGACTACAGATATAGTGATTATGGAAGATCTGTAAGACATAGACATATCATCTCGCGGTCTCTTTTTGTTTTTGTTTAAATCGTCCTGAGTTCTATAATTCTATACTATGAATTTTGGCGCAGGTCTCATAGTTTAGGCTACGCTACAAAGGTCACGAAAATTCGGAAGTGGTAAACCATTCTACGTTATTGTTCGTATTTCAATTATTTCTCTTTTTCATATCGGCATTTAATATAGCCTAAGTTGGACACAGGATTATACCGAAGAAATTGAAAGAAACCGGATCACGATACGTTCTGTAGTTCTCGAGTTAAAGTAGTTTAAAGATTTCCCATGCAAAGCCGGGGCGGCCCAGTTAGTAATAAAATAAATAAAAAGTGTTAAGTCACAATTATTGTATTCCGAAAATTGTTTCCCAAATTACAAATATTTATCAATATTGGTCAAAAAGTACAAGGTGAGTGGGCAACAGAATCTGTGCTCGCTAGTCGGCAAGCTCGCTGAAAGTAACGAGTAGATTTTGAAAGGTCCCACCGCTCTATTGTATCCAAATTTGTGAGGAAACCAGGGGAGCTGTAAAAAGTTGTTTAAATAAAAAGAAAACTTCATTTCATTATCTACAACTTTCTCGGTGACGAAAATTTCCTGACCACAAAACAAAAAAAGTGGCAGGTGACTAACTTTTTCATGTCACAATTTTATGTAAAAGTAACAGTTTCAATTATTATTTTTATACAAACACAATTTGCTAAGAACACTGTTGCATTCCTTCAGTATTCACCTGTCTACGTGAAAAATTTGGTAGTTTTTTTCCTATCCTTAGGGGCTCAAATGACAGTGTAAGAACTTCGCTTTCAGCGGCCCAATTCCGTTTCTACACCCAACCAAGATGGCTGCCGGGCTTCACTGCCTGTACGCTGATTTAGGCGGTATAGCCTCTCTATGTTATTCTGTGCTCACGGATTACAACGGAGATGAAAGATGAAAGTGATCTAAGTGAGTTACTGGTTAGAATACGGTATAGCAAGCTCAAATAACGGTTAATAATGATACAGTATTGTACACTTAATTATTGTACATATACATACGTATTGGAACATACTAATCGCCTGGCTATGTAGAGGTATGTTGTTTGCAGTTCTGTTCACTTGTAGTTGCGTTTGCATAAAGGTATAACACGCCGCGAAAGTAATTGAAAATGCCCCCAAAGTGCCAGATTCCTTATTAATTGCGGGTAATGATAATCAGTTTACACAAAGAAGGCAATAGTGTCATTCAGACAGCAAAGCAACTGAAGATTTCCATCAGCGGAGTTGTCAAAAGCATACACCGGCATCGAGAAACAGGCTCTTCTGAAACTCGTCCTCACTCAGGAAGACCCAGGAAAATATCAAACCGGGAAAAGTATTTCTAGTGATCAGTAAATGTAACAGATTAAAAACTGTCCGTGAATAGATTGCTAAAGTAAACGCAACGAGGTATATACCGGTGAGTGGGTCAACAGTGAGACGACGCCTGACAACAACCTCCGAGGTTATGTAACAAGAAGGAAACTACTGTTGCGCCCTGTTAACAAAGAAGAAAAGGCTTCAATGGGCTAAGACGCACAAAAATTGGCCAGCGGGGGTTTGGGAAAGAGTCTTATTTACTGATGAATCGTTCTAAATATTTGGAAGCAAACGCCGTCAATTTTTACGCCGTTTACCCCATGATCAGTTGAATCCTCAGTGCGTAATTCCAACTGTACGGTATGGATGCGGTTCTGTGATGGTATGGGGATCCTTGCTGAAAGTAGACGAAAAAATGAACCAAAAGAATTATCATGCCATTCTCCAGCGACATGATGGGATATCTGATTTGCGTCTGATTGGGTAAGGGTTTGTCTTGCAGCAAGACAACGACCCGAAACATACGTCTCGCTTGTATCAGAACTATGTAAAGTCTCTAGAAGTTCGTAAAATATTGAAAAACATGGAATCCCCTGTCTGTAAACCAATCGAGCTGCTATGGGATGAATTGGACAGAAGGATCGGAAAACGGGAAATCATGAGTGGGAAGCAATTGTGGGAGGTCTTGCTGCGAGAAAGGAGATTAATTCCACCTGAAACCTTGGAAAAACCAAGGTAGCGCATGCCGAAAGTGTGCAATGCAGTGATGAAAGCAACAGGTGGCTACTTTGAGGAATCGAAAATTTAATTGTTGCATATTACTGTGTTTTATTTGAGCTTAATAGACATTTAGAATACAACAAAATGCATTTTATACTGTATTTCCTTTCCATTGTCTATAATTACTAGGTGTTTCCAAACTTATGGAGGCTACTGTAGTATACTGCATGGTATTAATTTTATTTTATCTGTCCCTTTTAGTTAGCTATTGAATTACTTTTCAAGCTCGTGAGTGTGAAAAGAACTTTGAATTTACCTAAGAACTTGAGTTCAGTCTCGAGAAGAATGATGACATATGTGAACATGTGAACGAATTATCTTTCTGTTGTATTTTCAATTAAGACCACGAATCATTAGTTTTCATTGTGCACCGCAACTTTAGCCGTCCATTATCAAACCTAATGTCAATCGTAAGCGTTGTTACATCGTTCGACCAGTCCCATACATAACCACATAAATTTCAACATGATTTTTATAACAGAAATTGTTCGATGAGTTTTGATAGAGGACAGTGCCCCTCCCGTTACATTGGAGTGCTACAACCCATTACCACAGCACATTGTACAATTTCTATTTGTATAGTCACTTAAAATTATGTGGCTATGTATAGGACTGATGTAGCTACGCAACTACGCTTGCCACGATGGAGTGGCCGCACGATCTGGGGCGCCATGTTAAGCATTTCGCCGCCGCTCCCGTCGGTGCTTCGAGTCCTCCCTCAGGCGCGAGTGTGTATTGTTAATAATAATAATGTTTGTGTAGTTTATGGGACTTAACTACGGGGTCATTAGTTCCTAAACTTACAAACTACTTATCAACTAGCTTATCCTAAGGACGGCACAAATATCCATGCCCGAGGGGGAATTCGAACCCCCGACCGTAGTGGCCGTGCAGACCGTGACTGGAGCGTCTCAGGCCCCTCGGCCACCGCGACCGGCTGTGTATTGTTATTAGGATAAGTAAGCTCAAGTAGTTTGTAAGTCGAGGGACTGATAACCTTAACAGTTTGGTCCCTTAGGATTACAAACATTTGATTTTAATTCTCTTATGATGGACCCGAGGTTTGGTAGTGGACGCAAAGGTCCAAAACCAGTCACAAAGGACTGGTTTCAATATAGGAAACTGTGACGGAGATTAATATAAATAAAGTAATGGTGTCCATGACATTGTTCCTGGTAACTGTTTGGAAACCATTGACAGTCCTGATGTTCGCTTATATTTTATTGCGCCAGAACCATTTACAGCGATTCTGGTAGAATACATACGCCAGAATTCTCTGATTTTCTACTGAACGTCAACGATATAAGGCGAGCATATTTCGCTAGGCAGTTGGTACTGAGTATTTCATTGTCGGCAGTGACTTCAAGTCTCATTTAACTTACGAGGGTTGGAACTTAAATAGTGGCATCTATTTGTTCGCAACCGCTACAAAAGCGTTCCGTTTGCGCCTGTTACTGCCGTTCAGTGTAGTCACCGGCGTTGAGTAGAACCCGTTGACAGCGACGTGGAAGGCGTAGTATACCGTTAGCAGAGCGTGTTTTGTTGATGGGCGAAGAATGGCGCGGTCTACTACCTGTCGAATCTCTGGAACAGTTCTGAAGCGAATGCCACGAACTGGTTCCTTCATCTTCGGAATCAAATCATAGTCACAAGGACTTACGTCCGGGGAGAATGGTGGATTTTACAGAACTTCCCACTCCCATTGACTGAACAGAGCAGCCACAGCTTTCGCTGTATGCACCCGCGCATTATCGTACAATATGATGGATGGGTTGCGCAGAAAATGTTGCCGCCTCTTGAAGACCTTGATGAAACTATCCTGCTGTACGACCTCTGGCACATTCAATCTTGATCCAACTCCGTTGTTCCTGTTTCGAAAACATAGTGACACCGTTACGTTAGACCGCTCGCTCACAAGTGGCTGTGGTTCCCTCGATTATGTGCACACCGATGATATGGGACGAGGGAGTCCATTTTCTCGGGGTAAGGTAGGTATGTCAACAAAAAAGTTTGTAATCCTATGGGACGAAATTACGTTGGTCATCAGTCCCCAGTCTTACAAACTACTTAAACTAAGTTAAACTAACATGAGGACAACACACTCATCCATGCCCGAGGGAGGATTCGAACCTCCGACGTGGGAAGCCACGCGATCCGTAACGTAGCGCTCCAGGCAGCTCGGCTACTCCCGCGCGGCAGGTACGCCAACAACGTGTGCTATCAGCAACAATAGTAGACTCCATTGCATACTGTGTCCACAGCAGTGTTGCTACTATTTTAGTTCCAACCCTCGTATTTTACAGTAAGGCACACGAAGTGAAATACATAAGAGTTAGTAGGTAATACGTCTACTAATGGCAACAGGGTTGTTGTAAAATATGCGTAATAATTTGTATTATTGATTACAATCATTTCATCCATATATAGCTGATCAGAGACAAGAGAGTAGTAGTTTCTTTTTTAAAATAAAATTAATAATAATAATAATGATAATAAATCATGTAGCGACTTTAGCAAGAGCTGTAGATAAGTACGTTGCTTCATCAGTTAACACAGATGATACTAATAAAATGTAACGAAGTGAAACTGGCAGGTGAGTCTCGTGGACCAAATTAGTTCGCGAGAGTGCAATGTTGTGTCCAAGCAGTTCCCTACAGATTCTACGAGTTAAGAAAACTGAGAATAACGCGTACGGATTTTCCACTGTATTGACCTCACTACACAGCATACCTAACATAATTATGCTATAAAAGAGCAAGAGAACGGCGACCATCGACGTTGGACATGTCCACAGCTGCGTTTTTTAAATTTTTTTTTACGTCCTGTAACAGTTTATAGCCCTGAGCATTGCACTTACCTCAAATCAGTAAGTAACATTTATCAGTGTTTTAGACAGGCTTGTAAATGCGTACAAACTACGTAATAATATAATTTAATTTTACAAATGACTTTAGAGGAGAGTAAATTTTATTCTCAATTCATTTGAAGTCACGTAGTTAAGACTCCCCACATCCTACTCAGATTTTCTTGCACCTTGCACTTGTGCGGTCTAAAAGCATTTTTATGGAAAGTAGAGTAGACAAACATATTTTTAACTGAATGTCGTCTGTTGCTACTGCTGCGCTTGTGAAGCAGTTTCGAGAGGAAACTTAGAGAAAATTAGAGGTACATTATGCCATAGCTTAAAGACATGAGTTTCAAGTTAGTAGTAAGTTTGTCTTGCCCAGTGTATTTAATTACTATGTTGCCTTTGTTTTTTCACTAACATGTATGCATCAGTTTCTAGTTGCATTTAATCTCTTCAGGTATTTCAGTGCCTCTTCAGTGCAGTTCTAACCTACTCTTCACGTATTTCAGTGCATCTCCAGTGCAGTTCTAACCTAGTTACAGCTGGTGTGCTAGTAACAAATGTATTTCTCGCTTTGAAGCAAAACATCTTAGTATTGTGAAATAAAAAGTAGAAACGATGTAATCTAAGAGCTAGTAAAACCTGTTTGCCGCAGGTGTTCAGAAGTAATTTAGTCCCAAGCTGCAATTATGGGTAGAAAACTAATTACTTATCCAATAGAAATAATGACTGTCTTAAATGAAATGAGGCAAAAAAAGTGGTTCAAGTAGAGGAACGGTTTAGCTACAGACATGCTGCTTTTATTCATCTTACCACGAGCAACATCACGTTTATTCTTCAGTAAACATTTGTAAACGTAATCTATTGCTAGTGTGGGAAGTGCATAACGCATTGCCAACTCTAATTAAGATGAAGACCTGGAGTTGCTCCCGTGCAGACCATATTCAAACGCATCTAGGATGAACATTATGGTGGAGATGGAAGTGCATAAGCGTCATCTATAACAATAATTTGAGGCGAGGTCTTGCCTCTACCAGAAATGTAAAAAGAAAGTGGCAACGGGAGACCGGTGTGTGTGTGTCTGTTAGCAAGGCTCTTCGGGTTATTGTTCACCTAGTAATATCTCTGGAATTTGGCGAAATGGGAACTAATTTAATTTCATTTAATTTCCGTTAAATTCGTTTGGTGTCTCTTACGCTGTTGCTGGAATTGGTCAGCAAGGTAAACTATTGCGTCTTGTCGAAATTTATTTAAAAAAAATAATAAAAAAATAAAGAGAACCACAAGAACAGAGCCCACGGGATCGTATTTTTTTGAGGGCTCAAGTGGTTTATTGAATCTTAAAGTTGTTTCCTGTACCTCTCACAAATTATAGCACTGAATGTGTGGAAGCTGAGGGTCTAAACGGTGGGCCATGGAAAGACAGATGTCTCAGAATAAATGTGTCGGCCAATGTGGAAGAACTTGCTGGGAAGGTTTTTGCTATTCACCTCTGCCTTCAGCATACTATAATGCGTACCTGTATTGATTTGTGAGCGATGACCTTCATGTTGAGTCAGAAAAATTCTGACTCGCGAAGATACTTTGTCTAACGGTCCACCTGTTACCTAAATGACTTGGAACGGAAGACAACAAACATTTCACATTAGTTAGATAAGTAGGCTATTAGGGAGGGAAAGATGTCAGCACCTGTTTGTAGTGACATTAAGCGACGACGGTTAGCGAACAAATAATTAAGATACCGAGTAGATACTATCATAATATCTAATCTATTGAAATATTTCCACCAAAGAAGGAATGTACGTCAAGTTCGTAAACTAATTTGAGTCACATGATTATATATTTAAAGAATTTTAATGCGGTTGTGGTTATGTTCTGCTTCAGTTAAATTATTCGTACTGTACGAATAGAGAAAAATTAACGCAATAGAATATGCTTGATCTCCATATCCATACGTCTCCAGTGTCAGGATTTTGCTGCCTATGGGTTATTAAAACCCTTATTTTCTTCTCTCTCCATTGTGCAGGAACATGTGAATCGTTAAACCTTTGCATATGGCTCAGCTATCGAGCCACGGCTCGGCCGCATGCGCATTGTATCTAGAAGGATAGTAGGGACCAGTATGCCACTAAATTTGCAGGCATTGTGTGTAAAACTGGTGATTGCATGGAGTGATATAGTGACAAAAATTGGTAACAGTGTTTGGTCGTGTCTATGTCTATTCGGTGTTTCAAGTTACTGGATGTGGTGATGTTTCGCGGCAGACAGTTTTAAGGTGTTTGCAAGGCGCACGCTAGGGTACGCTATAACAAACGTGGCCGCGGAACACGACGACATTGTTGAGGTCGGAAGGCGATTGTTATTGGAGGGATCGGAAAACCACTTCAAGGCTTATTAATCAAATTGCATCAAAACCCATGAATTGCTGCAGGCATCGAACGATGATTCATTCCAACCTCTTAGGGTGAACGATTACAATGGAAGCGGCTAGTAATGAAGATTTGGGGTCGTCTCCACACAAGAGGCCAAAGATGCACGTCTTCAAAGGGTTAAAAGTAATCGAAAGCAAATGTTTGTAAATCTATAGAACTTCAACATATACATCTACATGGATACTCTGCAAGTCACACTGAAGTGCATGGCAGAAGGTTCGTCGAACCACTTTGATGATATTTCTCTATTGTTCCATTCTCTGATAGCTCGCTGGAAAAAGGAACACCTAACTCTTTTTGATTTCGATCTGATTTCTTTTATTTTATTATGATGATCACTTCTCCCTGTGTAGGTGGGTGCTAACAAAATATGTTCGCATTCTGAAGAGAAAGTTAGTGAAAGAAATTTCGTAAATAGATCTCGCCGCAACAAATAACGCCTTTCTTTTAATGATTTCCACTCCAAGTCGTGCATCATTTCCGTGACACTCTCTCCCTATATCGCGATAATACAAAACGAGCTGAGCTTCTCTGAATTTTCTCTAAATCGTCCGTCATTCCCACCTGGTGTATATCCCACAATGCGCAGCAGTACACCAAAATAGGACGTACAAGGCAGTTTCTTTAGGAGAACTGTTGCATCTTCTAAGTGTTCTGCCAATGAAACATAGTCTTTGGTTCGCCTTCCCTACAATATTTTCTATGGGTTCTTTGCAATTTAAATTGTTCCTAACTGTTTCTCCTAGGTATTAAGTTGAATTGACGGCGTGTAGGTCTCATTGATTTATCGTAACTGAAGTTAAACGCATTTCTTTTACTGGTCATATGGATGACTTCACATTTATCATTATTAAGGGTCAACTGCCAATTTTTGCATCAGGAAGATATCTGTTTTGCAGTTGCTTTTTAGTCTCTGGAGACTTTACTAACCGTCCGCGAAAAGTGTAAGAGAGCGACTCAGATTGTCTGCTAAATCGTTTATAAAAATAAGGGCCCTACAACACCTCTCTGGGGAACTCCAGATATCACTTCTGTTCTACTCGATGACTTTCCGTCAATTACAACGAACTGTGTCCTTTCTGCCGGCCGCGGTGGCCGAGGGGACTGAGGCGCTCCAATCACGGTCTGCACGGCCACTACGGTCGGGGGTTCGAATCCCCCCTTGGGCATGGATATTTGTGCCGTCCTTAGTCTTAGTTAGTTGATAAGTAGTTTGTAAGTTTAGGGACTGATGACTCCGTAGTTAAGTCCCATAAGCTACACAAACATTTGAACATTTTTGTGTCCTTTCTGACAGGAAATCACTTGTTTGGTTATTAGTCCCTAGGTTTACAAAAAAACTAAGAAGGAACTTCCTGGCAGATATGAATTGTGTGCCGGAACCGGGCTTCGAACCTGTGACCTATCGCGGGCTAGTGCTCTACCGACTGAGCTATCCCGGCACGCTTCACGGTCGGGCACCTCGCCTCCTACCTTCCAAACCTCACAGAAGCTTTCCTGCGAACCTCGCACAACTAGCACTCCTGGAATTACATTAATCATAAAAAACCTACAATTTATATGAATAAATCTATTATTTTATATTTGATCAGGTGACGGATCATAATAATTGTACAATTTCTTAATTTCTATCTATGATGATCATCTTCAGATCTGAAAAATAATTTCTTGATCGCTAATCAGGTGATTTTTTGACAGGTTTTTCCGTCGTTTAGTGGTGAAACATCGTCATACTGAATTAAAATCACAATTTTTTGTATGTTCCGCAGGTTTATTTTTATTTGGTTGACCGGTTTCGCCTTACAAAGCCATTGGAATTAAGACGGCCTTGTAAGTCGAAAGCCGGTTAACCAAACTATTGGAAGATTTACAAAATTGTGATTTAAATTCGTGTTATGGCGGTCGTTATGGACTGCAATTAATAACGTAATACGTGCTGATTCTAATCTAAATACAAAATTGACCTTTCCTCTACCATTTTGGAAGTCTTTTGTCACTATACGCAACTCGAAATGTGAAAAAAAGAAAAAAAAAAAAAAAATAAAAAATAAAAAAATAGCATAACACCAGAAACCTAGGAGGGTGAATATTTTGCTGAGTTTCTAGTTTAAGTTACTAATAATAGTTGAATTACACACACGCACACTGAGACGTTGGACAATCTCGTGTCCAAAAAAGGAAAAGAAAATAACAGCTAGATGTGAGCGCATTGAGGTGCTATGCTACGATGCACAAGGCCGTTCCCCGTCGGAGCTACGAATGCTCCCTCGGGCATGGATGTTTGTTCCGTCTTTAGTATAAGCTAGTTCATAAGTAGTTTGTAAGTCTAGGGACTGATGGCCCCACAGTTCCATAAGATTTACAAACATTTGAAGTTTTTTTTTAAAAGTACACGAATCTTTTAAACGACACTGATCACGCTTAAATAACAGAGTTCTATGATTTAAACTTCCACTCACTCTGCTGGAAAATGTCCCTCTGATTACTATGTAATTATACTGTATTTCTTTTACAATTCCCCAGTTGTCATTCCTGTCGGTTCGAATATAGGGAGCCGGTAACCAACATGGCTGCATTGATAACACTGATTTAGGACATATGAAATAATTGTTCTCTTTCAATCATCTCAATTAGATTTAAAAGTCACTCCAATCGAAGCGCCAAAGGATTCTGGAATTCTGTATAACGCAAATCAACTCCCTCAGTTAAGGACGATCTAGTCTTATGTGGAATGCAAGGTACGCGCATACTGCGGAAGACCGTTAGTAGTGACTTGCCTGGTTTTCAAGAATACGCAATCTTATTCATCCGTTTTCCAAGTGAAAAGCAAGGAACTTACCTTAAATTACTTTTGTTTTTTATTTATCACGGTATGCAGGATCAAAATGAACAGCAAGTCTCTATGGAAATGGAACAATTCAGTTCAAATGTTTGTAAATGTATGGGAGATAACTACTGTGGTTATCTGCCATATGCTTACAAAGTACTTAAGCTAACTTAAGCGAATCTAAGGACAATATACACACCGATGGCCCAGGGAGAACTCGAACCTCCGATGGGATGCAACTGCGCGCTCCACAGCAAGACGCTTTAGACCGCTCGGCATTCCACCGCGGCAACGAGTCAGTACATCACATTGTAACAAAAAGCAGTAATCCTTTGACATGACATTCCTAGCATATGTGACATATATGGCAATCCTATGCATAAGTGAAAGAAGCAACAAATACCTAATTGGCTTAAGTTATTAATTTTTACAAGAATTCATCGACAGAATAAAAAGTGTCATTGAAGCCATCATTACGGCAGTTAATTAAAAATGGATGTGGCATAATGCTGCACACGTTTCTGCACAGCGGTCAAGGGGATGTCATCCAAAAGCAGATTCGATTTCTGTATAATATTAACTTAATGAAAGCTGTTAACTCTTACGAATGACTAAATATTATTTTATAACCAACAACATTAAAAAAAGTGTATTGAGATGCTGATGCCAGAATTCCCAGGCTACTAAGCAGGGGTATAAAGAAGTACGAGAGCTTACCTCACATATTGCTTGAACTGCCCGTTTCTGTGCAATAACTTTTTGAATCAGGAGATGTACCAAAAACTCACGAAAATAAACGAAGTAAACCACTTTTCAGAACCTAATGATAAAAACGTACCCTTTAGTTTTTGAACAAGATCCTAAACATGGGATTCCCACGACAGCTTACTATCTGAATGCCTACAAATTTGATCTGTTCTTTCTTGCTTATTTGGCCATTCTTTACAATCAAATTGTCAGTTTTGTTGAACTGTGTGTTACAAACAACAAAAACTGAGTCTTCCTGTGATTTAGACTCTATTTTCGACAAGCAATAACATTTTTTACTGCATTATTTGATACTGCGTCAATATTTACGACAACATCCTTCACTACTACGCTGGTGTCATCAGCAAATAGAAACATCTTAGAATTACCTGTTATACTAGAGGACATGTCATTTATACAAATCAGAAACAACAGCGGTCCCAAACAGAACCCTGGGGCACACCCTCCATCCCACTTAACTGCGACCCATTGTAAGCGCATATCATAGCCATTTTCAACATTATAGCATAGGAAATTATCTTCTGCGGACTGTTTATTAAAGTAAGAGGTGAATTGTGAGCTACCCTCATTGGTCTACAATGTTCCAGCTTCGACAATAATATTTTGTGATCAACACAATCAACGCTTTCGTCAAATCAAAGGATACGCCTAGTGTTCGCAGTTTTTTATTTAATCCGTCAAGTACTTCACAGAGAAAAGAGAATATAGCATTTTCGGTTCTTAAACCACTTCTAAACGAAACTATGTATATGACAGCAAATTGTAGGAACTGAAATTATCAATTAACGTTGAATATACAGCCTTTTCAATAAATTTAGCAAAATCTGATGCCAGTGTCGTCAATATGTCTTTACCAGTTATTTGAACGCTTATGCGATACATATTTAAAATGCGTTTTCCAAAATGCAAACCTTCGAAAATGAATTTAAAAAGTTGATCTAATACGACTGAAATGGCTTTTATGGTTCCAGTCGATAATGAAGTCGGTTCAGATCTTCAGACAGGAAGATTGCTCATGGCTAAAATTAGTGAATCGGTTATGAGCTCATCTTTTTGGACCTTCACCTGATGAAATTTACGGAAACAAACGAATAGGGCAAGTGTACCAGTTGGAATAATCGGCACTATAATTGAACATTTAAAATACGCATTTAATCGCTGAATAAATCCGTCATCTATAAATAAAAAATTACGTCCCATTCGCGATAAATAGCACGATGGAGTCCCGATGACAGGGTATCGGCAAATTTTGCACTGCTGATCTCTGCTAAGAAAGGAGCATCTCATAAATGTAGTTATGTTAAATTGAACTTCTATTACAACAACTTGTGCATAACCATACGAAACCAGATGGATTTATGTGGCATGTCACAAAAAGTTACTACCAGAATGTGGAATTAAATAGGATGTACAAATGATATTTAATGAGAATCCCCTTGCGATACTGATAACTGATGCACTTACGTTAGCTTACACATACAGGAGTGACAGAGCTTCGAGTGAAAATGGAATTAGAGAATTAATCACTATGAATTCATGATGTACAAATACGTCTAGAAATAAAGACTTTTACTGTTAAATGATTCAACAATTTATATATATTTGTAGTAGTTGCCAAGAAAGAGATTCCGTACCAACTCTTCTTTCTAAGACGAAAAGAAAAACGGTTTTGAAGTCTGACTAACGATTCACATTAATACATTCAAAGCGTTCAGCTAGCTGCTTTACTTGCCACTTTCGACTTCGTGGAGCTTGTAAGAAAAATGTTTTTGATGAATAACAACGAAGTGTTTGCAAATTGTGTGGGGAAAAATACAGCTACATGTATGAGACTATATCCATTTTTATGATATAGATAGGAAGAAAAAGACACAATTCCACTATAGTTTTCGTTTATATAACAAAATTTTTTTTCTGAAAATGTGTAAAAGTAAATATAATTGTAAGACTTTTTCCTCTTTATTTGATAAATAATTATGAGAGAACGTGAGGATATAGACTATTTTTAAAGGATAATGCTCTTAATTGCACTTATTTTTAGATGGGAAATATTATTTCAGTTGTTCACACACTACATCCCACGTGTGATGTCGATCAAGTAATATCAACAAAAATCTCGCACGAAAGGTATTAGAAAAAAACTGATATAAATATTTATATCACAAATGCTAAAATAATGTTTATTAAGAAATATTCAACTCTTGGAAGATAACATCTTAATTTTGTTGCTGACAATCTCTGAAGACTGATTTTGAATTTTTGTTGGGTCTTTGATCTGATGACAAAATTCGATACTCTGTAATTAGATTTAGATTTTAAGCTGTACTCTGGAAAGAGTTGGATAAATCAAAATAAGCATGAAAAGTGCTCTATACGG